>OW121688.1:20753104-21353104 GCA_933228735.2 Amblyteles armatorius
TCCGGCATAATTGTTCCGCGTTACCCAAAATCCTTCTACTCTATGCCACACAACCCCCCCCCCCCTCCCCCCCCCCCCCTCTTTCCGTCATCAATTATCGCGATTATTAATGGTTCGTTCGACGGCTTTCAGACTTGCCCGAACGTGGATACTTGATAGCTTACGCTTTCGCAATTTTCCATATATATATATATATGTGTATAACGTATATACATATACATTTTATATATACATATATAAATATTGTATATGTGTATGTGTATTTCTGAATATATTTAGCCCATCAAGTATCTGCGTTCGATACGTCAAATTTTCCCAATAACCGACAACCGCGAAAAGCCTCTTGCATTGTAAACGTTTATCCGACCGTAGCGACGCAAAAACCCCTCGGCGCGAATTGATTGTTAAAACGAGCGCGAGCATTCGGACGATTAGCGTTTGACCGCGAAACATCGACGTACCTTGTCGCGTCTTGTGCCGTTTTTATTAAAGAATTACGGTTCATACATTTTCAGGCCTGCTCGAACGTGGATACTCGATAGCTCATGCTTTCGTATTCTCGATACATATATATATATATATATTGTATGTATGTATATGTATTTGTATTTCTGAATACATTTAGCCCATCACGTATCTTCGTTCGATACGCCGAATTTTCCCAATAACCGCCTAACCGACAAAAGCCTCTTGGAACGTAATCGTCTGTTCGACCGCAGCGACGCGAAAACCCCTCGACGAGAATTGATTGTTGACTTCGTGTGCATTAGAGGTCATTTTTGAACCCAAAGTGTTTTCGCCGAACGTCAACTTTAGGCACGTTTTCGGACGGTTAAAAACTTTTTTTTTTTTAAATCTGACTCCGCGAGCTTAAAGTTCGATCGATTCGCTGCAAAAAAGTGTCACAACCTTTCTTTCCGAAGAGTGCACAGTTACCGAGATATTCGCGATATTCGAGACCGATAACGATTCGCTGCGAAGCTGTGCACACCGGATCGACCGCGAACCGTGGGACGATTGCTGAACCGCGAAACATCGACGACCCTAGTCTCGTCTTGTGCCATTTTTTATTTTGTTATTATAAAATTCTTAAACGATTTGAAAATTTTCAGTGATCAAAGATAATTACAGTTGGACCGCTGTCTTTCCACATCGTCGCTTATCGTCTCCGTTCCGCTTTTTTTTTCACGAGCTTCTTATCCACCCCAGGAATATCCTCCGCTCATCCACTTCGAGACGACGCTTTACCGTCCAGTTCCATTCGTAACGATCGTTCGCTCGTTTCTTTGTTTTCGTCTTCCTCCGTTCAATTTTATTTAATTTTATTTTCACGTAGTACCGAATAACAAACTACACGGAATGCGAGAGTCGAAACAAGATCTGTCACATTCGCAGCACACGCGGACTGTCTTTTTTTTTACTATTTTTTTCTTTTAAATTCGCGCGCAAAACTTCGCGTCCCTACCTAACCCCAGTCGGCTCGTGGCGTTCGCGAGAGCCGCACGAAAAACACGCGCGAAGATCAAATCCGCTCCACAGGCGTCGAGTTTGTTTGTTTTCGTATTCCTCGGCACGCGTCACGTGACTCGTTTAACAACGAATCGTCAACAAGATGGACGTCGATGATATAAACAAAAAAACAAAACGCGGTGTCGAACCGCGAGTTCGAATTTAAATCGCGAGCCCGCCGCGCTTCTCGGTCTCCGACCTAACCTCAACTCAGTTTCGGGTAAAGCGTAACTACGCGGCTGGGTGCCCCGACCCTTTTTATCGGCTGTCACGACGACGGTCCTCGAGTCGAGTCGAAAACTGTGTGCGAGCGAGGCCAGGTGGTCGCCCTCCGAGAGGGTCTTGCGAGAGAGAGAGAGAGCGGCTGCGAGAGGAAGCCGCCAGCCCGATGAGCTACCTCGTGGACATGCGAGTGCAGACTGATTTGAGCGTGCGAGCAAAAGTGTACTTACCCACGACCGTGCTGGATCCGGCGGAGGCGGTGCGGCGGAGGCGGCACTCACGACCTCCCGGCGATGGCTTGCGCGCGTGTTTCCGCCGCCATAACCGGCGCCACCGTACAGTCCTATCAACTCGCCCGGCGCGCAGAATCCGATGCGCAAACCTGTCGACGCGCACGCTCCGAGCGCGAGAGGATTCGGCGCTTCATTCCGGCCACGGCTGCCGACGGGGAAGCACTCTTCTCGCTCCTCCGAACCGCTCGAGAGATAATAAGGATACGATGGTTTCCGATCCGAAAATTAACCCGAAAGGATTGCAGGATATTTGGCGATCCTCGAATGTTCGCAGGTTGCGCTTCGGAGAGCAGTTTGTCGCGCGGCTCGAGGCGACTGCCGAACGATTCGATTCCACCGCGCGATTCGCGTGCGATGCCAAACAATGATGACTCCCGCTCGCCCCGGCGCGCGACACGCCGCCGTGTGTGAGGTTATCTCCGTTCCAAGAACCGCGTGTCGCAGTCATGCAAATAATCACGAATAACGAACGAATGCACTGCACGTCGTAGAGCACTTTGACGCCGAAACGATGGCCACGACGCGCCTTCTGTTTAAGATTGCTTTACACTACGCGGATCCTCTAAGACCCGCGATAACGTATCGGTCGTCGCTAAACAATACACAGCAACAAAAGCCGTTACTACTGCCGGGATTTAGTTCACCGAGCATCCGCGGGCGGCGTACTCGTCCACACGCCGCGCAGCGCCTCTCGCGGACGATAACCGAAAACAGCGCGCAGTAGAGCAGGGCTGAGTTCACGCGAACGCGTCGTTCGTCAACGTACGTGCGTCTTGTTTACGCGTAAAGTTTACACACATTTTTATGGCAACCGAGAGGAATCGTGCTTGAAAAAAGAAAGGTAACGAAAAAGTGAGAAGCGTCCCGTAAAACGAGCGTTCGCGATCGACCGAGTGAGATCGAAAGAATTTTTTTATAGATTAGAAAAACTTAAAGTGTCTCATCGCAAAGTTATTAGCGGTTAAGGCACAACTCATGCCACTCCCTGTCCCCTCCACGATCCAACAATCATAATTGCCATTAGCGCATAGTGAGTAATACCAAAGTTATTTTATCGTCTCGGCCAGTCACGAATTTCTGTCTCTCCACGCCCGTAATATCTTCGCGCGGTTTTAACGTAAATTTTGTGTTTTTTTTTTTTTCTTCGATTCAACAGGTGGGACATTTAGCCGTTCCGTTAACGAACAACAACGAATCCAGCGATGTCTCGCGGCTCTTTCGCGAGCAACTGTTTTGTGTGATTGTAATTATTTTTGTTGTAAGTTTATCGACGGAATGAGCACTTTGCGCAGAACTCGATAGTGGTGAAGCGAAAACGCGAGGTATAGAAAATTGTGAATATATATATTTTTTTATTTATCCGTATTGTCCTTTGCGTCTCGAAGCTACTTTGGAGCGCCTTACAGCGGGTTACATCGGTCCACGCGTAATCAATTAGCCCTTACTTGTTTTTTGTCCATTTCTGATTTTGTCCTTACGAACCAAGTCGGCCTAACCATTTTTTTGCAGCGGCAGCCGCCGTCCTCCCTGTGTCGCATTTGTCTTGGTCTGCTGTGTATATTTGATTAGCAGTCATTGCTCCTTTATTTACTTATTTATTCACAATAGTGGACGGGAAAACTCCCTTTTAATATTATAACAAGTCATTAAATGTTTTATGTTCATCCATGAAGAAAAAGAAAACAAGAAAATATTTCACAGTTTGTGCGCTAAAAAGAAAAAAGTTATTTGGAGTAGAAAACAAACGGTAAACCGTTGACTTGTATATTGGCTAAATTACTCGAAGCAAAGATTTTGGTTTGAAACCACAGTCTCAAAGTGTCGAACGTTTCTCGCGGTTTGACTGTGTCTTAAACACTTCGAACGTCACCCCAGTAA
Source organism: Amblyteles armatorius (assembly GCA_933228735.2). Lineage (NCBI taxonomy): Eukaryota > Metazoa > Arthropoda > Insecta > Hymenoptera > Ichneumonidae > Amblyteles > Amblyteles armatorius. The sequence goes on from OW121688.1 coordinate 20,757,007, forward strand.
AATTTATTATGTCATACCGATTTCCGAGCCCAGCAACTGATGAGATTGTTGAGTGGCTCGCTAGGTTCATTTTATTCTGCCTTGCATGCAAAAGCCGAGCCTTACTGGCCCGTACATTCTATGCAGGAACGCTTAAGGCGAGGCTTAAGGCACATGTGAGTGCGAAAGAGATGGTAAAAATGTTGAATGCATATTTCCCGAAACGATCTCATAAAATTCAAAACGAATTGCAGGGCGCACTGCGTTAATCAAACACGCAGTGAGCTCCGCAGGTCGATATCCTTTTTACAAAACAGTTTTGGAGTAGAATGATGAGAAAGTATTGTGAGGTGATGATCTTCAGCCTCACCTTAAGGCATCTTTAACTGATTTTATTTTTTTTTCGACTCAACAGGTGGGACATTCACCCCTCCCCTCAACGAAGACGCGCACCGAATCCCGCGATGTCTCGCGGGTCCTTCGCGGCGCTGTGCCTCTCGGCGCTCGTCGCGTTCGTCGCCGGCCAGAACATGTACTACGCGGACGTCCAGCTGGAGTGTCCCCGTCACTGGGTCAAGTTCCAGGAGTCCTGCTACCGTTTCGTAAACAGTCCGCTGAAGCGTAGGGACGAGGCGAGGCGCACTTGCCAGGCCTTCGAGAGCGATCTACTGTCGATAAACACGGTGGAGGAGCACGGTTTTCTGCTGCACCAATTGCTGTGGCTCGATCCGCAGCACCGCACCTGGTACACTGGCGTGAGGCAGTCGAGCGGTTACTGGTCGAACGAGGCCGACAACTCTCAGCTGGTGAACATGGAGAACGCCCTCCTGCCGGAGGCCAATGACGGGGTCGCCAACAGGGACTTCCTGGCCTACTCTTTCAGCAACAATCTCAAGCGCTGGGGACTGGAGAGAGTCACGGGCGAGGAGCACCTGCTCTACATCTGCGAAGCTCCCGTCGCCAATCTCCACAACCTTGCCGAGGACGACCGCACTTACACGTACGGCGTCGAGATCGACGATCCTCTCAGGATTCCCAGAGGTCCCTACTTCGTCAAACAGCCGATCAACAAGGTCTTCGACGTCTCGAAGCGCGGACAGCTCAACCAGGTCTCGCTCACCTGCTTCGCGGGCGGTTATCCGACGCCGGTCTACGAGTGGTTCAAGGAGTACCACGAGGACTCGCGATTGGTCGAGAAGCTGATCGACCCGCTGTCCAATCGGCGCTACACCATCAGCGGTGGCTCATTCATCATTTACAATCCCAGCCAGACCGACGATCGCGGCTCGTATCACTGCAAGGCCAGCAATCCCTACGGCACGATCATCTCGGAGAGCGTGGAATTGTCCTTCGGTTATATCTTGGAATTCAATTTGAAACGGTCGGAGGAGAGCGGAGAGCAGAACTGGGGAAAAGCCGTTTACTGCGATCCACCGCAGCATTATCCTGGCGTGAAGTACTACTGGGCGAGGGGTTCCTTTCCGATCTTCGTCGAGGAGGACAAAAGGGTGTTCTCCTCGAACGACGGGACTCTCTACTTCTCGGCCCTCGAACCCATCGATCGCGGCAACTACTCGTGCAACGTACAGAGCATCGCATCCGACACCGGACGCAATGGACCCTTCTTTCCGCTCAGGGTCGAACCGCACTGTGAGCACGGGCATTTATTTTGTCTCAATTGTTATTTATTATTGTTATTATTTAGTTACTGTTTACACTTTTTACATCTGCTTCTATATACTGCTTTTCACGTAAAAATGTATACATCGATTTTATTTTTCAACATATTCGTAGACTGTGATTTCTTGGAGATTTGTTTTTATGACTAAGGGAATATTGTTATTTTGTTTTTTCCAGCCTCCTTCCAGCAGCTGAAATTTCCGAATAATTTCCCGAAGGTGTTCCCGGAGGCGCCGGTCGTCGGCGAGGAAGTCAGACTGGAGTGCATGGCTTTCGGATAGTGAGTATTCGACAAATATGGCTGTTTGAAAATTTTTAAATCTCAAATTTTTGGAATTTTTACTACAAGGATTCCCTATAAAAATTCCTCTATGAGGAAGCAAAAAACACATTTCCCATTTTTTTTTAGTCCTTCCATGAGATTTTGTTTTCCGCAGAAACAGTCTAATCGTGGAGTTTCGTTATTGATAAATCGTTATATTCTTCAGCCCTGTTCCGGCGTACAATTGGACGAGACGAGGAACTTCCTTGCCACGCGGCGCGTACCTGACGAGCTTCAATCGCGTGCTCAACATACCGCGCGTTCACATAGAGGATCAAGGCGAATACGTGTGCAGAGCTCACAACAACCGTCTTTCTATCGAGAATTCCGTTTGGCTGACTATCCAAGCAGCGCCGAACTTTACGATACCCTTGGAGGACAAGCACATGGACAATCGTGGAGAGCTCACGTGGATGTGCGAGGCGTTCGGCGTGCCCGACGTAACTTACAACTGGTTCAAAAACGGAAGACTCCTGGACAACACGACCGTACCGCCGGAAGATACCGACCGATATCTCATACAGGACAATGTTTTGAGAATAAAACATTTGGATCCTGAGAGAGATCCGGGAATGTACCAGTGCCGCGCGAGGAATCAGCTCAAGACATCTTACTCGTCGGCCCAGCTTCGAGTATTGTGTAAGCTCACCGAAACCACTTTCTCAGCGATATTTCCATGTAGCATTAAATATTTTGAAATCATTTTAGAAATATTTTCGACCTCTCAAATCTTACGAAATATTTCTAAAATACTTGAAAATAATATTTTCAAATATTCTATTAAAAATATTCCAACGAAATGTTCCTTAAATATTTCAGAAATACACTTAACCATATTTCTGAAACATAGCGGTAAAATATTTGAAAGTATTTCATGTTTCACTGAAATATTTCTGCGAATGTACCGCATCTATGTCATTTCCAATTGATTCACAGCTCTGAAACCGTCGTTCAAAAAACACCCGATGGAGTCCGAAACCTACGCGGCGGAGCGAGGAAACGTTACGATAGTCTGCAATCCCGAGGCGGCACCGAAGCCGAAATTCGTCTGGAAAAAGGACGGCAACATTCTTGGTTCCGGCGGCAAGAGGCGTATTCTCGACAATGGAAATATGATAATAAGTCCCGTGTCGCGTGACGACGAGGGAACTTATGTGTGTACGGCGTCGAATCAGTACGGCTTTGATGAGACTCGCGGACGACTCATCGTTTTACGTAAGCGAGCGCTCCAGTAGTTTTTTTTTATGTCTCATCTTTTCACACGAATCGCCTATGAGGCTATGAATCATACATCGATTTTTAACGCGCAGGTGGCCCGACGTTCATCGAGACTCTACCGCCAAGAATCCAAACGGCCGTGATGAACAATCAGACGCTGCGTTGCCTCGCCGAAAACGAGGCGATGCTCGACATAGCTTACATCTGGACGCACAACGGTATTCGCATAAGGGACAAGGATTTGAAAAATAATCCGCGAATAAGGATCGACGAGGGTGCGCTGGACATAATAAACATGACTCTGGCCGAGGCCGGAGAGTACGAGTGCATAGTGGAGAGCGCGGTCGGAAGAGTCTACAGCAAAACTTTGATAATCGTCGACGGTCCGCCTGGTCCGCCGGGCGGTCTTCAAGTCACGAACGTCGTGAAAACATCGGTGACACTTCAGTGGACCGACGGCGCATTCAACGGCAGGCCCATACTCTTTTACACCATCAGCGCTCGATCTCGATGGATAAACGATTGGTTCAATCTCACCGAGAGTCAGTAACGTTACAATACAGTACGGTAGACGACCCGTAAGTCGCAACCTCGTCGGATGCAACTTACGCGATCCTCTACTGTAAATTCTTACCAATATATTTCTATCTATAAAAATTATAGATAAAAAGCTAAAACCAAACTAAAGCATCTTTGCATCAACAATTTATTTCAGATATCACAGCAATTCAGATCGACCGAAACAACGGCCGCAAGGAGGTCTTCCTCGAGAAAATCCTCAACCCTTACACGACCTACGAATTCCGAGTTGCCGCGGCGAACGAGCTGGGCTACGGTCCGCCGTCCTTGCCGTCGCCGAAGTACAGCACGCAGCCGGACAGGCCGAGCAAGGCGCCGTCGAACGTCGGCGGAGGTGGCGGCAAGCTCGGCGATCTCACGATAACCTGGGATCCGCTTCGGCCCGAAGATCAGAACGGTCGTGGAATTCACTACAACGTATCGTGGCGGCGAACGAACGAGGAGACCGAATTCCAGTCGGTGCTGCTGAAGCAGTACGGCAACGTTGGTTCGTGCGTCGTGAGGACCCAGCGGGAGTTTTACTACACCGAATACGATGTCATGGTGCAGGCGATAAACGAGGTCGGCGCCGGACCTCACTCGCCGATCGCGGTCGTTCACAGCGCGGAGGACATGCCGAGAGCGGCGCCGCAGGGGATCATCGCCATGAGTTACAACAGCACGAGCTTGAACGTAACTTGGGAGCCGCTCCAGGACTCCCGAGAGAACGTCAGAGGAAAGTTGATAGGTTACAGAATAAAGTACTGGCTGGACGAGGCGAACGAGGAAGACGCGACTTACTATCTCTCGCGAACGACCCGGCCGTGGGCGTTGATCGTCGGACTTCAACCCGACAAATTCTACCGCGTCAAGGTGATGGCGTACAATTCGGCGGGCGCCGGACCCGAGAGCGAGAGATTCGTCGAGAGAACTTACCGCAAACCGCCGCAGATGCCGCCCAGCGCCGTTGTGGTGAGCGTCGTAAATCCCTCAACGGTTTACCTCAACTGGCGTTACATCCAACCCAGCCTCGACGAGGAGCCCCTCGACGGCTTCAAGGTCAGAGTCTGGGAACTCGATCAGGACATGAGCACGGCGAACGACACGATCGTTCCGGGAGGCTCGAAATTGGAGGCTTACGTCTACAATTTGACGCCCGGAAAGATTTATAATCTTCGCGTGCTGGCGTTCAGCAAAGGCGGCGACGGTCGCATGTCGAGTCCGATAACGCAGTTCCAGATGGGCGACGAGAGCGAGTTCAGAAACGGCGCGGGTAAAAAAATTGTCAATGCTCTCGTCGTGATATCGTTGATGAATGTTCTATGGCAGCAGAGCTTTTTGTAAAAATCGGCGCCCGGCTAAGACGATAATCCATATCTCAGTATTCGTTCACTCGGTCGTTTTCGACAGCGCGTCCAACATGTTCGGCTATGCAGCAAAAAATCCGCAAGGACGTATGAACAACAGAAACAAAAATACAGCCCAAGTGTTCTTAACGATTTTTTTTTTTTGTTGTTTTATAAATATGATGTTCGTGGATGTATAGTTGTAAGTAATTGCGAGGAGTACACATTCTCAGGGGTGACTCATCGGACGTTAGACGTGCTGGTAATTTGAAGAAAAAAAAGATTATTGTTTAGACGACGACGGCGACGTCTGAGATTCGCATCGGCAGTCGTGCTTTTTTTCTGTCCATCGATGATATTTTTGTTCTTTTTCGTCGTTTTTTTTTTTTTTTTTTTTTTTTTTTACTGCACCTAGAGTACGAAAATAATGAATCTCTTGTGGTGTTGCGCGAAGCAAGTCGATCGATAGCGCGGTACGCGACACGAGAATCCGCACCTGTTGCGGCAGCGGCCGCGATCCATGATAATGGTTGTGTTCAATTTTTTTTTTTTTTTATCCTTCGACGATATTACTTACTTTTTTTCATGACATTTTATACCTAGCTACGAAAAAAATGAATGTCTTGTCGTGATGTGCAACGCGGGTCGATCGACAGCGCGATGCGCAACGCGAGGTTTCCGTCCATATCTGCCCGAGTAACAAAAAAATGCGCGCATTTCGTTTTACGGAGATATACAAATATATATGTATCTATTGTATATTTAGACTAAAGCTAATGTATATTCTACTGTGAACTGTAGGCGTTCGGCGTTTTTTCGTTTTTAACGAAATCGCTCGTCCGAGCCTTCACGGTACTTATCTGGCTATCCTTTCCGATATCCATTTTTTATACATACATATATATAGAAGTATATAAGTGGCAAATTACAAACGTCGATTCTTAATGAAAAAGTTTGTAGGAGCAACCGTACCAACTGTTTTGTACTACGAATTGTAACACTCGAATTGAAAATCAATAGAGGATACATTTTTTTACGACAGCTCTTGTGTCCAAACTTTTGCAGCTTCGGTACTTCGGGTGCACTTTTCCGACGCAATTCCAGAGGAAATGGACAATTATTCCTCTTTTCAACAATCACTGTTCTATACGATCAATTCGTTGCAGAGGGTTCATCCCTCTGCAACGATGCTCACACATACTCAGAGATACTCGCAGATACTGCAAGCCACTACAACCGCAGGTATGAATAATAATTATTTAATTGTATGTAATTAATTTATGTTGCGAAAAACCATGGGGTCTACGGATAATTGACGAAACGGGCGGAATTACGGCGGAAATTAACCCGCGTTCCTCTTTCCAATAATTAATGTTTTATTCAATCCATTCGTTACAGAGGGATGAAAGCCTACTCTATTCTATACGATATTACATAGCGGTTACACACGGAATTCCTATAAAATAAAAAATAAAAATAAAATAATGCACGAAACATGAGGAAGAGAATAATTAAACAAAAAAAGAAAACAAAAACGAATAAACAAAAAAAATACAAGTATTGCAGGACCAACGTGAATACAAGAAAACAGTATTTCGAGGCCGACTCGTTCAATGAGAGATTCAAGTAATATACATATTTATAATAATTATATGGCGTATCGTATTATTATCGGGATAAATTATGCACGACTGTACGATTAAACACTCATGATTTTTGTTGGGGAAAGGGGTCGTGGAGAATCGTAGCGTCTACGCCTAATTGACCAAACGGACGGTCAACTCTTTGAACACCTTCGAACCTATATATATAACATATACTAGTCTTCTAAGGCTAGTAAGTATTCGTGTCGAGCCGGTGGCGTGGCGTTTCTTCTCTACGGTGCACGAGGCGAATCTATTTTTTTCTGTTTTTTTTTTTTTATCGAGAAAAATCAGTCTCGCAGAGAATTGAAACGGCCCGTATCATGTTTCACCGATATTACGGATATTTTTTTTTTTACGGAAGGAGAGAAGTCAAACTAGCGCCCCGGCGTGAACATCTTTATCGAGAATACTATTGTGGAATCGAGTTGGCGAACCGTTAGTCGGTGGTCCATTAACGCGGCAATTATACATATATATGTATATATATATTGTAAATCAATTAGTCTAAAGAGGCGAAAGTTCGACCGCTGGTAGACCCATTTTTGACCGCAGACTCGTCACGTCGTCTTCTATTCTGACGAGCAGCTTGAATTTCTGCAAATCAAGGAAAACGTAATTTATTTTAGTTAGTGTGAAACGTCGTTTTTTTTTATACTCAAAGGTAAGGTAACGTTGAAAAAAAAACTTCCGAAAAATCTGAAGAAACTCCCAAAAAAATGCAGCATTGCGTATAACAATGGTTAAGCGATGGTTAACCATTATGAGATTATGAAATGATATTTTTGTTAATGTTTTTTCGAAAATAATTATACAAAAAATGCAAGGTGACGCCGACCCACTTCGGCTCAAATTATAACATTTTTTTCTACATGATACAAGATTTTTCAGATTTTTAAATTGTGGTGATCAATAAGTTAACTCATTTTTAATAATAAATAACTGTAAACAATTTTTTTTAATCTAATTAAAAAATCTGAGTACTTCTGAGAGTTAGTTCAGTCCTATAAAAATATCGCGGACCCAATCCAAGATCTGAAGGATTAGACCCAGGTCGAAATGACAGGGAACGCCCCATATACAGACTCACCGTTCGGGTATCACCGGGTGTCGTGAACCAGATGTAGATCATGTATCCGGGTATGCACAGCATCGATGACAGAGCCGTAAACCATCCGAACACGTGGGACCACCACGGATACTCGTAGTCAAGATACTTCACCGGTGTCCATTGAATGAGATTGAAGATGAACACTCCCTGATGAAAAGAAAAATCAAATGAAAGTAAATCGATCGGCTTCAATAATAAAATAAAATAAAATAAAATAAAATAAGAAAAAGCACAGGTTTCTACTAACGATGCAGATCATCGGGGTCGTTATGGTCCAGCAGAACTTCCACCACATGAACGGATAGTAGCCGATCATGTCGCGGATTCCATCGTAGAATCTGCTGACCCCGAATGCCCAGCTGATGGACACGCACTCGAAGAATATGAGGAAGAGAAGACAGAAACCGGATACAGCGTACGAGTCGAGAATCTGAAAGACGTACATTCCGCCCTCGGATATGCAGGAGAGTCCGACGAGATAGGAGATCATGCAGACGAATGCTATGAAAACCTCCTTGCGCCTGCGCAGTAGTTGAGGCCACTCGTCGACCTGAGCGAAAAAAACAATATAACGTAAATCGAAAAAAGAATAAAGAACAATAGAATTTTTCCAAGGGCGAATCGGAAAAAAAATTCCTTGCCATCGCCGTGATGAATCCCTCCATGGTGCAGAATTGCGAGTCGAGACCGATGAGCAGCAGCATGAAGAAGAAGAGACACGACCAGAGGGGTGCCCCGGGCAATTGAAGAACCGCTGATGGATAAGCGAGAAAAGCCAATCCGGGACCGGAAGCTGCCACCTCGGCGACGGGCTTTTGCTGCTCGTGAGCCATGAATCCCACTACCGAGAATATAACGAACCCAGCGAACATGCTGGTCGAGGAGTTAACGGAGCACACTATCAGGGCGTCCTTGTATACGTTGTTGCTGAACTTGTTGTAACTTCCGAGCGCAACGAGGGTACCGAGGCCGAGACCGTAGGAGAAGAATATCTGAGTCACCGCGTCGATCCACACCTGCAAGGAACGATATTGGACCGTTATTGTCGCATCTCGTAATCCATACAGAGAACGAGCGGGGCAAAACGGACCGAACGATCTCTTGTGCTTCGTGGAAAAATCGAAGCCGACGAGAAATCTTACCTGGGACTCCTTGAGCTTCGAAAGATTGGGGCTGACGTAAAAGCGTATGCCCTCCATCGCTCCCGGCAGTGTTATTCCTCGGATAAGGAGAATCGTCAGAAGGACGTAGGGAAACAGAGAAGTGAAGTACACGACTTTGCCGGTCCACTTGACTCCCTTCCAGATGCAAAAGTAACACAGTATCCAGACAAGGAGAAGCGTTCCGGCGAGTTCCCATCGTATGTTGCCCATGTGCTCGATACCGTCGCTTATCTGGAGAGCTCGTCGTCTGATAATTGCAATACAAAATAAATATATTTGCCTCGGCAGTTGTAATCGACGTGTCATAGATTACCGTGTTTGGAAAGACAGACAGGCTCAATCAAGGGCTTTAATAATTTATGTATACTACTCCAAAAGACAAAATAATCAAAGCTTGGGCCAGAGGCCAAGGGGACTTAGAATAATCCCCATATAGCACGAAATATTTTTAATCTTTCAAATATGACGAAACATTTCTTAAATATTTCAGAAATATAGTATTCTTTCAATGTATCTGAAATATTTCTGAAACGGTAAAAAAATATTTTCAAAGCGACTATCAGTAAGTGCGCACGGAACTTTTCACGTTTTTAAAACATTTCACAAATGTTGGTGGGCAGCTTCACCGAATGGGGACAGGTTTCGTGTATCATGAAGCTGACCTTTTTCTCGTACAATAAGGGAAAAAAGGGTCTTCTTAATAAAAAAAAAAGGACATCCCCATCATATGAGGAAACTGACGCCCCCGATTCTTGACCCAGCGTCGGTGGCGAGACTTGTATATATTATAGAGAGATGTATAGAGACAGAGATCTACTGACTCCCAGAATTCCTTGACGGGATCCGTAAGATCGCTGGCCGATATGTTGACCTGATTGAGGGAGCACATCTTGACGAAATTGTGATTGCGAGTCAAATGATCCCAGCACTGGAGGGAACTTCTGTCGTACGGATTAACGCAGGTCTTAGTGTTCCACGGGTTGTTGCAACTTCCCCACGGCAGGACTGTTCAACGAATTAATGTCGATTAAATTTTGATTAAATTGTTCATAATTTTTAAAGTGGAGATTATTATTATTTTTTTTTTAAGGAACTTTTTCAGACTCACCGCTGCGCATCGAGACGAAAAAGTAAAATATTGCCCAGGCAAGGATAACGATGTAGTAGACGTTCATCCAGCAGGACATGACCGCAGCCGCGTAGCCGATACCCTTGAACAACGGGGCAATCTTGAACACCCCCAAACCTCCGATTGTGAGCATCTGGCCCAGGGCGAGCTCCATGAAGAACATCGGTATACCGGCGAGAATCAGCGCGAGAAAGTATGGAATTAAAAACGCTCCGCCTCCATTCTTGTAACAGAGGTACGGGAATCTCCAGACGTTCCCAAGACCGATCGCCAAACCGACCTACATTCGATTAAACAATAAATGGAGAGTATTAAACAATTATGTTAAAAATAATATAATTATGTACGAAATAAAAGTTTGTACGATTCACAAACTCTATTTTCTCATTAATTCAACAATTTTTTTGTGCCTCTGGCCTTTGTGGACGAGGAATCTTTGCCAAACCTACGGAACTTTTTTACCGTTCAATGCGTTTAAAATTCCGGACACGTAAAAATCGTATGACAAAAATCAAATAATCCAAATAATTTATTATAATTCTATGTACAGTGGAACGCCGATTAACCGAAGTCGGATTAACCGTGCGCTTTCCGAGATTTTTTTCTTTTACGCTCGGAGCACTCCAGTGACTGAGTACTTAAAAAAATAAAATAAATACAAAAAAAGACTAGCTTACGTCCTGTTAATGGAAAAAAAATATCCAAAGCTTTACATGCCAGTTCACACTATTTAACAATTAAGTGCAAGTTCTACCAAATGTCATTGTCCCTAGTCGAAATAAAGTTCTGTCATTGCCCATTATTGAATTATATACTTTCGCTCTCTAGTTCGTATTAACCGGGATTTCGATTATCCGGGGTCTCTTCGGTTCCGAGCATCCCGGTTAATCGGGTTTCTACTGTGTAACAAATATCGGTAAATATTTTATTTGCGAAACAATAATACATTTAAATGGCGTATTTTCGTCCGGAATTTTTTTTCGTCCGGAATTTCGGTGACACAAAAGAAGTGAGCGAAGACGGATTATCTACCACACTGAGAATAAAGTCCAGCTTCGTGCTCCAGGATCCTCTCTCGGGCAGGGCCTTTTGTTTCGGCGTCGTCGATGCGCACATGAGGTTCAGGGCTGCTCTGACCTCCTCGATATTCTCGGCTTCCGCGAGTTCCGGGTCCCTCGTCGTTTCCGTCATATTTGAGCCGTTGTCTTCGCCGTCGGTAAAGCGCTGGGCCGCACGATCGCTGACTGCAATTGGTGTCTCGTATTACGCGCTCTCCCCCCTGTTCGAAGACGATTCTTCGCTCGAGCTCCGCGACAAGATTCTCTCGCTCTCCTTATCAGCCGGGGAGCTGCCCTCGAGGCATAACACGCAGCGCGCCTGCAGACTCTGCCCCTAAAAAATAAAAAAAATCATAATAAATAAAAAATATAAAAATAAAAACACAATAAGGAACAACGAAAAATAAAATATTTAATCAATAAACGAAAAAGTAAAAAAAGAATCGCCCTCGAGGCATAACGAGCAGGACGCATGCAAACTCTGCTCCCAAAACAAAAAAAAAATTGAAACTCAGTAAGAAAAAACAAAAAAGAAAATAATAAATTAAGATGGGAAATTTTTTTTAAAAAGAGCTGCCCTCAGCGCGTCTGCACTCGGCTCCTAAAAAAATGTAAAAAAGAAACAAATTTCGAAAAAGCGAAATGAGAAACAACGAAAACGAAAAAATAAAAAAATAACGAAAGAAAGCTTTGTTCGCTAGCGATGAAAAGAGAACGAAGCGCTAAGGGGGTATCCGATGATTCGGGACGTTGGAGGGCGCTCTCAAAGCCCTCCCGTTTCGGCCTACTTTCTGTGACTTTGTGGGATAAAAATGAAAAAAAAAAAAAAAATGCCTCTGGGCAATCGGGTGAGGTTTCCGCGTGAAAATCTCCGGAAAGCAATTGGCCAATCGTCGCATAGGCGCCGACTGGAAGCTGCCCCCGAGACAATGGGCCGTTTTTCCTCGGAGGAACGGTGGAATGTGAACAAACGAGCTGCGCACTTTTCGTCGCCTCGAGGTGTCTTCTCTCTGTGTGTGTGTGTGTGTCCGGTTACTACAAAAAAGACCTTTCTGCGAGCTCTCGGCGTCAAGCGCTCTCCCGGTACGACCCACTCTCACTGTCCGTCCGTCACGTGTACATTTCGAACGGTACGAGACCGAATCTATTGGATAATTAGGCCTCAATCGTTTCCGAACGATTAAGATTCCCAGTGGTTCCCCGAGCCGCCGCTCCGGCGACTCCTCCGGCCGGGCGCAACGACGATTATTTCATCCGACCGGGTGTCCCTCGCTGATTTCGGACCGACGACTTTTCGTCCCGGAGTTCACGGATCGACGATCGCTTCGAGGAAATAAAAGAAAGAAAAAAATTATTCGTCGCTCTAGCGGAGACTTTGCCGGTCGGTAATTAGTCCGGCATTGTGGAGCGCGATGATTTAATTTTTTTGAACGAAGTAATTGAACGAATTGCTCGAGAATCAGACAAACGAATCTTTCATTTTCAAAGAGTTTTTTAATGTAAAAAAAAAATAGGACATAAAAAAATATTTTTAATGGAAGCTCCGTGAGCGAGAGTAAATTACGTGGGGATGGAATACAAAAAAAAAAAAAAATTCGCGGTTTTTTTATTTTATAAAACGATCGATTCTTCGATTTTACCAACACTATTGATTATTTATTTATAATTTTTTTTTTTTTATTAAATTTTTTATGTATGTATTTATGTACTGATTCCACTAGGGGTACGCAGACTGCGTCCTTTTCTTTATTCTTTTCTTATATACAATCTTCAAAATTTTTACTGCGTATAAGCGTTAAACAAAGTAAAAACTACACTGTTTAAAAAAAATTGTGACTTTTATCCTCTGGACTGGAGGTTTTTGTGCAAAAACTGGTACATTAAATTTCATACGAATTTTTTCTCGGTCGATTGTTCGACAAAGTTCGAGAATCCGGAATTCCCAAGAATCGAAAGAGCATAATAGCGTTAGCTGTGTTCCGAAGACTGTGTAGAGAGGAAGGGGGGGGGGGGGGTTATAGAAGGAACTTCGCAACACGAAGAGCGTTAAATACGTATGTCCGGCTGGGGGGTCTCTACGTAATAAATATCACGATCGTCCCCTCTCGCCCCTCCCGATTGTCCGGCCACCCATCCGTTAGTTCGTTCGCTCCCTCTTCCTCTTCCACGCTCATAAAAAACAGCTATATTCTAATTAGCCGAGGAAGTGATGTCGACTCGCTGCTGGCTCTGCCTATATCTATATCATCGACGCGACGATCCTTCACGGATCTTTCGCTCGATGCGCGATAATTCAATCGCCGAACAACTTGTTATCAAGTTGCGGATCATTTAAGTTTCTTTTTTTACATCTCTCCAAGGCCTCTCCGAGAGTCTCCAAAGGTCATCGGTGTTTATCTTTCGACATCGTCATACGTACCCCTTTTTTCAGCGCGTCCTCCGGCTGGCGAAACGTAAATCGGACGTTCCTGCACCTTCGGAACGACGAATATCGGAACGCCTCGACTAACACTTCGGGCCACAGTCTTCTCCCGCGCTTCTTCCCATATATATATACATCCACGTACTCCGCTTGTCTTTTATTTTATGCTTATATTTCATTAATTTTATTTCGTCCGTTTTTTTTTATCTTATTTTTTTTCTTCTTAATTTTTAGCGAAAAACACCGAAAAAAAGATCGCGCACTTGTGCTCCGCCCAAAAGAGCGAAAATTGTATCGGCTGCGCGATGCCGGCTTACCGCCGAGGTCTTTGCCGAGCGACTCCCTCTCTGCGTGCGTCCGCGTAAAATGAATACCGAAAGTTAACCGACGGGGGCCCCCCTCGTGTTCGACCGACTGTCCTGTTCGTCGGGTCGGCGCAAGAGAAGAGGAGAAGCGCGTGCGAGCGCTGGTCCAGCCCGCCAAGAACTGATCTGAGCAGCGACCTGTTCCCCGGCTACGGGAGAGAATCGGAAGAAAAAAAAAAAAGAAAGGAAAGAAAAAACTAGGGGGACCCGGGGGACCCCATTTTCTCTCGCCGTCTCTGTCCCGCGGAGCTTGCGAGTCGACGAGCCTCGCAGCGCCGCCCTCGCCGCGCGCGGCTTTAATCCTCGCCGCGTACAAGCCGCGCGACCGACGTGCACCTTCCGCGCGCACCCTCGGCCGCTCGGCCCAGTGCGGGCCCAGCTGTGAGCCGCCGGCCGGCCGACAGTCGGTCCTGCTCTCCTGCACGCGAAAAAAAAATCTCTCTCATCGACGACGCGCCGTCGTTATCGCATCGGCGATTGTGTATACGTTCGACGACGTGTACGCTCGTAGTCGGTGTAAAACGTGCCGCACTACCAAGGTTCGGATATTAGCCGTAGGCTCTCCTCGCTTCACGGTTGTGCACGCTGTCAGTTCGAGAGGGGGCCGAGCGGGAGGACCCAAAGATCACAACAGTATATCATCATCAAGCTGACAACGTGACTGTCGCCCTACGCACCGATACCGGCAATTATCGACGGCCAACGTTGACCGCCGAGCACGGTTTCTCTTCCGCTCCCGCGCTGAATCATACTCGCGTTTTCTCCGTCCGCTATGCAGCGGGCCGATTTCCGACTTTTCGTCCGAACGTTCGCCTTGGATCTGTGGAGAAAATGTCGTGCAATCGTTGGGAAAGGGGATGAGAGAAAGGAAAAAGTAAATAGCTAACAAGGCACCGCGAGCCCCTTCGACGCCTCGCGGATAAACGTACCCCCGATTTCCCCTACCGGCGCTCAGCCTCGTAAAGTCCTCGGGTGTGGCGCTCGCGTACGTCCGCCGGAAAGAGGAAGTCGCTGTTCCACAGCGAGAGATTGGCCCGGGATCGAGCTCCCTTGAGGAGGTTTGAGCGCGTCACGCTAGTCGAATGAGTTCTACATTTTTAAAGTCGGTTGTACAAAGTTTTACGCATCCTTTTATAGTTGATGGTTACTTGGATTACAGCTGATGTCCTTAACCTGGAGAAACATTAATAGCAATGGATTTGCAAATATTTTAAGTGGGTTGTGCTAATTTTTGGAAATGTACATATTCGTTCAGTTTTTCTCATAAAACAATCGGTAATTTTTTATCGATTTTGATGTATCACGACTCATTCTCTTCCTTATCACGGGTTCTCACGGGTGAGAACCCGTGAGAAAAGCTTGACCGTACGAGAGTATGTACGGTCAAAAGAAAAGTAACATCAAAAGCGGATATTACTTTGGCTTTCGATGAGACTGTTCTTTTGATCCCGAATGCCAGAATCCGTGAGAAAAGTTTATTACAGTTTTCATTACCGACCGCGGTATTGCACATGCTCTTGAGGACATCTGCTGCGATACAAATAACTATCCATTATAGTCGTTTATGTAAACTACTTCAAAAATGTAGCATTCACTCGACAAGTATGAAGCGCTCTAACCTCTTGCTCGAGCGATCTGCATGGGCTTGTGTCACCTCCGATCTAAGCGGCGAAATTTTGTCTTCCACCTTTTTCCTAATGACGAAAGAAATTTTTTCGATGTGGAGTAGCGAGCAGTAGCTATTAAAATATCATAGCGTTATTCTTACCTCTGATTATTATAAAGACATATTGTTAAAACAACAGGTCATCGCTCATTATGCGATACATTTTTTTTAAATTATCCCTGTTGTTAACGGAAGAACGGATAATCGTCGCCATGTTATTATTATTATTATTGTTATTATTATTATTTCGACGAATCGCTCGAGGAAGCAGTGTCGCAATGGATCGGATCGGTGATAATGTAGGTGAGCAAGACTAGGAAGCTGGTATATCCGGAGGGTTCACGTGACACCGATCTGTCCCCGCATCCGTTCTCGGTATAGCATATGCGTAGTATCTATGTACATAAGTGTATACATATGTATATATATATATGCTGCAGGGGCTTTGAGGCTGCCGTGCTCTACTAACACAAAGTTGGCTGTTACTGGTAAACGCCTAGACACAGAGTAGAGCAGCCGCGAGGCTCGGCAGCCCATATTGGAGTCTGGATAATTATTTTGTCTACTTTCGTTAACGCCTATGAGAACCATTTTGGTACCAAGTCAGGAACATCCGATTCTTTCACATTCGTTAATCAAGAATAACGATCGCTGGTGCCCTTTCGGACACCTCCCTCGCTCTTCCTGCTCACGATGTAATTCAGATTCGAATGTCTCCACCTGCTTTGGCGTATCGTGGATGCCGTACATCGGTCGTGATATCTTATAAGTGGTTATAATGTTATAATTTGACCAATTAAGGGGAAACTCGATCGACAGGGACAAGCGCCAATCATCGGTTTCCGGAAGTCGAGCACCCCGAAATCTTGTGTTCTCAAAACTCCTCTTCTCAATCGGTGTAGAATATTGTTACAAGCTAAATTAGTAGTCTTTCAGCGTAATCCGTCGAGGAAACTGACCGACCTAATTGGTTCTAACACGAGGAGGAACATTATTCGTTCGAGCAGTGAAACGATGGATTTTAAGTATATTTGTCAGTCGGAAGGAAATTATGTACGTTACGAAAGATACCAGATTCTTGAAAACGGTATTTAAAAACAGGAAGTGACGTCCTCCCGTATGACGTCACGTACGGTAAAAAACCGAGATTTTGAAACCGGAAGTAACGTTTTTTCTTATGATGTCTTTTTTGGTTTGAAAATCTCCTTTTTTGACCAGACGTGATGTTTTCTTGTATGATAAAACTTCCGGTTGAAAGCTGAGATTATCGAACCGGAAAGGATGCTTTTCCGTGAACCAAAAATACATCATTTTCGGTAAAATAATGAGGTTTCTAAACCGTAAGTTTCGTTCTACCATAAAACGCCACTTCCGGTCAATTTTCAAACAGGAAGTGAGGTATTTTTGACGTCACTTCCGGTCGAAAAATGAGATTCGCACATGTGCCGCACATGTCGAAATTATTGCGCCAACTGCGACTTTTTGTGGTGCTTGTCTATCGGGGACCGTGCGCATCCGGCTCGAATTGGCTTTTTCCTCAAAAAGATTAGCACCCTCGAGAAAAGTTCATTACAGTTTTCGTTACCGACCGCGATATTTCACTTCCCCTTACCCACAAATCGTTTATACCAAAAAAGAAGTGTTTTCCGCTTATGTTCATTCGCACGCTTGCCCAAACTATTCGATAAACGGTGAATGCGATCGAAATCAGCCTTACAACGCCATCTACAGTATGCAATGTTCGAATGCATTTAGTTTCCCCGACCTAGTTACATTCTGGTGGAAACGTGTTTTGGTTGAAAAGAATTTGCCTTAAATGACACCCTACCATGTCGGCCAGCGGTTCAGCCCACAGTTCTATAATGTGTTATTTACTCCGTAAACATGAACGAGTCGATCGAGTTCTCCGATAAAAAAAAGCGGATATTGTTTCAATATTGCACGTAGCATTAGAGTGAAAGTTTCGCGTCGTTCGTCACGCAAAATCCGCGCCCATATGGCAACAATCGTACTTCCATAACGTACATTCTACACGACACGAAACACTGTGAAAAGGTTATGACTGGGCGTAGCGTAGAAAAATCTTATCTACCCGATCGCAAAGTTAAAAATGAGAGCGGGCGGAATGTTCGATGCCCACGAGTTCGGCAAACGCCTCAGACGACTCATTGATGGAAATTACTCGTACAGGAAGATTCTGGTCTTTCTAATACTATGCGGAGGAGCTCTTCTCTACTTCGGGCCTTCGCTGGCCCAGTGGCTGTTTTCGAGCAACAGAGAACCCATCGAGGGTCGGTTCATGTTTATTTTATTTACTTAATTATCAACGACTTTTATGTGAATAATAGTCAATGCATCGTAGACAATACATATCATGCTTATCCGTGTTGCTTTCGTATTCATCAAAACTTTTATTACTACTCGGGATTTGCTTTACGCATTTGAGTTCAGAAAATTTGGAAAAGCCCTCAGGCCGTCGTACGCAAAATTATATACTTGTGACTCAACTTGTCGTTTACTCAGTTAATGCAAATTTCAGGTTTACCATCTGCTAGTTATTCCTATAGCTGTTGCACCTGAGTATAATAATTAGAAGGAAACCATCAATATTATTAATTATCAACAAATTTGCTTATTTTTAAATTTGGTACATTTGTAGCGGTAGGTGCAAAAAATTGCCCCAGAATTTCCAGGGTATTTTTTCTGGGATTCGTTTATTTAAAAAAATTTGCTTTACTTTTCACGTTATTGGAGCTACAAATAACATTAGTTGGCAAAATTCATATTACTACAATTTTTTCCAAAAAATTTACAACAGAAATTGAAAATTTGGAAAATTTACACATATTCATTTTTATATTGATATTTTGAAAGTTAATGAAAAAACTGGCATAATCAATTTTCTAAGTAATAACGATCTTCTCGTTTCGCAGCTTTCGAGGACCACTGCCTGAAGGAGAGAACGAGCGCTTTTTACTTCGACGCCGCCGAGTACAACGCGAACATTCTGCACGAACCGCCCGAAGAGAATGAGCACCGGTACCTGCCTTACATAGGCAACGGTGTTTTCGGAGTGGAAGTCACTTCCAGTGGATGGCTGTACATAAGACAGGGGAGAACCCTGTCTCTTTCCGTGCGCTGGCAGCCTCTGGTCTATCACCGTGTGCCCGAGGGAAGCCTGTCCCGAGAAGCCACGATAACGCACTATACCAATGGAATTGTTTACAAACATCAGTGCCTCAGCGACGGATATCGCATAGATTCGCAGTTCTACGCGCACAGGTCTTCGGACAATATCCTGGTGCAGGACATAAACATTGTAAATCCTTCCAGTCTCACTCAGGAGATAAATCTCGAATTGCCGACGAACATGCACTGGAGCGAGTTCGAGAAAAAGAACGTAAAGTGAGTGCGATCATTCACAGATAACTAAACTTACGGGAACGTACACGGGCCTTTTTTTTTAAATTACCGTAGAATTTACCGTGCCCGTATTTGCAATTGCATTTTACCATTTCGTCACATGCGAACTGTGTAAGGAGATAAAGTATTGTTCGTATGTTGTCTTTTCCGGTTTGAAAATCTCGGTCTTTGACCGGACTAGACAACGACGATTTTATTTGGTTTGTGGCCGAATTGCTCGAGCGGACGATTCTTCGAACTGTCGGAATTTGTTGCAGGATTCCCGTCGATGGTACGAGCAACGAGTACACGATAGCGTCGGGTTTCATGCCGTCGTCGGACACCAATAAGATGACGACGGTGGCGATTGTTTACAAAGAGCCACCGAAAGTCGTGCAGGTCAAGGCGAGAGGTTCGGCGAAATTTGAGTTCCTCACGAGTATATACTACAGCGAGCCCCTCGTTTCGAAACGATATCACGCGGAGCGTGAGGCGACGGAGAAAAAGGCCGTGGAAGTGAGTAAACGATCAGAAATGCTAAATTGGAATTTCGTAAGCAATAGTTGTTCGACGACCAGCAACAAAAAAAAAGTTTGATTTATTTTTTATCGTTTTTTTTTCACTGATGAAAAATAAATAATAGTACTTTGTGATACGAGTGCGGCAAAGGGAACATTAATTTCACACATTATCTTATGTAACAAGTTCACGGGAAGTGTTACTTCTGGTGCCTGCCGAGAGTGTCGTGCTGAAAGCGGGTTAGACTTACGACAGGAGCGTGTGAGAAGTAAATTTGCCTGCGCGAAGTACGACAGACGTGTGTGAGAAGTATATTTACATGTGAGAAGTATGACAGAAGTGTGTGTGAGAAGTATATTTGCGTGTGAGAAGTGTATTTGCGTGTGAGAAGTGAAATCGGGTCGATGTGCGCATGTGCCGTGTATTCAGAGTATCCCTTGCCGTAAAGCGTGAAATATTTGAAAAAATTATTCGTTCGCTACAGGCAATGAGGAAAGCTCTGGTGAAGCAGCAGAAAGGTCTGAGGGACGAGCACGCGAGTCTCTGGCACGGCTATTGGCACTCGGGAGTGCGGATAAGCGATTCCAAAGCCAAAGACGCTCTGAACGGCCACAAGATAAATTCGACGATATACTACGTCCTGTCGCACATACCCAAAGTCACGACGGACGTCGAGATAAACGTCGCCAATAACGAAGGATGTTATCGCGGTCATCACACACTGTGAGTGGTGGGTTCTGCGGAGACAGGATACATTTTTTTCCGTGAATTCTTCACAGTAACTGGAGCTCAAATATTTTTGTTGGCTCTGATAAATTAAGTCGGTATCCGTTCCGCCCGTTAGGGACGCGCCGAAACTGTGGAAGGACACAAGCGCGATAGACGGCGTCAATTCGATCGCGAAGGCGTGGCTGATTACTCTGGAGAAGCAAGGATGCCATCGTCTCATGGCCGGCGGTCCCGCCGCCGTCCAGCAGGCCATAGTCTTGAGCCTCGGCGGTCTGCGATTCAGCAATCAACATCTGGAATTCAATATCGATCCGCAATACTTGCATCGAGATTATTTGTTTCGGTAAAACTACGAGGATCGATCACCCTGATAGACAAGCGGCGCAAAAAGTAGCAGTTGGCACAATAATTGCGACATGCGCCGCAAATATCGAGCCAATATTGCTACTTTTATCTATCAGGAGCACTTTCGATCCGATTGTAATATAAAATAAATTTAGTCACTGATATTTTCATTTTTATTGATTGATTTATTTATTTTTGCAGACGGATAAGCTACGGGAACGTCACGCATCTGAATATTTCCGTGACGGTCAGGGACGACAATCGTGCGGTATTGGGCGTTGCCCTCGATCGCAGCGACAGCGTTTATTACGGATGTGATGCCGGTTGTCTCGACGATCCCGTACCGCTTAGTCAATCGTACACGAATTTCCCTGTTAAACTTACGAAACCGTTGACCGCGATATTGTACGTTACTTCCGATCATCAGCACATGCAAGACTTGCGAAGCGCTCTGCACGTTCATGCCGTTGACGAGGGTGAGTCCTGTAACGACAGGTTCTTTTTTCATTACAAATATATATATTTGCTCTGTTCTCCTATCGCACGAAGTTTAAACCATGTATTCGGATTACAGCTCCAGCCCACGATCATCACTTGATGGCGCTGCACAAACACGGCCATCAGCTCGGCGGTCTGCCGACTTTCTTCTGGGTCAGCATAGGTTTTCTCATTGTGGTATTTCATTTGTTTCTCTGCAAGCTCATACTCATGGAATACTCGGATCACCAGGATCGTCACCGCGCGAGATACAACAAACCGTGAGCCCTTCTGTGTACATAGAAACGTTGTTACCGCAATACACGAATATTTTTATAAAACGCAAATCATCTTTCACCGGCGTGAATCCGTCGTGTTTTCGCGAGCGATTCATATCCGAGATTTTTTAATCCTTTTCCTGGAAACTCCGTAGTCGAGTAATAACACACGAATATTTTTGTGAAACGCAAATTATCTTCCACCGACTAAATCCTTCTTGTTTTCGCGAGCGATTTGTCGCCGAGATTTTTTAATCCTCTTCCTGGGAACTGAGTAATCGGGATATGGAGTAATTGATTAATACGCGAATATTTTTATAAAACGCAAATCATCTTCCACCGACTAAGTCCTTCATGTTTTCGCGAGCGATTTGTCTCCGAGATTTTTTTAATCCTCTTGCTCTGAACTGAATAATCCGCCGGGCGTTCTTTGGACCAATGACGTAGTCCCAGCAATACGACGAAAATAAATAATTTGCGGATAAGCCAGGTTTAACATTTTCTTTATGGCTTTAATTGAGTATTGTATAACAGGGTACGTTTTTTTTCTTTTTTTTTTAATCCGTGTTTTCGTGGGCGATTCATCAGAGATTTTTTAATCCTCCTGTTGGGAACTGAGTAATCTGCGGAGCGCTCTTTGGACCAATAACTTAGTCCCATCAACACAACGAAAATAAAAAATTTTGGGGTAAGTACGGTTTAACATTTGTTTTTAATGGCTTTGATTGAGTATATTAAACTGACAATGTAGTTCGATCGAAGACGTGGCGACGAGCTGGTCGGCACTGACGTGGCGTTAATTCAGTTATTACAATCGAATCTATCGAATAATGGGTTCGAACTCCGGTGCACGCAGTTAACTCATAGGCAACAGCGAGCTCGATTTACGATCAGTCTAACATATCTGTATAAATATTATGTACATCGAGTTTCGGTTTGATAATGCTAATTTATGTTGACGCAATTTAACTTCGTTCCCGCTAGTAGCACCAATTCCGGCGTTACAACAACTGCGAATTCGCATCGGTTCGGTATCAACGCAGATAACGCCGGTTCAATAATGAATAATTCAACGATGAGGTTTTGATTATTATTTACATTGATATATGTATATATATTATATATGTTACATATATATCGATATATTACATATAGATCGATATATCATATATATATCGATATATAAT
Organism: Amblyteles armatorius; assembly: GCA_933228735.2. NCBI lineage: Eukaryota > Metazoa > Arthropoda > Insecta > Hymenoptera > Ichneumonidae > Amblyteles > Amblyteles armatorius. Next base: position 20,779,604 of record OW121688.1, read on the forward strand.
ATATACGTCGTGTATTTTTAATAACGGTATAACAACTACGTTATTCCGATATTCTCTCTAATGACGAATATTTAAAACATTTCTAACTAGTGAGAAACACAGTGTCTCAGACGTTCCGTACAGTGTATCTTTGTAATAATCAATTAGGTTAACATCGATTGAACATTAATTAAACGTCGATAGCCCTCCGTTGAACACTTTGCAATGCGGGTTAATTTTTTTTCTTTCTTTTTCTCCTCTTAAACAATATTCACACATTATTTACATTGAAACATCCAATAACAATATCACTGCATCAACTTTACTCTGACGTAACTAGTTACTATTTTTTTAAAAAACGTCTCTAGCGCCTCCTAATACTGTCGTTATGGTAAATATCATTTGGGAAGTGCAGTTGTCGTGCGTTGGATGGACAGAAAATCTGTAGGTTTAATTATTAAAAGATTACCATCAGAATAGACACCAGTTACGCACATGTTCTCAAAGACTAGTAATGTACAAAAAACCTGATCTCTTCTTCTCAACAGGATCTACCGATTCATGCGAAAAAAATTATTAATATTGACTCGTACGTACATCGATGTAACATTCCATAAATAATCTATTTGTATTTTCTTTTTTTTCTTTAATCTCTCTCATTTCTTATTCAGCAAAGCACGATCGTATAATAAAGTCTATTATAGATGACACGACGATAAGTTTTTCACTTTCATAGCGATACGACTAGGATTATATATTATCACAATCAACGTTGAAGATACTTTCCTATATAGGTAACGGGGAAGTTTCTTTTATTCGCGAGTATCGTTAGGATTGGTGATCACCCAATTTTTTTTTTTTTTTAATCGGGCTTCGTTATTTGATTTTTTTTTCGTTTTGAGCCTCTGTTTCCGGTGGTTCCTCAATTCATCCGTTTATGTCGCTGACTGTAATCGAGATCTCGAGCGACGGAAACGGACGAATCAAGGAACACACGGTTTAATCGATGAGCGTACTATATTCGATGATAATACTTATAGGAAGTTGACTATAGGGGCATTATATACGATAGACCAAATACATTTTTTCGTAATTACGAGAAAGACCTGAATTGACTTCGAATTCATTAATTGTTCGTTCTCCACCCATTTCGACAACGGATTGCCTATGTGTGCTATATATTTACGCCACAATGACGTTTTCTTATCTAGCAATTCGCATCGTGCCGCAATCTTACGTCGATCCTATAAACGAGAGTTGATTAAATGAAGTTACAGGCTCAGATCGTCATTTTTTTTTTTTTTTACTCAGACGATCCAAATCCTGAAACGCCAATTAACGCTATAACAGTGAGAATGACGGAGAACCTGAACATACACATTCGCTAACTTTATAAGCAATACATTACCGGAGTACGTTTTTTTTTCTATCAATTTTTGAAACAAATATCACATGACAACCATCTACAACGATGAGAATCCAAGAGTCTTTTCCGATTGGAAAAAAATCTCAGCTCTCTCAGTTAGCTCCTTAGATTCTAATTTTATGTACAAAATTGCAGTCTCTCGTTCGTTTTTGTTATATCTCTTCGCGTGAAGTACGGAAGATGTACGGGGGGGGGGGGAGATGGGGTACCGGATATACCGCAAACCGGTGAAATTTTACAGACCCCTCGTTCGTGTTTACCCACGCTCACCGTTCACTAAAACTGACTAGATCGAATGCACCGGCAGCATAGCGCTTTTATTTCACGTTTCGCCTCATTTTTCCATTTGTACTACCTAGTTTCGATTAACTTTCGTTAATCGCTTATACTAATTAAATAATTATTTTATGAGCCTCGTTTTTTTTTTACTAATAATCATTTTTGAACTACGACAATGCTACAGTGAGCTAGTAGGTGGCCAAGACTCCGCTTCGTCGGGAAACGAATTGAGTTAATTATCGTCGAACAAATATCGCCGGCTGAATCGCGTCGCGGGCTGTCCAGCGGGTTCCCATATAGAACGAAATATTGTGAAATAATTTTAGAAATATTTTCAATCTTTCAAATCATAGGAAATATTTGGAAAATATGTTAAAACAATATTCTGAAAAATTCTAAAAAAATATTTCAACGTAACGTTTCTTGAATATTTCAGAAGCATACTGTGTTGAAAGCAACGAATCTAAAAATGTTATTGTAAGATTTATGAGCGAACAAAAAATGTTCAAAATGTTTTTAAAACATTTCACAAATATTGTTTACTATTGATAAAATATTTTCCACATTAAAACAAAAATATCATTGAAACTTTTCGAAAATATTTCCGTGCTATGTGGGTAATCAAACTATGTAAAAAAAAAAGAAAAAAAAAATTGGCGGCTGATATCGTTTAATTTGAGAATGCTCGTACAACCGCGGGTGATCGAGACACCGAGCACTCAAGCGTGAGAACGCTCTTCTCGAATACGATCCAGCTTGCGAGGAGAGAAACGGAGGATGTGTTTGCTTCGTCCTGACGAGCAGCCCGAGGCTAGGCTCGTACTGCGAACTCCGCGACGGTGTCGAATTTCGATAGACAGCTTTATAATGGCTTCGTGATATCGATAGCCTTTGCTGAATCACGTTACGCCCTGGCTCGTCGAAGGTACGACCTATATATGGACCTTGAAATCAAAAGAGCTCAATCCATGGAATTTATGCTATGTGAGATTTGCCGTTTCCTTTTTCACGCGGTCGAGATATCGTTCGTACATACGACGACGTCTCCATTCTCCTCTACCGAGGTTTCCAGTAATTTAATTCTGCATCCGCGTCGTCCGATATACAAAACTTCTACGATTGCTATTACATCACGATGAAGCAATGAGGACGCGACGGGCTTATCGGAGCTCTTGGCCGGCCACCCTGGAAGACTGTCGTTTCGTTGAGATACCCACCGAACCCCCTTCTCTTTCTTTTTTCCTCTTTTGCGCGAAAAGTCTCGTGGGATAATCGGGAGCATCGTTGATAAATTCGTGAAGCGTTCACGAAGACATCTCGGAGTATGACATCGACGGACTGGACATGTGTAAAATTCCGTCGTCCTCCGGTGATACGTGGGTCGTCCGGTTTCTTCTCGTTACCTTCTCCGATATGCTGCGTATCACCTCGAACGGAACTATGTCATCGATCAGGACCGACTGCGGAAGAAACGTTGCACATTAGATAGTTTGAAAAATGTATAATACATTTTTTTTAAAGATTAATGGTAGGTCGCATTAAAGCTATCCTTACCGGTCGTTCGGTGAGAGATAAACGCGCCCCGAGCGATATTGTACCAGAATGAAGATAGACGTCGCACGTCTTTGCAATAAAATCGAGAAAACTGGACTGAGAATCTTCATCAAATTTTGACATTATCTGTCTTAAATTATGCTCTACGTTCTGAGTTTTTCTTTTTTAGAAAAAAAAAATAGCTACTTCATATCGAGTCGTTTCTGCCAGTTGAGAAAAAAAAATTAACACGGTAACATAGTTTTAAAAAATTGCGATTTTCAAACATTTTTTTAAACGAAAAAATCCGTGTATGAAGAAGCAAAAGTTCAGCGGATCCTTCGGGTACCGAGCAGTAATAGATTCTTTGCTAAGGATATTCTTAAGGTAGTTCTTGAAAATAGTGTTCACTTCGCATAAGTTTCAGAGAAATGAGAAAGAATTGCAAGCACTTCCGGGTAGTATAAAAATCTAAAAAAATCGAGCATATTAAAGATTGTAAAAAGATTAATTTTGCATAATAATAATTCCAAAATGTTATCGACGAATTGATGAGAAATAAAATAGTTCAACAAACTCCCCTAAACTTTTGCATAATTATGAAATTATGCAAAATCAATCTTTTCAGGACCTTAAATATGCTTGATTTTTTTTCAGATTTTTAATAAATCTAGAAGTGTTCGTATTTCTCTCTTAATACTCTCTGAACTCGCCCGAGGTCGAACTGTCCGCAAGTTACTGCCTTAAGACTGGAGTGAAATTTGTTTACCTCGATCGAGCTCGGATACGAAAGATCGACGGCGTCGTCGATGAGTTCGTTGGTATTGTAGATATCGTCAAAGTGATTATAATCGTTCTCGTGTGTATTCGATGTGTCCGCGAACTCGGACAACTCCGAGAGCTCGGGCACCGTCGTCAGTTTAGCATCGTTCTCTTCGACAGCGTGGAAGACGCTCTCTGTACGTACGACCTCCTCCCGGTCTTCGTCATCGGCGAGACGTTCTGGACAGGGAGGGAGGTGTATGAGAGCGACCTAGCTAAAGGATGTATCACCGACGGATGGGCTGTCCAGATGCGCCGTCTGCTCACCGTTAACGGGCTTGCTCGACCCGGCCTGGCTCTGCCGGGTCGGGCTGCTGCGCGAGAACGACGTTACGCTCTGCATCGTCTGACTCCTCGGCGGCATGAATCTCATGCTCAATGTTCCTGGACGCTGGCCAGTCACTCCGTCGCGTCCCGTTCCGCCTCCGGCGCCGACTCCAGGACCTCCGGTCTAACGGACGAATTCGACTTTCGATCAATGATGCTCCTTCTCCAAAAAATGTTCATCCCGAGGACGAAAAAAAATGCACGGACTCAAGTGGCTAATTTTTTTTTTTTACTCGGCGTACTCACGTTCGGATGAGGCGGTCTGACGTTCTTTTCCGGCTGAAAGAGCACCAGGTAGACCTTCGGCGTGAAGAGACAACCCAGGGCCACCGTCGCTGAGATGTTGATGCACATACACATACTGGCTATTTGTATCTGTCGGGAGAGACGGAGATAAATTTTTCACGGGGATTAAGGCAGCGGCTCGATCGGCTCAGCCTGGCTCAGTCGGAATCGAAAACTGTAAACGATGTGTTTTTTTTTTTTTTTTTTTAGGGCACTTGGAAGAAAATCGTTTCCAGGGAAGACGAAATTATTAGCTGAGCTGTTAGACTGTAAAAAAATCGTATTAAATTGAATGTATTGTACTTTAGTTGTATCCCAAAACGGGTGCATTAAATTCTATGCGCGATTGTGATGAAAAATGAATGTTAGGTGTATTAAAAACATTTTGAATACTTTATCTTTAATAATGGATCACAGTTTTCGTTGGCGACTGAGTCGGTTTCATATCGCCTCGATTCAGCTCTTGAAGGGTCGTAAATCGGTCTGAAGAATATATGATCGTTTACCTTGTAATCGTTGTTCGTTCCGAAATATATAGGAACAAATGCGAGCCACACAATGCATGTTGAGTACATGGTAAAACCGATGTACTTTGCCTCGTTGAAGTTGGCCGGCATCTTGCGTGTCTTGAAGGCGTAGAGAGTGCACATGAGTATGAGCACCATGTTGTAAACAAGCGACATCATCAGGGAAAAAGTTGATACCCGGCAGGTGAGAACCGCTGTCAGTGGATAGGGATAAATCTCCTTCGTATCCGGAGGCTCTATCACCAGCCAAACTATCGCCCCGATTAACTGCACCGACGTTATTCCTGCAACAAATTTTATATCTTACACCAGAGCCTTATTGATTTAATTGATTTAATCGATTTTATTGATTTTATTGATTTTACTTGGTATGCAGAAGAAATTGCCAATGCTATACATAATGCTATACATTTATACAGTTATCATCTTATTCTAGTTTTATACCTAACGATAATTATACACATTGACACAGGGCCATCGACCGGAGTCCTTCAGCCCACTTATTTTATAAATTTAATTTAATTAAATTTATTTAATATTGCCCGAAGTAAAAATGTTAGATATTGACGAATTAAATTTAGACGGTATAAAACCCAAAAGCAATTGATGCATACCGATGGCGATGGCGACTTGGCTCTCGGGCGAGGTGTAGGACGGTCTCTTGACGCACTTCTTTCCTTGATTGAAGATCCTCGAGATGCGATTAGTTTTGGTGAGAATAGCGCTGTAGCAGATGCTGAGGCAGAGGCCGAGCCCGATTCTCAGGTACGTGCAGTTCCAGGTAGTCGGTTGGCTCAGAATGAGGAAGCTCATGCCGTAACACGACAGAATACCGAACAACAGAACGTAACACAATTCCCGTCCGGAAGCCATGATCACCGGTGTCCGATTAAACCTGTCGGTAAAGAAGAATTATTGCCGACAGACCTTACGACATTTCCCCCGGCCTCTCGGGGATTCGACTTTAACGTCTACATTTTATTTTCGTGTCACGTAGTCCCGACTCCTGCGGGCAATAAAGTTTCGTTCGGTGGCGAGGGCGATAAGAATTATTCTAGGAGGGTGGCGAAGCGATTCGAGCGGCTCGACGGTAAACCGGGAGAAACGGCGTCGCGCGAACGAAACTGACCGAATGAAGATGGCAAGGGTGAAGAGAGTGCTGAGAATCCCGACGGAAGCGAAGACCAGCGGAACGATTGCCCAGGGACTGTCCCAAGCGATGACCTCGGCGGCGAGCTTGACGCAACGGGACTTTGTTGAATCCGGCGCCCAGCCTGGTGGGCAACTTTTGCAAGTGTCGTTGAAGACGTAGGCGTCCTCCCGGCACGCGACGCAACTCCAGCAGCAGGCTTCCTGAAATCGAAACCGAATATAGTTCATTGACTCGAACGTCAGACAGGATTTTTTTTTTAATGGTGAAACACGTTCAGCGAAAGTTGACAAGATATTTGGAAGAATATCGTCCCGAGTTCCTTCTAATATTCCAAGTCGCCCTTGTAGAATCGAGCGATAATAAAAATAAAAAAATTCTCACACGATCCTACGATTACCGAAGATGTTTTTGCGAACTTAAGAGCGATAGTAAGTTCAAACTAAGGTCTTAAAATTCGACCCTAAATCCTTGTAAAAGTGGTTCCCAGAGATGCATTGTAACGTACTTTTCCGTGGGATAATAAAAAATAAAAATCTCCCGAACCGATCCTAAACCTACCGAAGATGTGCTTACATGTAATGTCAGTGAGTTCAAGCAGTTGCATCCGGTACTTTTTTTTTCCTCTGCTTCGTACTACGTCGAATGGGAAATATTCAATCGAATGGAGTATATCCGGTAGTTTGCCTACTTTGGCAGACTCGACCTACCACGAACTTCCGAGAGTTTTCCTTTCGACTTTTTCCTTAACTTGTACGTACCGGGGCCACTGCTGCTGCTGCTCGTGTGCATATGCTTCAAGTAGAACATGCCTTCGGCACACGTATACTCGAGTAGCACGAGTACAAACAGCTCGGAGGCAAAAGGGGGGAAAAGAGTAAAGTAGTGGAATAAAAATCGAACGAAACGATGGAGGGATAAGGTGGACGGAAATATATGCGGACACGGGAAGGCAGCGAGGGAGGTAAAAAAAAAAAGAAAAAAAAATCACGAAGCACGAGTGACAGACTGCGAGAGAAGGCAAACCGGATGTTCCTCCGAGATTTTTCTCTCCCCAGCCCGCGGGGGATACTTTTCCATTATTGGACTTTTCACTGAATCCTCTACGGGGGAAAATACGCCAAGTATACTCGACAAATACTGTTTGCAAAGCGAAACGTCAAGAATGCTAAAGTTCCACTTTAGATCGAAGCGGCCAAACGCTTTTGCCGAGGTGAGGGGGAGAGGAAAGATTAGAGTTCGGCCGAAGACACGGGAAACAACGATACCCTACTCCGATGAAATTGAACCATTGGTCACCATTAGGAAAAAGCTATTGGGGTAATGATTGGAACATGTCCATGGGAGATTGATGCACCATTCGGACGAGCATTCAATTTCTCAACAGTTACCATGCAATTTCCCAATGGTAACCACACAATTTCTTAATGGAAGCCACTTAATTTCTCAATGGGAAACGTTCAATTTCCCAATGGTAACGATACAATTTCTGGACGGATCGTAACTACAAGTCAGTGGCAATTTTTCTAACAGTTACAATTAGTCAATCGTAATGCCCCAAATAGTTACCATTTATCAATTGTAGTGTTCCAAATGGTACCAATAATTGATCAATGGTAATATCGCCAGCGGCTACCATTTGCCAATGGCTACGCTCTGAATGGTTATTTTCTTCTTCTCATTTCACGTTCGCAATCCCTCGAGCTTCATCGCTTTGTTTTCTCTTTTTTTAGCTTCAATCTCGTTAAATCGTCGGTTCGCCGGCAGTTTCGTCAACACAGGATCGTGGAAGCCGTCGCGGTTGTTTGGCTCACCTGAAAGTTGCGTACGTGACCGAGGGGGCAATTATCGCTGCATGTACTTCGAGGTATGTTGGTTACGCCGGGTCCGTTGGTCCATCGCGTCATGTTTATGTCCAGCGAGAGCCTGCAACGAACAACAAACAGGCGGGATGAAAATCGATGAAAGATTTGTTATAGTTTGGGGTTTGAGACCAGGTCGAACCGACCGGTCAATGAACAATTAACTCCGGTAAAGTAGCGCGGGCTTTTCAATTACTGTCGAAGGCTTCGAAAGGCTACAATGTAAACTAATTATTGCGGCATGGTGTTTGACGATCAAGACGATGTGAATTTGACTCGGTCGGCAATGAAAACTGTAGTACATTTTTCTTCACAATCTTTGACCGAACGCAATTATAAATAAAATTAGAAATAAGTCTTAATAAAAAAAAAAACAGGTAATACAGAATTCACGATAGCCCAGATATAAAATAGGATGGAACTTGCCAGGAGAGAGCGGGGCAAAACGCGACCGACAATCGGCATGCATCGATGGAACAAAAATGTGAAGCCCCAGAATCATTGGAAAATTGCGTTTTTAAAAACGCAATTTTCCAATTAAGTTTCGGACGTCGCATTTTGCCCCATCAATACATCCCGATCGTCGGTCCCGTTTTGCCCCGCTCTCCCCCAATCCAGGGTTTATTAGAAACAACGAATAAAAAAATTCGGCAAGTCCCGGCGCGAAGCGATTGTTAATTCGAACGATTGATTTATCGACACTCACACTTCCTTCCATGATCCGATGAGCGTGTAATCGAAACGGCCGTCCTCGTTTCTCTGATACTGATAAATGTTGTAGAACCCGAAGGCATCCCCGTCGGCGTTGAACCTAATTTCCGTTCCCTGCCGACCTGTGGAAAGAGAACCAGGAATGAGGCGGCTAATTTATTCTCCCTGTCAGGCGGAACCTTCGTAAACGACTTCATTATTTTCTACTACTGAGAATAAGCGAAAACTTCCCGGGGAATTTCTGTTTATTTATTTATTTATTTTTGTTTGGGCACTACCGAAGCGAGTGGGAATTGTCGGAGCTGGATAAGCACAGTTGGGCTCGCTCGGAGCTGGGAATACTGCAAAGTGCCGGTGTGGAAAACCCTCCGGGAAGGGAGCGTTCGGAGGGTGTATCGATTAAAATTGTTCGTACACGACCGGAGGATGCAGCTCGACGCGCGAGCCAAGTGCAATCGTAACCACTTGACTATTCAATTAAAGCGCGAAGCGAAATTGCACAGAGGGGGGAAATAAAAAGACGGCAAGCCGAGCCGGAGTGCCGGGAGGAGGTGTCGACTGTCCGCTACGGCACTCTGCACGGTCGCTGTACTCCCCGGTACGAGCAATCTACCGCGTGCCGTAAACGTTAAAAAAAATTCAATCCACCGCTCGACAGACTTCAATTCCAAACCATCAAAAGTTTACAAACAATTCCCCCGAGGCGAAGGCTGGGACAAACAAGATGAGAAAAAAAATTTAATACACAAGACATCTTTTCTTGTTTTGTTTGTTAAATCCATTTTTCTCTCCTCGCGACGGAAAAAAGATTAAATGACGTATGAATGAGAAGGGCGGTAAAACGGCGAGGAGAATAAAAAATTTAATATATGAAAGAGAATTTAAAAAAATTAAAACTGTTTGCGTTTTTGCGCGATTAAAGATGGAAGAAAAATACGAATAATTTAATTTTTTATTAACATTCATGAATATTTCGAATATTTATGAATAATTCGAACATTAATGTCTAAGACGATATGCGAGCACACCTCGGCAAAATACTCGAAAATACTTAAAATACTATCTGTATTTAAAAAATAAAATACTTTTCGTACTTAAAATACATTTAAAATACCTTGTAAAAATCAAAGTACTTAAAAGAAGTACTTATAAATGTATTTTAAGTAGAAAAAGTATGTTATATTTTGAATGCAGATAGTATTTGGTACTCGGAGTATTTTCGAGTATTTTGCCCAGTTCTGGAATTATTCAGAATATTGAATAATTCGGATTGTTCATGAATATTCGTATTATTCAAATTTTCGAATATTCCGTTTAAATTTTGAATCGAATATCAGTAGTCAATGCAATTCAATTCAAGTGCTATTCGCAAGCCGGTTTTGTTATTCCGACGCTAACAAACTAAATTTGTTACGGTAACAAAAATCTTGCGCGAGCAATTTTTTTTCCTCCATTCGACGTCATCCGGCACGAATCATTCCGATCACACTGTCGGGATGGAATGATCGATTAACATCGAGCGTGGCAATGTTATATTCGGGATAAAGGACAGCACGCGAGAGCTCGACGGCAGTCGGGACGGTCTGAGGAAGAGAAGATTCGCTCTCGGGCAAAACGGAAGACTATTCGTCTTCCGAATACCGACCGTTTGTCTCGTCGAGTGGGAAACCCAGTTTATTTTGCGAGGGAAGAAAATCCGTCGACGTTACGAACGCCTGGCTCAAACGATATTCCGGGTTTTTTTTTTTTTTTTTTCTTGGGAGCCGCCGATCCTGGACCGAACGTTTATCCGACTGCCTGGGGCGGGCCAGCGAAAAGGGAGGAAATCGAGGTGACGGACCACAAGAGATGTAGTTTATTTATTTTTTCCTTTTTCTTTTTTTTTCTTCTTCGTCAATCAAGGATACTGACCAAGACAAACGTGTCAACAAAAGTGACCCTCAATTTACCGGCGCTATTGTAACGAAACATTATTCGTCTCTTCCTCTTCGCAGGACCGCAATAACACTCTGGGGTGATATATTTGTGACGATACACACTCTGTGTAGGGCGCTCGAACGGTCAGCGCTGCGAAACGGATTCCTTGCAAAATTAGCATGTAAATAGCGTCGGCGTACTGTTTTTTTAACGACGACCCCTCCTGGCAGGATATTGGACACGCGGCTCAGAGGGGAACGTGAATAAATACCGAGGGTCTGGAATTATCGTTCGGAGGATTGGAAGTTCTCGAAACGAGATTTCGTCACGTCTAAAAGAAAAACGATTTTTTAAAGTACGTTTCAATTCAATTTAAGTTCTCGTGATAGTATTCCGCAAGTTGTATGTAAAATATGTTGGATTCATTAATTTGACTGATTGCTCGTAACGTTGCCGTGATCGTACGAAAAAATTCCTGGTTCGGAATATTAAAAAAAAAATCTCGAGAAGAGATTTATCTTGGAAAAGAGGTTATAATAAAAATAACAATAGAGGTAATAATAATATTCGATAAAATTTGTACAGCTATCGACTTGTTCGTCACGTTCGCAGCTGGGGATTTTTTTTACACATCGGAATACCCGTATTTTTTTTACACATCGGAACACCCGTATGAAGAATTAATCCCACGGGATTTTGTGTGCAATTTTTTTTAGCGACAAAAATAAATAGCAAACGTTTCGTGGCGTGTTTTTTTTATCGTCGAAAATCAATCCTCTCGAATGATCGTTAATCTGTTACGCTAATACTTCTTCGAGATATAAAGTAGATGTGCCACTTGCCGACGAAGGTGACGTTACGTATGTACTGCAGCAGATGTGGTCCCGGTGGTGCCGGGCTGAGGGAGTCGCACAGATGGTGAACGGTACTCTGTCCATTGACGCACTCATCCTCGATGAGATTGTGAACTCCGTGAGCCATGGCGTACACCGCGTCGACTGTGCAAACGAATATATTTCATTAGTACATCCGACGGTTCCGCTACTGCTTTATCCCAGCGAGCTCTGTCGCCACAATGTCTATGTCTATGTACAGTGAAGAATTTCCGTGAGATGAATATCGTCACGTTCTATATACAGGGCCGAGCGGGGCAAAATGGAACAGTGGGGCAGAAAATCCGGACGTATCGACGGGACAAAAATGGGTGCTCCAAAAATTATTAGAAAATTAAGTTTTGCCTCCACTGTCCATCATATAAATGTAGGTAATAGCTGGGCAAAATGGCACAGCGGGGCAAAAAGCAAGTTTCCAGTAATTTTTGTGTGGCACAGTGGGGCAAAACGGGACCGAAAATCCAGATATATCGACCGAGCAAAATGGGGCATCCAAAAATGATTAGAAAATCAAGTTCTGTCCCCACCGTCCCGTTTTGCCCCACTGTACCATTTTGCCCCGCTCTCCCCGATACATATTTCGTATATGTCTCTTATACATCATATATGTACACCGAGGAATAATATACTACCGTATTCCGAGCATCGGTATGAATTGCACAAACGTACCTCAACGTCCCGTCGGAGTCGGATATCAAATTTCGCGAGGACTGCGGAAGGATAGCGAGGCAGAGAGCCGGGGCACGAGTATCTCGTGGTTTAGTGGTTGTAAAGCTCGCGGGGATGACGCAAGGAAGTGCGAACTACGAGGACACGGAGGGGTGAACGAGCGGAGCCGAGGAGTCGTCGGGGGTTTTCTTCTCTCCATCGCTTCGAGTATTTTCTCGCAGCCTCGGGCACGGGACCAGAGCCGAAAGATAGATGGAAGCAACGTACGTTATAGAGATACATGCATCAGCCTTCTCCTCTCTCATCCTGGGAGCTTTCCAATAAAATGGAAACGTGTTAGCTTTTTTTTTTTTTTGTCGCAAGACTCTTCTATACACAGTCGTTTCTTCGGGGCTGAAGCTACAGCTCGCTCGGCGAGGACGCTTACGACAACGCCGAGTCACCTCGTCCACTGCGGTGGGACCGAGGACGTTAATAATAGAAATTTCATTTGGAGCAAAGCTCGGAAGATTGGACAGGTTTGCCAGACTCGGGAGTTATCATGGGATACAGAGCTTCGTTTAGTTTTGAAACAATAATACTGTTGCGTGAGGAGATGAGAGGAAAGGACCTCGGCGGTCTGTTGTGTGTGGGCGGGAATCCCGGCAAAGGTCGCAGGACGAGAGATGATAAATGACGAGCCCCCGGAACAGGGCTCGGTCCGAGCCTTTTATCCCTCTCGGGCAACATCGTTTCGAGGATTATTTATTTTCAGCGTTGTTCGGCCGAAAAAAAGAAAAATTGGATCCGGCGAGGACGGGTCGGGAAACCCGTTGTTTCGTCCTTACGACCATTACGGCCTTGTACATTCATCCGCTTTAACTTTTGTCGTTTGAGGCATTAGGATTTTTTTATTTATTTTTTATTCATGATTATGCGAAAAAAGCACACTCCAACCGTGTCAGCCGATTCCAAGTACTCGGTGTGAAAGATTAAGATTTTTTTTTGAAAGGAAGATGCATTCGTCCGAGAACTTTATCACTCGGCCACTGCAGTTTCGGGGATTTTTTTATTTTTTATTATTGGATCTAGCAAGGGACGAGTTGGAAAGCCGGATTTTATTCTGGGTATTACGACGTTGTATATTCATCCGCTTTAACTTTTGTCCTCCGAGGTTGTAGTTTTTTTCTTCTATGATTATGTATAAGAAACATGCGAATGTGTTTGCTCATTGCAAGTACTCTGGATGAAAAATCGAGAATTTTTTTTTTTATTACGAAGACATAGCTTTTCCCTCGGCCAACACCGTTTCGAGAATTATTTATTTGTGAATGATTATCGATATCAAAACGTCGAATGACTGATAAAATTTGACTTGGCGATTTTTTGTATTAACGAAGACCGACGCCATTTCGAAGATTATTTATTTTCGACGTAGTTGGCTACAAAAATAATTGGATCCTGCATGGGGTAGGTCTGGGAAGCTGTTGTTTAATCCTTGATATTACGACGTTGTAAATTCATCCGCTTTAACTTTTGTAGCTCGAGGCTTTAGTTTCATTTTTTTTCTTTTCTCATCCCAGTCTATTCCAAGTACTCTGAATGAAAAATCTCGATTTCTTTTTACGAAGACAGCTTTATCTTCCCTTTTTTATCCCTCGGCCCAGGCCGTTTCGAGGATTATTCATTTCCAGCGTAGTTCGTCAGAAAAAAAAAAATCTGATCTTGCAAGGGACAGGTCGGCTACGCCGTCATTTCACCCTTCGTATTATGACGTTATACATTCATCCGCTTTAACTTTGGTTGTTTGAGGCTTTAGTTTCTCTTTCATGATTGTGCAAAAAAAAAAAAAAAACATCCCAATGTGTTAGCCTATTCCAAGCACCCTGAATGAAAAACTTCGAATTTTCAAATATTTTTCTCAACGAAGGCATATCTTCGTGCACGAGAGAGCAAATAAAAAGTAATGCGTCATCGCATGAACGCACCGACGAAGGGTACGAGTCCCTCCTGATCGTACTCGTGGAGTTCCTCGTCCCCGGTGCAGCGTTTGGTTCCCGGCTGCACGTTGGGACCGAAGCTGCACTTGTGATGCTGCGCCCAGAATTCACGAAACCACACGTTCCGGCAGTTAACAATTTTGCCGGGTCGCTCAGGATGCGGCACGTTTATCTCGGTCTGTCTGTTGCACTCGTCGTCCATTCGTGGTCGCAGGCTCTGATAGTACGTGTCGAAATCTGAAAAATAAATAAATAGAATCCTTCGTGACACATTATTGGCAAATAAAATGTAATAGGAAATATAATTTGGCAACAAAAATTTTGTGAACAAATTTTCTCGGGAGTACGCTTAATGATAGTAAAGAGGAATTAGAGTAGAGTCATTAGTTCACTTCTCCACAACATCCTGCTTGAGGGACACAACTTTAGAATTTTTGTCATTGTTGTAACTACGAAATGTTCCCATCGGGGACGATTTTTTAATGGTAAAAATGCAGTATTGTCGCTTTTGCCGTGTCATTTTTTTTCAGTGCACATTTTATCGGGAATCGGTTCGTACGATAAATAAAAGCCAGAGTCCAGCGTCGAGCGACTCGTCGGGCCGAAGCGCAGTTTGGCCTCAAAAAATCAATTCTCAAGTTGCGCGTTGCGTTTCAGCGCAGCTCTCTCGCAGGTGCACTTGGCTACTTAGAGGCCCGTTCTCGGAGTCCCTCCGGATCGCATAAATTCGGCGCACGTGTGTCATCGCCATCCTCGAAGTTCCGTCCGTGAAAACTCGATTCGAACAACGCCGACGAGTTTTCTCGACGGCCGTCGCGGACGGTACGTGATGGCTCGCCGGCGCACACACACCTACGCCCCGTGAACTCCGTACCCTCCTCAGGGTCACCCTGAGTGATTCGGCCGACGGGGAATTTCCAAAGTTGCACATTTAATTATCGGAATCGAAAGGGTATCGGGTCGAAAGGTCCGAGGGATAATTTTCCATTGATAGCATTGAAAATCGTCTCTCCCCTCCGACCGGCACCGTCAAGCACCACTGGCAATTTCCATAGAGCGAGAATTTCCATGAGAGCGAGCGATTATCGCGGGAGGGAACTCTCCGATTATCCAACCGATCACCGTGAATAACGATTATCCCGAGGGAACTTCTAATGGACGGAAATTCGTCGTGAATTTATATTGATCCGAGTCCTCAGAAATTGATGATACGTTAGCGAGGTAAAGGGGGGGGGGGGGGGCAAAATGGAGCAGTGGGGCAAAATAGTGCAGAGGATCAGGACGTTTACCTTAGCGGCTAGATGGCTCCCAGAAAGCTAAAGCCTTAACAGGGGAATTACGAGAAATTTCCTATTTTGCCCACGGCGACATTTTTTTCCTGAACATCATAATTGACCTTACAGCTTCGATTGTTTGGTGAACCACTGTAATTCAATGTCATCGCTGTAGTCGCAGCAGCCTGCTTTGTTTAGCTGGTCCGTTTTGCCCCGCTCATCCCCACTTCTCGCAGGAAGGGGGCTGGGGCAGATTTCTTTTGCCTCGCGGCACTCCTGGCGTCGACGGGAAATCCCCTCGGAAAGTGTTTCTTACAGCACGCTCCAAGATTAATTGAATCGCGTCAATGGAGGATCCATCAACCTGGAGACCATAGCATTTTTCGCTGTTGCAGGATAAAGAGTGCCCCCCCCTGAGGGGAGAGAGGGCGCTGCGGGAGTGTGAAAGGAGCTTTGGAAAAGTTTTCGAGCGGAGAATTCTCGATCGCGAGAGGGGGCCGGGACCGCTCACCGAGAGACGAGATAATGCCTTGGACCGTCCGCCTCCACGGTACATTGGCATGTACAGAGGCACCGGCGCGAGAACGGTACGCCACAGGAATTCCCATTGAGCCGAACAACGAAACTCTGCGAACAATAGTCGACACGTATTGCATACCCACTGTACACGGCTCGAAGTTGTAAGGGCTAGGTCGATTTTTTTTTGTACAGTTGAATCTCGATAACGGTAACTCGACGGTTAATTCGATTCAAATGATTTTTTTTTTATTTGGCTGGTACAATTTCAGTTTAGTGAATTGATGTTTTAGGGCTCCAGGGCTTCGACAAGAGTTCATATTCATACTTGATGTCTATAAATATTTAAAAAATAAATAGAAGAAAAGTATAAGAGTATTGCGTTGTAATGTACTGTTGTTGCAGAAAATATTAAAAAATTGGTAATTAATTTCCTTTCCTTTTTTTCGAGTCCCTGTGCGATCTTTTTCTACCGCATGATTCATTGCTCTGAGATGCAAGCTCCATACGAAATACTGAGCTACATGAATTTTGGGGAGTCAAAGGTTGTGCCACGACCGAAGTCGGACGGTTAATCCGTTCTCCGGATAACTTAATCCCGGTTAATCGGGGCTCCACTGTACTTCGCAGACTGTTTTTCTTATCGACATTTACTTTGGTACCGCAGGGGCTCGGCATATCGAATTTCGAATTTAAATGATATTACTTTAATTCACGACGAAGAGCAGGATAAACGATATTGCCGATTATTCAAATACGAATCTAGTAATAAAAATTCACTCGAGGCGCGAGAAACGAGCCACTACCGTCCAATCTCTGACCCCGATCTCGAAAAGTTCCCCGCCGATTTAATCCCGAGATATCATCGCTCTTGCATTTCAACTCGCGGCTCCGGGCACGCCTGGAAAAAAATTTTATATCAAATAATTTACCATATCGATAAAAAAAAATTGGTAATTCGATTCATCATCGGATTTGAAACTTTCTTTCGTTAAATTGACGCATTTAAATAAATTAGTGATAAATCTTGCATATTTTTCGGGAAAATTGTTTTTTTTTATCTCAATTTTCAAGAATTCAGGTCAACTCGATTATTATAAGTCCCTTCAGGGTTTTCCCTCCCAGGCCCTGATGAATATTCCTCTATTATATACTATTCTGTGCATCTCAGTGAGTTGTGCTCAATAATGCGGTGCCCAATAGTGCTGTGCTGTATTGTATGTAAAAAAAAAACTCATTTTTCGATCCAAAATGCGGACACTCCCGGTCCAGAAAACGAATCTTTCGAGCGGAAATGACGTAATTCCGGAAATGCGTCACTCCCGGTCCGGAAAACGCATTTTTCGAGCGGAAATGACATCATACCGGAAAAACGTCACTTCCAGTTTAAACGTTTTATTTTTCGTGCAAGATAGATGTATATATACTAGCGGTCGTGTTAGCTCGCGCCCTTCGCCCGTTCGCATGGATCGCTTGGTTCACAGTATATGGAAATCCATTCCATATGCTATAAACACCGTAAGTCGGAATGTCGAAATTCATTCCATATGCTATGACAACCGTACGTCGGAATTTCGAAATCCATTCCATATGCTATGAAAACCGTAATTCTGAAATCGTAGATTATCGAATAGAATTTCCGAATTCCGAAATCGGATCCGAATTCGGAAAACCGCAAATCCAAAATTATAGCACATGATTTCGAATGGATCGCAGCATGGAATTTCGAATGAAACTTCGAAATTACATTTCACTTCAGCTTCACCGAAAGGGGCGACTGGCTGAGACGGAACAAACATCCACAAACCAACGAACAACCAAATCCACAGTTCTCCAAAACATAAACAAGATATGCAGAGACAAATTCTTGCGGACTTCGTCCAGAGTTTCCATTCGAAGAGGAGCATCCTTTCCGCATCCCTATTTATCCCTATTTATTTACAAGTATATACATTAATTATAATAAATTGCCTCCCGAGGCCGCGGCGCGTAGACGAACCGAGGGAAAAGTTGAGCGTAGCTTCGTTAACGACTTTAATTGTGACTGCGCGATGGATGTTTAAAGTTTCCTCGATAAATTACAGATTCCCGGAAGGCGCTCGGCTGTCGCCGTTCCCGGCAGCTCCCTCGGGGATGTCCCGGCAAAGGCTTTCGATCTATAGGTATTCGGGGCACGTGTATGACTGGCGGACCTCGAGCTCGGGTAAAATAAACGTTATCCAAGTTGGACGGCCGGACGGACGGGCGACGGTGGCTGTTTCGAGGAGGTCGCCGAGGAGTTTTGGATAACGGCGAAGAGGCTGATGTAACAGTGTTCCAGAAAGCCGGGCTGCTCTTACCGTGAAGGGCGTTACGGAATGGCAGGATAGTTATAGCACCCTCGGCAGCGAATTCCTGATCTCTCACCGGATGAACCTTGGCGCCCCACGAATCGCTTCCCACCCACATGAAGTGTCCAGTCCGGTTGGCCCTCACAGCGGCCTGAAGAAGTTTCCTGAAATACGAGAAGCTTCTGTTAGCTCGTTGTTGACAAAGCGACGGACGATAAGGACTCGAGGGAATATTAATGGAAGTTTAGGACGCTTTTGCCTCGCGGGTTCGCCTCCCGGTCGAGGGACTTCTAAAGGTGGTAATTTGGAAGGTGCCCGAAATATCACCCGCGTATTGGCAGTCACAATTAACATGTGGGACTTTTTTATGGTTGGCGAAGATACAGAAATCTGAAAGAAGATCAACCATTTGAACGATCTTGGGAACATCCTTCCATGATAATAATTTCGACGGGTTAAATTAAAAGT
Organism: Amblyteles armatorius; assembly: GCA_933228735.2. NCBI lineage: Eukaryota > Metazoa > Arthropoda > Insecta > Hymenoptera > Ichneumonidae > Amblyteles > Amblyteles armatorius. Next base: position 20,798,551 of record OW121688.1, read on the forward strand.
TAAATTAACCGTCATAACTTTAACAGACAATCACGACAGCTTTTTCATCCAAATGAATGTGCACTTTTTTCCCTCCAATTCTCCTTATCAATTCATTCATAACTTTTCGGCATTATTATTATTGCATATTTTATTTTTATCTATCGAAAATTCAGAAAATTTCATCGCATACTCAGTTTATAGAGTGAAAGTACCGTTTTATCGACACTTCGCTTTATGAACTGGGATATCGAACGTTTTCTCCCTTAAGTGGAATTAGCTCGCTCTCCCTTGTTGGTAGGTTAGTGGTAAAATAACTTTGACAGATAATCACGAAAACTTTTTTATCCCACTCAATGACAATTTATTTTTTTCTAATTTTCAATTTATTATTATTTACTTATTTATTATCATTATTATTTATTTTTCTCCATTATCAATTTATTGATAAAAATTTCAGCATTATTATTATTATTGCAAATTATATTTTCATCCATCGAAGCTTCTTTATTTTCCATCGCATGCCCAGTTTATAGAGAGCCGGAGTACCGATTTATCGACACTCGGCTTCGCGAAGTGGATATCGAACGTTTCCTCCCTTAAGTGGAATTAGCTGCGCTCTCCCTTCAATCCGCGATAATGGCACGATACGTCTCCGAGCTATCCCAAAGCTCGGGCGTTCGTTGGATCAGTGTGATCCAACACGGCCAAATCCCATCGGTCAAGCTTATGCAGAGATTAGACGCACTGTCGAGATTACACGTCCGCAAGCTTGCGAGCCCGCAGGCTAATGCCACGAGGGACGCGTGGCAGCGGGTCCACAGTTTAGGGGAGTTATAAGTTGCCGCGATGTGTGATCGTAGCAGAGGAAGGATTTAACTGCAATGAGCGGCGGAGCGTGTTGCACGCCCCAGGAGAACACACGCGCACATCGCCAGTTAAATATTTACACGCACGCGGAGCGTAGATCGGACTCGAGATATTCCGCCTTCGTGAATTCCACCGTCCCGGCATTCCACGGCAGCCGAGCCGAAACGCTGCGGGTCCCTTAAGTGGATCGTGCTTGTTCCAAGTATTTCGGCACATACGCGCGACACGATACGTGTTCAAATTTTAACGACTGCTTTTGACACCTGCGATATCGAAAAATATCGATTGCGCCAGCTGAAATTGAACGATCGGACAAAATTTAGCTAAAATAAATATTAAAACTGGGCGAAGTACCAAAAAATACTTCAGGTGCGAAGAACAAAGCATCACAAGTACTTTAGGCAATTACGTTCGGAGTGTTAAGAGTTATCTAGGCTTGAGAAAAGATGCAAAGTAATTTACCCGTGGCTTCCACATTGTAAAAAATCGCTAACGGACATTTTCGTAAGTCGTCGTTTTTTTTTTTTTCATTTTTTTATTTTTTATTTTGTGAGGAAGTAAAATTGGAGTCAGGCGAGATGTGCACTGGAGCAGAGAATGGAGGTCGTCTCATCTTTCCCCCGGTGGTTCATACAGCGCGGATAAACTCGGACGGATCTGAAGAGTCTTCGCGCAAAGCGCGATTGAGATAGAGACGTGAATCAAGGGGGGCGGCGCGGTGGAGCCGGGTTGTGTTGCGAGACAAAATTTCGTAGCTTCCATTACGCCAAGAGCAAGTTTGTGTAAAAGTGTCGGCATGCAGCTTTTCCCGGTGGAATGAAGTAGTTCAGAGACGGATCGAAGGAACGCGCGAGAGAGGCGGCGACCCTGAGTGCAGGAAGCTCTCTGGCCACCGACTCTCTCTCCGTGGCCCTCGCTCGAAGACAAAGTGACGCCGGTGGAAAACCGAAAATCCCCTGGTAATAGAGTTTTTCCGAGTCGAGCTCGGTCCCGCGAATATCTTCGTGTGCGCTCAGCGAACGTGCGACCATATATCATGGGGGCTTGATAGATCCTGTCTACTGAATTTTTCATCTGACCATTCTTGGCCGCGACACTGCACACTGTGAAAAAATCAAAAGGGTTGTTCATTCGACAACAACTTGTCGAGGAAAAAACTACCCATTTTTTGTTTTGATCAACGGAATATAATTTATTTTGCATTAGGGAAATAAATGGTATTTTGCAATAGCAAAATAAATTGTACTCTGTGATAGCAGAAAAAATTGTATTTTGCAATAGCAGAATAAATTGTATTTTGCAAAATCAAAATAAATTGTATTTTGTGCTAGCAAAACAAATTCAATTTTGCGATAGCTCAAGAAATTGTACTTTGCGATAGCTAAATAAATAGTGTTTTGCGCCAGCTTCGTAGTTTTTTAGTCGATAAATTGTTGACGAACGAAGAGACCATTTTTTAAATACAAATGTATGATCACCCTACCGGTGAATCGGTACTTCTCCAACTGAGAATACCCCGATCCAATAGATTCCGCGAAGCGGCTGCAGTAATCTATATAACGCTTTAATGATCAATTAAAGTTGAGCGAAGGGTAAGGAACGGGAGGGATCCAGCATAGCCGTGATAATACACATACACACACACCATTGCCATTCAACATTTCCAATGGCACAGAGACGAGGGACCGACGGGGCGCCGTCTCGTTTGTCTATCTTGTTACTGATAATTGGTGTATCCCGGGGATCGACGACGGCAAACCACCGGCGGTTCAGTTCCGGTACGGCGAACCCCGTCCCGGTATTCTCGCCGTACAGCGCACCCGCCCTCTTCACCGTCGATCGCTAACCGCGTATCCAGCGTTCTTTTCAACGCGATACTCGTCTCCCATATTTCATGCAGAATTCACGGAGATGGGAGAGCACAATTAAAAAAAAAAAAAAAAAAAAAAAAATTGCACGATACGAGTGGAAAATGGAGTGTCGGATGACGAAGGGGAAAAGCGTTACGTACAGCAACGACGGGCACGTTGAGCACACGTTTGCATTGCTGGCTCATTTTCCCTTTGTCGGCAAATCTATATATAAGGGTTTCCTCCGTTTCATCATCGCGGTTAACACGCGCGTGTGTTCGCCGTCGTATTTGCTCGAACGATTTGCCGAATGGTGGAATCAATCACTATCTATCCAATCGCAAACACGAAACGACGACACACGATATACTCGGAACGTTACCACCGACGCACGTTTTAATTAAGTCCCGATCACTCCCCGCCCTCCGTTGGTAATGCTCGTTCTCCCTTTTCAACTGCGCCCTTGCCCGGGCATGTCGGACCGTCGCTTCCCATCTCACGTTGATTATACGTTCGCGAACCCGCCCGCGGAGCGTTTCAGTCTGTACGACGGCCACCGACGGGATTGTTCGTGGCCAGTGAAAAAGCGATAATCCCCACCGGAAAGAGAAATTCCACGGACATGATACGGACTCGGAGACTCGTCCAGCCGCCCCGTCGCTCTCCGTTCTCCATTCTCTCGTTTTATTTCTATTTTTGTATATCTATATTTATATATATAGATTTGGATATGTTTTATATATTTATGTACCTATATGGGGCTTCCCACGCCAAGTCGAACGGCCCGAAACACTGACGATCTTAGATCGAGCTGAAAGTTCGGCGGATTTACATCTCTCCCGAAACATCTCTACCAGAAAACAAGTCTTCCGGATAGTAACTCTATCAAAAAAGACTTGAAATAAAACTCTATCGGACTTGAAATAAATCTCTACCTATCTTTTTTGTAAACAAAGTTTTTTCATGCGAACAAAAGTTTATGAGATATAAAAATGTTTAATATTAAAACACCTATCTGCTAACACAAAAACGAGTGCCCATAAAAAACGGATGCAAATTCCAGGTACTAACACTACATAATAATGCAACATCACGAACTTTCAGCTTGATCTAAGAGGGTCAGGGTTTAGAGCCGCTCGACGTGATGAGGCATGCGCCATATGTTTATATATATTTATATGCATATTTGTGTGTACGTATGTATGTATGGACGCATCCATGTGTGTGTAGTGGTCTTCTTGCGAAGCCCGCTCGTTGTTTTGTGTCGATAAATAACGCGACCTGGAACCCTGATGGCTTTCACGAAAAACAACGTGCCCAACGACCCTTGAAAAAGTGCCCACTCGGAAATGAGACTCGCGAGGATTTAATAACCCGGCATATTCATGTGATATTTCCTACGCCGGAACGGGAGTTATTTTCATATAGAATGGTTATTTACCGAGGACGATAATAATTCGCGGAATGAACGTTTATGCTCGATGGAAGCATAATTACACTTCATCGAGCAAGCATGCTCGTGTACAGCATTTTTTAGGTTCTTCGTAGAGGAATATGATTCGTTTCCGTGTAATTTTGTTTTTGGCATTGTTATTTAAACATGGTCAGAATGTTGAAAAAAATCCCCTCATCATGAGAGGGAAAAAATTCCCTCTCATTTCTCTGAGACTTACGCGAAGTGAACATTATTCGTAAGGACTGAAGAACACTTAAAGGTACGTCTGTGAATTTTCACACATTTTTTTTACCACATAACTTTTTATTCGAATCGTTCAGAGGTTGCAACTTGGCAAATTCTAGGTCCGCATTGAACAACGATCCGGTACGTGTGGGGTTAAAGAGGACACCCGTAAACCGAAACTACCGTTTTCAGCCTCGCTGTTCTTTGGGGATTGGTTTACACCCATGTTAGTCATATTTCGATACTGTGCCGCTGCGCCGTGCACGGTAGGAAGACACATGAGCGCTGGCAACCGACCGTGCAACGACGTCTGATCAACACTGACCGTATTCACTGGTCACGCCGCGCCGGCGGATCTCCACGTATTGAGTTACAAGAAAAAGTCTGATCGTTTTTCGTCATTCTTTCATTCACAAAGCTTCCTGTCTGACGACGAAAAAAAAATTGTAAAAAATGCTTTCTTTCAGAAATTTAGTGGTTGGAAGTAAATTACGAGTCCTCAATATAAAGTTTCCTTATTTTTCGAATTTTTTTTCGCCTGGACGCATTTTTGTCTGGGGTGGTTTTTTACTCCGTACATCAGTTCGCGAATCGAAGAACGATGATTCGATGACCTGACGTTTCGAATTTTAATGATTCGGGGAAATGAAATTTGGTGAAATTACTGTTCGGAAAAATAAAGTTTCGGATGTTTGACTATTCGGATGAAGCGCGTTCGGTCCGATGACTTTCGGTCATACGACGATTGGGCCGACTGTAGTTTCGGCGGGAAGACGGATGAGCGCTGGTAATCGGCCACGCAACGGCGCCTGATCAACACCGACCGTATTCACTGGTCACGCCGCGCCGACGAAGCTCCACGGATTCTGCATCCGCCGGGAGTCCATCATCATAGCAGGCTTCACAAACCCAACGGCGAACGGACTCCCAGGGATATCGAATAATCTCGACATTATAGCCTCGCAGCTGGAATTGAATCCGATCGATCGATATACACTTTCAGCGTCTCGCGTTTCCGGAATTCAACGAGAAACCAATGTATTTTCTCTGGTAAGATGAGCAGCTTATGTATATCGGACCGAATATACGCTATCTCTTCGGTGATTTAAAGGGGATCCGGAGCCTTTAAGGATTACGGCGGTGACATCGTTACTCATAGGCGACGGGCCATTGGAGAGGCAATTTTATGTTTTTCTCCGTCGGAATTTATAGATAGCTCGCACGTATTTTCCGATGGAATCGAAGTTGCACTCGAGAAAGCGTTGGACTCTTTTTTACTCGTTTCTCGCTCGGATTTCCGGATGGAATATTGAACTCGGGGCCAAACGGGCGCATCGAGCACCGTATCGACCAGCGAAGAAATCATTTTTTGCTAGACAGGTTTTCTAAAAAAAAAAGTGGCGATATTTCGTATCTACGAACAGAGATTAGGATGGTTCTTAAATTGGACATTTTTGAAAACACACACAAATTAGGATTTTTAGCGGAGTTGGAAAGCCCGTTTTCCGGGCTATTATTACATGACGACGAAAAATGCCGACAAAATTTAGAGAGATTTATTTTGCGTGAAATTTTTTATTTTTACGCGAAATAAATCCGTCTAAATTTTGTTTGTTCGTTTGTTGTTTTTAGGTTACAATAAGAATTCTCTCGATCGGATATTTCCTTCTCGGTGTCTGGATTTTTTTCCATGCTGTACATCGGTAACTGCTCGGAAAAGAATTTTTTATCGTATCGTTCGACCACGTTAATTTATTATTCCGAGCAAATATTTTCCTCCAGACGTCGAATTCTCGGCTTCGCGTGAATTACCGGGCTACTCAACAGGTGGTTTTAATTTTTTTTTTTTTTATTGGCGCTGTAAAAACAGCCCGGACGTTAATATGACGCAATAAAAGCTTGAGGGAGTATTAGTACGCAAAGGTTGACTGAATGTGAACGAGGATTTATGTTAATGGCTTGGCAAATTGATCCGGGGTTTGGCCACGAACGACCCTGCCGGCCGATGGCCTTCGGTCGATGTGAAGAACGAGCTGAAATTTCTATGGAATTAGCACACCCGCTTGGTTACGTATAACCAGCCGGCAAGCTTAGAGGCCCCCCGGTGCCAAGTAGGGCGTGACGGGGGCAAAACGGACAAGATAACAAATAAAGGCCGTGCGGACGAGTCCAGAATGATGAATTGCCTGGTGGAAAAAAATCGTATCAATTGTTCCGGGTTTCTGAGAAAAAATTTACCATGTATGTGCATTATATATCTAGAGTCCCAATTTTCCCCAGTCTTTCTGTTTTCTAATTCATTTTTCGGACAATTTTCCAGTGGTTCATTTTGCCCCTACATAAAAAAAAACTCTCGAACAGATGAAGCATCAAGCCGAAGCTGCCAGCCCCGCCTGCGTGGCCCGGACTAAGGAATTTCTCATCGTCCCGACTTAAACCCTAGTTATCAAGATTATTTGAGCATGTTTCTTCGGAGATTTAACCCCGGAGCTTGTGAACGTACGAGGAACACTTTAGCGATAAAAAGGCTCCTGGCTTGTATTCTTTGGCGAGCATCCAAAAGCCTCCCCTCGTTCCCTCGTAAATCTCTCGAAAGTTACGTCCCGACCCGGCTCAGAAGACCCGCAGTCATGTTGCTATCATCAATTCGTCGAATTCGTCCATTTTCGTGAAGCTTCTGTGCGACGTCACCTTTTTTCAGCGAATTTATTGTACACGCGTCAGAAGGGCCGAGTTATTCATTGCCACGCTTATAAGGGTGTATACATTTCGATCGCTTTGATATAAATTCCGCAGGATGGATTTTGTTTTTTAAATAATAGTTAGACGGCTCAGTGCAGTTATTATAAAACTTCCCTAAGAGGATCGCTAAGTCGAGATTAAAGAGACGTAGGTCCAATTTGACGTTAATAATGCTTCTACGGAAAGGACAGATAAGCCGGAGGCGATGTATATTTATCCGCCTCATTATTGATCGGGAGCACTATTGCAACTAGTAGAGTACAGTGGGGCAAAACGGAGCATTGCGGGAAAAATGGACCGTTTTTTTAAATACAAATTCTTTGCAGATTATAAAACGAAAAGTTTACATGTCCGTCGACGAATTTTCATCCGTAAAATATTATTGGCCACTGACGGATAAAATGTAAGTATTATACTTTCGCGGTAGAATATTCTTCACCGTTTGGCTGTACACAGTATAAAAGGATTTTTTTACTGTCCACATTTAACAAAATGTCCATGCTATGTGCTTTCGAAACTGAACAAACGAGTTTGTCTCTTACTTAACGAAATGCATCTTTGCGAAACATCGTATTCCGACTGAACGAAATTATTTTTTGCAGCGCAGTCTTATATAGTAAAAAAAAAAACAAAAGAAGAAACGATGCTCTGCCAAAGAGGAAAGCTTGCTGCAGATGTTGATTCATCGTTTTCCGGAGCCCGTTATAATTTATAATTAAGCGGTACACCGATGAACAACGAAAAAAAAAACACCCCCCGTCTACGTGACACAAATTTGCCCGCGCGCTCCGGCTACTTCGAGCTCGTCGACAGAACTGTATAGTATTTCTCTCCACCTCGGGATCGCGCACTCGACATCCCGAGGCCGTAAAAACTTGCTAATTTCAAGTTTGGCCGGAGTGCGGACGATGTGAAAATTTGTGTCGCTGGCGGCACGAACAGCGCCGGCAGTCGCAGTCGCGGCACCTGTGGATGGCTTTTTGTAACCGTGAACTCGAGCGCGACTGAAAATGCATGCGGCTTCACCTGTGCAGAAGGGGCGCGGAGGGAGGAAGGGGTTGTGGAAACTGCGAGATACGGATTAAAATTGTTTGTTCGTTATTCAAGGTTCGTTCGTCGAGTGCGAATCTCAGCGAACCAACGGACCGAATAAAACGAAGCGTTTCGAGGGGTAAAATACAAATAACGGGAGAGAGCCGCGTTTCGCCCGTTTCTCGAGGTTTGGCGCAGCGTTGAAAAAAAAGCAAAAAATAAAGGAAAGAAAATACCCGATAGGTTGGGAAGTGTGCAGAGCTATTGCAAACAAGTAATATGCATGAATATTGAGAAAAATAAAAATAAAATTGTACCTCACGTTGTCCTCGTCGACGAAGAGGATAACGCCTCTGGCGTTGTGCTTCGCTCCGAGCCTCTCGACTATCCGGTCGAAATCCTCCGGTTTCGAATTTCTCAGGATCTTCTCGCTGACCGCTACGCATATGTTGTACTCAGACGATAGGGCGATGAAGCTCGCGATACCCTGCGAAATAAATCATGCTGTTAGAGATCTTTTTATTTGAGATTTTTTTTTTTTTTTTACTGGGAGGAAAAATCGCTCCGTTCACGATTTGATTTTTTTTTTTTTATGGTTTTTCTTTTCGTTGGTTTGAGCTTTCGAACGCGCGTATAATGTGGGATATTTGCATAAGATACTGCTCTGGTTTACATGGGAGGTAGGGATTCTTGTAAATGTATCGACGGAGTGAAAGAGGAAAGACTGAATAATAAAGAAAAAAAGGAGGAAAAATGCCTTTAGCGGGTAACCTGTGGAACGCTTTGCAAATTTCTCGTCGTTCTCGATAGTGAAACCTTCGATATTTCTTGCGAAGCATGAAATATCGAGCTCGCGTGTAGCACGTTCATGAATGATTTATGAATGATTATTAATAATTTATGAATAATGATCAATCCCTCATGAATTATTATTAATAATTTATGAATTAATTATTGATAAGTTAAAAATATATTAATTTTGATAGGATTTCGTTTTAATGAATTCTACATTTGCGATGAGACTTGTTTCTCTTAATATCGCACAAGAAGTTGGTCCGTTTTTCCGCGCACTCTTTTAGATTAATTTCAATATTTCCATTTGAATGTCTCGAATCGTCTAGAAGGCTTGTCTTTCCCCTCCTCGTGGTAGTTCCTACGCCTCACGTCGACCATACGATATTTGACGATTACAATAAATCTCACGGTCCAGGATCGAGTTTACGATATACTTCGGCCCATGCCGCCCGGGATTATGGTTTCACTCGGGCCGTTGGGCTCTTTCACTGAGAGAGGATAGGTGCGCCGATCGATAACCGATAACCGGGGCAAAACGACCGACCGAACCGAACGGGACTCTCGTATGTATGCGGAATCGAGAGAGGTGGACTACGCGCGCCGACTCGTAACGAAATTCTGAAATTGACGAAGAGTCATAAAGCCCCCTCTTGCGGTTCAATGGATTTTGCGGGGCTCGGGTAAATCCGCCTTCCCTACCCGTTCACAGATACTCGCGCATGTACGGCCTAAACGATTTTACAAATCGAACAAGAAAACACCTCTCTTGTTCGGTGGCGTTTGTGATTTTTTTAAAATAATTTTTTCAATTATTTTTCAGTTGGATAACGGAAATGAACGAGCCACATTTTAGATAACGATCATCTCGAACAGCTTCTATCATGATAAAATATTAAATTCTCGCTATCTGATCGGATACTCGTAAGTGTACATCCTAAACGATTTTACAAATCGAACAAGAACTCGTCTTTGCACTCGGTGCCGTTTGTAATAAAAAAAATATATATATATATTTTTTTTTTCTGCTGAATATCGAAAATGAACGACCCAGATTTTAGCTGACGATCGTCTGTAACAGCTTCGATCCTAATGTAATATTAAATTCTCATCATAGGAAAGATTTTCCTCAGGGCGTCCGACGAGCCCGCGCGAACTGATTTCCGAGACGCTCCCGGCTGTCTGATTATCGGAAAGTGTCTGATCGTGGAAAGGCGACGTGGAGGAAACTCGATTCGTTAACCGGAAGCCTAACGCCTTTGAGCGTGCGTGCCACGGGGCTTCGCCTGTATCGTTGTAGGAGGGAATTGTCTTTGGAGGTTCGTTGTCTGATCAATTCGTTGCCGTTACTACTGTCCCGAGTATATCGTTGTCGGTAGTGTATAAACTCTTGCCGTTGAGGAAACTGGGATGCGCGAATACCGAGTTATCACGAAGGGAAACGGGCGAATAGTCACGGAACCCAAAGCCGAAGGAACACCATTCCTACTTTAATGCCGATGGGGATGTCTCGTTGACGAAGTTACGTCGTAGTACACGATACGATACGCTATCGGATAAGTTGGAGCCTCGGGAACCAAGACAATTACGCAGGGTCGCAGTTGGACGTCCCTCATGAGCCTGAAGATTTCTGCATGAGACTACATTTCATCAAGATACGACGGCTGCGTTTTGCATCGCACAAACTTCGCTCGGGGAAGTTCACTTAGGGTCGAATTTTAAGACGGTGGTTTGAACTTAAGATCCGTCTTGAGTTGGAACTTAAGATCGAAATTCATCACGTGATTAAGATAGATTTTAGGCACGCACTGAAGTTAGGGCCAAAATTCGATCGGGAGTTCGATCTCAAGAGTAATTTTAAGTACAAACTAACGTCTTAAAATTCGACCCTTTGATAATAAAATTCTACACACGAATGATTTTTTTTTCTTCCCAAAGCAGTGCATTGACAATGACTTGCCAAAGATGAAATTGGATATCCTGCAGATATCTTCAGGGTCATTGTCCCATAATTTATCCAAGTTGGACCACAATGTTGACACTGCTGTCTGGCCAGAACCTCGTCAGCACCCGATGTAAGTCTTAATTTTTTTTTTTTTTCTACCAACAAACTTAAGTGGTGGTGATTTTTCGACTAACGTGATTTTCTGGCTGAAACTTGACCACTTGCGACTCATCCGGTAGCGCACTGTAGCACCAAAGTTATATGCACTTGCCTCGCCCAAGTTGAGCCACCCATGCAGACAGATATAGAAATGCATTGAAGTTACCTTCTCGCCGTAATCACCCTCGACGGCTACCGTGGAAACGTACTTCCAGCCGAGCTGCCGTATGACCTCGACCATCGCTTGCGCCTGGAAATTATCCGGGGGCACGACTCTGCTGAAATACTCGAAGCGACTCTTCTCGGAAAGCTCGGTGCTCGTCGACGCGTAACTCAGCTGGGGAATCTGTAATAATCAGAACGATGAGAACACTTGACGGTTCGCCCGCAAAATTGCATTAAACAGAATGCTCCAACAATTGACCGTCAGGAGCTTTCCGGCACATGTAGATCCGGATCGCCACGGTACACTCGAGGCTCAGGCAAATTGCGGAGGAAGAGAAAGCCGGGGACTACGTGACTCCTCGCGCACACTTCGGCAGTGCGAACGGTTCGTTGTACGGTTGATTTTGAATATGGGAAAGGCTTTGAAAATCCTACATGCAGGGTCGAATTTTAATACGTTAGTTTGAACTTAAGATCGCTCTTGAGATCGAACTTCATTGCTCGCTCAAGATCGAGTCTCAGTTTGAATTCAAAATCGTATTTGAATTTTATTTGAATTTTAATAATTTAATCTTAAATCCCTCCTCTACCTCTATATTAAAATTACCGGTGATGGCATTGAAAATTAAGACGTCCGTATATGAAAATTATGTTATTATTACAAATATTATACAAATAATATTGTTTTTAATATACCGGTAACGCAACATTCTTACATACGGGTCAGTGAAATTTCATAAACTGTATATGCATAAAACTTCGTATACATTAATGAATTTTGAAACAAAAATTTTTTACAGTGTAGACTTGCACCCTGGCAAAATAGGATTTGATGTAGGGATGGCTAGAGCAAGATGGGCATGCTGCAGACAGCAAAAAAAAAACAGTTCTCGGTTCGCTCGGAAAAAAATGGCATTAAACAGAACGCTCCGACATCGGCCGACAGGAGCTTTTCCAGACAAATTGCAGAGCACGAAAAAGACGTGGATTACGCGACTGCCCCGCGCACACTTCGGCAGTGCGAAAGGGTCGTTACACGGTCTATTTTAAATACGAAAAATGCGTTGGAAATCCCGCATGTTCATCACTTTCAATCCCATTAATATTTAATTAATTGGTCCAGTACAAACATGATGTGATAAGCATGGGAACGGCGTCGGGTGGAATTGGGACGATTGCATAACAGATACGAGCTTGCAGGAACAGTGGACCGGATAATGGGAAGACCCGGAAATCAAAGCCTGTATCTGACAGCAGAATCATCCCTGCGCTCTCGGTGGTGGTAGACCGAGGAGGACACCAGCCGATGCCCATGATGGCTTTGCCACGACCGCAAACCTAACCGGAAGAAGCTCGACGTCCCCCCCCCCCCCCTCCCCCGCCCTGCAACTCGGTATCAGTTGCCACGATAACTGCGCGATGTTGCTGTTTCCACGATTATCGCTCTCGAGACGCAGTTGGACTTTGGTAATGGGATTTAACGTAGGTATGGTCGGGGCATGATGGAAGTACTGCACACTGCCAGCAAAAATGTCTGCAAAAATGGGGCACAGAAATCATGGTTGGAAAAAATGGACTGGAGGCCTGGAGACTGCTGAAATGGGGCAAAATGGAGTCAGTGTTAGGATGCTGCAGACTCCAGACACGGGAGAGAGATTGGGGCAAAATGGGGCAGCTAAGAAATGAAGACAATTTCCAATCCGCTCCAATTTATGAGGTGCCCCATTTTGTCCCGCATGCCCATTGCGCGCATAGTCCCGACCGTGAAGAAATTTTTCGGCAAATCTTTCGCTATACCATTTTGCCCCGCTTCCTCCACATATTCTCGTTAAAGAGCTAACTAGCCGAGTTTCCTCCAGCAACTGGATAATCGAGTTTCCACGACCGTTATGCTTGGTGTTATTGCCACATTTAATATAAAATCATTCCCACGGAGCGCTCCCGAAAGTTACCACAGTTAAATCCATCTAGCGGTCCAGCGTTTATCGGGCAGTTTCCCCGAGTTTCCGAACGGTGCTTTAACCGAACTTCGGCCAGTCTTCACGATCGCCTCGGGGAATCCCCGGAGCCATTTAAATTTCTTTCGTTTCAGTTCTCATGAATAAAATATAAAAAATAAAATGGTCATTCCTCGCGGATAAAAATAATTGATCGACCAATATATAACATCAATTTTGTTTTTTCGTTTTAAAAATTTTTAATCTCAGCAAGTATGATGCGTAGGCTCTTTGGAACTAGTCAAGGAGACCGTGACGGGCTTGGTTCCCTACAAGTTTCTTCATCTAAATCGATACGTCGAAGGAGCGCGCGGTTGTGCCGGTAGGTAAAGGAAATTCAATTTGGTTGAAATCTATGCAGGTAGTCAGATTTTATGTGATTTTGTCTTTTTTCGAAAAATTACTTAAAACGTTTACTTAAAATGGACTAACACTGTACAATTTTTTTAAACACTGTATGAAAATTAAAAAATGTTGAATATCTGAAAAATGTGAAAAGTTTTAAAAATCTTAAAATTTTTTATCATTCGAAAAATAAGTTTCTCACACCTGATATACGAGTTTCCGACCGAAACATCACGCCGATAGCAAAATGACTTGTAGTGTTGTAAAGAACGGTGAAGAACAGAATAAAAATTGAATATGCAAATGACTGTGCACTTTTTTTGCCGTCAGTAAATATGATTCGTACGTTCTTTCGAGCTAGTGAAGGGGACCGTGACGAACAGTGTTCCCTACAAATTTCTTCATCGAAATCGATACGTCGAGTGAGCGCGCGGTTGTGCCAGTAGGTAAAGTGCATACAGAGGTTTCAATAGGGAATGGAAACCGAGGGGCTTGCGGCAGCAGGCGGACAGACCGGGTTGAATTTAGAAGGAAGGCGAGCGAGCCGTCCGGCCAAAAAGCGCATCGTTCCCCGACTCCTCCCTGCCGCTGCTTATATTGCTCCTCGGCACTATCAGTGCATCGACGGTGCCCGTTGCTTTGCAGCAAAGAGCACCCAGCCAGCGATCCCTGCAGCAAACGAACTGTGTTTCGCCCCACCTCCCATTCCCTGGAAAACCGTTTTCCCACTGCTAAACTTGTTTACCCGGAGAAGTCGAGAAACGAAAGAGAAAACTCACTGAAGAGGTCCATCCTATTTTACAATCGTTCTTTTTTTTTCACCTTTTCTATGCTCCTTTTCGCCTGATTCATCCTATCGTCTGCAACTACAGTAGAACCCCGTTTGTCCGAATTAATGTGGGGACACCCAGAAAAAAAAATTATTCCAATCACGATAATTTAGTTGCGTGATCTGACGATGTGCGGAGGCCGGCAGTGGCCGCGGTTGCTCGCTGGCTGTCGCACCGGACGCTAACGCAGCGCGTTTGGGGTACCAAAATACCCCAGTTGTGAGTCCACGTTACTACCTGAACACGGAGGACTCGGATCAATTTGGGTGCCCGGATAACGCGGCGCCTCGGTTAAGGTCGGATAAGCGAGGTCCTACTGTACAGTGAGATTTTTTTTTTTTTTTTTGCTGCTAAAACACTCGTGCGCGTGTACTGAGAATTTTATAAGATTGGTTGTGTAAAATAAAACGAGGGTTTGAAATAACGTGCCGTACTTTCTGTACACGTATCTGCGTGTAAAACGAACCGTTGAGGTTACGATCGGGGATCACAGCTAGGTCGTTACTCCTCCGCAAGTGCGCTCTGAGCGACGACAGGGAGAAAGCCAACGAGCTCAACTGTGTCTGCAGCTAGGGCGGGTTTGTTGTTTTTTTTTCTACAATATTACCCGAGTTCCAGCGTTGGCACGCAGTGTGATGGGTGGAACTTGTGGATGCAAAAATAGTACTTTGCGATAAAAGTGCGGTAAAATGAACTTTATACGCATGCTGTGAAGTGAGTCTTACTTCACAGTCCGCGTATGATGTTCGCAAATAAACAAATAAATAAATCAATAAATATTACAGTAAAGAGACCTAACCTAAGGGACCTAAGGAATTTTCGATATTTCGAGGAAATTTCTTGAGCAACGCCGAGGTAGAAGAACGACCCTCGACGCCGAGCGCGCGACGCTTGCGTCTGACACGTGCATGCTTCTACTACTTATTGCGTACGGGAAGTAGCTATTAACCTCCACATTTTTTTCTACGCCCTCCTCTGCGTACCTCGGCTACTTGTGCTCTCGTTTTGAACATGGGCTTCGGTTGCATCCACTCTCGGTGTAGAATTATCGTCGCGCCGGTACGTTCAGCCGGTGATTTATGATAAAAAAAGCTAAAGGGTATGTATTTTTTTTTTTTTTTTGTCACGTTCGCGATGCTGGAATAGTATGCCGAAATGTGAGAACGCGAACCGATCCAACAGTTTTCTATTCTCATTTTTGTTTTGTTTCGTATTGGAAACGTTCGTTGAAAAAAAGTAATTGGAGTTTTTTTTGTGCTCGCAACCTCTTATTTGAGGAAACGCATGAGCGTCACCCTGAATAATACGCAATAAAACGTGGCCGGTAGAGGCGGAAAAATGTCGATATTCCGAGGAATTTTGTCGAGGAACGCCCAGATACAGAAACAGGCACTCCACGCCGAGCGCTCGACGTCGCGTCTGACACGTGCGCGCCTTTACTACTTCTCGCGCAAAAGTAGTTATGAAACGAAAGGTTTTTTTTTTGTATAGCTCGCGATGAAATATTATGCCGAAATGTGAGAACACGAATCAATCGAACAGTTTTCTGTTTTCGATTTTTTTGAATGTTTTTTTTAGAAACTTTTGTAAAAAAAAATAAATAACATTTTTAAAAAGGCATTTATGTATTGTTTGCGCGACCTCTTATTTGAGGAATCGTTACTGATATGGCTCCTCGGTCTATCAGTGCATCGACGTCCCGTCTGACACGTACATGCATTTACTACTTCTCGTGCAGAAGTAGCTAAGGTTTTTTAAATTCATTAATTTTTCCGTATACCTCGCGATGAAATATTCCGCCGTAATGAGAGAATACAAACCAATGCAACAGTTTTATTTTCCATTTTTTTTAAATCTTTTTTTTAGAAACTCGTTAAAAAAAAGGAATTTATGTATTGTTTCCGCGATCTCTTATTTGAGGAAACGCACGAGTGCCACCGTGAATAATACATAACGAAATCGCAGCCGGCAGAGGCGTATGAAAAAACGCATGAATATCCATCACAGCGGAGAGTGCACGAGCTGTTCTCGCGAATCGCGGAATAAATTTTTCGGAAAACAGGACTGTTTTCGACAAAAAAAAACAAACAAACAAACAAACAAAAAAGGTTATTCTCTCGCGGATCGTTTCAAAGATTTTTTCGTCACCGCAATTTGATTTCTGCGTGCGAGGCTCGCGCGCAGATTTTATCATCGCGAGACGGAGCGACCCGTCGCTCTCTGTCTCGAAGCGGCGCGGAAGATCCGTAAGAGGAAAACTCAATTTTCCGAGACCGAGGCTTACCCGCTGTTCGGGAAGATCGTTCTCCCGCGAAGCATCTCGTCTGTACGCTGTAACGTTATCCGCGAAGGATACGGTTACGTTATAAAACGGCGGAACGACGAATCGGGCGGAGCTTTGCAGCTTCCATCCGGCAACGCCGACGAGTCCATACACAATGTCAAAGGAGGAACGATTCTCTCGGGAGGTCTCGGGCGCGCGTACCGCGGGAGTAACGTCAGCAGGAAACGAACGATTCTCGAATGAAATATCGGGACTCTGGCATTTTCGCTGTGTTCCGTCTGGATCCCGACCCTCGACCGCGGATGCGCTTCCGGTGGTCCGTGTACGGTCTCGGGCTCTCGGCTGCCGACCAGGATATCCACTCCCGCGATACAGACGATATCGATTCGACGGGGCAGTGGACGTGTACCGGCCAGAGGGCAACATCGATCCGGACTTTGAAGAACCGAGCGGCGATTCGAAACTATTGAGGTAGTCCTTGCGAATGGCGTTTCTCCGAAAATTATGCGAAGTGAACAACATTCGCGAGTACTACCTTAAGTCTGATTCTGTGATCTCAACTGAATGAGAAGATCTTTTTTTTTATGGTGGCGAAGATTATTTTTTAATTAAATGTAAAAAAAATTCCAATGATTTCCAAATCATCAGGAAATTCCTCAAATGTGATTGACAAAGGTCGAAGAGCATACAACAGTAAAAAAAAATAATATAGTAAAATCGGAATCCGAAGTTTAGTATAAATAATTTAATAATAACGATCATTGTTATTAATTATTAATAATAGAAAAGCGAAACTGTCCCTTTATTTCCCGTGTCATTGAAACTTAACTCCGTACTTTTGTTTGTAAAACTAAGAGCCGTATGCTGCGATCGCAAAATGAACAATCAACACATTCTGGACGTTTGTGGATAATAAGTTGTTGTAAAAAGTAGCCTTTTTTTCTAGTGGGTGTAACAGTGTTTTTCGAGATGGATCGTGTGGTGGAGTCGAGAATTTCGCGACGCCGGCAAGCCATCTGCGAGAATAACCACTCGGAGGGCTCGAAGGCTCAGCCTCGTACGAACGAGCCCACTCGAGCCCTGATGACTTTACCAACATATATCTATACACACATATATATACATATATATACACATGCATACACATATATACACATATATACACATGTATACACATCTATCCAAATATATCCACATATATACACATATATACACATATCTATATGTGTGATCCAGCAAAGGACGATACCACCGCTTGCCACAGTAACGCGCAATATTCCCGAGCTGCGGCTAAAGTGTGCGTATATATACGCTCCCCTGTGAGAATATATTTACCCACTTTACCGTAGAATCTATATAAAGAAGGTTTCACCGTAGGTTCTCCGCCCTCATCGCGATACCGCGTCGGAATCGTCGATACAATACCATACGCGATGGTGATACATCGCGGCACCAACGAGAGGAAACGTGATCTCACATACACGTTTTTTTTTCTTTTTCTTCTCTTCGTTCCCGCAAGGAGGAATCCTTGAGAACGTTCTATCGGGCGGAGACCGAAGAAAATGACGGAAAAATCCTATCGAGACAGAAAACCTTATATTCCGCTATGCAGTCGCGCAGAGCTTCACGAGTTACGTGATGCTTTTACGAAATTTGGGTAGTTCAAACGGATATAGGTATCCGAAGAATGCGAGATTACGGATGGGAATCTGCTCGGTTCCCCCACCCGTACACGTGCCTGAACGATTTTCTCCGGTCCGAAATCCACCCTCACGGCGAAGTCCCGATAGTTAATTAACCGATGGCCAAACCACTGTATAACGCACATCACGCCGGATCGGTCTGGACATAATGGACGCGACGGGAGGGATCCTCGTAGAGCCGCACCGTTAAATTGGCAATGGGATTTTGATGAAGCCAAAGCTTCCGATCGCCCTGAAGATATCTGCATGAGACTAAATTTCATCAATGTGTAACTAATTCGCTTTACATGGATCAAACTTCGCTGGGGAAAGTTCACTTAGGGAATACAATTCTACAAGTGATCAATTTTCTTTTCTTCCTGAAGCAGTGCATTGGCAAAGACTCGCCAAAGATGGAATTCGATCCCACCCTCGCGGACCAACCAACCGTAAAACTTCCGGTTGGACTTGGGTTGTTTTATAAAAATCTACTCCAACTCAACCAATCGATTGGTGCGCTAAACCGACTCGGATTCCAACCTTCTGGCGGTAACTTTTTGGTTGATGTTTCAAAACCAACTGTAATGCCAACCATTGTGTGTCGGATAGAAAGTTGGTTTACAGTTGGAAATCCCAACGTAAAAAAATTTCTGACTTTATATCGAGAACACCGATAGCTTGCCTCAGGGTTGAAGACCGGGGGTTTTTTTTTTTTTTTTAGGAAAATTCAACTTCGTGAACCAACTTCGTAAAGCAAGGGCATGCCCATCTCTTATGGGTTATCTTCGGATCGCCCCGAAGATATCTGCATAATACTAAACTTCATCAACTTATAACAGCTTTGCTTTACATGCAACAAACTTCGCTCGGAAAACTCAGCTTCGAGAATAACGTTCTACGAGGTTACAATTTTGGTCTTCCTTCCTGAAGCAGTGCATCGACAGAGACTTGCCAAAGATGAAATTCGATGTCACGCAGATATTTTCCGGCTCATCTTCGGAACGGTCCAAGGATATCTTCATGAGACTAAATTCCATCAACTTATAACGTCCATGTTTTGCATCGCACAAACTTCGCTCGGGAAAGTGCACTAGGAGAATGAAACTCTACAAGCGAAACATTTGTTTCCTTCTTTCTGAAGCAGTGCATCGACTCGCCAAAGATGAAATTTTGTGTCACGCTTTGTATCTTCAAGGTCACGATCGCGGGGCGTGTGCAACGCCTCTCCTTACGATCGCCTAACGGCGAAAGCTCCGAAGCTTTCATTGACGCGGGAAGTGGAGGCCCCGATCTTGACGATGGTAACGGTTGGTCGAACTCGGAACGAGGATCCGGAAATAAATTTGGTTGCCCATGAGACCGGTACGCAAACCACTCGACCGTTTGCCAATCGATATCCGATGTAAGGCTTACGCGTCGGCGGGACACTTCGGCCCCTATCGGTGTACCAATACTGTGTAACTTTGCTCCGGTCGGTACTGGGAATTCCCCTCGGTATCGATGGACCAAAGTGGAAAGGGCGTACGAAGTGTGTGCAGAGGCAACGCTCCTACGCCCTTCTGGTGTTGGACCAACCGTATCAATATTACCTGCCGCCGAAAGCGATGCACTATAGTACATCGCTTTCGGCGTACGACCGTATGGTATGTAATATAGTTGGGCTCGAGTTCGGTTCACGAACTACCATGGATATCCATATAATCCGCGGATACATGTGCCTCTCCGAACCAGGTCTATGTGTACCGGTCTATGTGCATTCGATGGCTCGGAATCGAGAGGTCGTAGACCGCGGACTTCGAGGCGGGGCTCGGAACCTCCCGGTTTGAAGTCGATGCATGTGTTTTTTTTGTGAATTTTGTCGCACTGGTTGGTCGCTGGTGGTATTTACGGTGAAAAAAAGTTTACTGTAAATGTGGACCAGAGACTGTGTCCACAGGATTTTATGCGACTCGGAGAACTTTGCTTCACTCTAAGGATCTTTCGCGTATTGCGTTCATCGACCGAAGGGGTTTTGTTCGGACGGGAATTTCCGTGCCCTACGATGACGGAATGAAACCGATGTTACGGTCCTATCAGACTTGTGGAGAACATTGATTCTACGTAACAATGACGCGATTAAATTTCGACAATTCAGTTTTTTTTTAAATCATTATCGAACAAAACTCACTTTGAACAGACGAAGAATATTGGCGACCATGATGGAAACGACGCTGAAGGAAGCTCCGATTACACCGGTAACGGATTTGTGCGGAACGTAGAGCGGCGGTTTCCCGTTGTCACATCTGTACTCGGACATGTCCTGAAACAAACAAACAAAACACACCAAGTTAGTAAAACTATAGCACAGTTTTTTTTATTTTGTAGAATTGTGAGTAAAACTAATAAAAATGAAAACAATCCTCGATATGTTCCATAATCGCACCAAAACAACCAGGTAGCCCGCAAGCATACAAAAACACGTAAAATTCAACCGTATTTTTTCATCAGTGTACTTGATGCTTCAATACGTATACAAGTACTTAGTGTATTTTGCCCAGCTCTGATCCCGGACACGGTAAATTATCTATTATCTAAAAGAGTGCTTTACAATGTTGCAATTTTTTTTTTTTTTTTTTGAAACTCATCAATCGATATTGAAGAACTTAGTTTAACGCGACTGCCCTTTGACGGGCCGATGTGCTCGCCGCACCTTGACTCTCGCGTTCTCCGCGTGTTCTATGATAATTCGTTTGTCGAAGAGCGTGAGCGAGCTTTCTCGATCGATTCGTTATCCGATAATTCGATAAAGAACGCAGGGAGCTTCGGCGCCGTTGCTTTGCGCCTAGGTGCGACGAGCGGAATAAATGCAATTGCTCCCCGAGCCCTCGTTCGCCGTCGCTCGACTTGTCAGCCGAACCGCCCGCGCATACATTCGTCGATACAGTAGAACCCCGCTTATACGAGGTAATGTGAAATCTCGTATAACACGGATAACATGCACTGATAAAAAAAATACGGTTGAATCAACTACGATTCGGGCAGGGACGTTCAAAAAAATATTTTGTTGGTACAGCTAAAACATTGGTTAGTTCAACAATTTGAAGGGATAAAGATCTGAAAAAAATCAGATATTTAGATACACTTTGAAGTTTGTGACTTTCTACACATTTTTCCCATATAACAAAAAAAAACTTCGAAGTGAATTTAAAAATCTGAAAAAATTCATACGTTTCCAGAAAACCGAACGAATGACTCATTTAAAAAAATAGTTTTCCGTGAAATTTCGTGAACAATTTAACATTTCATCAACTTCTCAATAAAATGTTGGTATTATTATTATCCAAAATTGATCTTTTCAGCACCTTTCGGATTCTTAATTTTTTCAGATTTTTATACCATCCGGAAGTGTTTGCAATTCCCTTTGCACAAGTTTCTGAAACTTGCGCGAAGTGAACGCTATTCGGGACCGGATGAGTCGGGTGGTTCGGACAAAGCGGAGGCTCGGTTGATCGAATCGAAGGTGATACGAGCGAGCTTCTACTCTACACAGCGACGTTGATGAATTCGTCGACAGAGAAAAGCGTTCTACAACGTTTCGCGGTTTAAGCAAACGAGGAAGAAAATAAATTGCATGTGTACCGTTGCGAGTTTTCGGGGCTCGGGGGGGAAACAGTTTGGCGGAGGTGACGGTAATAATTCACGAGAGCAGCCAGTCCGTGTGTATCAGTGCGCCGGTGGCTTCAGCGCCGGGCTGCACCCGAGCGGCTCTCCCGGCTATGGAAATCCAGGCGCGACCGTTGCCGGATGCCGTTGCGAGCTAATGTACTGGTTGCACTCCGCTTATACGCTCCGGTCATACACAATTCAATCCGTCCCATGAATCTGTGTACTATCGCTACGGCCATCCGCTCGCCGGCCCCGCGGGCACCATAAACTTAATCCAGTTAATTATCCATGAAATAATTGGATGCGTTAAATGTCGAAATGCCGGAAATTGTGGACCCCCTCCACGGCCCCCCCTCGAGGCTTTAAACATCGACGGCAGCGGCATAAAATATCACACCGAGGACCGTGGTGAATCGCCGTTCGACGAGTTATCGAAAACTCATTGCCAAGATATTCGGCCATACTGTTTATGAACGTTAATCTCGCGTTAATTTCATCGGGGAATATTCGTGGGAGGGAAGCGGTCAATATTTCTCGAGGGGCAAGACGGACCAGTTGAATTAATACAAAAATAACATCTCTAACAAAATATATACCAACTTTTTAGTCGAAATTTTTCCCAATTTCATCAATCCCCATAACTGTAAGGACAAGACCGGACTTGTGACTTCTGTAAGGCTGCGATGGACGGTATAAAATAAAAATACATAAAATATATTGAATTATTTTTAAGAATTCATTTGCAACTAGTAAGTTGTTTTTTGCTTTCCGTTAAAAAAAATGAGTGTCGCCGCTTCAAATTTCTTGGTGGTCCATATTCACCCCGTTTCATCCAGCACGCCGATCAATCCAAGTCTCCGGACATCCTGATGTCATACGACCAGGACACGGACCGGATGTATCGAGTTGGATGGTCCGCGTCATTCACTCCCGCAGGTACACTGTGATTACAACTAGCACAACCATATATACATACCACATATATATATATCCATATGTCGAACGAGTAGGAAATTGTATTACCGCTCACGGTTATAACCGCTAATGTCCTCCCATTACCTTTAATTTCCCATTCCAACTCATCGAGGCGAAAAACGCATTTCCGTCGTTCAACGATCGCGAGAGGCGCCGAATTATGAGGATTCCCCATCGGCGACGAGAAAGATTGAGGATTCAATTAGATCGAGCACGACGCTCGTACGTCCCACCGAGAAAGCCCAATTATTCTCTTCGTTTATTTTCCCCGGGCCCGGCGCTGTTTTATACCGAGACCCGGGTGACAAAACTTTCCCGTTAGCGGCGGATGTAACGCGATTCTAGACACGAGACCGAGCAAGAAGAGGATCGCCCGAGGAGGCGGCGTGAGAGAAGGCGTTTCTCTATTCTTCTTGATCAAGTGGAAGCGGTCTCGGCCGGGACTAGAATTCATTATCTCTCTATCCCCCGTAATAGACTCGGTCGTGGAAAATATCGTATGGCACTCGATAACTTCCTTACGAGACACGGAGTTTTAACCCGATAATACAAAACTTTGCCACGGTTATGCAAGCTGTAAGGCCCTGTGACTGACGTACCCCGACTAGCGACGAGAATACTTTGTACGACGCGGGAGCGACGATACAGAGATGAAGGGAGAGGCGGAAAACTAAGAGGCACACGCTCTCGGGCTCCTGTTTCAAGGAAACATGAAAAGGGACGCGATGATTGATCCATCCATCATCCCTCGGTGAGACGCGATTTGCCTTAGTCGCATCGCTTTTAATCTTTACTTTATATACTTCGATTACCGCCGAAAGCCGAATCTAATTTTGAAAACGTCAACGGAACTCTCGGTTGACGTTGCCTCGTTTATATATATATACATATATATTGGGTTTGTTATATTATACAATATGGGGGGTTTCCTACAATTTCATGCTTCTAACCCTTCACTGAGAAATAATTACATGGTAAGAGCAACAATACTGACTTTTTACCGTGGAAAATTGTTCCCGAGTGGAAGGTCCAGATTTTGGGTTACGACGGTGACAAAAAATTATGGGTGCAACTATTATCGTAGTTTAACGCTTCACTAGTCGGATCCTTGTTCAACGAGGACCTACAATTAAATATATACTATCAGAAACTATCTATACAGACGTTTCCCCTGGGAACTATTCGTTATAGTGGGAAATACTGTACTTTTTCGTAGTGT
This sequence comes from Amblyteles armatorius, assembly GCA_933228735.2. Classification (NCBI taxonomy): domain Eukaryota; kingdom Metazoa; phylum Arthropoda; class Insecta; order Hymenoptera; family Ichneumonidae; genus Amblyteles; species Amblyteles armatorius. Next base: position 20,822,743 of record OW121688.1, read on the forward strand.
TCCCATCTTGGATTGGGCCCGGGATTTTTTATATTTATTTATGTATTGGTATACTCATGGGCTGGCTATATTTTATATGGCTGAACTTACTCTCAAAAGCACTCAGTTTTGTTGGTAGTTTTTAAAAAATTGTTTATAAATATTTATCATAAAAAAAATAACTTATTGATCGCTACAATTTAAAAAACTAAAAAAATCTGAGTGCATTTGGCATTACATCAGCTATATAAAAAATCGCGCGACAAATCCAAAACGTGAAGAGTTGGGTGTAGGTCAAAGTAGTAGGAAACGCTCCATATACATTGGATAATATATATGCGAATATATAAACACCATTTTTTGTAATATATATGTATATATATACACAGGCTCTTGGTATCGAAGCTGCAGCCTCGGGAGGTCGCAAGGCGGAAGTTCAACAAATTCATTGTGCATTCATGGCCATTCTCGAGGCGACCTGGGAGACTCGATGGGGGAATTGCCCGAAGACGCAGCCTGGACGCTGTGTTCTCAAGCGTTTCCTGTGTAGTCGCTTCACCCCTCCGTACCAAAGATCGAAAGAGGTGAACGATAATTTATTTAAACTTAGCATTCTTTGGTGAAACACAAACAAGAGAGGGTGGAGTTTAATACCGGCCAGCGCGGATGAGAGAATTTGTCTTCGACCTTTTGCAGCGCGCGACGCTGCTATCGGCTAGTCGACACCCTTAACTTTTTATTCATTGCGATTTTTTTTTCTCGCTATACAGTAGAACCTCGATTATCCGAGTCAATTGGGGGGCGAACCTAGCTCGGATTAACGATTGCTCGGCAATTCGATGTTAAATTTCATACCAATTTTTTTTTTTCACAAAAGTATTATTTGATCGCAAATAATTGTTTACATGCAACGATATGAATATCTCTGTGCGTCGCCAAGAGCTCATGAATAGTACGCGAAAAATCGACGTGTAAACGCTGTAACATATAAACGCTCGAAACGAGCTCGATCGCGCTTGAAACAAAGTACCGCTCGATGATTAAATGACATCGAAATTTTGTGCCATGGGTCGGATAATAGGAATTCGGATACAGCAAGTGGCGGTTCGAATAATGGAGGGTTCGAATTACGGATGTTCAGATAATCGAGATTTTACTGTATTTCACTTTGTAAATGAATATTACTGTTTCCCCAAAGTTCGTACAAAAAAACCTTTATTTTTTTTTTTCGTGATCGGTCACCCATGCTTTCCGACGTAAACATGAATTCGATCGATCTCGCGTTGACGCGGGCACCCTCTGTTATTCGACTGCTCCCCTTTCGGATCTACGTAAATTCTTATTTTATATCACCTCCCAACGGAATGTTCACGCCATGTTACAATGGAGTCTCGAACGACAGGTCGCTGAGAAGGGACATGAGAAATTGACGAAGATGTATAGCGCGAGCCGGGATGAAAAAAAATGAAGTGTTTTCTTCAATTTCGACAAGAGGGTTACACCGAAGATACACCTGCGAATTCCTGTCTCGGAATCGAAGAAAATGAATGGAGGGGCCGAGGGGTGGGCGAAAATTTCGAATCCTACAAGGAGAGAAGAAATTGTTATAACGACTCTCCTAGAATTTGTACAAAAATAGTATTTTTTAAAATAATTGGTATCGCATGTTCTCCGACGTAATTATGAATTTGATCGATCTCGCGTTACCGCCATCACTCTCTATTATTCAACTGTATTGTGTATTTCAACAAATAACCCACTATTATTCACCTGTACTGTGTATTTCAATAAATAATCCACCGTTATTCGACTGTATTGTGTGTTTCAACAAATAACCTACTGTCATTCAACAGCTCCCCTTTCGGACCTACATAAATTCTCATTTGATATCACAGTTCGACGGAATCTTCACGCCTTGTTACAATGGAGCCTCGAACGATAGACCGAGATGAAAAATTGACGAAAATATACAGCGCCAGCCAGCATAAAAGAAAAAAAATGAAGATCTTCAATTTCGGCAAGAGGGTTGCACCGAAAATACAGCTGCGAATTCCGCTGCCGGAATCGAAGAGAATGAACAGAGGGAGCCGAGGAAAGATCAACCCTCCGCACGATTCCAGGCTCGGCAAAGGGCGTGCGAAGTGGAAAGTTGCTCCGTGCAGTGGAGAATAAGAAGAGAAAGAAAAAAAGAAGTACGAAATAAGCTGGAGTCCAATAAGGCGCTCGTGCAGGTGGAATAGATAAAGGGACGAGCGTGGAGCGACAGCCCGAGTGTCCCGTGTGCGGAAGAGTGGACCATTTGATTTCGAACGACCACTCAGGCGACCTATCGATCGCTCGGAGGCAGCCGGCAGATGGCTTGCATTCATTCGCTCGGCCGGAAATGGCATCGTGCGAGTTCTGCTCAACGATGAGAAGCGAACAGTTACGAGCGGGAAGAATTTGATTCGGCTCCTTCAAATTGATAATAAAATTTCTTCGGGTCTTCCGTGGGGCAAAATAGTCACGCGGCGTAAAGTTGAGGACGGAGGCTCCAAAATATGACTTTAGCGAAATTCTACTGCGACTCAGAGCGAAACCATTTTTTTCCACAAACTTTCCCAAAAATCCATCCAGGCCAATCTGCGACGTAACATTTTCTTTCGATCCGAGTCTGTAAAAAAATGGAATAAACACAGTAAATTAAAAAAATTCTTTCCCTTTCCGTGAAACATTGGAAGAGAATAGAGAATGCAGGACGTTCGAAGCAGATAAACGGAAGAAGTATTCTTACAGTGAATAAGAAATTCTGCCTAACCATCCCCACTGTCGTGTCACGACTACGATGTAGCGCCGTAACGATAATTCAAATTTCGATACGTGACCGAAGTTTTACGAGGTAGCGAGGAATCGAGGCACGCCCCGGGATCCGCGATAACGCATTCGGTACACGTCGGAACACCAGAAGCAGAACGTGGACAAACTGAAGTAGCCGCGACGTGTGAGCTCCTCCGCAGCAACAGCCACCGGCTGCAACAAGGCCAACAAAATTATATCTGTTTTCGATGCATACGCTTGTCGCGCGGATGAATATTCTCTTGTTTTCTTTTCCACTCGTGAGGGCATTCCTGGGCTGGTAGCTTGCGCCGGTTCTTGGGTAAAGACGGGGGGCAAAACGGGTCGTCTGCGAAATTAAGGCGGTTCGGATGAGCCCGGAATTATGAATCGACTCTTACATTGGCTAACTGGAATTCGTTTGTGGCCGGACGTAATTCCTTCTAAGATCCGCCATTCGTATCCGGAATTCGAATTTCATCCCTTCGACTCTATTTGTTTTCCACCCTCTCCGCTCCGTTAAACAATCGGGATGAACAAAGTCGCACGTTATGCACTAAATCCCATTGGCAAAGCTCGAACGGTTCGGCGAATCACACTCGGATGCATAACGTCATCGAAATTCGGGCCATCACTGATTCGGCTCTGTTTTAGTTACATTTTTTTCCACCGCGCTTTCAGATAGCTTGCAGTTGTTTTCACAACAGCTGTCGGCCTTTACCTGTCGATTGTTCGGGGGTGGCCACGCGCGAGCTACAATCGCTCCCGAATCCGTATTCACTGTGACGTGCACATACATCGTCCCATTTGTAGCAGCGTCGCCGCTGCCACTGGCTGTTTGCCCGATATCGGCAGTACGCCGTCGTCGGATATGTTGCTTGTACGACCGTGTTCATACACAACGGGGCCAACAATCGAGCCGCAGAACACATCGGGTTCTCGGGTAATTGAAAGTTTCCAGAGTAATGGAAAAAAAGAATTTCATGCGCGAGCCAAAAGGGCTGTCGCGGTGCTGCTGTGCTACATGTGTCCGATTGCGGTTTATCCAATATTATAATAAGCTCTCTGTGGCCCGAGCTCCATCGAAACTCTTTTGCTTAATTGCGTTTCGGTGAATCCGGAGGACAGTGCGCAATTTTTTTTTTTTTTTTTTTTTTTTCGGTGGATCAGTCCGATTCTGTCGAGGATTTTATTCGGATGTTTGGTACCATTGAAGTAGGGGAGAGCGGGGCAAAATGGAACAGTGGAGCAAAACTCAATTTTTCCAATCCCAACGATAGATCCGGATTTTCAACCCCGTTTTGCCCCACTCACGACCATCGTCACCATCCAAAAGTTATTGGAAAATTGCGTTTTGCCCTGTTATCCCGTTTTAGTTCGATACACGTGCGAAAAACGTTTTCTCAATTTGTACTGCAAAGTCACACTCGTCAGAAAACCTTTTATCGCACTAGTATCCTATATTCCTATTAATTTTTTTCTATCACGCTGACCATTGAAATTCAAAGACAAATTCTGTGACAATTTACAATGAGTAACCAAGTTTAACTGAGCCAGAAATATTTTTTTTCTGAGACAGTCGGTGTTCGCGCTTCCCTGCGATGATAAAATTGTACAACAGTTGACGAATGATGCTATAGAAAAAATTACAAACGCGGCTCGTTCGGGCATTCGACAGTAGATAAATGGCGAGCGGAACTATGCAAGGGAAGGTCCTGTCGATATTGACGAGCGACGGAGATATAAACGGCGAATGGAGGGACTCCGACAATGGGAGAGGGGATTGTACACGAGACCGGAAAATCTTGGCACGATAACGAATGCAGGGAGCGAAGCCGCGAGCGGAGCGGGCCCGGACTCGGCAAGATAGAAACCGCGCGGAGGTGAGGAAAAGGAGCCTCGGTTATATATGCTGTTATATATACCGTCGACGGATATTCGTATGTACTCGGCGCGCTCGGAGCTAGTCGAGTTTAATGGAAAGAGAATAGCTGATGGCATGCGAATAGGCTTCCGCCGTTCGCGTTTCGTGCACAGTGGCGGCGCTTTTACCGTCTGGATATCAGCGTGGGCTTTTACTCGACCGGGAATTTCCGGAGAAAAATTTTCCCTTGGCTCCGTCCTGGAGAGGCTCATGATCAGACGACTTTTATTATCGGTGCGCCGAATGCAAAGGGGTTATTTTAATCTCGGTCGCAATTTCGGTCGGATGAAAAATCAATGAAATTTTTCATTACGAGGGATTTTTAATATAGGATGTATACACTGTAATAATGCGTGCGGCATCCGGTCGGAAATGCCGGGTGGAGCATACGGCGAGGACGAGGAGGAGGCGTGAGAGTGGAGAAAATAAGGGTGCCGACCCTTCCCTTGCGACGCCCGGGGAAACACCTCCTACGACGTTTCGCTTCGTGGTTTACATGGCGAGTACTTTATCCAAGAATATCGGATCGGAGCAAGTATTTTCGAATCGGAGTAGTTATTTTTAAATCGAAGAAAGTACTTTAAAATCGGAGGAAGTATTTTCAAATCAGAGAAAGTATTTACGAATCCGAGAAAAAATTTCCGAATCAAAGAAAAAATTTCCGAATCAAAGAAAAAATTTCCGAATCAAAGAAAAAATTTCCGAATCAAAGAAAACATTTCCGAATCAGAAAAAATTGTCAAATTTGATGTTTCTTTTCGTCCCGAAGAAAATGGCTTGATAAGACCCATCGTCGGATCGCTCGAGATCCGCGTGTATATCCGCATAGGATTTGTATGCCAAGATTTATGTCGAAAAGAGTGTCTCGAACAGTTAACACGAACGCCGGGCAAATAATCAGCCGGTGTTCGGATCCCTCGGCTCCGTGCCAGCAACCACTTCACATTCGCGTTCGCTCGTGTACATGACGCGTTGCTCAGAACGATGAAATTTCGGTGGTTTCGGTCATCCCACCCAATAGGAATCATCCAGTTTCCCCAGAACGCGATTCATCAAGGACTCGCTGGGGCAACGCATTGCTGCGAAATTCCGTGAGAAAACCCTCCAAGAAGAACGATTCAATCCGATGCACCAGACGGTCGATTTACCAGCGATAAAGGCCGATGCTTCGCTCTCTGATCGACGATCCTGTTGACCGTGATCGAACGACCAATCGGCCGCTGAAGCCTCGATCTACCGAATAGCGTTGTAGAAACTAGAATAAAAATCGCAGAGCTTTGGGCGGTTGTATTTCAAGTACACGGCACTTGTCTGGTACTTGAAATACGGTACCTGAAGTACATATGGGGCGTTCAATACAAAACGGGACGTTGCGTCGGTTTATCCATTCATCTATATACAAGATTTATATACTCGTTAGAAACTTATGGGACTTGTTATAAGCATAGAAATTCTTTACCATTACGCTTGAAACAATAATATTTCGTCATTGATTTAAGCATGTGTATTTGTGACTCTGTGATCAAAATACAATATTCTTAAAATGATAATTGCCATTGTTTGACGAACAGTTTTTTTTTACATGAAGATTTCAAGACAATAAAATGTACTACGAGGACTCGGCACTTCAAGTACTTTGCCCTGCTCTGCAAAATCAAATGTTAAATGCCTATGTTCTTTTCCTGTTGATAAAAGAAAAATGATCACTTCGTCAAGACCGAGATCCTCTACAGCTGTAATATAATCCGATCGATTGCGACTTTATAGCAACGATAGATTAGACTAAATTGGTGGTTACAGCTGAAAGCCACCGATACGTGCCTGGCCGGGGCTTAGCGCAGCAGAATCCACGAGGTCGAGAGCGGTCAGAGCATCGGCTACAAGCAATCCTTAAGATATTGCCCTGGCCGGCCGCGACAAAAGCAGATGTGCATCGATAATGACGCCACAAGCCGGGATACTAAAATTAACAGCTACTTTAACCGAGTTTCGCCTCCGAAATGTGCGAAACTTTATTAATACTCCTCATTATCGAGTGACTGCAAATACGGACGAATTCAAGTTTGACTAATTCTCCGCGCGTTATCATAGACGGGCTCGTTAAAACTCCTGCGGGATTGCGAGCTTCGTGGAACATCCGACCGGGCACGACGAGGCGAAACTTTCTTGATGGTGTCGACTACGAACGTCTCGTACTCTCGCTTCGAAGCTTCCGATTTTTTTAAACAAAAAATGTATAATCTCTATTATCGTATTTTATTTCTTTACTATTCGTACGTTCGACGTTATATATGCGTTCGAGAAATTCCAAAGTTTGCATCTGTTCGAATTTGTTTGTCGGAATTTGGCTTCTCAGGCTTAAATATCAAGGCAACCGAATACCTCGCTCATTCCTCTCTGGCAGATCCGATTATACTCGCGTATCCTTCATAGTCTGTCTATTCGGCGCCGTGACGGATTATAGCCTAATTAGTTATAGCGAATTCAACCTCGCCGCGGCAGATTGAATGGCTTTAACGCATATCGACCGGTTTCAATCCACCATTATTTGAACCTGAATGACGACGACAATGATGATGATAAACCACCATTCAATCATCAATGGTGCTCCCACGTATCTTTAAGCTAATAGTGACACATTAATTAGTCCATTGTGAGTTGAATTACGAAAATGTTGAAAGATCGCTATTCAAGTTTAAAAAAAAAATATAGTAACAAGGTGAAGTGGACTTTTACGTGTCCATGAGACGACCCATCGAGATTGTTTGTATAGTATATAAAAATGACGTAGCCTGCCAATATCGTGGATAAACAACTGTGCATCAACGGGCAGGGATTTTAATTATAAATATTGGACGGAAGAGAGTGTACCTCCGGCTGAATCGCCTTGGGAGCTCAGCCGATCGCATTACGCGAAGTTGATAAGTGCAGTTTCCTGTTTCGCGAAATGTCATTGGTTTGTTCGTATTACATTAAACGCGTCGGAACTTCTCAATCCCATCGGCCGGGCAGGTTGGAAATTGAATTTTCCCGTGAAACGCAGAATACGAGAAACGGAAAAGTGAATGAAGCTCCAGTTGCGAATTTCCCGAAAATCAGCGCACAGAGAATATTTAAAATTGCTCCGCATTTTCTACGGAGTTCAGATCGGGAGCGTCGAGGAAACCGCGGAGAATCGCACACACTGCAGCCAAAAAATTTGATTTAATTTTTTGATTTCTAAATTTTATAAAAATGTTTAAATAAGAATTTTAGTCCGGCCCGGTCGCGTCTGCAGTTCGATGCGAAGATACGTTCGAGCATTTTTTCGATTATCCTCTTGCAACCACGCGTCCCGCTGTAACACGGCCTGGGCGGAGGTCGGGAAAGAGAATAACAGATAACAAGCTTTTTGCCGGCCGAGGTAGGTCGAGCGTGTCGGCGGACGTGTCCCGCATCCATAAAATCGCAAACTGTCGAAGAGCTACTGAATTTACTGCCTCGAGATGAAAACGGGAAGGCGAGGGAGAGTCGCAGAGACGAGAGGCAAAGCGATACACGAGAGAAACATATGGAGCATTCCACGTCAAGTCGAACGGCCCAAAGCCCTGAGCTTCTCAGATCGAGCTGAAAGTTCGTGATGTTGTAGTGTTATATAGTGTGAGTTCCTGAATTTTTTTTTCGTATTTTGATCGAATGTTCGTTTATCTGTGTGAAACAATGAGTGACAACTTGAAAATGGGTTGGGATTACGTTAAATTTGCACAGTCGTCTAACCATTTTTTTGAATATATCAAATTTAAAAAAATTGTTAGAACCCACAAAAGAACATTCTTCGAAGTTTTTGGCAAAATTTACAGATTCGCTCTTGCTGAAAGATAATGTGTTGTTTTAAGTTTCTCGTACTTAAGAAATCTTGAAAAAAGTATGAAAGATAGATCATCAAAAATACCATCTTTTTTGTAAACGACGTTTTTTTCTACGATCAAAAAATGCCAGGTACTCCCACTATACAATACTACAAAATCACGAATCATCAGCTTGATCAAAGGGGGTCAGAGTTTCGAGCCGTTCGACTTGATGTGGAATGCTCCATACACAGAGGCCTTGAGAGGGTAGTTCGAAGACACAGGAGAAAGGTGGAAACTAAGAGTGTGAGTTACCGGTTTGAAAAGTATTTTTGAGTTGCACAGAAGGGCTCGGTCTCGCGACGCTTCAAAAGAGCGATCGGGAAACAAAAGGGGCCCGCGACGCCGCCACGGCAAAGGCCCGTGCGCCTGTGTACTCGCGGTGGCGGAGATGTAGGCGCGACTCGGGGAGACGCGAAAGGCGAGTGGGCGAAGGCGAACGCCGATACGGAAGTGGATGGATGACGGCAGTAACACACCACTTTTCATGCTCCGGTTTTCCAGCCTCCCCTCCTACGGGCGTGTTCCACAACACTCGTCCGTAAACGTTCCATCGAGCACTTTGGAAACACTTTGGGCGTTTCAGCGCTGACGGGAACGCGGAGCAACGCTTTGAAAAGCGTCGGCTATACTCGCGTTGCAACTGCACACGTATTACATCCGTTCGAAATTTCAAACGCTCGAGCGCCTCGACCCCACGGCAATTAAAGCTGATGAATGTCTGGGCTTCGTTGTAAACCGTCGGTGGTTTTTTCATTTTTCTTTATTCTTCATTCTCGTTAATTCAATTATTACGCCAGATGGGTGTACTTTAATCTTTCGCACGGCTGCCGAGTGCTGCGTGTATTTCATGAGTTGGCTGAAAAAAAAATTCTGCTTTCGTACTAAATATTATTATTCGATGTTTAGCGTTAAAAAAATGTCGAAACTAATTTTGAATACGGGTCGATGCATTTTCATTGGAAAAAGTTTTTCGATGGGAATTTCATGAATTTTTTTTTTTTATGTTCCGATGTAAAAAGTATGAAGTATTTTTTTACCGAAAATTACTTTTTTACATATCTTTTGTACCGCTGCTATCAGGAAAAAAACTGTTTTTATACAAAATATTATTCAATGCTCCGCATAAAAATTGTGGGAACAAATTGCGTCAACGTACGATGCATTTTTTGCATAAAGATTTTCGCTCGGAATTAAATTAATTATATTTTTAGAAATATTTGGGTCTAAAGCGTGAAATTTTTATTTTCGGTAACTATTTTTCACATATTTCGATGGAGCGAACTGTCGAGCAGTTGAGATCAATTGATATTTTTCAACGCGCAAGAGGCTCGGCTGTCGAGAGGTCACACGTCGGATCACCGTTTGTGCATACCGGACCGAAATGATCAGTGAATTTTAATTACCCTCGCGACTGAGTATAGTTTGTAATTGCATTAATGTGTTTTGAAGCGCTCGCGGCCTCGGGCGGCGAGCGATAATTTCACTGTTACATTGTCGGGCGTTTCCATCATTGCCGATAAAATGGAAACGTCAAGGGGAAATTCAATTACACAACGTACCTGATTCATGTACGAGCGTACGAATTCCATGCACTGGTCGAGGGCGTACGTGTCGCTGCTGCAGGAGTCGAGAATTAGAGCGCCGAGGCTGGTGTTCGGCAGAAGCCGATCGTCGTTGTTTATCTCGTCGATGGCGAACAACATTGCCTCGAGACGCTGGACTCCCTTCTCCTCCTTCACAGCGCCGCACGGTGATTCCCCCCGAAATCCGGCAACCTGCAAATCACATTTTCGTCGTCAATTAACAATTAACAACGAGGTTGTATTCATAACATTATTTAACTATTTTTTTTTTGTAAGTCTACTTTTAAATATATAAATCTCATAAATCTCATAAATCTCATAATTCTCTGCGCAAAATTCTAATAAATGAGGAAACCATCTGCAAAGTATTATTATTGTTATTATGTAATAAATTTACTATAAATATTGACGCTCTATTTGTCCGTCTATAAAAAAAAAAAAATTATGAACAACTTTTGGGTTCGAATGTCGAAAGTCACGATCCGCCACTGTATATCGCGGGCCATTGCTCAGTGACCTGAACTATACCGTACATAGCCACCGCGTTTGGAGCTCGTGGGATATATCGAATTACGAGAAGTTTGCACGTTTGTTCTGTAGCCTAGCGGACGCGATTGGAAGGAGATATCGTCCGCGACTGGTTGTTTGGGAGTTGGTGGATATACCCCGGAGGATACATATATTGGAGCCCCAAAATCGAAGGACGGAAGCTCCGAGTCCGCGGAGAGAATGGGGCGAAGTTTCGACACGGACCCGCGGTATCCGGCCGTCCGCAACTTTTATCGCGTCTCTCCCAGTGAAGAATGGCTATGCGAAGTATACCCACGAGTATATACATACCTATATGTGGTTATATATAGATATATATAGACATATATACCTACACTTATGTATGGGGCATTCCACGTCAAATCGGCAGCCCATGTTCCTGTATCCCGTCGATTTCATTCACTTTTTTAGTATGATGTTGTTATCGACCCATAAGGATTTCGGATTTTTTTCAGATTTTTTTAATCACCAGTGAAACTTTTTAATTGAAATCCATTGATATTTTAAAGATTTTTAGCTGTTTTCGGAATTAGTTTTTCGACGATTTGAAAATTCCACTGGTAGTGAAAAATAAATCTGAATTTAATTCCGAGACTCTCATGGGTCGGTAACAGCTTCATACTAAAAAAAATGAACAAAATCGACGGGGGTGAATGGCTTAGGCTGCTGGTTTGACGTGGAATGCCCCATGTGCGTGTATATATGTGTCGATCTCACAAATCCGGCTGTGTGTGGTCGTGCTCACAGTATATAAACGAGAGAGCGTTAGGCAAACAGGCTCGTAAATTTCCGTGGACAATGCTTCAGCCCGGTTCCGTTGATGTTCACCCGAATTCGTCCGTCGAATCGACCCTCCATCCCATGTTTTTCCATAACGTTTGAACGCTTTTTCTCCACCCAAAAAAATATTTTAAAAAATTGAAAAATGAACGGGTTATTTTTGACGTTACCTGTTCGTGCATCGGAAATATTCCTCCGAATATAACATCCCCGTCGATTCTGATCAACTTCGAGCCGTCCTCCTCGTAGTCCTCGCCCAGCGGATCCTCGTAGGCGTCTATCAGCACGAGAAACAGCCCCATCAGCGGGTAAACGTTTTTCGATCTCATCGCGGACGACGGGGAATGGACGCGCACGCCCTCGCTGAAACATCGATGGAAAAGAAAAAAAATTAATAAATTAAGAAAAGTCATCGGGGATGAATTTTGCAAATGCCGGAAAAATAAGATGTTACATTTTTTTTTTTTTGGGGGACAACCCTTGATGTGTCATACGGGAATCGATACGTTCACCAATTAAAAAAAGAGATTCAACTTTTTTTCGACAGAAAAAAGGCTTCGTTCCTGCAGGATTAAAATAACAGTCTGGCGGGTATTATCCACTCTTCCCTGCGGAATGAAGTCGACATGCACCGGAGTAATTGTGTGTACTCTGTTGGGAGCTTTTGTCGACAGAGACAGCCAAAAGTATAGAGGACGAGGTTAGCCGAGAGTAATTTTGGGAGTTGTAATACGGTAGAGATTTTTTCAGGTGGAGTTGTGACTGTCAGAGATGTAAATGTGCCAAATTTCCAACACCGACATTTTTTTTTTTTTTTTAATGTCACTCAGAAAAATGTTGAGTTTTCGTTTCATCAGGAAAATGACTTCGGGCTCGCGGCATTGTTAATGCCGCGTTAATGCAAGAAACGAAACGAGCGTAAAAGATTACAAAGTAAATTTCCCAACACTGACATTTTTCGTATATTTTTTAAGTTAATAAAAATACAAAAATGTTAAGCTTTATTTTCCGACAGAAAAGAGGCTTCGTTGCTGCAGGATTAAAATGACAGTCTGGCGGGTATTATCCACTCTTCCCTGCGGTACGAAATCGACATGCAGCGGAGTAATTATGTGTACTCTGTTGGGAGCTTTTGTCGAGAGAGGCAGCCAAAAGTATAGAGGACGAGGTTAGCCGAGGGTGATTTTGCGGGAAAGCGCGCTAGGATGGAACGAACGGAAACGTGAGACGGCTCTCGTTGTCCGGAACGCGAAGGGCCTCTGTGAAGCTGCTAATTATTTTCTCGGCTACGGGACTGCACATCGACGTTGGTTTTGAGGGAGAAAGCCGTCGCGGCCGCACAGTTCCTCCCTGGCTCTCCCGTCGGCTTCCGAGCTTCTCTTCCCTAACGACGAATTAACGAGATGAGCCGGTAAACGAGGCTCCCCAAAACGCATTATACCGTGTTCGCTGATAACGCGATACGCGAGAACCCGATTGGCCGATCGAGCCGATGCTCTTACGGGGCATGTGCCGTGCCTATATACATGTACTCACTTTGCCCATCCGAAACACAGCGAAACTCCATTTACCGGGGCGCGATATTAAATAATCCATCGAAGCTGCCTAAGCTCCCTCGAGGGTTTCAACTCCCCTGCCGTGTCGGGGCTCTTCGTGTAGTTATTCCGGCAAACCCTCGCCCGCCGAGCCTCTTTAACGTCGGGGAACAAAAATTATGTTTCTCAACTGGTCGACACTTCTTGTCTATGAAAAAAAAAAAAGTAGGCGCGCGTAGACATTTTTCGAAAAAAACAAAAAACGCGTACATAAATCAACAGAAAATTGATTTATTAAACTTAATTGTTAATTGTCAGCGACCGCCTCTCACGGCATTTTTTTATCGATTAAAATATATACCTCTACAGGGTGGGAGCTTAACTTTTTGTCATTTTTTGTATTAAACACAAAAGACTTCGATTTTTTAATTAGTATGTAGAAAACTCTAAAAACGTCCAGAAGGGTGAATTGGTTGTAAACAATTTTTTCCACCCTCGAAAAGTATAGATTTTAATCTGAAATTAAACCTCGCGAACGGCAGGCCCAAGCAAAAAATCTTAAGAGATGCCGCATTCGTCGTTTATACCCATAGAGAAAGATGTTGAATTTTTTTGGCACAAATGTTGAATGCGGCACCTCTTAGGATTTTTTGCTTGGGTCTTTCGCGAGATTCAAACTGAGATTGAAACGATTCGCGCCTTCGTGTCAGGGCCATGGTTATCTTCATCGCAGTGCGAGAATTGTTGTTCTGGGTCGATTGCTTTGCGCGAGACATTGCTTTGCATTTCGGAGAACGCGCGCATCCTCGCTCCGAAAATTTCTGCTCTCCATGGGTATTTATTTCCAACATCAAACGTCCGAGAGTTTTTGTTCGCCGGTCCGGAGCGCACTTCAGCGTTTTTCTGGGCGAAATTCTTTTTTTTTTTGTTTTCTATGGAATTTCTCCGACATCAAACGACCGAGAATTTTGCTCTCCGTTTCGAGTGGACTTCACAGTTTTTCACGCTGCCAAATGAAATTCTCGTGAAAGGCGTCGCCTAATGAGGCGCGCCGGCTCATTGACTGTCTGTATACACGTTACACAGACGTCGTTTTCTTCCATCCGTGGTAATTTCGTGTCAATAAACGCCTCGAACGATCGTGCGCTGCTTCCGGACGTCGCAAGATCTCGCGGCAAAGGGACGGAAAATTTCAATGGGCACACCCAGAAAAATAATTTATTTGACGGCCACCGTTTATTTGGTTTAAGTTAAGTATTTATTCGATTTGAGTAAATATTTAGTTTATTTAAGTAACTATTTACTTAATTTCAGTTGACCGAAACTTTACTGACAACAGAATTTTACAAATATATTTTGTAAAATCACAAGAAAGTACTTTTTGGACCTTTCTGGACAAAAAAGTTTGTCAAAACTGCAAATCTTATGCTGTCTACCGGCTTGAAATTTTTTTGTTTTCACGCACAACACGAAAGTTTGTTTCCCTTCGCAGACGCGGCAAGAGGAAAAAAATTAAATTTCCTCGGATTATCCGAAACACCCTACGAACCCATTCACCGATTCCCATTCTCAGCGGATCTCTTATTGCCCCTTGCGTCCTCTTCCCCGATTTTCCTCAGCCCTAAAAACCGAATTGGTTATTTATCGCATGAGCGATTCCCTCTGTGCACGCATTTAGGCCGCACGATTCCGGATCGGTCGTACAGAGCCAAAGACATCGAGGCGAATCCGCCTACTGCCAGCGTCCGGAACCACTTTTGGGCGTTCCCTAATCCTCTATCAACCGCTTTTGAGATACTTAAGCCGCTCGCTCGAAACCCCAAGCTTTACATAGATAACTTCCCCGCGCGAGCCGCTCGGCCGTCGCCAGCAAGATTCGCCGCGGCAGAAACGCCACCGCCAAAATTTGCATAATGGATAATTTCGTTCCTCTTTCGCAACAGCAAAACCGCCGCATATTAGTCAACGGCCCTATCTCTTCGGGCCAGCCGAGGGACGAAGACTTGCGCGAAGAAAGAGGCGGGCGCGCCGTTTCCAAAGTTGCATCGCAACGCCGAGCTTCGCTCAAATACCGAACCTACATCGCTATGTTAAACTCCTCCGTCCCGAATCCCCATTTCTCCACGCCCCGTTCGTTCAAACAACTGTGCATGCACTCAAGAACCGTACGAACGAAAACCGACCAGCCGGCTACGAACTTCGCCGGATGCAATTAGGCAAATTGTGATACCTAAAAACGACGCGGGAGGACTTTGCTCGAACAAACGCTAAAAAATTCTTCGGCCCGATTAATCGCACGCTGCACCAATACAAAAATATGGTTAAATCAACTTAACATTCGGGCGAGAATGTTCGAATAAATACTTTGTTGGTACAGCTAGAAGATTGGTTGATTTGATCATTTTTTTTTACGACTTCACCAAAATATTTTTGAGACGTTAAAACATTTTGCTCGACCAACAGAATATTTATTCGAACGTCGCTGACCGAATGTTTACTCTGTAAAAAAAATCGTATGAAAATTTACCGGACCGGAAGTTTGAAAAAAGGGAAGAAGGGACGCATTGCAGCTGCAACCGCGACTCAGCTCAGCGAACCGGCTCGTTACGTCATAGTTTCTTTGAGGGATTTTCGTTCGCGACCGATAAAACTTGTAACTCCTACGGCAGACTTTACCGGCATTAAACGCCCTCTCGGGCTCGCAATAAAGCCGAGCAATTCGCGATTAAGCGACCGCAGGCCATACAACTCTCCCCCGCACCGTCGTCAACCCTCCACCGATGCGCTATCATTCTTCGAGTTTCGAGATAAAAGAAATATTAACAGTTCCTGGTTTTATGGGGAGTTTTTCACTGCAGGTGAAAAAAAAAAAAAAAAATGAGCTGGACTCTCTTTACGAGAAACAACGGACGGTACACACGCGGCCGTAACAGCAGCTCGTCCCAGGAGCTTAATCGACCAACCTGGGAGCTCCCCACCTCACGCCGCACTATTACTGCCCGGTGAGACTCCATCCAACGGTGGAACGGGGCGTTACCAAGCCGCGTGCGAACAAAAAATCGCAAGAAAAAAAAATACACGACTCGCCCTCCATTAATGCTTAACATTATGCCTGTCCCGGTAGTTTGTCACGAGCTTTACCGCTCTAACTTTTAATAGCGGAAAACGGGGAACGAGAAAACTCAATGTCGTCGATGGCGAAATAAATGCGATGGAAAAAAAAATTAATGATCGAAATTGGCTTTTTGGATGAATTGCTCATTATTTCTATTATAATATTAAAACTGTACGAGAAAGTGCATCGACCAGAGTTGATTCGACCCCAGTTCTTTGCCGGAAGAGCTCTCGGAACTACGATGGAAAAATGAGAAAGCAATGTGCAAATTTAATTTTCGTAATTTAATCAAATTCTTTGAATTTAATTCATTAATGTTATCTCCTTTTTCGCGATGATAATACCATTGTTATCATCACGAAAAACGCAATCTTGAAATTACCCCTTTATCGTGCTTATCCGCGTTCGCGTAGCGCAGTAACGAACCGAAAAACGCCGACAAAAAATCTTCATTACTTGTCGTTTCGTAGCTACCAAAGGTACTGCATCGCGTGTATTAGCCGCGAAATTCGGTAATAAAAAAAGTCGCGCTTTTACGGTAGTCGAAATTCTTTTCACATTGTTGCGGGACGAAAAAGAACAAAAAAAACGAGTGCGCAGGGTAGTATATAGTGGGTAAGCCCGAGGGACTCGAGCGAGTTTTTGCGAGAGCATCCGATAACCGAATAACCTTATCACCTGCTACCTACATTTTTATTATCGCCGAGTCTAATGTTCCGGCACGTTCGTCTTGCTTAACCCTGAAATCCCTCCGGTTCTACGTAAGACGCCCTTCTCGCTATCGTCTTAAGGTCGTCGACGACGTCTTCGCGTACTGTGCCCATTATCCTTGTATTGATTACCCGGCGGCACTGGCGGCAGTACCATTGTGGAGAGCGGGGTAAAACGGAACACTGGGGCAAAACGTATCCGTGTTCTCCGTTCAAGGCGAATATTTTTTTTATGTTCCGTTTTGCCCCGATGAGCTTCTCACAATCCTCTTAAGGTCGGCGACGACGTTTTTGCCTGCTGTGCATTGTGTTGTGCATTGTGGAGATCGGAGTAAAACGGAAAACTGGGGCAAAACGCATCCGTGTTCTCCGTTCAAGACGAACATTTTTTTTTATGTTCCGTTTTGCCCTGATGCCCTCTTCGCAATCCTCTTAAGGTCGGCGACGACGTCTTCACGTGCTGTGCCCATTATCCTTGCATTGATTACTCGGCGGCGCTGGCGGCAGAACCATTGTGGAGAGCGGGGTAAAACGGACCACTGGGGCAAAACGGATTCGTGTTCTCCGTTCGAGAAGAACATTTTTTTTTTACGTTCCGTTTTACCCCGATTTTCCGTTTTGCCCCGATGCCCTTCTCGCGTCTTAAGGTCAGCGACGACGTCTGTACCTACTTCGCCCATTGTCCTTGTATTGATTACCCAACGGCCCGGGCGGCAGTACCATTGTGGAGAGTGGGGTAAAACGGAACACTGGGGCAAAACGGATCCGTGTTCTCCATTTAAGCCGAACATTTTTTTTTATGTTCCCTTTTGCCCCGTTGTTCCGTTTTGTCCCGTCGCTGCTTATATTCTGCGAACCGGAGAGGAAAGAGATAAGAGGTCGCGATCTTTGTGTTGCTGTGTTGGATAAGTCGGAACAATCAGTCCCCCCCCCCCCCCCCCCCCCCCGCCTGACCTCGAAGCAGCCACCACCCATCAGTGCCGTTTCTATTAACCCTTCGAGCACGGCTGATGTCCTCGTGCGTCATACCCACTCTGTCCAATTTCTGATATTAACATTTATGTAACTTCTTTTAATATTAAATTTTGATTCACATTTTCCCAAATTTGAGAAAAAGTTATCTACGATATTTTTGTAATCAGTTTTGGAACGAGCTTTGTTATTGTGCGAAATGAAACTTTTCAGTACCTTCAATATGCATGCATTTTTTCAGATTTTTATACCATCGAGAAGTATTTGCAATTTTATCTCATTCTTCCCAAACTTATGCGAAATGAACACCAAGCTACAGAACTACCTTGAGCCGCGAGTCGAAGGATTACAGGTTCCGAAACGAGTAAACGTAACGTCCTCGTCGGAGAATGCGCGGAGGCTTTAGAATAGGGAACAAGCGCGCCCTTTTTGCAACACACAATGTACGACGCGAGATGCGGAAGTTGTAATTAGAATTGTTTCGAGAATTCTGATTAATGGTGGCTGCGCGACGACCCGGGGGTGACCTCGTACGAACCGACCCGGGAACCTCGCAATACCTCATCGTCTCTACAACTACACACACAACAGGCACACACGCCTGCATACATGCACACATGCACATTGCGTTTGCCTCGGAAACGAGAAGTTTACTATATCGCATATAGGGTTTGGTGTAGTCGGGTGGGCGAAGTTCCATCGGTTGTGCGAGACTGTGCAATATGCAAAATCGGCGATGAGACGGTATTAACATCGGCCTTGTTTGATCTTCCGATCCCCGGGGCCTGACGATCTCGGGTCGAGAAACGTGTATTCAATTATAGTTTTTTGTCGGTAAAATAGCAAAATGAATATTTTAGAAAAAGAAGAGAAAGCCCTAGGAAAAAGTTGTTGCTCCGAAAAAAGGACAAACTGATTTTAGACTGGGAAAAAGCGTGCTGTACAGTGGCGAAGCGGCGAACACCAGAATTTAACAGACGATCGCTCTATCGCCTCGGAAACTTGACCCCAGTCTGCAAAAAGCTTAAATTCGCAACATCAACAAAAAACCACAAAACATGGATGCCTTTACAATTACAAAAGTTTCTTTCCGATAAATTGCCAAGTTGAAATCGGCACATGGCAAAGGAACTTTAAAAAAAAGTTGTTTTCGCCACCCAATCAAAAAAAAAAAAACATAATTCCAATAAAATCGAATGAAAAAATCCCTAAACGTTCTTCAACATATTCTCCTTAAAAAAAAAAAAAAATTCAATCGAAAAAGCGTATATTTACCAAGAAAAAAAATCTCAAAATATGCGTGCCCTTACCAATTCACCGTGGCCCTTAAGCCCTTAAAGTCTCGCTGCGACTCCTTTCTTCTCAGTCGGCTTTAAAAAATGATTAACAGCAGTATTAACGCAATCCATCCTCGCTCCGATATTCCGCGCACGACACCCGCAGATCCCCATAGCTCGCTCAGTCTCCAGATAAATGCCAAGCGATGGGAGAAATTTCGAAGCACGGAATCGCTCCCGCCATTCTCCAACGTCGTCGCTCCGTGTGCGGCAAACAGTCCATAATTCATCGCCGCTGTTCGTGATTCGCGAATATTGCGAGCGATCGGGCGTAAATCAATCGAATTCGGTACCGGCGACCGGAACTCGGTGCGTGCTTCCGCACACGCGCCCTCCTGAATTATTATCGTTAAGCGTGAACGCAAATTGTTTGCTGTACACCGGCTTCGTCATACCGACTGTTGCCAGTTTCGCGCTCTCGCCGCAGGAACGGAGAATCGTGCTCTTGTAAATGGCGATCGGGTGAAATCGCTGCACGTCGATCCAACGGCGTCGTGCAGATTCCCTATATACGTTCCCGCGCGGCCGCCACGGCCGACCGGAAATAGAGATTTACAGTCGAGTTTCGTCCGGTCTCCGGAGTATACTGGAGTAGAGCTGGAGTAGACGGATAGTGAAGCGAATGGTAAACGATCATCGATCAGCGACCGGGAGTCATCCGAATCCCTCCCCGCCGCTCGCTTATCGAACGTTTCGTGTGTGCTCGCTATGCAAATTTTGCCCTGGACGCTTTTCATCCCCCTCGTGCCGGTAAGCCCCGTCCGTCAAACCCCCGAACGAAAACTGTCCTCGCTAAAAACAAAAAAAAAGAATAAAAAATAAAAGAAAAAAAGGTATTAAAAAAAAGCTCTTTCGCTACCGTCGGCATGCGAATGAGCCAAACGTGAATCCGAACGAAATTTTTATCTCTATTCTTTATCGACGGACAGAATAGGTGATAAGAATAAAATGGCTCGTAAAATGGCGAATGGTAACGGGGGATGGTGAGCGACGAATGGAGTCCGCGAATTGAGCATGTCCCGAAATTTGTGGATGATCAATTATACGCAAGTGGTTGAGCCTCTCCGCGATGCTAAGGGCGATGCGGGACGTATGTAATATTTAATGTAAATGGTAATGTTTTATCAATGTTAAAAATGTGTTTATTTACGATTTTTTTTACGATTTATTTTATTTCGGAATTGGTAACGTCATCCCACTTGTTTTCACCGTGAAGACCGAGAACGATTCGGTAATATTTCTGTTGTACATTTTTTACTTTGAATTCCATTGAAGTAATAATTTTATAAATAATTGAACTGCATTGTGTTACAGGCTGTTCAAGATTGGACAACGCTGTGGAGGCAAGGGGCGTCTCTCGCGAGGAGGAGGAATCGCGTCGCATTATTCACTGATATTGATGGCTATTCGCCTCTGAATGTTCCCGTATCCAATATCGACGATTCGACCGCTGAGGAACATGATGAGGACATCAAATAAATGAAACGAATCGGCAGTGCTACCTCAGTCGGAGCTGTTCTTTGCTCTGACCTCACATTATTTGTCGTGTGAGGGGTGGTTTGGAAACGCACTGAATTGCTAGTTGAATGCAATTCAGTGCGCTATATATTCAGTCACACTATACATACAGTATATATGTGTGGAGTGCCGGATGACTGGAATACGCGGGAGGCTGTGACGAATTCGTCGGCGAACCGTGGCGCGATCGCTATTAGGAGGTACGCGAGTTTACGCCTATACACCTCGACATGCCTGTGTTTACACTCTAATTGATTTTCGCTGTACAGTACTTGGAGCATGATTAAACATATACGTAGCCAAGACAACGATTTACGTCGAATAATTTCGGAGAATCACACGCACGTTCCATTAAAACCGAATACATCAAGCACGGCTGTTATATCCTATGTAACTCTTAATGTTTAAAATATCTATACCTTATTATTCATCTGTTCTTATATCTGCAGCTCTGTCGTTACAATTGTGTCCAATGTGGAACAGGTAATTAAATAAACATGAATAGTCGAACCTCTACGCGGTCGGTTGCGTTTAATCACCCTCGACCCCATCGAGGCGCTCTGTGATTCAGTATTAAGGTAGTACACTGCTGTTCGTGAATGCCTGGTCAGTTTTCCTATAGCGGCCCTCTTCGGATCGTCCGGGCATTCATGAACAGCGCCGTGCTTGCGGACAGCCTGAGATTTTTTCAGATTTCAGATTTTTATCCCATCGCAAAGTGTTCGCAATTCTCTCTCAATTCTCTCTAAACTCACATGGGCTCAGGCTATCCGCTAGTACTACCTTAGGTAATCATTGCGAATAGTGTTTAATTCGCATAAGTTTCAGAGAAATGAGAGATAATTGCAAACACTTCTAGACGGTATAGAAATCTTTAAAAAATCAACAATATAGAAGCTACTGAAAAGATTGATTTTGCATAATGTTTTTATTAAGGATGCTGAAAAGATTAATTTTGCACCATAATAATTCCAAAATGTTGTTAACAAATCGATGGAAAATAAATTTGTTCATCAAATCTCCCGGAAACCTAACTTTTTTTTAATGAAAATTATTCGTTCATTTTTCTGAATACGTATGAATTTTTTGAGATTTTCAAATTCACTTTGAATTTTTTGTTTTAATATGGGAAAAACGTGCAGAAAGTCACAAAATTAAATTTCACTTTTCGTTTTTTCCCCAGCTTAAACTGGGGAGACAACGAGTGATGTGAACCGGCATTACCTGCCCTCTGGCGCCTCGCAAATATTTTTATTACGCTTCAGCGTCGCGAGAAAAGAAATCTCCGTGCGGGTGCGAGATAACGGCACGAAATGAGTGTATTTATAATTTACAGATGTAGTAATAAATGTACCGGGATGAAGTTAAAGTGAGCGAATTCTCGAGAGCGTCGAAACGTGAGAGACCGTAACCGAGGCAACGACGAAGCCCCGCGGCGGCTCCTCCTTTGGTTTGCACGCGTAACTACGAGCCGAGAGAGGACGACTGAATGCGCCTCGGATTACCCGCGCGAGCCCACGTAATTTATCAACAAAACTGCAGAAGCATTCGTTACCGGATCGGCAGTGTATGAATGGAAAATTAAAAAAATTAAAAAATTGTCGTCTATAAATATACACATTTCGTTTTTGTGTGTATGCATGTAATATATATATATACATAGTGATACGCAAACCAATTACGTTTAATCCGAAAATATGCAAATTGGAAGGTATTTATATGTCCGATTTTCCAGCAGTATAGAAATTTCGGGCCGAATAAAAAAAAATACAAAAATTAATTGATTTATATAAATATACAAAATTTAAAAAATAAAAAAATTGGCGTCTATAAATATAAACATTTCTTTTTAGTGTGTACATATATTCATACACAAAAAAACTTTGTGTTATCGGGAAATATGCTAATTGGAAGGCAAGACTATAATTATTAATGGTACATGTCCGATTTCTTAGCAGCGAAGAAATGTCTGATCAAAGGAAGAAGAAAAAAAAGATTTTCCTGCAATAACGATTCCGCGGTGATGCAGAGCTTTCACTGTCGATCTCCTCCCACAGGCCGAGTGTCTGCTTTGATGCTCGGGCATTTACCAGCCCCTAGCAAATTATAAGCAGTCTGCGGCGCACGAGTGTTCTATATCGGCGAAGCGATAACAACTCTCGTCTATTTCAGCGTCACCGACGCGGATACACGCCGATAGGGTGCACCCTCGATGAAAGAGCGAAATAAAAAAGAAAAGAAAAAAAAAACCCAAGTACCACTTTCATGAATATAAAATTTCGTTTGGCCTCCCACACCTCCGAGAGGGGAAGTTTTTTGAAGCGTTACAAAGGCACGCTGAATTCTATTACACCACCCAAGCCACTTTTCCTCTATGTGCCTTTATTTAAGTCCTACACGGTGGAAAGGGTGGGGGGAGCTTCGACGCACCCTCGACCGGTAGGACCACAGCCGCTGGGCATCAGAGGTCGTAAGGGGAACGACTCGGCGTTCCGGTGACCCATAAAATCGTTTAAGTACATTTTTTTTCTTCCTTTCCTTCTCCACACTTTTTTTCACCCCCCTTCTCTCATCCGACGCGACGAGCGGAGCTGTGAGTTATCCGGTTAGGCGATTTTCCAAAGGCGACGGAAAAGTGAGAGGGGGGGGGGGGGAGGTTGCACTCTGGCGTTTTCATCCTCGTGAATTACGTACCGAGACTATGCCACCGAAACGAATGAATTTAATGCAGAGTTTATCCGACCGCTCACTCTAAACGTCGGAGGTTATCACGGCGAAAAAAGTCACCGCGAGGGAGCACGTCCAGAGGGGCACTGGACGTACCCCTGCAGGCTTATAAGGTAAAGGTACGGACGGTTAAAAGCAACCTCAGATTTCAGGTGTTGTTGATTGGTCGAGAAGATTTTTTTTTTTTTGAAAATCACTGAAAACAATGTCGAGCCTATAGTTTCGAGTTTCCAAGACGCATCGATCAATTAAACAGTACCGATTCTTGGAAACGTCCCAGTCGTTGGACAATTTGAATTCAGAACAATGCAATAATAACCAATCGATGTATTCGAAACTACACGCTTGTAAAAAGAAAATGTATGCTTCAAAGGGTTAAATTCGGAACAAATCAAATCTACATGGGAGTTCCCGACGACTGGGACGTGTCCGAGCATTCGGTATTGTCACCTTGCAACGACACGTCGAACGAACACCGCGAGCGAAGCGTTCCCTTTTGATAATCTAAAAGTACGGACTTACGCAAGCCACTTTTCTCCCGACACGGAGAAATACTTCTCTTCCCGTACGCTCGGCGAGGAGCATCGATGCGTCCCGTACCAATCTTGCGATTGGTAAGTGCGGCAGCCATTGCGCCGAGGCCAATCCATCTCGGGTATAAACACTCGGTCTCGGTTCGCCGGACGGGGGAGGGGGGGAGTGTGCTCGGCGCGTGGAGCATCCCGACACAAAGTACACTCGCAGATAGACAAATATAGATATTGCCAAAACCTATCCATTAATCCTCTCCAGACGGCGGGAGAACACACACACACACACACACACACACACATGTATATGTATGTATATATACATGCGTAGACGTTTTCCGTTGCGCTTACGCGAAAGTGTCGTCGAAGACGCCAGACCAGTGGCGGCGCTCACGCTGCGTCCGCGCGATAGATCGATTATCGAAGAGACGAGCGAACGCGACCCCAGCGGCAGCAGCGTCGCCCCTACGTGCGCGCGAACGTCTCCATCGAACTGCACATTGGTGCTTAACGTCCTCCTTTGCTCTCGCTCCCTCCATCTTCGCCTCCCAATAAACTATTGTAATTTATTCGCCCGATGATCGCGGTACGCGACGACACGGCCGCACTCGACCGCCGGAGCCAGCACGCCGGGTGACTTCACGCCTTGAACTCGGAGGAAACTCTGGCCCGACTTCCGTGCCGGTTGTAAGGTTAGGATATCGAGCGTCGATTCCATCAGTTACGATGGGATATCCGCGTCGATTACCTACACGATCGTGACGTTCAACTTTTATTGATAGTCGACTGCTTGTGCTGTGTGTGCCGCTAAGCGAGCCAAAGTTTCAGCAGCTCGTATACTTCTCGAAAGTTCTCCAAGCCTTCGCCGAGTTAGATTTATCCGACATCGGTCTATCTCCTGTCTTGCACGTAACCCGCTTTGTCGGTTGTGCCCATATAACGGGATGGAACGCGAATGAATAGACAATTGTCTGCAATCAATTTAGTGGCTTTCAATTCGGCGATCTAGAGGCTTTCAAGTCGTTGAAAGGGGTCAAAGGCGCTTTCAAGTCGTCGAAAGGGAAAAAACACAAAATGGCGACCTTCCAAACAACGTTCGGATTTTTGCATTTTTTTTGTAATCTCCATACGGTCACTGATTTGCGGATTTTTTTTCCATCGCATTTTTACTAATTCGTGCGATGGCGACACTTGTACTGATCAATAATCTTTTTGGTTTTTTTTTTTATTTAGATGACTAGAGCATCTGGAATCATGGTCGCAGGCCGCAAGACCTTTTTTTTCAATGCTCGAAAATGATAACCGCCTAGCACCCTTCATTTATTTTTATTGTACTTTGATAAAATTGCAGGTTATCTGCAAGTATTCCTAAATAAGTGAACAAAATACTGATGTTGAAATATTTAATAGAACCTGAGCATTTTTTTTTTTTTTTTCAAAGAAGACTTACTGTAAGTTAAAGGAAAAAATGTGTTAAATAATTTTATCGGAAGAATCCTCCGCGATTGAAAAATAAAAAAAGACCTAAAACACGCTGTTCGCTGGCTTCAGAATTAACTTCCGATGAAAAAAAAAGTTTTACTATTCTTATAATTCTTTTCGGTAATAAATAATTTAATCCAAGGAACCCTAGGAAATCAATTTTAAGGGTGTTCCGATCGTGAAAAAAATTCCGAGGATCGGATGTAAAGAATTTCAGGACTTTCATTTTTTTCGATATTAAGGGAATCGGACCGACTTTTTTCAGTTTTGTAAGGAATCTTATTTTCTTTATGACAAATAGTAACCATTTCGGGAAGACCAAAAAAATTTTACTTTCTTTGGAAATTACGGTAACTTCGGGTCGACGCTCGAGGGGCGAGGCTAAGATTTGGGTTATCGAGGCTACAGCGAAGCAGATGAAACGATCTCCCGCTCCGTCGGATTTAATGCATAAATTGGCGTTTTTTTCTTCTTCGTTTTGTTGCCCAAGGGCACTGAACTATGGGCTGTATCGAGGATTTTCCGAATTCGGTATTTACCTCGCCCGAATTTAATCCGCCGAAACGCAACGCCTGAAGCACCGTGTATTTTCTTTATAATCAATAGCAGACCCGTCGCTCGGGGCGAGGTGAGTCTGTTTCACATTATAGTCTCGTATACGCCAACAATCGCAAATGCGGATAATTCGTTGACTCGCTGGTGCATACAGAAACCGGGTCTGAAGCGAATATGACTTTTAATCGGCATCCGCCCGATTATTGCTTTAACTCGTTTGGCTTTGTGGTTTCTGTTATCGACGCTATTGTTTCATCTCCTTTGGGTCAAATACAGTTCAGCCTTTTGACCCGTCGACTCCCAACCATCCTTTCCATTGATAAGATTTTTTTTTCTCAGACCGACACTTTAAATTATCAGAATATATGTATATATATATATAAAACTTCTTAGATGATCGGTAATTTATAATAGATCCATCTCTCAGTGTATATATACATGATATATTTAAATAGCCGTTTCGTCGATATGCCAAATACGTTACAGAGCAGCGGTTAAAGGATCGAAGAGATTCAATCGCCGCAGCGGCGATTGACAAAGTCCGACTTCCGTAAGCGATCACTGGAAGCTCTCACGATTTCCCGACAATACGAGCGCAGTGGAAGAGTTATCGCGCTAACTATCTTTGCGCGGAACTGCACGGGGACCTCTTGATTGTCGCCAACATCGCGATCGCTTCAACAGCGGAGCGGCAACTCGCCGAGAGCTCTCAAACTCTGTTTCATTCTCGAACGTTTATTCTCCCTCTCATTCTTCGTCTCTAAGGTCTCTTTGCTCTGCACTCGTGCTTTTATCTTTTTCCTTCATTTTTGTTTAAATTCTCTTCATTTTTGTTTCAGCTCCGCCGAGTAAACTTCGTCGAGTAAACGTGAGGAAAGCTAGTTAGACGTTATTGTAATGAAAAAAAAAAAGAAAAAAAAATGGAAAAAGTACTCTCGCGACCGCGGCTCGGAAGAGCGAACACCGAGGAGGCTTCCATTGTCCGAAAAAGTTTAATGAACTCGATTTAACGTTCTTACAAGCCGTACGTACAACTTTGTGCGTATTCAGGCTTTCAATTGAAAGCTTTGTTAATAAAGACGCGAGTTTTCGATTATGGAAGGTATATTCCCGGTATTACAAACGAGGCGCTAGTTTTCAACGTCGGTAGACAATTAGAGCTGTTAATTGAGTCGGGTGGAGTTAGCGGGGCTCTCGTTAATTCACGTAACGTCAGGGTTCGTAATTGACGAACGGGGAGAGTGACGAGTCTCGAAGTTCCGACGTAGACTCCGAGTCTGAGAGGAACTTAATTGTACGCGTCAAGAAATCCATAGTTCCTCGCTGTCTTCGGATACTGATCACTATCGCAACGTTGGGATCAGCCGGCTACGCTGCGCGAGCGAGTACGACTGAGCGGGGCAAAACGGACCACCTCGAAAAATGTTCTTTCCGCGACATTAAAAGAATAAAAATGTTAGTAAAATTGTTTTGTTGTTTACAACAAATTTTTCTGAATACGTATGAATTTTTTCAGATTTTTCAATTAGTTTTGATTTTTTGTGTTTTTTCGCACATTTTTTCCATGTGAAAAAAAAATCGAAGCTAATTGAAAAATCTGGAAAAATTCATACGTATTCAGAAAAATGAACGAATCATTTTCATTAAAAAAAAGTCTCGTTGCCGGGTAATTTGTTAAACAATGCATTTTTTGATTTATTTGTTAATAACATTTTGGAATTATTATTATGCGAAATTAATCTTTAGGCATGAATTTTTTCAGATTTTTATACGATCGAGTATTTGCAATTTTCTCTTATTGTTCTCGAACTTATGCGAAATGAGCCCGAAGCGACATAGCTACCTCAAACGGCAGCGTGTCACGAATGCGGGCCCGGACAGTCCGTACACCTGTTGCGAGTTGGTAAGCCAGGATACCGATACATCGCGCTACCGTGAATAGCTAACGACATCGCCACGAGTCACTTAACTCGTTGACGAGACGTCGAGTTTGCCAGGGCCGAGTCTCCGTGATCCCTGCGAAGTTTATTCCGCACGTCGACGGAAAGCCCGAAGCGACAACCCGCGGTCCCTCGCACGCTACAATAATCACACCCTTTTGTTTCTCAAGAAAAAATAATTAAAAATAATCGAAAAAAATCGATTTATCGAGAAAAAGATGCTGAACGTTGGTCAAATTAATATGAAAGTATAAAAATTAAAGTGCGCATGCTATATATGTCTATATGTATCTTATTTAGGTACGTGTATGCTAGGGTGGGGCAAAATGAACTCTTGCAGTCCTCTTGTGATAAAATTTCTTTACTTTCATGAACCGCGAAATAATTTCTTTAATGGTCCATTTTGCCCCGACGGATGAATGTGTAAATGTAACTGCCGGGATGCAGAACAAACAGGTCATTCCAACAGCGCCGCGAGGATCAAATGTTTCGAGGCGCATCGACGAAAAGATGCCGGTAGTCGAGAAAATTACTACGAATGTATAGAAAGTATAAAAACAAGGGTGGTGCAAAATGGACTCGTGCACTCCAGTTAAGATAGAATTTCTTTCCTCGTTTCAAATACCGCGACTTCTTTTTATGGTCCATTTTGCCCCTATACGTAGAAGCGGGGTAAATGTGACCGCCGGGGTGGAGAACAAACAGGTCATTCCAACAGCGCCGCGAGGATCAAATGTTTCGAGGCGCATCGACGAAAAGATGCTGGTAATCCGGAAAATTACTACGAAAGTATAAAATGTACAGAAACAAGGGGGGTGCAAAATGGACTCGTGCAGTCCATTTAAGATAGAATTTCTTTCCTCCTTTCGAATAGTACCGCGATTTCTTTTTATGGTCCATTTTGCCCCGATACGTAGAAGCGGGGTAAATGTGGCCGCCGGGGTGGAGAACAAACAGGTCATTCCAGCAGCGTCGCGAGGAGCAAATGGTTCGAGAGGACGACGAAGCGGAGTGTCTCTTGCAAGCTCTCCGCCCAACCTCCCAGCCGACCTCGTCTCTATTTTTTTAAATCTTTTTCTCTGTACGTAAAGTTTTCGCACACCGACTGGTATATCCACCGGTTTTATATACACCCGACGTATTCTGAACGAGCGCGCCGCTGCGACGAATCGCTGCACTCGGCGATATCTCGTTCTTTCGGTAAATTAAGTCGTCCGTTCGTTGGTTAATCCGAACCTTCTACTATTATATTCCTGCTCGGGGCTATTATCTTCACGGCCACAAAATACACCGTCCGCGTGGTTGTAACACCCGACGCCCGTTACCCGATGACTAACGACGAAAACCGACGTTTATCAAGTGCCTCTCGTCGCCCCGTCAAATAAATTGGCACTCCACCGAGCGACCTATCCGCACCGTGTGCAGCGGCACGTACATTTCGCTTTCGCGAAATTTCGACGCAACGATTTTTTTTTTGTAAATGGAATATACATAAGATGAGAATTATACTTATCAGAGATAAAAAATAACGCGACTGAAATGCATCAATGCTAAAGAGATCTACGTGCAAGATCGCATGGACATAAACGCATTGAATGATGTAAAGAAAAAAGAAGATATATATATATATATATATATATATATATATATATATATATATATATACGTATTAAGTAGGAACCGCACAACGTAGGAAGCAAGAAGTGCACCGGCACGTAAATTTCTCGCTCGCGAAATTTCGACGCATCTGCAGTTTTTCGTAAAATATACGTAGGATAAGAAAAATACGTGTGAGAGATGAAAAATAAAGAAACGAATTGGGTCGATGATAAAAAGATCTACGTGCAAGATCGGTCCATATAAACACATCGAATGATGTAGAGAAACAAAGATAAGATATATATTGAGTAGATAATAAATAAATGAATATCAAGTGGAACCGGGTATAATGTCCAAAGCATGCGTCGTTCGTTGCAATCAGCATGCACCAAAGTTTCTTTGTTTCCATCGAAAACATTTAAATCTCAAATTACCTAAATACGATCCAAGTCCCAGTCCGCTTCGAAGCTCATTTGTTCGGGGCTGATCCGATCGGCATTGTCCGCAAAAGTTTCTTCTCGTCTCGTCTCCGTTCGCACTCCATTTTCGGAGACGCCGACGAGCGGTCAGTGAAAAAATTCGGATCCTTAAGATTGTCATCCGTGCGTAAAATCGTCAGAGCGTGTCGCCCGGCGGGGCGTAACGACGATCGTACGAATACACTCGACGCATCGCAACGACGACGATCCGCGCGCACACACACTCGAAGAGGAACGATAACTCGTATTGGCCGGTGCGGCAGCGCTCGTGAGGTAGTTAATTGGCCGCCCGCAGAGGGACAAGCAGTGCGAAGGCGAACGCAGCCGGTGGAGCAGACGAAACGAAGATGCCGGCCGCTCGGCCGTTAAGAAATTATCGCCGGAGCGTCGACGGGCACGAGGCAAGAACCGGCGAACAAAATCTGCACACCTCGGTCACAAGCGAAGCGCGCTCGCATCTCCTCGAATTTCCCTTAATTTTCGCGAAAATTCGTTCGCGATAATCGCCGCACATGGCTGGACTTACACGGACAGCTGTACGATAGAGTATATTTTTAATACATATATATATTTTTTTTTTCACGTCGAACACACGCCGTCCGACACGAGCGACAATTTTTTTCCGCGTTTCATTGTGTTCCCCACAGCCTCGATTCTTCCGTCCGAATCTCCCTGCGGAGACGCCAATTATTCTTTTCCATTGTCTCGTTTAACGAGCTCTCCGCTCTGTGACTTCGGGCCTCGGCAGAAAATTCCCGTGTTTGCGCGCGCCCGTTGCACACATCGTTTAGGGAGTTTCGGTTGTCGGACTGTGTTGTGTGTGCGTTAAAAAACCGGACGATGCGTCGGACGAACGGAACGGAAGAGACACGCGTTTGCCGGTGCCGCGGCTAGACTGAACTCGCGCGAGCCCCGTTACCTACTCTTATAGATGAATGCGGACTTGCGCCCTTATCGCCTTCCCCCACCAGCTACGGCGTTACAGTCCTCGAACGCGGCCGAACGTCGACCTCCTCGCTCGACACCTACACGGAATCTGCGGGAGGGCGATGCGGATTCACGAATGCTAGCTGGATGGCTGGCCAGCCCCCTTCCCCCGCATAACTACAACTCTCTTTGATTCGCGCGAGTTGGAATTTTGTTCGAAACGCAATTTATCGTCGGGATTAGCCCCTGTACGGGGTCAATCGTTGATTTTCCGTTTGTTATACGCTCGTGGCGGAAATGGCCACTGGCCTCGCCCACCTCCGTTCGTTTGTTTACTCGACAGTTAATGCTAATGAGAGAGCTATTACACGTACCAGGCATGAGCGGCGGACTGGCCCGATGCTTCTCGGCGACGGTGAATTAACCTCGAAATACATGGTCGTCGATCGGACGTTCCGTCGGCTTCGTATCGATTTGTTTGTGTTCAGTGATTTCACGATACGCTGTTCACCGTTAAGGTGACGCGAAACGTCGCCGCCGGTACAGAAAACTGTACCGAGTGCCGTTTTGAGGCCGCAGTTCTCCGAGGAAAAAAACAATTGTCTTTCCCTAGGAAATTGGCAGACGCGGCGAAAGTGAATTTTATTTTTCCGGTCTGCGGTCTCAAAACAGCGTGCAGTACAGCTTTTATTACCAAGTGGGCGCGAGGCGGGTGAGCTCGGGGGGTGTAACATCACTTTAACTTCAGACTTCCGGTAGTCGTGTTTTCGTGCAAGGGATCGAGATTCAGCGGGTCAACGATTTCCTTTAAGTTCACGTTCGTCGACGATTCGTTAAGTCGGCTTTGCAGAATTTATATATTCAGCGATTCGCGATAGACCGTTGATTGTTGACCGTGGACTTCCGGTAGTCTTGTGATCGCAAGGAAACGATTATTATCGCATGGCAAAGATTCTTTAACACGCTGAGAGAACAAAGCGAAGGGCAACCGCTTGCCTCTTCGCGAATCAACGCCGAATCGACTCCACAGATTGCACCGATTATCATTTAATTCCGAGTCGCTGTTCGATTGAAACTTCCGGCGGGCTCCCGTTAATCTTCTTTCCGCGAGAGATCGAGTTACAGTGGAGCAACAGTTACTTTCAACGCAGCGAGAGCTGACTAAGAAAGGGCCGACGGTTCTTTGTTTACCGGACGCGTGTCCGAACGAATCTCAAGTTTAAACGCGTTAACTTGACGGCGAAAAAAATTGGCGCTTCGGTCGGTGCGGCGACAGCCGGAACTACGTCGGCTTCGTTCACAGCTGTTCGCGTGAAAACATATCGTCGTCCCAGTGTGATTCGGTGTACGATTCTCGTTGACGAGAGCGAATAATGCGTTTTCGTAAATCGGTTTGACACAAGAAGCGTTAAGCCGCGATATTAGTTTTGGCGCAAGATGAATAACGAAGCTGGTTGCTCGATCATGTGCCGGGCGTGTATGAAAGTCGACGGCGTCCTCCTACCGATGTACGGCGATGACATGATCAGCAAAAAAAATCTTCCCGAAAAACTCGCCGATCTTGCGTCGATCGAGGTAAGCTGCCGATTCGACGGGCGTCGTTCGTCCCGCGATGTAAATAAACGAATCTGTAGTCTTCGCACGAATCGGTCGGACACAAAATTGTGGATTGACTTTGAGGTTAGAAACGACCCTCGTCTGACAAAACAAAACATGAATGTTCGGTGGTTTCTTAGGCGTGTAAAGATGGGGTTTGTTGGTGAACACCGAAAAATATTAAATATTCGTAAAGTGAAGCAAATCGGCGAGTGAATTTAAGGTTAGAAACGACCTTTCGCTGACAAAACAAAAAATTGATATTGAATTTTTTTTTTTTTTTGTATAAAATTGGACTCTGTTGATTAACGCAGGAAAATATGAATGATTCCGAAATTGCGAATTACTCAGGCGAGCGAACGTCCGTTCGATAGCGTTTGAAAATTTGAATATACATAAATTAATCGTCTTTCCAGATCGACAAGTACGATGGCTTGCCGACCGCGCTGTGCGCCAAGTGTGCTTACAGAACGGACGCCTTCTACGACTTCAAGCTGCAGGTTCAGGAAACGGAGAGGAAACTGCGCAAGATGTTTCAGAGTTCGGACGCCGCGAGCGATTCCCTCAAGGTAAATATTGCCAGGTAAATAAAAGGGTTTGCACCTTTGACGAATGCTTCTTGTACAAAATGGAATTTTTCGGAACGACGAATGAATGGTGGACGTTTGCAAACCAGCAACGTGTTTTAAATGTGCAAAAACCTGTTTTACCATGCGAGCCGTACGGACTGACAGCCCGTAAAAAAAAAATGTACGAATCTCTTCTTGCAGACAGAACTGGCCCGCAGTGATTGGGAGAGCGACGAGTACATCGCGTGCGACGCCTTGCCGCCGAAAGCGGAGCAGCCGTCGAGAGGCGCGGAGTCGATGGAAACATCGGACGCGACACGAGGATCGCCGACGGTTTCCCGCGACGATTCGAGCATGGAATTCTGCGATCGTTTCGCGGACGAAGCTGCGACAAAGTTAGCCGAGGACTCCACGGACGAGGCCGACGAACTGTCGGCCCTGCAGAGTCTGGGTGAAATATACATGCCGGAAATGAGCGAAACGATAGACGAGGAGATTCCAAAGAGCGAAGTGCCGGAGGATATAAGAAATCTTCTTCCGTCAGAAAGCCTAGGCTACACATTTTTGTACATCACTGCGGAGGACGCGACGGCGCTGGACGAGCGCGAGAGCCAGCCAAAGCTGGACGACCATGCACACGAGGTGTCGAGCAACGAGAACGAAGACTCCGAAAGAAAGCCCGAAGCCTCCTTCGTCGAGAATTTATCGTCGGAAGAAAACGTCCGGGACGACTCGGTCGGGCAAGCGACGATCGTCACAGATTCCCGAGATCGGAAAGATTCGATGCGGCAGAGGGGTAAGTGGACGTCGGCAAGTCCATACGACAACGTCGCGAACGAGAGCGAAACTCCGAGGAGCGACCCGAACACGAGCAGCAAATTAACCGAGAACGCATCGGCGAACGAGGAGGACGACGAGGAGGTCGACTCCGACTCGGACTCGGACTACTTCGTCGACACGAAGGACAATCTTCTCGGCAGTCTCAACGACACCATCCTCAGGATCAAAGAGATAAAGGTCGAGGGTTCCTCGATGCACTACCAGTGCACTCTGTGCATGCAGAACTACGAGAAGCTCACGGGCGTTCTTATACACACGGTCGACAACCACGTGCCGAGCAGCGGTCCGTTCTTCTGCGTCGTGTGCGAGAAGGACTGCGAGTCTCACAGGCTATTGCGATCCCACGTGAAGACCCACAGCGGACAATTTCCCTACACATGCTTCATATGCAACAAGGCGTACTCGATGAAGAGGTACCTGAAGCGTCACATGTCCTGCCACACGGACTTTCCCCGTCATCGTTGTCCCAAGTGCGGCAAGCGGTTCAGCGCCAAGTCCGAGCTCGAGTCCCACGTGCGCAGTCACGTGCACGGCGGCGCGCCGTTCGCCTGCAGCCAGTGCCCGAGGCTCTTCAATCACAAGGGAAACTACAAACGCCATCTCATAAGTCATCTCGATCCTCACGGTCTTCATCTGCCCAAGTTTCCGTGCGAGATTTGCGGCAAGCGTTTCCTGAACAATCGAACTCTCTCCACCCACATCAGAGTACACACCGGCGAGAAACCCTTCAAATGCGATGTGTGCGGGAGATCCTTCTCGCAGCAGGGCAATCTTCTCAATCACGTGAAAATTCACTCGAATCCTCGGAGCTACACGTGCGAGGTTTGCGGCAAGCGCTTCAATCAGAGGGCGACTCTGAGAGACCACGGTCTTCTGCACACCGGCGAGAAACCGTACGTGTGCAACGTGTGCGGCGTGGCGTTCACCTTCAGCGCCGCCCTGAGGCGACACATGTGGACCCACACGACCGACAAGCCCTTCGGCTGCGAGATATGCAACGCACGGTTCGTAGGCAAATACGACATCAAGAGGCACATGAAGATCCACACCGACCGACCGAAGACGCGTCGCAGAGCGAACAATCGGTCGGTTAACGAGGATGTCGGTCAGGATCTGTCGAGAGAAGAGAACCAAGACTCGAGCAGTGGATCGCCCGATAACCAAACCATATTCATCGAGCAGGTGCTCCTCACCGAGGAGGCGACGCAAATCGTCGCGCAGGAGGAGGCCGAGAAGGAAAACGTAGACGCTCTGTTCAATCTCATTCAGTATGGTTAGGGAGGAAAAAAAGCTTTGCTTTTTTTTTTTTTTTTACGTTCCGATTGATTTTCGTCACGCGTTACGATCTTTTGCAACCGATTTTGTCACGGGTTTGTTCGTAAATCGGGAGATAGTCTTCGAAGTTCCCCTAATATTATCTACGTAAATAAAGAATTGTATTTATATATGAAAAAATGCACATCGGCGAGAGGCTCTACGTGTTAGACGTGTTCGGCGCGGCGTTCAGTTTCAGCGCGGCGCTGAGGCGGTCACCGTGTGGGCTCACATGACCGACGTGATGCGCGGTTCGTCGGCAAGCACGATATCGATGGGCTGCTGGACCTTCCTGTTTTACCGACGGAACGAGACGATTTCGGAGAATCGACCTTACATCACCGAGAGCATGTGCAATACTGCAGTCGGTAATGAAAACTGCAATCCAAAATTCTGTAAGACGGTTACTTTTTGGGGAAAAATACGAGAACGGTAAACTGTGCAGTAATTTTGCAATTCACTATTCTAATCATGTTCCCAAGAAATAAACGGCTTGGGATATTATTGGGTTGCGAAATTGTAGCTATCTCTCTCGCACTCATATCGGTTACGTTTCACCTTAAGAGCATGTGAAACAAGTTCTCAGCGTGTGAATCCGCTGACCTTTTTGGGGCTAAAGTACAGTGAGACATTGAAAGTCTCGATTTTATGTATGAAAAATTGCATTATGGGAATTTAAATGGAAAATATTGAGTTGGGAGTAAAATCATTGTTATATTCATGATCAGCGGGAAAAAATACTAGAAATACAGCGTTGAAACAAAAAAAAATCGATTGAACAACGATATTTCACTTTTTGAGCAACTTTTGGAAAAATGTCGATTTTCGTGATTTTCAAAGGTCGATATTTCGGCTCCCAATGGAGCTAGGAAAGATGCAGGGTGCCCATCGTGTTCTACGGGAAATCGCATTTTTGGTATTAAAATCTGAAATATTGGGTTTGGAACAAAATGAACGTCATATTTGTGATCAAGTGGCCCATGTGAGGGGCCCCTTTCAATTTTTTTTCTGTGTTTCCCAGTTCCGCTGAGATACATATATACATTCGTGCATAGCGAGTGTTTTTGGTTTCTGAACCCATTCCAACGTAAACGAAAGCGGTTATCGAATGAAATGTTATTTTGTACGTCGCGCGTGATATGCACATTTTCATTTTTTCAATAAATGTCCCAACACAACCTGGCAATGTCCTGGAAATTGTTCTTGAATGTCCTTAAATTTCGTTCGAACTTTTTACTGGACGCCACGCCTGAATAAATAATTATATTTATACATAAAAAAATAAAAATAAATAATAATGCAGACTTGCAATTATTCTCGGCGGCATTCGCACAAACGATATCCATCACGAAAGTAATTTCCGTTCGAAAAAAAAAAAATTGGTCGAACGATCGGAAATTGAATTCAAAAAATTTGCATCTCCACCTCACGACACCAGCAAGGATGTCCTGATCGAACGGGGCGCACTCTTGCGATGGGCTTTTCAGTACAAATAATTAACAGTGGCTTGAACCACTGCGGATAATGGGAGAAGCTTGGTTAATAGGCTTAGAGTTTATTGTCGGACGGTATCAGTTTGATATTTGCACAATATATTAACAATTATTATTATTATTATTTTTTTCTTTTTTCTTTCTTTTTTTGTCAACTTCATAAAAAAATACACAAAATACTGATATCATATATATAGGTAATAATTAGGACACACTGGAGCCCTGCCCAGATCGAAGTCAATTGCAACAAAATATATATATTCGTTATATATCTTTTACGTATAATTATTTGTGCATAAGGCCCATCAGCGTTCCGCATCGCTGTTTCCCATTTAGTTTGCGAAACTCGTTTACTCACTATAGCGTAGATTGTCTCTCGCTTGTCGCTCTATTTCTCCGTGCTTTTTTTTTACACCGATGTCTCAATTGACAAATAGACATTGGAGCGCGCCTCGCGTGTATTCGCGCTCTCGAGCTATCACGAGTAACAACGAACTCGTGAGAGATTACATAAAAATTTCGCAGTTTCGTTATTGAAATGGCTAGCCACACTTTTTTTTATCTCGCGTGTTTCAATATTCGTCGATTTTAAATAAAAATAATAGTAAAAAAAAGTTCCGGATCGCAATCACAGTCGAGGTGGGAGTGATAACGGTACGCTGAGAGTACCCTGTATAGTCTAGAGAAAAAAAAAAGAGAAAAAAAGAAAAATGTACAATCACGTCGATGATGACCGACCAAACATTCTGAGCTGCGACACTTAGTGAGAGACGTTTATTTTATCGGTCTTTATTAACATCTCTATTCTTTTATAATAATAATTATTAAGACTTAACAGAGCTTAAAGAAATACGCGCGCATCTCGGTCTGTTGAGATTGCGCGAGTCCATTCACCATAAAAACCAACGTGCTATTTTACGACCCTTGTATTTTTTTGCAATTGGGCCGCTTCTTTTTTTTTTTCTTCTTTTTCTTACATTATTAACCGTCGATTCTCGAGTTGCGTTTAGGACAAAATAAAAATTGATCGTTTGACGACAGGCATTCTACACTGGATACATACGCGATTCAACAATACAAAGGTTTGTCAATCGCGCTATAACTGTGCTTCGAGCGGCCTTGAGAGAAAAAAAAATTGATAATTGCGAATGGAATGTTGCGTTTTTATGGTACACGGATAACATGAATATTAATTAATTCGTAGTCGTTATATTTACAAGACTTACAGATCACATCTAAGAAAAAAAAATACACAATCATATCGTGCCTATTGTAATTTGAGCTCGAATCCGTTTTCTTTTTTTTTCTTTTCTTTCAACTAGCATCTCATTCATTCCCGTCGGCGATTAAAATTTTCGTAAATTTAAGGGGCTATATATACGTACACGGACGATCGTCGATTATCTCATTTTTCTTCTTTTTTTTTTCTTTCCTTTTTTCCCTGACTCGATGCGAAATCAAAGTACAATAGGTGTGAATGCATCTCTCTCTGCGTTCTGGAAGTTGGTTTTGCGAACGTTCTAACATTCGGATTTGTCTTCTTCGACGAGATGTTGGGTGTCCTTGCCCGAGTCGACAGGCGTCGGATCCAAATCTCTCCTCTTCAGGTGAATCTGGGGCGGTTCTTTGTGCTGAACGCTCGAGGGTTTCATCTCGGCAGGAACTTCGTATATCGAACTGCCGCTCGTGCCGTTCGTCGTCCCGGTCTCCATGTTTACCGCGTCGTACATCGGATTACTGAAGTCACGATTCTTGTCGCTCACGTCACCGAGGTTGTACTCGACGTCCAAAGGTTCCTGCAAAATTATTCGAACGTGCGGTCGGTTAATTTTTATTCGTGTTTCGTAATGAATTTCGTAGATAAGTGGAATTTATTGTTCTCATCGTTCTTACCATTCGCTCGTGAGCTGGACCGCCAAATTCCACGTTACTGCCCTGCCTAAACGACACGCTTTGAGCACCAGTTAATCCACCAAGACCTCCCGGTTTTCCGCTGAAAAAATGTAATTAAGAAAATTAGTTTTGAGATTTAGACATTTTTTAATTTAAATTAAATTAAGCAATTTATAACAATGAAATAAATAAAAATTATAATATTGATAAAAAATATAAAATTAAATTAATAAAATTAAATTAAATTAAGAATTAATTTGTAGGGTACTCACAATGGCCGTTTCTTCAGTACCAAAATGACTGCCGCGGCGGCGAGGAGTACCAGTAGCGACACGACGATCGGAATAACGATAGCCGTGGTGCTGTTGCTGGCTCTCAGCGAAACGCGATTGATCTCGCAGTGATCGCCGTAGTAATTGTCCATGCAAATGCAGGCGAGTTCGCCGTTCGCCATCGTGTCGCACTTGCCACCGTTCTGGCAAGGGCATATTCTGGGCGCCGGTCTGGCCCTCTCGTCCGGCGCGTCGCACACTCTCTCGCTCGACTGGGGTGTGTGAGCACCCTGGCTGTCCGGGCACAGGCACCGATATCCGGCCGGTATAGCTACACACAGATGCGTGCAGCGACCGCTCTGGCAAGGATCCCTCAGGGTAGTGTTGTAGCGCAGCGAGTGATAGACCTGAAGACGAGGTAAAATAGAGTCAGTCGGTAACAAAAACGGTAGCAAATGGCATTCGGCGATGGAAGACACTTCGCGAAAAAAAAATTGTTTTTTTTTTCGCGAAGTATTGACTGATGAAAAAAATTTCAATTTTCAACTTTGACGAGGAATCGACACAAAAATTCTATTTTCACCTTTTTTTTTATATCTCATCGATTAAAAAAAAATGCATCTATCTTCCTGCACTAATGTGTCACGTGCTGCATGTTTTTCAACTGACCTTAACGCCGCCGGGCGCGAGAAGATCCTTCACGATCACTTGGGGCACTCCTCTGCCGAATTTGTCCTGCTTGACGAGTTCGCCGGTGAACTTCGTCGTCCAGTACAAATTATTCTCGAAGACGTCGAGGGCAACCGGATGTTGCAATTTTTCTCCTCGCAGTATGATCTTGCGATTCGAGCCGTCGTGCTCGATCGATTCTATGGTGTTGAGTTTGCTGTCTGCCCAGTAAATCGTGTGTTCCATCGAGTAGTCGATCGTCACGGCGGACGGTTTGCCCAATTTCTCGGCCACAAGAAGCTTCCTCTTGCTGCCGTCCATCCATGAAATTTCGATCTTCGGCAGGGCGCCCGCGTCCGCCCACACCAAACGTCCCAGCTGAGGATCGAGAACTATCGACGTCGGATTCTCGAGACCCACCGTCAAGAGACTGCGCCTGTAACGTCCGTCCGATTTCGCTACCATTATACGACCGTAGGGTCGAGTGCCGGTCGGGTCAACCTCGGTCCAGTACAAGTTGTGCGAGATCCAGTCCACTGCCAGACTCGTCGGTTTGGAATCACCTGATTAGAAAAGAGAGGCATTGGATTATAAAACATAGGCTTTTCAGAATGATAAAAAAAATTGTACATTTAATGTACCGGACTAAAAGTTTGTGTACATAAACTGGTACATTGAATTTAAAGTGCAATTGATAAATATGTATTGAATGTTTATCTTTTCGAAAAGTAGCACAAACCAGCTAATATTTTTTCAAATCGATTGCATTATATGTTGCTGTGCGTAAATTGTTATCTAACTTTTTTCCTCCAGTTATTATGAATCGCATTAACGGCAACGATTTGAAAAAAAATCTTGGGATACTCACTCTTGATGTCGAGATCTTGGGCGAAGCCGGTCTTGGCCTCGCCGTTGTGGGCGTGAATCATGTAGGAGCGTTTTATAGCGTTGTCGTGGGAATCGATCCAGAACACGTACTCCATTTTCGGATCGAAGTCGACGGCCCGCACCCTCTTCTCGTTGGCCACGACGCCCAATTGTTCGGCGTAGTTGAGCGAGAAAGCTCGTATTTCCGATCCGCTCGAGAAGACGACCAGGGCTTTGTCGTCCGCGACGCGACAAACTCCGCTGTGACTGTCGACCAGTTGGAAACCGTCCCGGCAATCGCACGAGTACGAGCCCTTCAGATTCGTGCACAATTGCGAACAGTGATGATCCCCGGTCGCGCACTCGTCGATGTCCTCGCAGTACTTGTTGTTCTCCCGCGATATAATATAGCCAGGATAACAGGCACATATGTATCCTCCGTCGGTGACGTTCTGGCAGTAGTGAGAGCATCCGCCTTTGTGATGGTCGGTGCAATGCAAGTATGGATCTGAAAAATTCCGAAAAATTCACCGTTGCGTATAAAAATTGTCAAACGATAATCGGTAATCGACTGATTTTTATTCTTCCAATTCGGCCAATCCTCCGAAATAATCTCGGTTCGGTCGTAGATCGAAATCTATGAAAAACTTACGGCAACCGAGCTCGTCCGATTCGTCGCCGCAATCGTCGGAGAAGTCGCAAATCTTCGTACGATCGATGCACTTCTTGTTCGCGCACTGGTACTCCATTATAGGATCGCAGGGACGAATCCTCTTGGCGCATGTCGTCAGATTGTTCTCGTCTGTACCGTCGCCGCAGTTGTCGATTCCGTCGCAGAGCTGGTACCTCGGTATGCAACGGTGATTCGCGCACTTGAATCGTCTCACGGTGTCGCAGGTGAAATTCGCTGAAACGATATTGTCATTTGTTAATATCGGCAAATATAGATGTAGTAACTTTGTTAATATCGGCATTGCGGGCCGAAGATGAAAAAAAAATAAGTTAGATTTTCTTTTTCGATTATTAAACTCAAATTGCACTTGGTAGTGTGTAAACGAGCCGGCTCACCACACATCGCAGGATTCTCGTCCGAACCGTCGCTGCAGTCGTCGCTTCCGTCGCAACGGTCGGTCAACGATACGCAGAGGTTGTTGTCGCACTGGAATCGCGATTGGGGACAGTAACGTCCGTCCGGATATTTCGGTGGACATCCGATTTCATCGCTCGCGTCGCGACAGTCGCGAGTACCGTCGCAGCGCAGATAAGCATTTATGCAGTGACCGCTGGCGCATTGATAGCTGTCGTTCTAAAAGCGAAAGAATGGTTAAAAAAAATGGTATCGGCTGGAGGTCAGCAAACTTGATTTTACTAAAGCAGAAAGTAGAATTCTTTCGCTCTTGGGTGAGAACAACAATTAAAACGAATAGACACCAAAACCGTCTCGCCCAAATCGATCCGTCGGGGTGGTCGATTTTTCGCACGATTTTTTTTGTTTACCTTGCAAACAAAACTGTGACATCCAATTTCGTCGCTGTTATCGCCACAGTCGTCTTCGTTGTCGCAGCGCCATCTCGACGATATGCACTTGCCGTTTCCGCATCGGTACTCCGATTCCGAGCACGCTCGGTATTTGCCCTTGCAGATTGCCTCGCCTTCGTCGCTGTTGTCCCCGCAGTCGTCGGCAAAGTCGCACAGCCACTGTTTCGGTACGCATCTGTTGTTGCCGCACTTGAATTCCGTATTGGGGTCGCATTTCGGACAGCTCTCGGGGAGTTCGTCCGATCGATCCCGACAGTCGTCCTTACCGTCGCAGAACAACCATTTCGGTATGCATCGGTAATTGGCATGACCCGGACAACGCTGCCAACCGGTCGTGCAGTTTCTCTGACGACACATGTGA
The DNA here is from genome assembly GCA_933228735.2 of Amblyteles armatorius. Classification (NCBI taxonomy): domain Eukaryota; kingdom Metazoa; phylum Arthropoda; class Insecta; order Hymenoptera; family Ichneumonidae; genus Amblyteles; species Amblyteles armatorius. Next base: position 20,865,101 of record OW121688.1, read on the forward strand.
GCAGGCTCGTCGCTGTCGTCGCCGCAGTCGTTGTCGAAATCGCACATCCACAACTTCGGTATACACTTGCCGTTCTTGCACGAAAATTCGGTGTTGGCGTCGCATGTCCTGTTATCTGAAAATCAAACAATCATTATTTCCTTGTCAATTTTAATATTACGTATTATTGTGAGTAGAATTACGTACGACAAATAGCCGGATCCTCGTCGCTTCCGTCCTTGCAATCGGCGTCGCCGTCGCACTTCCACGAGGCGTGAATGCAGCGGCCGTTGGACTTGCACTTGAATTCCAATTCGGGGCACTCGAGGGAGCAATTTTTCTCATCGGTGCCGTCGCCGCAGTCGTTGTTGCCGTCGCAGACAGTGACGCTGGGTGTGCAGTTGCCATTGGCGCACTGGAAAGCGCCGGGTCGGCAAACCCGGGCCGGACACTCTGACGACTCGTCCGAACCGTCCTTGCAGTCCTTTTCTCCGTCGCATCTGTAAATTTTATCAAATTTTTTCCGTAAAAAAAACAGTAAAAACTAATGGTCGAAGCGCTATAATTTGTCGTCAGTCTGTTGGTCCATGGTGGCCTTTTTTTTTTAATTTCCCTGACCAAACTTCTAACGACTTATATTTAAAAAAAATTAACGATGCAAATGAAAATCCCTAATTATTGTATTAATGTTTAATTCTATATATTTTTTTTAATGTTCCCTATTTTTTTAAGGCTCCGTTTTATGTACTTCTTATTTATTTACTTTTTCCCTGGCCAATTTCGAAATTCCCTGACTTTTGCCTAATTTTTTTTCGCGACTTTTTCCCATTTTCCCTGACCGCGGCCGCCATGTGGTCAGATTGACTCACCTCCAGAACCACGGAATGCACTTCTCCTCCGGCGGTCCGCATCGGTGCTGGCCGTCGGTGCAGTTCGACATGCAGGTCTTGCCGTCCTTGTTGAGAACGAATTGATTCGGGCACATGCACTTGAAGGACGTAACGCCGGGCTGTCCGTAGCCCTCCAGAAGATACGAGCTGGCTGGCGGGGAGATCAGACAAAGGTGCGAGCATCCTCCGTTGTTCTCGGCGCAGGGATTCGTGTACGGAAGTTGCCTGAGCGGATGATAAGCGTGAATGTCATAAGGCCTGTGAGTCGTGTTCCGGAGAATCGTCAGATGAGCTCCGGAAAATTTGTCGGCTCTGCTGATGGCCTTCAGATTCCAGTCGGTCCAGTATATCGAGTCGTCGAAGACCGTTATGGCGAAGACGTGGGGCACCGAGGCTCCCGAGAGAACGATCCTGCGATTGTGCCCCTCCAGGTCGGCGAAAGCTATGTAATCGAGATGAGCGTCCGCCCAGAATATTCTGTCGGTGAAGTAGTCTATCGTCAGAGCATTAGGCCAGGCTATGTCGTCCTCCCAGGTGAGAATCTGCGTCAGGTTGCTTCCGTCCATTCCCATTTTTCCGATGTATGCCTGAAAACAATTACTCGTTATTTGTTATCCGGAAATCGGTTGAAATTCGAGCGTGATTACGAACTATAATTTGGGGTCGAGTTCTGACTTGAGGGCGTGCGAAATGTCGCGGTCGATAATAAAAACCGTAATGCTGTATTTAAATACAGCACATATGAGGGTGATGAAACTTTAGCATTCGAAGGAAACTGCACCACCACTGTAGAATCGATTGACACAGTGGAATTCCATTTCCGTTGCGCAATAAAGTTTCAGCACCCTGGGATAAAAATTAAATTGCAGTTTTTATTACTGACTGTTTGTTGCGGGTGTTTGAACGTGTTTAAAGTATCGACCCAAGTGCGACCTAAGCGGCCCGTTTACCTGAAGGTGCCAGGAAGTGAAGTACAGGTATCCAGTGCCGGGATGAACGACGATGGCTCGCGGATCGGCAATGCCGCTCAGCAGGGTCTTTCTGTTTGAGCCATCGAGCTCGGAGACATCCAAGTGCTTGGCGTGCCTGTCGAGCCAGTAAAGTTTGCGGGCGACCCAGTCGATCGCTATGCCTTCCAGGCCGAGGCTGTCGTGCCGGATGATGGCTTCCCGCTCTCCACCGGCCAACGGAGCTCTGCAAATATAGTATAATATAAACGTCTCTGAATATCTCTCTCCGTCGACACGTCCCGGAAAGCCTACATACGTGACGTATATAGAGTAAGTGAGGGTGATATGGCCATTTGTAATATCTTTTATCGTACCAAACGAAAGTCGCTGCCGTTTGCACAGTTTTTATTACATGTGGATACAATATGATTGCACCGACAATTAAAATTGACAGGTTTTTTTTTCGTCAAATTTCCAATTGTTTGATTCTGATTTCGATTTCGAAAATCATGGCGATATCATCCCAACTTACTCTATAGAGTTGCTCGGTGCATTTTACCTATAAATAGTCTTCGCCGTAACGTCGCAGAAGTATATCGTCTGCGTAGCGTAATCGGCATCCAAAGCGACGACGTTGACGAGATCCTGGTGCATGAGGCTGTATCTCTTGGCGTCCGTCGACATGTTCCTCACGTAGTACTTGTTCGTAAATATAATCCACGGCTCGATTCTGTCGCGACGCTTGCAAGTGTGCTCGTCGGCCGCCCTCTCGTACCACGTCTCGTTGCATTTGCAATAGAATCCGCCCGGTGTATTCTCGCACTGTTGACTGCAGACCTGAGGCGTCTCAATGCACTCGTCGATATCGGCGCACGCCTTGCCATCGTCGAGGAGCTTGTAGCCGGGGTTGCACTCGCAGTAATAACTCGTCGGTGTGTTAACGCATCTGTGACCGCACTGATTGAGCTCGGTACGAAGACACTCGTCGACGTTACAGTGTGCAGGCTCGTCGCTCTCGTCCGCACAATCGGGCTCCTTGTTGCAAACCAGATGCTGATCTATGCATGCACCGTTCGCGCACTGGAAGTCGTTCGGATTCGAGCAAGTATTGTTCTTCGTTTTACTCGCTGCAAAACGGAAATTTTATATATATTAAAAATATTTTCATAATATTATCTCAAAAATAATAAATAATGTAAATAATAAATTGTCGAATGTAAATAATCGATATTTTGGGTGCGAATACTTACGGCATCCAACTTCGTCTGATCGATCACCACAATCGTCCTGACCGTCGCAGTGGAATTGTTTTCTTATACACTTGAAGTTCTGGCATGTGAATTCCTGAGCGCTGCAGGGCTTGTACTGGCTGTTGCAGAACTTTCCTTCGTCGCTACCGTCGCCGCAATCGTTGTCGTGATCGCAGAGCCAATTTTTATTGAGGCAACGTCCGTTGTCGCAAGGGAATTGATTTTCGGCGCAGGGCAACGGCGGTGGACAGTGATGCATCGTAACGTTCTCGTCGGCACCGTCCACGCAGTCGGGATCGCCGTCGCAGAGCCACTTCTTAGGTATACACTGAGCTCTGCTCCACATTTTGTTCGCCGTGCATGTGAATTCCGTTTCTTCGTCGCACTTCCGGTCGTCTGGAAATTAATATAACGATTTGAGCGATTAATATTCGTCTTAGTGTTCGTCTTAATCTTCGTCTCAATATTCGTCTCGATATTTGTCTTAATATTCGTCTTATTTTTCATTTTACTTTCCCGGTAATGGAAAAATTGACTCGAGAATCCCCAACGACTTATTTTTTCGTAACGATGCTCTATTCGAAAAGAATCTCAAGACCTGAATATCAAAAATTGTGGTAGAACTACCGTTACTTTAAAGTAGAAACTAAAATGAAAAAAATAAATAAAAAACTGAAACTTTTGTAATTTTGATATCCAGCCCCAGCAATTTTTGGGTCGGACCAGGATAATTTCCCCGATGAAAATAGCGATCCCATCGTCCATGTACTCACTGCACTGGTGCCGTTCGTCCTCGTCCGAGTTGTCGAGACAATCGTTGTCGCCGTCGCATATGTAGATCCTCGGTATGCAGTTGCCATTGTCGCAGGTGAAGAGATCGCCGAAGCACGTGCGTCCCTCCGACTGGCAGTAGCCCGGCGGTTCGTCGCTTCCGTCGAGGCAGTCGTCGTCGCCGTCGCAGTACCAGGTCGCCGGTATGCACCGATGATTGGGGCATCTGAAGCTGTTCTGCGGGCACGTTCGCTGCGCGCAGTGAAGCGGATCCTCGTCGCTGTTGTCGCCGCAGTCGTTGTCGCCGTCGCAGAGCCAGTAAGGTTCGACGCATATGTTGGTCGTCTTGCACTGAAGATGATGAGGGGGGCAGGTGTGGTTTCTCGGGCATCTCTCGTGAGTCTCGTCCGAGGTGACGTTGTCCTTGCAGTCGTTGACGCCGTTGCAGACCTGGACCTGCGGTATGCACCGGTAATTGGCGCACGTGAATTCACCGGCAGCGCAGGGCGGATAAACGCATCCCTCCTCGTCGCTTCCGTCGCGACAGTCGTTCTCGTGATCGCACTTCCAGGTCTTGAAGATGCAACGTCCGTTCCGACAGCGGAACTCGTTGGGGCTGCACGAGTGATAGGCGCAGTAGTTGGTGTCCTCGTCGGAGCCGTCGCCGCAGTCGTCGTCGCCGTCGCACGCCCACATTCTCGATATGCATCTGCCGTTCCTGCAAGCGAATCTGCTCGAGTCGCAGGTGACGTTCTTCGGCACGCACATCCTCTCTTCGTTGACGAGTCGGCTGGCGTCGTCGCACTTGCACTCGGCGACCGACTTCGGTCCCGGATGGCAGGACTGGTCGCAACCGCCGTTGCTTATGTTGCAAGGATTGACCTTGCAGAGCTGCCTGTCGGCGGAAAAGACGTGAAGGTCGCGCGGCGAGTCCTCGAGCCTCTTGACGAGTTCGACCTTGTTGGCGCCGGTGTACTTCTCGGCGCGGTAGACACCGCGGAGCTGGAGATCGGTCCAGTATATGTGCTCTCTGAAGACGGTTATGGCGAATGGATAAATTGTCGCGCTGATGAGGACCTCGCGGTTGTTGCCGTCGAGGTCGGATCGCTCGATCTTCTCGCGCACTGCGTCCGTCCAGTAGAGCATCCGGTCGTCGTAGTCTATCGCGAGACCGCTCGGTTGAGACATGTTCTTCTCGATGATGACCTGGGTGACAGAAAATGAAATTAGTGTCTCCCTTTGACATTTACGCTCGTATTCATACACAAATGGTCTATTACTAAAGATCCATGAAATTGAATTCTCGTGAGAATCGACAGAAGCAGTTCAATTTTATAAGAAATCGAATTTTTAAAAATTTCTACCAATATAACCACGACTCAAGCAAATTAATCTTCGTAGTAAGACGTAGTTACACAATAAATCTCCTTGTAGATTAATATTTGTTAAATTCGGTAATACTATTTATGAGTTTCGTGGAAACTAATTGGCACCCAGCAATAAAATTTAATCGTCACATGAAAATCATAGAGGCGTGTCAGCCGAAGACCCTGGCCACGTCAGGTGTAGGCTTTTCGGTCAGAATTAATTGTGAAGAAAAAAAAAAGCCTGTCTCACCTTCTTGAGGGAACCGGCCATGGTGGTGCGGAAGATCTTGCCGGAAGTGCCGAAGCGACCCCAGTCGGTGAAGTAGAGGTAACCGTAGCAAGGATCGACGACTATCGCCCTGGGCCTGTCGACCCGCGCGATCATCACCAGGTCCGTTCCGTCGATGTTCATCGCGTAGATGCTGTTGTTGGACGAGTCCGTCCAGTAGACCTTCTTCTGCGTCCAGTCGTAAGATATACCCTCTGGATTTATTCCTTTGCTCACGAGGGTGTGCATGTCGATAGTCGAGGGATTGTCGGCCTGCATCCAGGCGATCTTCGCCCAGGGTCTTATCTGGGTAAAGAGGAGTTTCTTGTCCTCGTAGTCGAAGTCGACGCCGACGACGTTGGTGAGGTTGCCGACAGGCTTGAAGGGCACGTTGGTGGATTGAGGATCGAGGCTTATGGCGCGAATCTCCGTCCTCGTCGCGAAGACGAGGTACTCGTTGACGTGCTCGCACTTCCTGCCGTCGGCGGAGAGCTTGCCAGTGGCGCAGTCGCACTTCGGCTCGGACTCTGCGGGATAGGCGAAGCAGAGCTGCTCGCATCCACCGTTCGGAGTCCTCGAGCAAGGATTGCTCTCGTCCGAGGGTTGGCTCTTCTCGTCGTAGATAGCGATGTCGCGAAGCTTCCCAAGATTCGTCCTTATCTGCGTCGGCAGACTTATGTTGCCGGGAAGCTTGCTCGCCTTGAAGATCGTCATCAGATTCCTGTCGACCCAGTAAACCTCCGAACCGTAGATGGCGATTCCCATGGGATTGGGCAAGTTTCGCCGAATCACCTGCTGATTGCCACCGGTCCAGGAGACCTTCTGTATCATGTCGAGCTTCGAGTCGACCCAGTATACGTCGTGGGTTACCGGATCGATGGTGATGTCGCGCGGAGTGCTGATACCCGAAGTGACCATCGACTGCCATCCGCTACCGTCAAGATTGGCCTTGCCGATCCTCGGATACTGTCCGTAGTCGATCCAGTAGAGCCTTCTCTTGATGGGATTGACGGCGAGTTCTCTGGGCGTGTCCGCGGTCGTCTTGACGAGAACCTTGCGGTCGCTTCCGTCGAGTCTGCAGACCTCGACGTAGTTGTCGTGAGGGAAGACGTTCGAGAAGTAGAGATTTCCCGCTATCCAGTCTATCGTCAATCCGCGAATGCCGTTCGAGCCGATGCCCTGCTTTATGATCGGCTGGAGCTGCGTACCGTTGGGGCGAACGCGGAATATGCCGTTCCAGACTCCGCGGTTGAACTCCACCCAGTATATCCAGTTCGCGGCGTAGTGAACGTCCACGTGGAGGATGTGATGACCCATTCCAGTGATCGGCACCATCGCCTCCTTGGGGTCCTCGAGGCTGTAACCCCTCGCGACGTCCAGCTGAGAAACCACCGCGAAGGTCCTGAAGGGCTCGCACTTTGTCTCGCCGATCTTCTTGTTCTGCATTCCGCAGGCGCAGACTCTGGTTCCACCGGTCGAGGGAAGACAGATCTGGTCGCAGCCGCCGTTGTTGAAGAGACAGGGATGCGATCCGGTGACGCGTTTCTTGTATATTACCATCGTCCTCAGGGAGGAGTCGTTGTCGATGACTGTCATGGGATTCTTGCCGTCGGGCAGGTCGACCCTTTCGATCTTGTCGTACTTGGGATCGAGGTAGTAGAGCTTGGAGTCGTGAACCGCCAGAGCCCTCGGCAGAGCTATGTTGTTGACCGTCGACAGGATCGTCCTTATGTTCTGACCGTCGGTCGTCATGCTCTTCACCAGGCTGGGAAACTGCGAGCTGAAGTAGATCTTCTTGTTGGGTATGTCGATCGTTATCGCCTCTGGCATGTTGACGTTGACGACGAGTATCGTCGAGTTGGTACCGTCCATGTTGACGCGAGCGATTTTTACGGGAACGCCGAAGCCGCCCTCGTCGATCCAGAATATGTGTCCCTCGATGGGATCGACGCACATGGCTTTGGGTTTGGCGACGGAGGTCTTGTTGCCGTCGTTGGCGAGAACGATCGATCTGTACCTGTTGGCGCCGTCGATCTTGATAGCCTCTATGTTGGACGCGTACTTGTTGCCGATGAAGAGATTCCTGCCGAGCCAGTCGAAGGCCATCGTCGAGGGGGCTCCGACGATTCCGGAGTCGCCGGCCGGGTTCGGGAACTCGGTGCGATTACCACCCTGGTAGAGTATCGTGTATATCGTGCCGTTCTCGTCGTCGCCGTCCTTCTGCTGGAGCCAGTAGATGGTACGGTCGCGACGGTCGTAGTCGACGAAGGTTCCACCCTCGACACCGACGACCGGCCATATGTAGCCCGCGCGCGTGTCGCTCGGCGTCAGGGCCACGTCGACTATCTGGGAGCCGCGGAGGACCATCAGGTAGGGAGTCTCCTCCTCGACGCAGCGACCGTTGCTCAGGAGCTTCGAGCCGGCGAAGCACTTGCAGCTGTAGCCCTGAGGGTTGCTCGGCGAGAGAAGGCAGACGTGCTCGCAGGAGGCGTTCGAGCAGGGATTCGGAGTGATCTGCTGGAGAACAGGATGATGAACGTGGATCGACAGCGGCTGGGAGATGAGATGCGAGACGACCGTCTGGTTGGTTCCGTGGAACTTGTGAGCCGAGAGGACTCTGTTGAGTTGCCTGTCGGTCCAGTACATCGTGTCCTCGAAGAGGGTCAGCGAGTGAGGGTGAAGAAGGTAGTGGGAGCTCGCCAGCACCTGCATCCTTCCGCTGCCGTCGTAGAGGCAAGTGTCTATGAAGTCGAGCTTGCTGTCGGCGAAGTAGATCCTCCTGTTGGCGATGTCGAGGGCGAGGCCGTTGGGCCAGTAGATCTTGGTGTCGATTATGGTGGAGCGATTGGTGCCGTCCATGCCGATCCTCTCGATCCTGGGATTCTCACCCCAGTCGGTCCAGAAGAGCCATCTCGCGCCAGGTCCGGGATCGAGGCACATCCCGCGCGGTTGCGTTATGTTCTCCTTGACCAGGACCATCCGGTTCTGGCCGGTCTCCTCGGCGACCTCGATTGTGTTCAGCTTCGAGTCGAGCCAGTAGAGCTTCTTGTTTATCCAGTCGTAGGCCAGACCCTCGACCAGATCGAGTCCGCTGGAGAGGACGTCCTGAGGATCGCCACCGCGATCTAACCGAGATATCTTCTTCAGCTTCATGTCCGACCAGAATATCGTACCGGTGTGCATGTTGCTCGCCGTCGCTACCACGTTCTCCACGTTTATCGGAACCCTCTCGAGCGCCAGATCCTGCAGATCGGCTACCAGAATCGTGTGCCTGTTGGAGATTATCAGGAAGGCAGCGCTGTGATTGAAGGCCTTGCAGGTGCGGTTGTCGAGCTCGAGTGTGTAACCTCCGGCGCAGCTGCAGGCGAAACTGCCCTTTGTGTTTGTGCATGTCTGCGAGCACGCGCCCGGTGGTTCGCACTCGTTGAGGTCCTTGCAGGAGTACATGTCTTCGGAGAGCTCCTCGCCCTCGGGACAGATGCATTGGGCTCCGAGCGGTGTCTTTATGCACTCGTTGCTGCAGAGACCAGCCTGGTGAGTGCACTCGGCGAGGTCGCAGCCGAGTCCCTCGTCGGCGCCGTTCGGACAGTCCGGTTTGCCGTCGCAGACCTTTAATGAATTCATCGATTTATTTTACGAGAGGACCGAGGGTTTTGCAGGCACATGCATACAGATAATGATCATACCAATATTAACCGTTAAGGGACCGGGGACTTTTTGACAAGCGCAAACGACCATGCCTTCTTCTGAGCACAAAAACGATACGATACTGAGGGATTGATGGGACATTGATGGGACATTGACGGGACATTGATGCGATATTCTATTGTACCATGCAGTGCACGAACGACACCAAAAATGCTTCTTGATGCTTAATTCCTTATAAAATGTACGCATTATATTAGCTCAATCAAACAGAGTATATTTTATTTTTCGAAAAAGGGCGAAGAAATAATAATAACCTTGGTGACATTGATGCATCGGTCGGTGACGTTGGGACACTTCCACTGGTGTGACTCGCACTTGAAAGGCGGTGGGCCACAAGCGTGTAGCATCGGATCCTCGTCCGACCCGTCGCCGCAATCGTCCTTTCCATCGCAAATGTACGTCTTGAAGACGCACGTCTTGTTGAAGGGGATCTTGCACCTGAAGTAACCAGCCTCGCACTCGTCCTCGGATTTGGAGCAAGTGTCCGGTTCGTCGGATTTGTCCTGGCAGTCGTGCATGCGGTCGCAGTACCAGCTCTTGGGTATGCAGACACCCGAGCTGACGCACTGGAACTGAGTGTCGGGATTGCACTCGTCGGGCGCCAGAGACGGGCAACCGACCTCGTCGCTGCCGTCGTTGCAGTCCGACAAACCGTCGCACTTGTACGAGTCAGCGACGCAGGTCTTGCGATCGAGGCACGTGAACTGGGTGCTCAGACAAGTGACCGGTGGGCAATCCTTCTCGTCGGCGAGGTCGAAGCAGTCGTTGTCGCCGTCGCACACCCACGACTGAGGAATGCAGTGTCCGGATTTCGGACACGTGAACTGAAAGTAGGAGCAGGTCTTGGCGGCGCAGAAGACTCCCTCATCGGAACTGTCGCCGCAGTCGTTCTCCGAGTCGCACTTCCACGAGGCCGGTATGCAGCGGTTGTTGTCGCAGGCGAACTGGCTGGCGCTGCAGGTGACGTTCGGACATCCGGTCTCGTCGCTGTAGTCGCCGCAGTCGTTCTCCGAGTCGCAGCGGAAATTGGCAGGCACGCATCTGCCGGATTTGCACTGGAACTCGTTGGTGCCGCACGTGGGTTTGGTGCAGTTCTGCATCTCGTCGCTGTTGTCGAGACAGTCGTCGTCGCCGTCGCATACCCAGGACTGGGGAACGCAGCGCTGATTGGCGCAGGTGAAGTCCCACGTGTTGGGACACGGTAGAACGGGTGGTTCGGAAACCGGATCGAGAGTGCACGTTCGAGAATTCTCGGTCAATCTCTCGCCGTAGGGACATCCGCATATCCTCGACAGAAGATTAGCGCCGTAGCGATTGGTCGTGTTCTCCGGAACGGCGAAGCAGAGCTTCTCGCAACCACCGTTGTTTATCGAGCAGGGATGATCGTTCGTCGGAGCTTGGATCTCGCGACTGAAGACCTTCACCCCGTAGAGCCTGTTCGATGCGGGTTCCTTGACGAGAATGCTCTCCTGCTCGCCGGTCTCCTTGTTCAGTCGTATTATGGCGTCGAGTCGCCAGTCCGTTATGTACATCCACTGCTCGTGTATCGCTATGGAGAACGGATGTCTTATGAGTCTGGAGCTAACGGTGCGAACGTCGCCGCCGTCCAGGTTGGTGTGCTGAACGTGGTCCAGCAGAGCGTCGCACCAGTAGAGACGATCCTTAGTGAAGTCTATCGCGAGTCCGTTCGGCCATCCCAGAGTGAGATTCCTGAAGACGACGAGCTTCGAACCGTCCGTCAGAGCCCTGCTTATGTTCGCCGGTCGGTCCCACTCGGAGAAGAATATGTAACCGTGATTGGGATGGATGACGATCGCTCTCGGCCTCTTAAGGTTCTTCAAGAGAGTCCTGCGATAGGTGACGTTTCTCGTGCTGAGTACGTTCAGGGTGCCCTTTCGGGAGTCTATGTAGTAGAGGTTCTTCGCCGCCCAGTCGACGGCCAGGCCTTCGACGCCCTCGTTCTGGCTCGCCAGGACGATCTCCCTGTCGCTGCCGTTCTGATGAACTCTGTATATTACGTCCTGCAGCACGTCGCTGTAGTAGATGTACTGATCGTGGGCGTCGTAGTCGAGACCGACGAATCTAGCTCTCCTCGAGACGACCGGAAGTATCGCGTCGCTGAAGCCCTCCCTGACGGGATCCAAGACGCGACCCTTTATGAAACGCTGTTGGGAGTACATTAGGAATTCCCTGACGAGGTTGCAGTTTCGCAGATCGTTGGAGAGCCTCCAGCCGATGCTGCAGGCGCAACGGTAACCCAGACCACTCTCGCGACCGCCGGCCGCGGTAACTATGCACATGTGCTGGCATCCGCCGTTGTTGTTTCCACAAGGGTTCTTCACGGTTCCAGCCGCTTGGACCAGCGGATGAAGAACCTTGACGGCTTTCGTGTCGCGTACTTTGAAGAGGGTCTGAATCGAGTACTCGCCCTCCGTCTTGTCCATGCTGAGCAGCGCCTGCTTGGTGATGTCCGACCAGTAGACGCGATTCTCGAATACGGCCAGCCTGACCGGAGCGGGAAGTTGAATGCCACGAAGGATCATCTTTCTGTTGCCGCCCGAGTAGTCCGCGGTCTCGATGTAGTCCAGGAGAGCGTCGCACCAGTAAATCCTCTTAGCAGCTATGTCGACCGTCACGCCGACGACGTTGTAGGCCGCCTCCGAGGCGACCGGAAACGCCGAAGTGCCGTCCATGTTCGCGCGGAGTATCTGCTTGCTGTCGGCTATGAACATCAGACCTACGGTCGGATCGAGGGCTATGTCGGTCGGATTCGTTAGATTCTTGTCGAGCGCTATGCCGTGGTAGCGACCGTCGAGCTCGAAGACGTCGATCTTCTGGACCATCGAGTCGACGACGTACAGCTTCAAGCCCACGAAGTCGATGGCGATGGAAACCGGCGACCAAGAGCCTGGCAACGATATTCCCACATCGACGACCGACTCCACGACCGCGCTTCCTCCTGCTCCGCGGTCGCGCATGTTCAACGACTGAGAGTGAATCTTCCGGGTCTTCACGTCGCTCCAGTAAAGTGTGCCCTCCGAGTACAGGTAGTCTATGCCGCTCGCGCCTGTCGTGTTGGCAATTATCTCGCGATTCTCACCCGTCGAGTCCATCTGCCATATCGCGGCGCCCTGAGCGAGCAGAAGCTGCATCGACGGGGCGTTTCCGGCGCGGCACTTGTTGCGACCCAAAAGCATGTAGCCCGGACTGCACGAACACTTGTAAGAACCGTCGATGTTCTCGCAGAGCTGCTCGCAGAAACCCCACTCGGCGCACTCGTTTCTGTCTGTGGGTTTTAACATTGGAAATAATATTTTTTTATTGGTGTTTTTTTTTTTTTTTTATAGAATTTTCGGTTTTTGTGTAAATATGCATGTGCTGTCTCACCGACGCAGGCCGTTGAATCGTTCGCCAGCACTCGACCCTCGGGGCAGTAGCACATTCCACCTGCCAGCGAAGCTTGGCACTTGTACTGGCATGCCAGACTTTCGCACATATTCATAGCTGAAAAAAAATTGTATATATAAGTATTGCTCCATAATGTAAAAAAGTTTTCTTTGGAAGCTAAATTTTTCTCGAAAAATCGGAAAACTCACAACAGGCCGGTCCCTCGTCGGCTCCGTCGGCGCAATCGGCCTTGCCGTCGCAAACTTGTGAATTCGGTATGCACATTGGCTTTCCATCGACTCCCTTCGGGCATGTGAACTTGTTGCCGCTGCACACGGTCGTCGCACAGGAATTCTCATCCGAACCATCTTCGCAGTCCCGGTGACTATCGCATCGATAAGACTTCGGTATGCATAGGGCATTGGCGCATCTGAACTGCTCGCTCGTGCATAGTGGAAAACCTGTATTAGATACGATGATGCGTCCAATAAATAGTAATAATAACAATATTCATAATAATCATAATCATAATCATAATCATAATCATAGGACAACGATTATTTGAGATATAAATTTTTTCATTACTCACTGCAGTACTCCTCGTCGCTGTTGTCGCCGCAATCGTCTTTGTGATTGCATCGGGCCGATTGCTCAATGCATTGCTGAGTAGAATTGCACCTGAATTGATCGAGTCTGCAGGCCGGCCTCAGAGAATTGGTGCAACCCTCCTCGTCCTTGCCGTTCCTGCAGTCGAAATAACCGTCGCACCTCTTGTGCTTGGGTATGCAGTGCTCGGGGCTCGTGCCGCTGCACTTGAAGTCGTCGGTCTGACACTTTCTGTAAACTGAATTACAAGTATATTACACCAGGTTCATTCGTCAATTGGCGGGGTGCGTGTTACAAAAAAATTAAATAAAAAACATTAAACTATATTCGACTTTTTTTCACGGTCGCCGGTGATTACGGTCGAAATAAAAGTCACACCGGAAGCTGATCCTCTTCCGATGAGACTTATTCTGTTTTTCTTCGTTTGAACTCTAATTTCAGGACCCCGTGAAAAAAATTTATTTCAGTTACTTATCATAATTTTAAGACCACCTGAAACGGACTCAGTCGGTAACTAAAACTGTCATCCATTTTTTTTCTTCAAGGTTTTTTTTTTCTTTACGGGCTATTTCCACTTCGGAATGGAAATTACAGTTTTCGTTATCGACTAAGCTCGGCTCGGGCTGGCCAAGAGATTTCGCGTCTCTCACGGGGAAGTGAAATATCGCGGTCGGTAATGAAAACTGTAATGAACTTTTCTCAAGGGTGCTAATTTTTTTTTAGGAAAAAGCAACTTCGCTCCCGATGCGCACGGTAATTTCGCATCCGACTCGAATTCATTTTTTTTCACGAAAAAATTAGCACCATTGAATAAAGTTAATTTGGTAATCGCAACTATCTTAACGACCTGAACCGCACGATAAAATCGAAACCGTTGATAAAATCGAATATGGAACGAGAGCCAAAAAATTTGCTTAGGAATTTATTTGCCACGCATGCGCGAAGATGAGACTCTAAGAACGAATGAACGTCGAGTCAAGAGCGTCGTGAAACAAAATTGTCCGGACACGAGCTCGTCGACAATTAACCGGTGTCGACTCTTTCGCGAGAAGGTCGCGAGCGAATCGTCCGCGACGCGCATTTGTCGCGGAAAATTTCCAAGAACATTTTTCCGCCACTCACAGACGCCGAGGGCCGTTTCTACTTTGCATCCCGAAGATGCACCTGCGCAAGTGCAACCCGGACGAACGTATGGTCGTAAATCATGATAACGTGGGTCGTACTCGCGCGGGGAAGACGACAGAGAAATTACGCGACGAACGGCAGACGGGATGGCGAATAAGGTAAACGCCGATCGTCACGAAAAAAAAACATAAATTAATGTATTACAAAAAAAAAAGAAAAACTTAAAAAGAAAATTCTTCCTCGAAAAGCCATTAATCTGTGAGAAATAATTAATATAAAATATATAATGGATATTATATGATATCATTATATGATATATAATGATATTAGCATGTTTCTGTTTTTTTTATTTTCTGTGTACGCGGAAGGGTTAACTTTATATAGAGATGTTTGAAATATGTTCCTATTATGTTATATTGTATGTCATATTATATTATTTCGGATGAAACTAAAGTTTCATCCGAAATAAATAAATAAAATTTTGCATGCTCCGAATAAGGCATCGGAGACTTTTTTAGTCGGTTAAGTAATTTTCTGCTCATTGCCGATAAAAGATCAAAAAATAAAGTTAAAAAAAATATATATCCCCGTAGCATCGTGAAGCCTTGAACGACGTTTACTATCGCATGGCATTTCGATGAATGGAATGGTACTGCGAGAAAGCAAAGTGGAGCCCCACCCACCTGCGTATCCGCGCTACCGATCCGCCGATACGCTATGACAATCTTTCATCCGTAGATGCTGCAGACTGGTGAATCGGAACGATCTTACATGCGCACAGCCCGAGTCTACCGTTACGCGACCCTGTATCTTAAATTGGAAAAAAAAAAAAAATACAAAAGTCTCTGCCTATGAACGGATGAAGGCTGTTCGCCCACGCAACGGGGTCACGCGATAGTTAGAAAAAAAAATGCATCGATAGTCATAAATTGCAGGCCTATCACGATTTAATAAACATTTCAAATCGGGAAGTATATTGAACCCAAACCGACCGGAGTACATTATGTGACGATATAATATTCAAGATCGAATTTATCGGCTGGACGGTTAAAAAAAAAGCTGTCGGAATCCTTCAAACGTCAACTCGCGGCAAACCTGTTTTGCTCATCTTCATATACCGGGGAAAATTCAAGGTCCTCGCGGTCTAATTGCCGGTTCTCTCCGGCGCCGAGCGTAATCCGAGCGTGCGGCGTAAGAGCCTGCACAACCGAGCGGCATCGCTCGAAAGCCTAGCTCGCGTCTTCCTTCTTCGAAACGATATTTATTCTACACCTCGGACTCGCGGATAAGCATATTCTTTCGAGCGGTAAAAGCCTCTCGGGCGATATTATTTTACCGCGAGTGTATCGCTCCGCGCGCCTTGCGCGTACAGAATTCCCGATTACGTATGAGGATGTACACTGTTGAGAACTCTAAAAAAAAAAAAAAGAACGAAGAAAGCTACCGAGATAGCGAGGGAGAGAAGGCGACTGTCAGCTCACGGTATACTTACTGCAACCGGCCTCGTCCGTGCCGTCCACGCAATCGACGGTCATGTCGCATCTCTGATGAGCCGGTATGCAATACGTTTTGTTGAATATGTACTGACCGCACGATAGCTGGCCGATCTCACATTCCGGCGGTGCTGAAAAAAAGAAATGGAAAAATATTATTTCAACTGGTTCGACCTCCAATTGGTTCGACCTCCAATTGATTCGACATCCAATTGTTTCGACGTCCAATCGATCAGACGTCCAATCGATCAGACGTCAATCGATCAGACGTCCAAGTGTTTCGATTTACAATTGTTTCAATATCTAAGCCTAGGCGTAGGGTAAGGGGGAGGGGATAAAATGGACCGTTTTTACAAAAAAAAATTTCCCGGGACACAAAAAAAGGTCTCTTCCTGAATGGACAGGGCTCCATTTTGCCCCGCTCATTCCTTCATACTACAACAAGGACAGAGGTGCGAAAATGTAACATTACAATGTTAATAATGCGAGTCTGTATAAATCACTACTCGTTAGCATGTACGTGCATGATTTATGTAACGCGCGCGACAATCAAACGATATATCTCACGTGCAGGAAGCCAACGATCCGCGAACCCGGAGCTTCCTGTTTTGATTTTTCGTTTCGTTTCGTGTTTTTTTTTTTTGTAATTCACATCTGCCTCGTTGTGGCCGTAATGTTCCCGTCCTGTAATCGCGAGTGACAATACCCGTATCGTTCACATTTTTTTTTGTCTCATTGAAATCGCACCGTTTCCCATGGAATGATTCTATTCATAATCGCAAATCGATTACGGATCCCTGGGTGGCCTCTCGTCGCGTGCGATCCGAACTAATTTATCGTCCGGCCAACAATTACGAAACTTCCGTCGTTCACGTACGACATTCGGATAAGGAAGGTCATGCGAATTTCCGGTCAAGTGCGCTGCAATAACACGTACGGAACGAATTAACGATAAGTAATCATCGCTGATCGACTCGTCGCCGAGCGGCGCGATCGCACTTTGCAGAACCGCGCGATTGTGTAATGTTCGCGGATGGGATAGAGCGATGGAAGAATGGCAAGTGTCTTGGGAAAATAAGGAGCGGTGATGGTGTACTTTGAGGATCGTGAGGTTCTCGACAGCAGATATAGGCATATATATCTGTATTATGTCTATATATGTATATACATGTATACGTATATATATATTTAAGTGTAGAGGGAGAGCGGGGCAAAACGGCACAGAAAATCCGGATGTATCGATGGGGCAAAATGGGACATCCAAAAATGATTGGAAAGTTGCTTTTTGTCCCACTGTCCCATTTTGCCCCCTCTCGCCCTACGTATACATGTTATGTCCGTACACATATTGCGCGACTGAAATCCGCAAGGCGTATCCTTAGTGCTTATACACAAGAGATACTCCCTTACGATTCTAGTAACGCCGTTTATAGTGTACAGGGACGTGGAGCGGAGATGGAATTTGCGCTCGCTATACTTACGACACGACTGCATCTCGTCCTCGCCATTCTCGCAGTCCCTCTGATAGTTGCATACTTGTAAAGCTGGGATGCACTTTCCTTCGGGACACCCCCACATTCCCCCGGCGCATGCTGAAACATAAAGAGTAGAGGAGTACAGTACCGATGAGCAATACTCTCCTGGCGTGATAGGTGAAAGGTTCAATCGCGTTTGCTCGTTCGGCATCGCTTCAACCGTCTATTCGGTCTTTATGAATTCACAAAAGTCTGCGGTACGAAACCCGGGGCAAAACGAACATAAAAACTTAAGATTGATCCCAAATAGATGACACGTGTCCATTTTGCCCCTCGTGGCCCTGTATCGAAAACTTTTTCTACGAGAGAACATATTCTGTAATTTTTGTTTATATTCCTTACCGAGGAGACTTTATATGAGAATAATTTTAAAAAAAAACAAATATCCAGACCTATCCACGATTTAGAAGACCGTCGTAAAACGGACGATTCGCTTCCAAATTTTTGCACGCCACGTAAAAACGAAAGTTTCATTTGAAACGGAGCCCATTCATTAATTTGCCGTTCATTAGAACTACGTGTCCATTATGCCCCGCTCACCCCGCACCGAAAAATTCTTCTACGAGGAACCATATTCTGTAATATTTTTCTTGTCCTAGAGGAGGCTTTATTCGGGGATAAGAGAGAAGAAAAATCCGGGCCTTTCCGCGATTCGTCGCGAGCCAACGCGGGCCGCCTCGTATAACAAGTGTCGGGATTGGTTGCCGAAGCCCGAGCCCCGAGATTCCGGACGTGGAAACGAAGATAAACCGGTCGTCTGTATATATCACACTCGGGTCCACGAATCGCGCGTCGATTAGTGTCGGCCGGCTGGACTCGTACCGGCGTTTACGTATACACTATGTCCGTGTGACCTCTGGTACGACACAAAAGTGCCGCTACTTCGTATTTTCCCTATGGCCAGTCGTGCGCGAATCCTACTTTTTTTTCATACACTTCGGTTCCTCCGTCCTACCTAGTTTTCCCGACGATCTGTCAGATTTAAATCGATCTACAATTCGTCGCTGAAAATTGTACGTCTCGATAATTCCACAGTCGCACGAGGCTGCCGATAATTTACCGAGAACACCGCAGCGGTGTCCCCGTGTACGACGATTCGATGAAAATAAGCCGTAGATTAACGTGATTTCTTTCTTTTTTTTTTTTCGACGAAGGACTTCAGCGGTATCCTGTATCAAATAATTCGCGACTGTTAATCCACCGCTGTGCACTGTCATTGAGCTCTCTGCGGTCTAGTCACGGCGAAGATTATAGCCGAAGAGAAGCAGCCGCGGAATCTACTGGAGCAGAACACATCGTGCCCGGCATTCGCGGATCCTACGCTTATATATCCGTGACCGGGCATTGCGTCATCGGCTTCTCGGCTTCACGAGCCAGAGACCTCTGGACTTTATAAAAAAAATAATGAGTAAGAAAAAATACCGATTTTTGCGTACAGTGAAAATAAGTTAAGGGTATGCGATGTAGGCTCAGTCGGTAACAAGTCGGTTTCCCTGTTTCATCAACGCCTGTTAACATTTCGGAAAAAAGCAAGTAATCATCTTCCACTCATCTTCCATGTACCATGAAGAACACTATATAGGGGAAACCGGGGCAAAACGGGGTCACGGGGCAAAATGGGAACATGAAATGCCATGTCAACGTGGGGCAAAATAGGGTAATAATGATGCTAACCAAAGTTGCCGCAAGTCAAAACGAAGGGTACCCCGTTTTGCCGCAGATGGTTGTTTAAATTTTTTATATCCTTTCTAAACCGGTGCCAATACAATTTTTTGGTGAAAAACAATGGATCTATGTTTTAGGTATCGCTGTAGCAAGTTTTATTGCTTAGCATCCCCGTTTTGCCCCGGTCTACCCCTACTCGATTCATAACATTTTAGGGAAAAAAAACTAGATTTGCCCGTCCACTCGCGCCACTCCTTTCAGTCCCATACCATTGGCTACTTTAATCCATTGCAATAATTATACTTTTTGAAGCGCAAACATCTGATCTATTTTTTTTCTTGTTAGAATAGCATTTTCTCTCTGCAAAAGCGTTGGAATCCGACGATTATATCTATTCGGAAAAAAATTACGAATTCCATTTAAAATCTTGTTTTCTTACATTGTTCAGCAGTTATGGCTTCAAATGTACTTTTCACTAATTGAAATTTCACTCTCGAGGCGACGTCTCTTCATCACCGACCACAACCCTTTCATCCCATCTCTAACAGCGGGACTCGCCTTATTGACGAATCGAGATCTTTCCAAAGGTCCGCAGCTCTTCCGCCTCGACGAATCAACGCGAAGGATCGGAAAGAGTCGCAGAGAAAAAAAAACAACGAGGTAAGGCGAGAAGTATCGGCAGAATAAAAGATTATTCGGCTCGGTCTGCAAGGTGCATCGGATGATGAGAGGTGAAGAGACTCTCACCTCTCCGCCTCTACAGCCTGTATTCGAGAACACTTTAATGCCGTTCGCTAGGGACTTTGGAAGCGAATGCCAAGCAGCCTCGCGGCTGGCGTGGTGGGGGGGAGCGGCTGCGTTCATTCTCTCTCGTTCGGGCCGCCCGGCACTCCGCTAGCGGCGAGAAACACGAACGAGCGAGAGGGACGAGTAACGAAAGACATCGCGTCGTAGGTATGCGAGGATATCTCGGGCCCGGCAGTCGTGCAGCGCGAGCGAGAGAAAATAATATTTCGCGGTGGGGGATGACTACGTCTTCCGAAGTGCAGCGGCAACAGCAGCAGCGGCAGGAACAGCGGCATGGCATAGCGGCGTTCGTGCCAGGCTGTGCGGCCTGGTACCACGGGCGAGCGAGAGCACACGGAGAAGGCGCGCGCGCGCGCGCGCATGCGCACACAGAACCGCGCTACGCTCGGTGCTTTTACCTACTTCGCGAACGCTGTAACGCGTACAGTCTCCCTCGTGCACCGCACTTTTAGACCCTTTCAGCAGCCTCTTCGACTTCTATCTTTGGCTTCGACTTATACACTCGAAACCGCGAGCCAGCTGCAACGTCTCCGTCCGCGAGTCAATTCGCTCGTCGCAACATTGTAACCAACCCGGTTGTCGGGCTTTGCTTGCGGTCGCCTACTGCGAAGTAGGCGACAGTAAAAAAGATTTGTAGATTTGACAAACTTTTTTGTGCATAAAGATCTACAACTGGTATATTAAATTTCACGCACAATTGTGTTGGAAAATAAACGTGCGGTACATCTAAAACTCTAGAAAGATTTTACATTTTACGATTTAGTTCAATTTTACTACAAAAGTACATTCATTGCAATAATTTATTTTAACTTCACCCATTGATTGTTCATGACAATTGTACATTAAATTTCATGTACCAGTTTATGAACAAAAACTTCCAGCGCCGATGACTTCCGGCTTCAACCTCGTGCGACAGCCAATCACGGCGCGAGCAAGACGACAACAGCCCTCGGCCCTTTTCAACTCTATTTTTTTCCCAACATGCATTCATTTTTAGACAGGAAGCACAGTAACAATACATCGACAACAATAGCCTTTGACATTGTAGCATTTATTTTCTTAACGTGGGTATCTTTTCTTCCATTAATTGTCGTAGTAAACAAATCTTTTCTATAGTTGTAGTTGGTTGTAGTTACATCGCCAGATACCAGGGGTGACCACAGTCGACGTAAGGCGCCGCTCGGTAGGGACAGTCGTTGGCCGGTGAAGCGTCGGCGTCGTGAAACGAGATAACGAGAACGAGGCTCTTTCTATCTTTACTTCCCGTTAATGCAACTCTGGTTTATGGGGAGCGAGCGATCTCTGAGTTTCCTTTTTTTTTCAAGCATTATCGGTTTACGCTACATCGCCGGAGAGCTGGTACATCGAGCGCGCGAGAGGGCGCCCGATCGTTGCAAGGTACTCTTACGTATGCGCGAACGCGGAGTCGGACCGGTAACAGCGGCCCTGTCCCGATTCCGATGGTGTTCCGTTGGAGCGCGAACGAGACCATTAGTCGAAGGATCCGAGCGTAGATTGCACTCGCGGCGTCGGGACCGCTAACGCGATTCTTCGATTCCGACCGTCGCTCGCACGGTCTTATAGTCAGGTCTGGACACTCCTAAACCGTCCCCATGTAGTCAGTTGTCCCGAAAATGAAGCCAATATGACGGTCAATTCAGACCGAATTATGATTATTATCAGACAGACAGACGAATTATGATATATCTTTCTCACAGGCACAGCTGTTTCACTTCCCCTTGAGGGGAGAAAAACGAGCGTGCCGTTGCGCATGCGTGCAGATAATACAGGCCTGAATTGGCCGCCATGTTGACTTCAATTTTGGCGCGCTTTTGCCCGGCGAGTGTCCCGACCCGCCTATGAGACCGTGGTCGCTCGCACAGTGTACGGAGCCACTTCGGCGCGAACATAACCTCGCACCGTTGGACGAATGGCGACAAAAGTGAAACAACGGACGATTTCTATACTCGGAAAACAGAGGCAGGTATACAAGAGTTGACTCAGAAATTTCGAGACGACTGCACGGCGGTGCGTATGTTCCATTAGCAGAGAGTATAAAGTCCCAGGCGTCGATCCTTGCTGTGGAAACGAGAGTATAATTAAGACGCATTAGGATTGCACGGAAGTGCCAACCGGCCGGAGAGGGGAGGGGGAGTTTCTCGGTGTATGTAAGAAGGCGATGCTAATGTTTCGACCGAGCGCAATTCACAGAGCTCCTCTCTGTATAGGTTAGAAACGGCTGCAAGCTGAGAACGTGAAATTCGCTTCGTTTCATAGAAAGTGGCGCGGGTCCGTAAATGGTAGACGCCCGTGCAACTCGTTCATCACTCGTACATGGCTGTATATAAAGTATTGTAACGATCTGGATGTAGGCTAATTCCGGGTTATATGGTCGATGTTTTTTTTTTTTGCAAGTTTGGAAGATTGGAAGTTTTTTTAATGCACAATTAAATTTAATGTACAATTGTGATGAAAAATTAATAGACTTTTGTCGAAAAAAATCTTAAAGTATCTTAAAAGTATGTAACCGGTGATGGTGGAAAAATCGATGAAACGCATCATCGTGACCTCCGGTACGCTCCTCGTCCCGCGCGCGTGTCATATCCGCGCCTTGTCGATCAATCGCTACTCGGCACGTTTCACCCCGGGAGCGTTATAAATTGCACGCGCGAACGAGACAGACACGTACGTGGCGGATAGTTAGTTACATGGCCGAGCGTTACACGCCCGTTTTATGTTTGACTGATCCAATTATAATGTCGTATCGGTAACGATCGCGGCCTGAATTCGTTATCCGACGCGTCCTTCGAACCGCCTGTTTTTCGCCCGACTATACACAATAATAATCCGCACAGCCCCCCCCCCCCCCCCCCCTCTCCTCTCACGTGTCCTTGAAATGCGATTCTCTCCGGAGCATCGCGCCGTTTTATCGCGCAAAGAGCTTTGCCGCACATAAAGGGATCGAGATGTGGCGTTTCTTATGCGCAACAGCATCTTTCTCGCGTTTTCACTCTTGCGATCTCTCGCTTCGGGGAACGGCTTAACGAGCCGGCCGAGAACGCTCGGTCCGAACCCGCGAACCGCTGACGGCTAATTAAATTTCAACTTCGTTTACTTTTTTTTTTTCAGGGGTCCGCAACCTCGCAGTCGTCCGGGAGCAACCACGCGTCGTGGATCCTCCTCGACGTCCCGCGAGACCCTCCTCGCCCTTCGGACCATTTTCATATCTCAGGTAAAAAAAAAGAAAAAAAGCTGCCAGTTGAAATTTTGATCAAATTCAATGCCAAAGGTCTTTGATCAAAATAGTATATTTATGTTTTAGTACGATTGCTCTAAATTTACGCAAGTTAGAGCTATAACAGAGAATTTAAAAAAAATTGAAGTCGAGGCAGTGAATGAGAAAAACGTAAATATGAAAAGCTTTGAGTATTAGGAAATAATTAAAAAATAATCCTGTACCGCCCTGCGAATTATTGTTAGCTACTACTTATGAGGTAGAGAAATAAGAAAATATGTGATTATGCAAATCTTAGAAATTATGTACAATTCTAGTCAAAAACAACGAAGGAAATGTGGCTAATTAGTAAATTTTGTAAACAGCTCACTCTTTCGCCAAGAGGATTCTTCCCCAAGAGGCAAAACAAATAAACAAATACTATCACTATTGTTTATTCGTTTAATTAATTATTGTTTATTTGTCATTCTCTTTTTTCAGATTCGATTCATAACAAATTTCGGAGACTGGACCGAACGGATGCGTTTGAAGAAAAGAAATAAAATAATTGAGAAGGTTGCCCGATGGAATTTTTCCCCGTGCATTGATGCTCGGTTCGTTCGAGATGGAAAGTCCTCGTGCGGCTCGGAGCGGGCCGCTAGACGTCCGTTGCACGCTCGAAGAAGCAGCCTCTCTCGTCAACGAGAGGAAGTGGCCGAGTGAGCATTCTGTGACCGCTGGAATTGGAGTAACCTTATAATAAGTCACTCTGGTAACCTCTGTACAATACGAACGACGTCGCGACGAGAGGTCAACACCGAGATATATACAGGCTCAAAGATACACCGAAGCAGGAAGGACGTCGCGACGCCACGAGGGAGGGAGGGAGATGCCTCTCGACGGCCCTCTCGCGATCTCGACCAGCTGCCGCGAGCTTCTCTCTCCCGGTATGTGTGGAGAGACCCGGCGACGGCGACGACTGCTCGCTAACAGGTATTATACTTCGATATATAACCGTACACGCACGAGGGATGTATATAAAGAACAGGAATCAAACGGGAGGTCGATGACTTTGCGGAGACACGCGAAATTCGTTCGGACTTGGGAAAGACTCCGAGGCGCCTCGCGAGACAACGCGCCGGTCTGTGAGACATTTTTAATATCTTTGTAAAGTGGACCTTTTTTTTCGACACTTTTAGAACTGACCCATAATTGAGGACGCAAATTATGGGACGGATGTAAGAGGGTCGAAAAAACATTGGCCCAGTTAATAGTATTATAAATTGCTACCAAGGATTACTTTGGCTCGCGCTCTTAGCGCTCTCTTGATTGAATGGTTCATAGCGTGTGTAAATTCATCCGATCTGGAATGGGATTTCGGAATTTAAAAATCCATTCCATATGCTATGAAAACTGAAATTTCGAAAATTTTGCATGTGGGGTGGATTTCGGATTTCCGAGTTCCATTCGGTAATAATACATATTACTATTAACCAGTCGACAATAATATAAATGATTTATTATGTGCCCGACTTAATTCAGGCACTTTATTATCTATACGGAAATAAATGTTTGCATGCGTACACAACTTTATGAAATAAATATAAATGTTTTCTTTTTTCAATAATAATTATAATAATAATTTATCTCTCCCAATCGAGGCAGCTTGGCGCGTTCGAGTATGGGAATTTGGATCGCGATCGCTAAGTCGATTCCTCCGAGCGTGCATATATGCGTGTGCTCGTTCGGGCTGCAATTATACGCTCGCGGCCCGGAGACCAAACGGACTTCGTTACCACGTATACACCAGAGGGGATTAAGTACAGCGACGCGTGGACGTTTCGCGATGGATATATTTACAGTACTCACATATCGAGCGCTTAGAAGCAAAAGGGCGCATCTGAGATCGTTTTACACGGTAAATCGTGTACGATACGCCCTTCTGATTTTTTTATTTATTGTTCAAGAATCGAAAGGCCGTAATCCACGTACTTTACCGTTGGATTCACGTCCTTTTAATTCGTACCGGCAGATATATGAATATACGCAACACTATATGCGTATGGGGCGTTCCATCCCAATTGGGCCGTCCTCGGGCCCGACGCGACCCTTTAAATCGATTTTTTGCATACCAAGTATGTTACCAAATTTACGGACTATTTTTTTTATTAAAGTACGATTCAAGGCGAATCCATTGCACACCTAATATTTCCCGATAGTTCTATCCAATGCACAGATATCTCACATTGAAATTCGTTATTTTTCAATAATCGCTCATTTCCAATCAACGATTGCTCGGTGGTGGATGATCAAATTTAAAAAAAAATATATTATGCTTCAATCTAAGTGTATATGAAAACAGTCAAAACAGTAAAATATGAAAAAAATATGAAAACAGTACAACTAAAAATAAATCTATCTATCTTTCTGGATGAAAGTTTCGCTCGAATTAGAAGAGGTCCGAGGCCGACCGAATTGGGATGGAAAGCCCTATATATATCGCGTATAATCGAGAACCGGACGACACACTCCGTCGAAGGAGAGCAGACCCTGTATATGGCAAGGCAGCCGTGACCACAATGCGGTCTACGGGGGTATTACTGGCAGAAGTGCGAGGTGAACGTACGATATTTTTTTTTACCTTACTCGAGGGCCGAGATCGGACGAGTCTGCAAATATAAAAGGCGTCCTGCCGACTCATCGAAATTTCGTTTCTGGCGCTCGGACGAGTGTGTCGTAAAACGACCCCCTCATTGGCTCCGGCAGGGCTATTAACACCGAGTAGGCGAAAATTACTACGCTCGGTCGAGCGTGCAATTTTCCACGCGTCTACCGAAACCGTGTCTCTCTGATTGCCGATATTTGCCGAGCTAATTGCATTTTGTTAATGATCGGGTAACGATTTTTTTTTCTTTTGCAGAATTTTACAAACGTCATGGAAAAGGCAGTGCGGAAGCGTCGGTGACGAGAGAGGGTCATTATAGGATTGGAAGAGACACGCTCTTCTGCTGTCTTCCTAGCGATTTTTTTTAAATATTAATTTTACGACTCTTATGCACAAACTGGCTATCGCTCTTGTGACGGGCAGCGAAGCGTCCGGACTACAGCTCCGGGCGATCGTTGAAGGACCCCGTCGTGATGGAAAGAGAGAACGAGACGCCGGTGGCCTTCGACCGCGGATCGCGAATCTTTGATTATCCCGGACGAGCGATGAATGTCTGTCAACTCGTTTGTAGAAAGAAAAATTTATTAATTAATTCGACTTCGAAGAATAATCGGTGGAACTGCGAGTCGGGGACTCGTAACGACGCGCTTCCCGGCTCTAAGTTCCGAGCATCGCTGCGCCACGACTACATCTGTAATAAGATTCGAGGAGGTTCAGACTGGCCAAATAAGTGCTACATATTTCAAAGTCTTTTGTACAAACGAAAAGTTGCGAATTATTCTTTGAAAAAACTGAACGTTTATGTGTATTTCTGAAAAGTAGCTAAAAAACCAGCAAATATCTTTGCAAATTTAGCAGATTCTGCAAATTTTGCAAGCAACCATCCACTACAATCAATAAATACTAAGGCACAATTCGAATATTTTAAATATTAAAATACGAATTATTTATATTCAACTAATAATGAAATATTAAAAATTTTCAACATTCGCACATACTTAATAAATGCGTGAAAGTTTGTGTAAACGACTTTAAAAATGTACGACTCATTTGACTGGTGTGAAACGCTCCAACTTTCTTAAAGAGCCAAAAATCGGAAGCAACTGCCAAAATTAATTTGACTTTGCAGAAAAATCGGTGTAGGATTGCAAGTTGCGGACTCGTAATGTCAGGCCTCCCGATCGCTAGCGAACTCGAGTTCGGAGTATCGTCGCGGTACAGCTACGTGTATTATGGGATTTAAAGAGCCGAAACTCGTAAACCAAGGAGTAGACACCGCGCTGCACGCAAAAGTGTGAGGGGAGAAGGTCGCGAATGACAAAAGAAGATACAATAGAGGCGACGCTTTCCGGCACTGTGTGTGTGGACAATCCGTGGTTAATGAGCCGGTGCAAAGAGTCCCGCTCGACAATTAACCCGACCCTCATTAATGGGAGGACCGGGAGGGAGAGCAGGATAACTGTCGTTTCCGAGAGTCGAGCCTCAGGCAAAGCCGTTCGACACTAATTCCAAGCAAATAATTTCCTTGCGAGCTGCTGTATTACATTTTCATGAATATTTTCCTCATCGCGACTGGGAAACACGGAGCTTCGTCACTAAAGTATTTTTTATAAACGTTAAACCGGTCATACAGCATACAAATTGATAGTGTTCATTATTTCACGCTGAAATTTCGACAAATTCGTGGGGTGAATTATCGACGGTGACATTAACGAATAGTTTCGAAAGAATCTTTGTCTGCGTGCGTCGTTCGAAGAGTACTGCGAGTATGTAAGGCCAAACGAGTTTGTTTGTCGTAGGATAACGAGTTACGAAATTCGTTTGCAGTCTATGTTTACAGTATATCACCTGGAAGTCGCACGGAATCAACCCTGACGCCAATTTTCAAAAATAACTTTGAAATTGCCTCACAGATAGAAGAAAAAAAAAAATAAAAAAAATATCACGGAAGCTGTTCTAAGATTTTATTATTTTCGAAACGTTTCGAATCTTTGTCCGCGCGGATTATTCCACGAGCACCGCGAGTGTGTAACGCTAAATGAGTTTGTTTGTCGCAGGATAACGAGTTGCGAGAGACGGAGAGATGATACAGTCGGGAATGGGCTGAGCGAGTGGAGTGTGCATGTCCGGCACGTAACGCAAAAGTCGCGTTCGCAAACGAGCCCATGGTGCAGTCGCGCAACGAAGAAAATTGCGCGTTCCTCGTATATACATATATACATACATATAGATACATGTATATATATGAACAGTGAAGTCGTGTCTCGAGATCTATGACCATTCCGCGCCGCGGCGCGAGAGTATTATAAAGGATGCGACGGCGCTCATCATCGTCGTGGGAAACTTCAGCTTTCACCCACGAGATCATCGCGAGCTCCTCGGCTAGACTCTCGCGGAACACCGACTGCTTTTAGCCTTTGAAACAAAGTTATTCGGGCCCCTCTCGGGTACGGAATCGAGCTGGCTCGAGCGCTCCTTCGACTCTCGCTGTCCTCGATGCGCGAGTGTATGCAACGAGCCTTGTAACAGCGTGCGTGTAGGTTGACGTCGGGATTGAAATTTTCTCACGGAATTATCGACACCGTCGGGTTCGACGATTAAACACCCGCACATTAACGTCGCACGATACACCGGCGAGATAACGAAAAATCATAATAGTAATCTTGATCGATCTTCCGCAAAATCTGTGAACTTTAAAAAAAATATATATATATATTTTTGAAATGTTCAAATTCCTTACTAATTTTTCTTCTACTCGTGGAATACAAAATATTCTGTGATGTTACGACTTTACGGTAAAGGCAGTTTTAGAAATAGAAGAAAATTAAAAATCATAGAAAACAAAAACGGAATTTTCAGACGTTTTCGGCCCTCTGTAAATATTGCAATTTTTTTTCACAATTTCCTCATTCACTTTCATGTTTTGGAACATTTGTAACACGTTGACATAAAAAAGGTAAAAAAATGTAATAAAAAAAAAATTCCACGAAAACAAACCGTCCTATACCATGAGGTGAAAAATCGCTTCTGTCCGTCACTCGCTCTACGTTCGAGCCCGGCGGCGATGCCGAATAAAAAGTCGCGTTCGGAGAAAAAAAGTCAGCCATCCGATGACTCGCAGACGTCCTTTCAATTCGGGACGATCGTCAAAGTACAGACACGATATTACGTTACGCAAGATACTGCGCAGCCGGTATCGCCTTATTATGATAATCAATGTAGTGTCGGCTCGAACGATCCGACGTTCTTTGATAATCGATCGGTCATCGCGTCCATGAATATTTTTGCGGGACAGCGAAATATCGATAACGTATGTTAAATTTTATGAAAACAATTTTTTTAAGGTTGGCGCGGGTGGGGGGGACGGTCGAGCATGTTCGATGCCGGACGCTTCAAAGAGCGAAGCATCGGACATATATGTAACATTTGTACAGTAAAATAAAGTGAAGTAATAAAAATAATATTTCAAAAGGTTAAGGTGGGTTAGACTACTCGATACGGGACGCTCGAAAGTGCGACTGACTGCTCGGCTCTCGATATTACATTACGTAAGGTAAAACGTAGCTGGTATTAGTTTATTATGATAATCGATGTGATGTCAGCTCGAACGATCCCACGTTAGAGATCGTTATGAATCTTCGATGATCGATCGGTCATCGAAGCCTATGAATATTTTTGCGGGCGATCGAAATATCGATCACTACAAAAATTTGCATTAAAAATAAAACGCACATTTGTTTCAAATTTCAGAACCGCTTCGTGTAAAAAAGCTTCCAATACCGTCCATTAATTTTGAAACGAAATCTAATCGATGTAAAAATTTTATAAAAATAATTTCTCAAAGTTTGGCGCTGAGCCCGTTCGATGCGGACCGACTCGATCAGCGAATAACCGTTCGGCTCTCTATATTATATTGCGCAAGGTAAAACGTAGCCGGCATTCCTTACTATGATAAATCAATCTAATATCAACAGGAACAATCCCACGTTAGAGATCGTTGCCCTGATAATCGATCGGTTCTCGCGCCTATGAATATTTTTGCCCATGATCGAAATTCCCCATTTTTAAATGAACAAAAATAATTTTTTCAAAGGTTAAGAAGGTGGGGGAAATGAGCATGTTCGATGTGGGACGCTCCAAAGAGCGAATAACTGTTCAGCTCTCGTTTAGTAAGTACGCTCATTATATCCGATTTATTCCGGCGCGGACTCGCCGGTCCAGCGGACGCACACGCGCAGAAGCGAACGCGTAGACGGCGCATGCGCGCGTACGTCTTGACAAGTGCATGAATGGACCGAGACGTGCGCGCGCGCGCGCGCACTCGCCTACGTTGTACCCAAACGTCCGCAGGTCGCCGTCGAGTCTCGGATACGAGAGTACACGCAACTGCTAGAGCCACTGTCCCCGCAATGGATTCTAACATAAAGAACAGCGAGTTATCATTTGACGTGCACGACATGCGGGTAATGTTGTCAGGCGAAGCCAGTCTATCAGGGCTGAGCTGTCCACGCTGCATGGAGACAGGCTCGTTTAATCGTCGTACGTTTTCACCGCGATCAAAGAAATCCTCGGGACACTCGTATTTTGTCGCAATTTTAGGACATACGATACGAGAAACATCCAATAAATTCTCACTACGGAAGACTTTTTAACGATAATTTTGTTATATATTTGTATAATAAATTGTTGTTGTATGTATCTTAATGTATATAATATTAACGGAGACAAGCTCGTTGAATCGTTTTCACGACGATTAAAGGAACCTTCGGGACACTCGTATTTTGTCGCAATTTTAGGAGACACGTCCAATAAATTCTCGCTAGGGTAGGCTTTTGTACAGTCATTTTATTATATATTTATATAATAAAATATATGTAAAATATATAATGATATTAACGGAGACGAGCTCGTCGAATCGTCGTGCGTTTTCACCACAATCAAAGAAAGGCTCCGGACACTCGTATTTTGTGCGCAATTTTATCGCACATCGAATAAATTCTACTAAAAAGTTCTACTTTTCGTGCCTGCCGAGAGTGGCGTAAGTGGCGCCTCACAGCCAAGTGATATAAGTACCCGCAGCGTACTAACGCTCGGATTATTCGGAAAACCCGGACAAAAACGGATGAAGCAGCAATGTCCACGCGCGTAACGTAGTCCGTAACGGCTGCTTTATCATACGCGCTCAAGCTTGTACAAGTTCGCTGCGTCTTAATATTCCGAGCTGGGATTCCAGAGTCAATGGTTTATGCTTAGATGAAGTTAACGTTAGTATTAAATTATAATTATATTTAAAGAAGAACTACATTAACTAACAAAGTTAATGTTTGCATAAAGTGGTTTGTTATTTTTTAAAATATGCAATACTGGTACAAGTTTGAATTAAGTATATCATCCGCCTTATCCGAGAATTCACTTATCCGATGTACGCCTCACATTATCTCCGATAGACTGCGGTCTACTGCATTAATCTTAATTATAATGATATATATATATATATACAATCATTATAAATGTAATTAATATAGTTAATGTATTTTTTTTTTAATTCTTCGGTCTGTTTCTAAACTAGGTGTATGCCGGGCAAGCTGGAAAATGCGTACACCCAGTACGGTAGAATTAGCGAGGTATGCGTGGGTGAATCACAACGCTCCCCAGTTGCATGTGCCGAGAATGCGTACGGGTAACATGCGAGTGCAGAGTCATGACGAGAGACGAGAGATATCATTTAACGTGACACACGGGTCATCTCGGAGTGGAGAGTGGTTGCTCTCCGTTGCCGGAGTATTACACGTCGAGTTGTGAATATTAAAGGCGGGAGAGAGAGGTACAGAGATATATAGACGACAATATATATATATATATATATATGGGGCACACGCAATTTGTAGCCGCGTTTTGGCTCATGAGTCCACACGAATACCGCCGAGACCTTTTCATCGTCTCAGGGCAATTTGACTCGATTATCCTATCATTGCATTACGATAAGGCACTCGTCGGGCTCAATGTAATCACTCATTAAATATTACCAATTTGTCATAGACGATGGGTCGTCTCGGCGTTAATGCAAGAATCCCACCTGGGAATTGTGCGAACGGGGATTGCAAAATTAAAAAATTAAATGCAGCTACAGTGTATTCAAGAGGACAACAATAAAAAAATTCAATAAATAAAATAAAAAAATGAAATAAAAAATAAATTCAACCGGCATGACCTTGGATATAGCCGAACGCCACGTGAGTTACAAGCTGCAGCTGCAGTGTATTCGAGAGGACAATAATAAATAAATTTAATAAATAAAATAAAAAATAAAGAAATTAATTGAATAAAATGAAGAGGAAAGCCCGCTGTCATGTTCAAATATTACGTGTGATGATAATTGATAAGTAAAATAAATAAAATGAAGAAATGAAATAAAAAATAAATTCAACCGACATCACCCTGAGTATAGCCGAACGCCACGTAGGGTACAAGGTGCAGCTAACGTGAGGGTATTCAAGAGGAGAGGGACGGTGAGAGAGTCTCCGGTGGACTCGTGGAGAGAGCCCCGTGTACAGGGAGGCGCGAGCGATCGGACGGGACCATTGGATCCAGGGTCCCGCTATACGGTCGCCCGCTAGTCCGAGGTGAATGAACCTCGGCCCGCCTACTGACTTTACCTGCCCGGCGAACCTTGCTATCTCCGAGAGAAGTGTCTCTCCTTCTCTCTCTCTCTCTCTCTCTCTCTCTCTCTCTCTCTCTCTCTCTCTCTCTCTCTCTCTCAGCTATGGGGACTTCTCCCCTCTCACCATTTACTCCACTCTTTCCTTGCTCCGTCTCTTACTGTGTTTATCCTTATCTCCCTCGGAGAGAAGAGATCTCCTTCAATCGGCGACTATTCTCTCCCTCTCGTTCAATCTCGCCGTCCCTTCCCGACTTATTCTCGGCTTCCCACTCGTACCGCCAACTCCCAAATACCGATTACGTGTCCACTAGACTCTTCATCCATTGGCCCCGAAAAAAAAAACGTAAGAATTCGCCTCCGGAGTTTCTTTTTTTTAATAAAATGTTTTTTTTTTTTTTTTTTAGAAAATAGACCAGATTGTTCAAACCCTTTGACGATCGAGTTTGACGAGCCGGTGAAAAATAATTTTTTGTTCCCGCCTCGTCGAATCGTTTCTGCATCGAAATGTGTGAATGGTTTTAATTTTTAATGAACATTCGGTTAATCATTTCTGCACCCTGAAAATGAAGACATTTTCTGAAATGAATATCTGGTCAACATTCTTTAAATTCTTCCGAAAAATCTAGAAAAAAAACGTACGAATTCGTCTCCGGAGTGTTTCAAATTTTTTAATTTTTTTCGTTACATTGTTTCAATCTAGAATGAATGTTTGGTCGAAGTTCGGTAGACTATTCAAACATTTTTCGATAAAAATTCAAGCTAATATTTACCAGAATATCCGTTTTACTGTATTTTTTAATGTACCGAGGATTGACGACATAAATTTTGGTTGATCGTCGTCGAGGGACGTAGGGGAGTGAACCGACGATGTCGCGGTGACTCTGGGTCAACCGGAAGATCGTTATTCGGCGTCGGCAGGATAGCGGGGTATTACCGAGAACAATTGTGTTAAAACGCCACCGGTGCCGAAGGCTTTGCCGGCCCGAGGATCGAAGTAAAGTAGCTTGGTTTAACTTTCAGCTCGGGTACCGCGGTCACGTATCGGTGAGACAACGGTCTTTGAATAGAAAATCGCGCGTAGCCGTGCAACGGAGCCCCGTATAGCTACCGAGGACTCGTCAGCGTAAGCCTGTTTTGTCCAGGTGAAAGAAAAAAAAAAAAAATGAAACGTCAAGAAAAAAAAAGTAAGAAAAAAAGAACAATACTGTTTGCTGGCAAGTGACGAGCGTCGTGGAATGCCGAGAGAACGACGAAAGCGAGATTCGGCACACGAGGCCGATAAGAGAGGCTGCATATATACACTTATATATATATATATATATACTTTTTTTTTTCTCGCAAAGCGCGAAGATTAGAGACAAGAAAATCGGCACGATTATTTTACTGACCAGAAAAGACGGCGGGCTCTTCGTGCGCAGAAGAGTACACAAACGGTCGAGCTCTCTCGGTGAGCGCGCGCGCGCGTCCGTTTAATGCTACGTGGCGTTAAAATCAGGACGCATATCGCGCTAAGCCGGACGCCGTACGAATACCTTGATAAACTACGTAAATATATATGCGCGATGGGTGTGTACGTGTGACTAATTGTAAGTCACGACTCGAGGTGAGTTAAATATGCCAAATATTCGTGCCGAATAATCTTTATTGACGATAGAGAGTCACGAGTGGAGCGATGAGAATGCGAGATAACTGCGGCGAAGGAGGCTTCGAGCAATTATAAATTGGATTTATAAGTTGGAGACGTCGCGGATTTTTCGGTAATAAAATTTGCCCTTTTTTAACATTTTTTAAGTGCGCATGCGCAGGTTCACATAAGATTCTACAGATAAGGAATAATTACATTTACGGTTGGAACTTATTGGGAGAGAGTTGGTCCATTTTGCCCCGCGCTCACCTATATATTGAATTGTACGTTGTCTGAACGGTCGCGTTTTTTAAATCACCAAAACCTTCTTTTTTTCAATCACTTTCGAAACACCCAATTGCCGGCTTCAGTAACATCTTACCGATCGACAATATTTTACATACGACTTTAATACCGGTGCACAACCAGAAGTTACCTTGCGTTCTCAAATCGCAATTCGCGATTGATATATTTTCGAGATCTTTACAAAAAAAAAAATCCTTCTCTCATGATCAGTTTAGTTATTTAAATAATAAACATCGAAGCATAAATCTTCGAGTCAAAAGTGGTATTCCGTTCGTTAAACAAATAAATGTTGGTAATCGAGGAAAAAAATAGTGTCGTTTGGAGATTCTGTAATCGAGAAGAGCGGGAAAGTAAGATCGGGACGAAGTGGCGAGGAGGAGCGAGGGAAGGAAGGGAGAAGGAAGGGAGGCGGGTAAGGACGCATGTAGGTCAGTGTGACTCGGAATGAGCTTTTTGTTCCGAGTCTCTCTGTGATGCTGTCGAGAGAAGGGTTCCGAGTACGAGTGGAATCGCGCGAGGCACACACGAGTAAATAGAGCCGAGAGCAGTGGCACTGCTCTCGGCACGGAGACCTGATCATAGTTCCCGGGAAACTGCGCGCCGTTCCCAGCGGAGAGTTCCCATAGGCCTGTAACTTTACGCTCGAGAGTAATAAAGCTATAAAGGACCGACGATCGTCGAGGATTCCTCGAATCGGATTATTAATAAAGAAATTAAAAACTGTTTGTATTGCAACAATTACACGCTCGGAGAGTTCGCGCGACTGAAAATCAGAGGGGCGTATCTGTACGCTCAAACCAACACGCAGCCTTCATAATTTTCGGCAGTCCGCTATCGGCAAAAATAAAGCCCAAGACACGGTACAACAAATTGTTTGCGAGTTTAACAAATATTTATTGTTTACATTTTCTCCACATTTTTTAAAATTAATATTGCAACTTTTTTTTCTTACTAATATTGCAGTTTTTTAATTTTTATTACTTTACTGTTCCTAAGATTGCAATTTATTTTGTTTACATGTCAATTCAATCTGGACTTAAAAAACGGTAACAATGACAAAAAAAAGAAACGTACATTTTTAGAATGTCAATTCAATAAAAAAAAAATTGTGGACATTTGCAAACGAGACATGTTAAATGTAAATTTTTTTTTTCGCCATGTAAGATACGCGTTCGGTGCGCGTTGAAAATCGGTACGACGTACAACGAATCCCGGAACGAACGCTTTGCCTACACCCGACACAGCAAAACACCCGACAGACTCAATCCGCCATACTTTCTTTTTTTTTTTTTCCGCGTCTCTGAGAGCATCGTTTTTCCATCTCGTTTCTCGTCTTTCCTCGAAGCAGGATATAGGCTTCTTAACATTTTATCGCAAGTGTGTGTATACAGGCGAACGCGAATGTAGTGGAATTACCCGTTTGGCAGAGCGCGAGTTACCCGAGGGTGCGGAGTATCGCGCGCGCGCGTGAAATGGCTCTTCGGACATTTTTATTTATTTTATTTTTCATACGATTTTTCTTTTTCTCTCTATGTTTCTCCCGACGGATATGCCGCGTGTAAACCGGTTTAGTCGTTGTGAAGCGCTGGACCGAGCCTGGCGGGGGAGGGGAAGTGAAGCAAGGGGGGTGGGGGAGTTTCGTCGACGCACACGACGATAAACCAGATTTGGATGAGACACACACGGAAAATTTTTCGTGCCGTAAAACTTACACTCACGGTTCCAAATAATCTTTTACTCATCCAATTTTAAATTAAATTTTCATTATATTTCATAAAAGGCAAACACGACGTTAACGTTAAAAAAAGGTGAAAATCGAAATGTTCATATTGCTTGCTCATTAAAATTGAAATCTTCATATCGCTTCTTCATAAAAGTCGAAAATTCAAATTTCCTTATAAATTGCTTTCTTCCAATTTTATTGCTTCCTTATAAACATTGAAAATAGCAATTTTCAAATTTTCATATGGTTTCCTCATAATG
Source organism: Amblyteles armatorius (assembly GCA_933228735.2). Taxonomy (NCBI): domain Eukaryota; kingdom Metazoa; phylum Arthropoda; class Insecta; order Hymenoptera; family Ichneumonidae; genus Amblyteles; species Amblyteles armatorius. Next base: position 20,901,355 of record OW121688.1, read on the forward strand.
TTTCTTTATTCCTCTGTGAGGAAGCTAAGAATATAGAAAATGCTTTCTCATAGAAGAAGCTTTGCGAACGTTATCTAAATAGCCTAAATCGGCGATTAAAAAAAAATATATATATATATATATATATATAGACTGCAAAAAAATGTAGTTTGAAAATTAATTAACAGTATTGGAAACTTTTTTACATAAACCGTTTCTGAAATTTCAAACGCGTTGCAATTTTACAGTAAAATTTGGATTTTTCATGAAAATTTTGGTAAATTTCAAGCAAAAGATTTGTAATTTTAATATCTGGTAATTTTTTTTTTTGCAAGCAAAGTACATTAATGTTTAATTAATATGAGTATTGTTAGCAAATTTCGGGTTCCAGTATATTAAATTTACAATTTATTTTTACAGTGTATATGTATTTAAATGCCAGCCAAGTGTCAGCAACGATGACAGAGTCGAGGACCGAGGACGTCCAGGAATCGTAGAGGGAAGCTCGTGCGCGCTCGCGCAAGGCGCATGTACGTCAGCGGGAGGATAGTCTCTCGTGGCGCTGTACACAAGGTGTATCGGGTTGGCCATATCCCTTGCCCCGTGCCTAATGGGCCCGCGTGCACGATTATAGAGGATCCGTCGTGGATAAACCGGTTCCATGTAACTTCCAACACCGAGCACGAGAAAAAGAAGTGTAGCGAGAGAGCATCTTCTCGCTCTCTCTCTCTCTGTGTTGGCCGGTGAGCGATGATTACGATCTTCTGGGCCTTACCCGGGGGCCACGATCTACGCATTTACCTTCGAACGAGTCCCCCTCTTAGATCTCTCGACAATTTTTTTTTTTTTTTTACTTCGCATTGAATTGACCGAATAATAATACGAAAAAGTATCAAGTCATTTCAGAAATTTCTTTTCTATGCATTTTTTTTTCTTCGTTGCGATTTTCTATTTTCTTGTATCCGAAATACACCGTAATGAATCAAATCGTACTTTCTTTTTTACATCTGTATTTCCTCTGTAAAAAGTTTTGTGCCGTAAATGAAATAAGTAAATAATGATAATAACATATTTAAATTCAAGTTTAGGCTTATCATATCTATGAGGAGCCCAATCCTGAATTTTTTAATTTTGAATTTATTTACCTAATCAAATTCTCCGACGCGGCCGAGTTATCGAGCAAACGGACCCGGCGTAAACGACAGCATCCCGATTTTTTTACATCTCGCAATATCGCGCGCCTGTCCGCCGTATATAATTACGGGAATAATTATTCGTTAGACGCTGTATGCTTTCTAGGATCGGGTGGGGCGGTGGGAAGGGGGGGGGGGGGGGGGGGGAGGTGATTAATGAGCGCATAATTAATCGTTATCGCTCTCTCGGTGAACGAAGTTTAAGGTCGATGAGGAGGAATTCGAACGTTTCATCGAGAAAGCGGGTCTCCCGGTGTTCGATATGAAAGAGCGATTGCGTTAAACGAGCCGCACGATTGTTCTTTGGGTTCGCCTCTGCAAACAGATTCGTAACTATCGTACGAAAATTTGCCGCGTTACCCGAGTCTTTACAAAATAAAAAAGTTCTGAAAAAAATATGAATAGATTAAATTTTTTTTTTCATTAAAAATAAATAAATATGTATATGTAATTATAAAGCTTCCGGTCCAGAGAGGCTACACGCAATGAATGTTGTGCGGTGAGCGATCACTTGAAATAAGTTTCGCACGGAAATTTACCGGGTTAGTCGAGTGTTGAACGAAATAAAAAAATTTGTGAAAAAAATATGTATGCATATATATTTTTACAGAAGAAAAAAAATTGTCATAATTCACAAAATAAAAAGTGTCTGAAAAAAACTAAATATATAAATCTTTTTCATTTTTTCATTAAAATTATTATAACGCTTCCTGTGCAGAGAGGCAACACGCGAGAATGTTGTACAGTCGACGATCGTGCTCGATAACTATCGTACTGGAATTTGCCGGGTCACTCGAGCGTTAAGAATATAACAAACTTGTGAAGAAAAAAAAACTTTTTATAAACAAAAAAAAATCATAATTTCCAATTAAAAATTTCGAAAAAACAAAATATATATATTTACAAATTTTTTTTACATTAAAATGATAATAACGCTTCCGGTCCAGAGAAGCAACACCGCGACGAATGTTATACAGCGAGCGATCGCGTTCAATAACGCGCTTGACCGTGAGCGTCGAACAACGGAGACGAGATCGATTGTTCGAACGAGGTCAGCGCTCATTCATTCGACAAACGAGAACGCTCACGTACTATCACTATCCTTGTATACTCGACTGGAATCCTTGACGATGCTATTTTTTTTAAAAACATATTTATATCGAATCGACGCCAGTCCCGAGTCGTCGATCGACGATAGACGCGATTTCCCCGCGCAGCCAGTCACTCGGGTTATAACGCAACAATCGTTACCGACATAAGTGTCATGGGTAGAAGAAGTAAAGAAAAAAAAAAAAAGAAGAAAAAGAAAATAAATGGGTCAGTCCTTCGGGCTGATCTTTCAATTATTCCTCGCGCCTCCGCGAATGCAACCGAAGGATCGGTCGGTGATCTTGATCGGTAATGAAAGTCAATGGGTCAGAGGCGCGAAGAGCGACCCCTCGAGCGTTTGACCAGAGCCCGCGCCCGATTGCCCGACCCCCCAGGCCTTGATCGCATCGATAACAGTCAAAATATAAACAATCAATGTTATCCCACGTTATAGCTGTTATTATTTTTTAATAATAATAACAATAAACAAATTATTTTATTATCAGTTATTTAATGATTTTATTGACGGGACGAGTCCTTCTATATTAACTATTTTTATAGTTCAGATTACAATACAGATATGAAGCAAAATATAGCATGAAGCAAAACATGATAACATCGTAATGTATTTAAAAATATGTTTTTCCTTTTTGTAAAATTTTTGTTGCGAGAACATGAGAAGGAATTAAAGTTATTGGTATTATTATTATTATTATTATTGTTGTTTTTGTTGTTGTTGTTATGTTGTTTGGACGAAATATCGAAGAGGTATTCGAAGGGATTCAATATTCTCGGCGTTACAGTACAGAGACCGGATTTTCCCATCTGATGGAGAATCTCGGTCGATCGGCGGAGCAAAAATATCACCGCTCTCTTCGGACTTTCCACCTTTAAATTTTCTCCAGTTTCGTGGAAATGTATCCGACACAACGCAGTCGACGGATGACGAGCGTGAGAAGCGCAAGGGCTCGATGGATATATATATATATATATATCTGTATATCTATATATATAGATATATATAAACACAAAGGAAATCTATGCGGTACCAAGAGACACGGTCCAATGTCCGTATTCCTAGAGACATATATACATCTTGTGCGATCCACTAAAGCGGATATATCGGTCGATGCTCCTGTCCTCACGTGGCGCGACCGAGATTCATTGAAATTACAATGCAATCTACGTTCCTTTCATACATCAACTTTTACCTCTCGAGCAATTTTTTTTTAAGCAGCCTATAATAATTTTTAAAAAAATATCATACCGATATTTTTTATTCATGGCAGCGGACAAGTTAAAAATCTAAGTTCTTCTCGTAAAATAACAACTTTTGTCCCTCGAGAAAATTCTTTCATTTTTTTTTTTTTGTGAAACAGCACGGTATTGCAGTCTACTGTCATACCGATATTTTCGGTGATGGCAGCGGTTAAGTTTACGGACTAAGTTGCTTTCGTACACAAACTTTTACCCCTCGAATAAATTTTTCTCAACTATATATATATATGTCTATGTATATTTTTTTAACAGTATCGAATTATAGTGACTTGTCATACCGATATTTTTACTGATGGCAGCGGTCAGGTCGACCCGTAGAACAAGAACGGTGACAGTGGCGGCGAGTAGTCCAAAGTTTCGTGGGGTGGTATTCCGGGAGTCGGAGGTCCTCGAGCGGAAGCGGCCGAAGCTCGGCTCGGCGCGAGGACGATCATGATCGGGACCGGAAGCGGCGCTGGTGCCCGGCAAGGGCGGCGCAGCCACCGCCATCGCGCACCCCCCGTGCCTCTCACACACTCACTCTTAACAGGTACACCTTTGATCCGTTGTTTATCTTTCTTCTTTATTTACAATAAATAGACTCAAAAAAAAAAAAAAAAAATCCTTTATATTCAGAATTCCTCCTGTGTTATAAAATCGACGTTTCCGTATGGTCCGCGCTTGGCCGAATAACGCACGAAACCGATCGAACCGGTGCTTTATTTTATTTTATTTATTTATTTTTTATACTGTCCGTCCAGTTTATCGGTCGAGGAGCGTCGTGGCTCGTTTCCGCCGCCGTGCCAGAGTTCTCTCCCTCGGCCTGACGAAGAGATATCCGCGCGCTCACTGTTTAACGCAGCGGCAGGTAGAGGAACGGTGAACGCCGGTCGAGCGCTCGGTTTCGACTGGCGGTGGTAGGGGGAAGTACGAGCTTACCGAGAGAGCCGATCCAGTGTCCTACGGATACGTTAAACGGATACCTCACTCACTCCCGTCGCGCGTTTAATATCGGCCCTCTTTTGTGTGTGTTATTCACCGTGCGTTGCCCGGCGATCGTTCGACTCTCGGGGCGGGCACGAGCGACAGGGACGAGGTGTTGATTTTTTTTATTTTGTTACTGTTTTGTTTTTCTCTTTCTTTTTGTTTTTAATCCATGGCCCGTGCCTGACGCGACATAAACGCGGTCGCGGTCAGCAGGCGACTGCTAGACAAGCGGCACTGGGTCCGTAACGTCGACATGGCGATCGAGCCGCTGCCCGCTGCTGCTGCCGCGGAGGATTCTAGCCCGTGCACGGGAGAGAGACCTGTTGAGCACGGGAGCCGTGCCGGCGCTTGCAGCCAATCGGCATTCCGTGTACCCCACTCGAAGACCCTCCGCAGGACCCCGCATCGCTAACCGGGGGCCTCGCTCGATCCTCGATCCTCGCTGGGCTTCGGGCAGCTCCCCGTCCGGCTACAGGTATTTTTTTTCTGACACCTCACCGAGCTTTTCGCTAAGTTGTACTATGTTGAGCGAAAAATCGTTAATGATCTATTCTTTATGTATATATGTATATGTATATCGGCAACTTCGGGCAGCTCCGTGCAGCGCCAGATGTTTTTTTTTTACACCTCAACACCGAGCTTTCCGCTAAGTTATACTACGTTAACCGAAAAAAAATTATATATATATATATTGCGTTTCTTTTTCCTGGCGCCTGCCGAAGTTTTCCGTTACTCAAGGGAATACGTCGCAGATCGCCATTTCTTAATGGTGGGGGGTGATGGGGGCATGTTGCTAGCAATGGTTAAGGCCCAGGTATCTATTTATATACAGGTTCGAAGCTCCTTCAACTCGTAATATCTTCAAAAATATATGGGCACACCTCGATTTTTTTTTTTTTTACGCGTCCGTAATAATGTTGTAATGTTATTTGAGAAAAAAATTCGAATACACTAGTCTGAAAAGATATATATTTTTTTTTATAATTTTTTTTTTTTCACGCGGCGCCGTATGCAGCTCATGCTAATTGACATAATTTTAAGTTCATTTATCTCGGAATCCATGTGGGGAAAAAATTATTGGAAATTCTTTTTAAAAAACCTCATTCATTGCTGTATAACACTTGTGATTTCTATTTCCAAAAGTAGAAAAGTCGTTGTGTGACGTATTCCCTTAAATCAACCGAAAATTCGATACAAACCTATGCAGTGTAAACAGGCCGTCGGGGATTCATCGTTGCAAACGGGTTACCTTTCTAATGGCATGTAATGTTTTTTTTTTCTCTTTTCATTCAATGTTTGCGATGCACATGAGAAACGGGGTCGAAGAGACGACGAATAGATCCGGGTCATCGGCCATCCATTATTCCGTTAACCCGATCCCTAAGAATCGATTTCCTTCGTTTTTGACGGTATGGATTTTGTCCATCGACACCGATCATTCAGCGACGACTCTTTCCCCCCGGCCAAGGGGCAAAAAGGGGACGAGAGTGAATGGGGTTTCGGGTCGACGATGAAGACAATAAATGTCGGGCAGCAGGTGTTTCCCTCTCTCTACCTGAAATCGCATCCCCCGATGCGTTTGTCTCCCGCCGCGCCTGTGCGCTTCCAATGACTCGGATATAAGGTAAAGGTAACCAATGCTCGGACGGTTAATCGAATACGTCACAGACCGCCGTTTCTTGATCCAAACATTACAATCCTAACATATTTTCCACGAAAGCAATAATATACAAGTAGTAGTAATAAGTGTGTATTTATTGACAATACATACGATGCATTGACGATCGTCCCGTCATCGGTGCTCTCACCTTAGCACTGACCTGCGCGCGCGTCTCTCGCCGTGCCCGAAAGAGATAAAAAAAATTAATGATTTTTCGTAACGCAATACCTTTAAGGTTGCATTAGCGAGTCACAGGCACGATAATTGTTCGACCGGCAATCGACAGTGGTGCGTACACGCCCGTTCTCTTCGATGGTTGGGAGCTCCGCTCACGTACTTACCGTTAACGCAGTGACGCGCTTCCGTTCCTGCAGCCACGTCGCGTTTTAACGAAATCGAGCTTCGCGCCGGTTCTTTTTTTTTTTCGTTCAGTGCAGCAACGTGTACGCACGGCATAAGAATCGGTGTCGCGAGCTCGCCTCCCACTCCGACGAGGTCTCTTTCCGTGTCGTAAAAGCGCAAGAGTAAGATCGGCCGCTGCGAAAGGTAAGGCAGTGTTCCCCAGCGCATAACCTACAAAACGACGAAGGATACGCCCGTTCGTTTCTCGGCACTGGACCTACCTATAGCTCGCTCCAGCTGGCGTATACCCTCCGTGTCTACGTCAACCTGCTATATATATATATATATATACATGCAAGTTTATACTTCGGGCCGACTTCGTTCCCGTTTGTTCTGAGATCAGCGACGTTACTCGCGTGACGCGACGCACTGCTGATTATTTGACGAGCTCCCCGATTTATGGCCCTAATTGATTTCCTTCTTGCCCGCTTCGCAAAGAGCCGAGAGACTGTGACTTCCCCCCCCCCCTCTCTGCGCGTTGTATTCGGCGTGCGAGCGAAATTCGATGAGCACCGACTTTCTTGTCGATTGCAACGAAACAATTCCAATTTACGGTTCTTCTGTCCGAGAAAGACGGGAACTGTCTTGACAAAACAAAAAACGGTGTTTTGCGCGGAAACCTTTCGTGTACGTTGAGCAACCGGAGGGCTTTGTGTCGCGTATCGTGAGCATGCAACAGGTGAACTCGGGCCGCAACGCCGAGTACCGACGAGGCGAATGTGTACTATTGCAGGCAGAGAGACAGATAGCTAGCTTAATTTGTGGAAAGTAAGGATCTACGCGAAGAAAGAGCAATGATAGCAATCTCGGCAGCCGGCGAAACACCCTAGCAAAAGAATACTTGATTCAAGCGTATTATTATGATTATTATTCTTATTGTTGTTATTGTTATCATTGTTATTGTTATTATTACTAGCGGTTACGTTGGCTCGCGCGCTCGCGGTATCCGTTCCAGTGCCAGTGAGTATCTGCGAGTATCCGTAAGTATCCCGTGAGAAGACGTCAGTATCCGAGCATGTCAGTGTCAGTATCGGTGAGTAACTGTGAGTATCCGTGCGAATATTCGTCCGAGTAGCCGTACGAGTATCCGTGCGAATATCCGTGAGTATCGGTGTGAATATCCGTGAGTATCGGTGTGAGTGTCCGATCAACATGAACTTTATTATTATGTAGATTGCTGTTGCTGTTGCTGTCGCTGTTGCGGTTGCTGTTGCTGTTTGTAAGCCACCCCCTTTTGATATATTATTATAAGAATTATCGTCCGGAAACCTGCAATCCCGAGGAAAATTTGCAATTCGCCGATGCAATGTGTAATTTTACGAAAGGCCAAAGCAACAACGAGACGACACGTAGTACGATCAAAAAAAGAACGTGCTTCGAACAACAACACGTGACAACGGCCGATAGCCGAAGAAGAAGCCGGGGCGTGCGGACGCGATTCTTCCGCGCGCGTCTACGTAGCCTCTCACGGCACAGAACCTGTTTTGTTTCATGCTCGCGGTGAGGCCCGCGATGTCGCAACCAGCGGACAGAAACAATTAATCGGGAATCTCCGTGGCGATTGCCGGGAACAGAAATCATCGGAGGAACCAGCGTTCGTGACCGCCGAAACAAAACAACAGAGGGTCGACGCGATGTGCAATAAAGAAAATTCGTGCATCGATACTACGATGCAAGCCCGAACCCGTGGTTGCGACAGTTCCACTAGGGAACTTCTCAGCGTCAATGTCGCCGCTGGATTACCGAATAGTTCGGACGACTTCCGGATCCGGTCCGATAATCGTCGAGCCGGGATACACGCGTTCGTCTCTCCCAGCTATCGCGCATGTAGCATCGGACAATGCGATCGCCGCATCGTACCGTAAACGCAGGACACACGAATGCCCGTGTGTCTGTGTCTCCGTTACATGCACATGATCGGCACAATGGTAAAGGTCGGCAGGCATCCAGGTACTGTGGCATTTGCCCGATCGCTAATAACGCGTTCGCGATAGAGAAGATGGAAAACCTGTGTGTCACGTGTGGGACGTTACTATCGTGGAATATCGGCGTGGTGCGCACGGTAACCGGTGCGCAGTGGTACGGGCCGCAGTGAGGAACGGCGGCGGCGAGGGGGAAGGGGCGGTCGGCCAGAAGAGAGGGGGAAGAACGTCCCGGAGCGGCGTGTCGCCAGAGGCCAACGTCGCTCGGTCGTTTGTGGCCGCCGAACGTTCCTCTCCGATCCTCGTCAACGAGCATCTCTCTATGTGGTATGGCTCTCTATAAGCGAGGCGGCTCAGGCGGGAAAGAGCTCGCAACAGTGAGAGGACACGCTCGGTGCAGGCGTACAGAGGCAACTCTAGCGCCGAGCCAACAGCCGAGAGAGACCGGCGAGACGGGAGATGGTGTACTTTGTTATATTTCGCGCTCGTGTGCCTCTCGCGAGGCACCGTAGACGCTCGGAGGCGGGCCTGTGTGCGCGGGCCGACTGGCACCGCCAGGTACCAAATGCCACAAGGTCACGACTCGCGCGGCAGAGAGCGCTGCACGATGGACCCGGTCTGTACCGCTCTCCGGTCGACTCAAGGATTTCGAGGGACTGATGAAAGATTTTTATTATTGTCGCTCGGTTTTTTAAATTTAATTCTAGCGGATTAAAAAAATTACATTAAAAGAACTTCGTTGGCTCTTACAGTTCGGGGCACCGGGCGGCAGAGAGCGCTGCACTAAAAAGCATTTCGTTGGGATGATGACACGCTTGGTTTTTTTGTTTTTTTTTCATCGCTCGGTTTTTTAAATTTAATTTTAGCCAATTAAAAGATTAAATGAAAAACAACTGAATTGGCAATGATAGTTCTAGGCATTGGCCGGCAGGGAGCGCTATACGACGGACACAGTCAGTGCCGATCTCCGGCCAGCTCGACTCAAGGATTTCGTTGAACTGATAAACGTTTTGTTTTTGTTTATCGCTCAGTTTAAAAAATGCAATTCTGGCGAATAAAAAATGAAATAAAAAAAGACTAAAGTGGCACTGATAGTTCGGGACCGCTCGGTACCGCTCTCCGGTCGATTCAAGGATTTCGTCGGACTTATAAACGTTTTGTTTTTCTTTTTTAATTGCGCACTTAGAAAAAAATTTAATCGTAGTGAATTGGCGAATGAAATTATATATAAGAAGGAAACTAAATTGACACTAATGGTTCGGGGCAATTTCTGGGTGGGAGGGATCGAGTTTTGCGGAAGCCAGAGATGAGAATTCGGGGAGGCTGGTAAAGAGTGCCGTTCGTACCCGATCTAATCACAGTGGAGCATTGATATGCTCTAATGGAAATAATAATAATTTAATTTTCATTCCGTTGTGTACTCGAGTATGAAAGAGCCGGGTATGTTGACGTCACCGGGAATGGCACTGGATGGTACCTTTCCATTCACGCCGTGCCCGATGTGCCTAGTCTCCTTTTTCTTTTTAATCCTCGAAGCAACGCTTTTCACGCTCGGGAGGCACTCGACGCAGATGCCTCGGTTCCATAGAAAAACCCCGGAGATGGGTCGGTAAAACAGATCACTGTTTGATCGAGCGAGTTCGAGCAGAGCTTACAGGGTTTACCGGCAATACCACTTTTGAGGTGGGATCTGCATAGCACGAAAATGTCATTCAAATGTTTGAAACATATTTTTTCGAGATATTGAAAATCTTTTAACAATATTAAAAAAATATTTGTGAAATGTTTTCAAAACATTTTGAAAATATGTTTTTGTCCACTCATAAACCTTGTATTGAAATGAACATCTCAGCGAAATGTCAGAGATTGCACCACCAGTCCAATTTGCTTATACACAGTCGCATAAACATGGAAACAATCGTAGAAATATTTCGGTGAAACATTAAATTTAAAATATTTCAACGATTTTACCACTATGTTTAAAAAAAAATGTTGAAAGATTAAGTATGTTTCCGAAATATTTCAGAAATTTTTCATTGGGATATTTTGATTTTTTATTATTCATTATTGATATTATTGATTGCCATGGGAGGTTTTTTCCTCAAGATATCGGTGCTTGAACTCGCCTCGACGACATCCTGTGGCAATTGACCTTAACGTCAGATAAACTTGGTATCTGCATTACCGACCATTCATATCTTGGAAGATCGGTAATTTACCACACGATGGAGTGGCAGGATCTCGTCAAACTGCTTTGTGCTCATCGTACCTTCCGAGCGATTGCAGACCAAATCTGAAAAAAATTTTACAAGTCCGGATTGAAAAATAAAAAAAAAAACATTTTATATTTTTAAAAGATGGAATTTTTTTTATGTTCCCTTTTCTAATTGTTTTCCAGCTTGTCCTACTCGCTTGAAAGCAAAAAATGCGATTTAGCCCGTTTTCTTTTCGTGGCCGTTTTTGCCCCAGTGCCCTATTTTATCCGGTATTAACGGAGATACTCTGAGTTTTGATTTATCCGATTTTTAACACGAAAATGCGCGTCACCATTTGTTTGTTGCCCGTTTTGCATCAGTGACCCGTTTTTGCCCCGTACTTATTAACGAATCAAGTACCTGGTACTTGAAGTACCGAGTACTTCAAGTAATTTGCCCAGCTCCGGAACGTTTGCTTCGCTTTATAGGACACAAAGTGTAAAGAAATAAAAGGTTCCATCCAGTTTCTGCTCAAACAAGGTGTATTGCCTAATCAAACCCACGACTAGCGGTTGTCACATTAGCATTTTCATATCATTAAGACTACGACATAGCAGCTGAGATTATCCAACGAAGCGCTGCACAGCCGTGAACAATTACGCTACACGTGACTCAATAGTAACCCTATGCGTAGTACGTGATGTGCATGTGAATGGAATAAGTGATTTTCATTTGTATCATTCATATGCAACACGCTTTGTCCGCTAAGAAAACAGCGGAAGCGTTTTGTGTGGACAGAAGGAGGGGGGAGGACAAATGAAAGGACAACAATTACACTTTACATATTATTTATTTTATATCAATTATTCGTCGAAGTTTATCTATACTATACACACAATATGTACATCCAATAATAGGCGACAAAATCGAATACTGACAAATTAAAAAAGACAGTGATTTGTCGATTGCTGAGATTACAAAAGGGCTTAACTCGTATGCTTCGACACGGGAGATACGCCCTTTCGTCTTTTACCAGCCGATACAGTCGTTGCAAGCGGATAAAAATTGTTACGCTGTGACTAATTATGGTACACCAGGACCTCGACTCCATTCACAGCGTCGGGTCCGGCTCCGCATCACACCTACAAAAATCGAGGTTTTTCGGGCGTTTTTCGCGAATGAAGCGCCCGAAATAGATCGCTTCGCCTTGCGGCACTGTCTCGGCTGCCCCATAGCTTCCCCGTTCACGGGCCGTGTCGATCGACATTCGCTCCGTGGTGGGAACTGCTAAGGAAATCGAGGGCACCAAAATCGAGGTCCTAGTGTATGACTAAAAGTAACTATTAATACAATCTATGTGGCAAACGAAATCATCATATCGGTAAGGCGCCCAAACTATTCCTTAAGGTCTGGTCGATTTCAAGCATTTTTTTTTTTCAACCATTATCGATTTCAACCATTTTTTCAATTAATTTTTTTTCAACCACTGACGATTTCAACCATTCTAAAATTGTTTAAAAAATTTTTTCAACCATTTGTTTTTACTTTTTTCTGTCTGTAGTCTGCAACTAGTCAGAAAACGACGCATGAGATGACTATGGAATTATGTAGACGTCTTCCCGACAGGCTCATCTTATTTCGTACAATTACATAAGAAACACTCGTGCGAAGGATAACCGGTGCGAAAAAATATCGTCGCAGTCCACGGACAAATTGCAGTGCGCGAGGAAAATAAATAGCAATGATTCATCGAAAATCTTAATCACAAAAAAAAATAATCACCGTTATATAATCAATCGTCACATCCGACTCGTCTCATCGGTTCGTCTTACAACCACCGATTAACGTACTTATTAACAAGATCCCGAAATCGAGCCGCTTCGTTATAATCTTGAGCACGGAAGCTGAATTCGAGAACCCCACGTACGCGTCCTCAAGAAAAGTAAATAGCAATCATACATCGAAATTTCAATAAAAAAAAAAAAAAAATGATCACTGTTTATGTAATTGCTTTTTTCAATTCTTGTGTTAGAAATATTCTTGCGGAATATATATTTGACAGAAATCTCAGTAAGCCTAGTACAATATGTTTTATGATATTTGGTGTTTGGAGTGCGAAAGTCGAGGTCTCGATCCAGAATGCTCATGGATCGCCCGATCGATGACGACGAAGCCCTCCGAGTCACATCAGCTCGCCTCTGATTTTTTTTTTTCGATTGTTGCAAACTCAATCGTCACATAGGACTCGTCTCACCGTTCGGTCTTACAACCACCCCCGTTTAACGTACCCCCTAATGAGATCGCGAAGTCTGGCGTAAAACACTTCGGAGCCTTTCGTCGCCAACACACTATTCAAGTTCCTCGATTCGGGATCGTCGACGTCGGCCCTCTTCGTTATGATCTTGAGCATGAAGGCCGAATGCGAGAACTCGATGTACGCGTCCTTGACGACCCTCTCGTCGAACTTGTCCCTCGCGTACGGTTCGTCGTCGCAGCCCATAATCCTGAGTCTGTTAACGAGCGTCTCGTGATACAGATCGATGAGTTCCTCGACATGATTCCTCCCAACCGCTTCGTTGACGCCGGACCCGAGGAAGAACGTGAGTTCCCTCGTCGGGCTCAAGAACAGATAGTTCTGAAAGTCAACGAACTTAACATCGTCCGGTAGTCCGTTCTTCTCGTCCCTATGAAACATAATATTGTTGACCCAGAAATCGGCGTGAATTATAGTCGACCAGGGTTCCTCCGGCACGGCGACCCAGCTCTCGTTTCCTCCGGCCTTCATCGCCCCCAAGCACCTGTCGTAGTGTTCGCCGACGACCGAGTCCTCCTCGATCGTCTTGTACATAACGTTCATCGCGTCCGTCCACTCGTCGGGATTCGTCAGCTCGAGACACTTCGACCTCACCTTAAGGATCTCGAAGAATTCCGGATTCTTGATCTTAATGCCGATGCCGAGGGCGTGAAATCTCGCCATGGCCTCGACGGCGAGCCGCGAGTGATCGAGATCGAGGCCCGAGTACCGATCGCCGGTGTAGTAGCCGCGGACCTTCAGATTCTCCATCAGGATGACCGCGTTGTCGTCGAACTCCTCGCCGGTGCCCAGCGATAGACGCGATCCGTAGAACTTCGGTCCGACATCGAACGCCTCCTCCTCGTCGATGCCGCGGTCGCGCTCGAATTTCTTGTACGCCGGGAGAATCGTGTCGTACATGAAGGACTCCTTCTTGAATGTGAAGGGACTGTCGAAGAAGTCGCGCTGCTGCTGGGTCGCAGGTGGTATCTTCGCGATTAGGTGGAGCTCCTCCTCGTCGGACTTCGCGTCGCGCTTTATTGTCGCGTCGACCTTGAGGATCAGACTCCCGTAATTTTCGCCCGGTGGGAGGAGGTCGATGCACGTCTGTTTCTGTACCACCAGATCCTCGCCCATTCTCTTCCGGAGCAACGACTCCAGATCCGCGATGCTGTGCTTGTCCGGAGCGACGCTCAGATGGCTCTCCTGGGACATCTTCTTGTAGTCTCTTCTTCGGCGGGAAAAATACTTTCGTATCTTTTTTCTCTTTCAACTTGTATTCGTGTATTCGTGTATTCTTGTGTTCTTGTATTTTTTTTTGTATTCTTGTAGTCTAGTATTCTAGTATTCGAGTATTCGAGTATTCGAGTATTCGAGTATTCGAGTATTCGAGTATTCGAGTATTCGAGTATTCGAGTATTCGAGTATTCGAGTATTCGAGTATTCGAGTATTCGAGTATTCTTGTGTTCTTGTATTTTTGTATTCTTGTATTCTTGTATTCTTGTATTCTTGTATTCTCGAATTCTAGTATTCAAGTATTCGAGTATTCTAGTATTCGAGCATTCAAGTATTCGAGTATTCTTGTATTCTTGTATTCTTGTATTCTTGTATCTTTTTCTTCGGTGGTACTCGTACTGAGCGGCAATCTAATTGGGATGACTTACGTGTTTTCTTTTTATTTTTTAAACTTGTATTCTTGTATACTTATATCCTTTTCTTGAGCGGTACTCGTACCGAGCGGCGATTTAATTGCGTTGGATAACGTGTTTTTAAAAATTGTATTTTATTTTATTTTTCCCTTTGTCTACAGATGACCGTTAACGGCACCGTTGGTGAATCCGCCGAGGATTCGCGATAGGGAAGAGACAGAGCGAACGGCAGGAAACTGCGGCCGCTCCCGACCACGTACAGTGACCACACTGAGCCCGAGCGGTGTGAAATCGTGGACTCTTCTCGTCGTTCTCTATGTGTAAACTGGAAGTCATTGGGAATTGCGTAACAAAGATACTGGATCTGCTAAGCGGCAGCCTTGAGACTTAACAAGCGCTCAAACGCGAGCATGCTCGAGCGCTCTCTCAGACGGAGAGTTGGAAGGGGTGTGTGAGTAATTTTTTTTTTCCGGCTGCTGATTGACGTTTTAACCGCTGCGCGGATGAGTGGATCGACCTGAGCACACATAGAGCTGCACGTGGCACTGATCACTAATGTTCGGATGACATGGAGACAAATTCACACGCGAATTTCCACACCGATACGACTTTGTTACACTCAGGATATCCGTCGATTTTTCATCCTGTCGCTCTCGATTCTACCGAGACTGTCGTTAATTTGTTCGGGGGGACATGATTATCGTTTCGAAAATTTGAGGTCACCGACCTCGCGAGATTATCCCACGGGCCGTAGGTCGGATGTTGCGGTCGAAGATTCTTCATTAAGAAAAAGAAATTCGATTTTAGTTGGTCTCAATGTTCGAGCGTCGAAAGAAAAATTTAATATCTGCTAAATTAATTTTTCATAATTATTAATATCTGATATTGTGACGAAAGGAAAAAAAAAAAAACAGCATTAATGAGGACTTTCGTTATAATATTTAGTGTTTTTATTAAAATGTATTAATATCTATTAAATTGATATTTTATAATTATCAATATTTAATATTTATTTGTAATTATTTATGCTTAACATATTTTAATTTTGTTTCCGGACCCTTGCTCTATTTTAAAGTCGACCGGCATCCATTACACTTTTTGTTACCAACCGAGCGACACTGAGCGATATGGAATCACCTTAAGGTGAATTGAAAGTCACGTGGCAGAGCCAGGAGTGTGAGAGATACAGTGGCATTCGTCTTACGGTGGAACGAGCGAGAGTGACAGAGAACCTTCTTAACTTCACCTTAAAAAAAAATTCTTTTGTAATAAACGTTGCTTCCCGATTTTTCAATTCCCCACTTCAAATTCTCAAGGTAAAATAGCTTCAGCCATAATTTTTTTTTATCTATTCAAACAATCCATGCTTCCTTAGCTCCGCAAACTGTCTTGTAAGATACGACAACGCAACGTGGCGTTTCCAACTATATATTTCCCCGTCGACAAAACTTTACAGCGATAATTAATATCGTCGTTGTCGATGTTTGATTATACGTTATGTAAACGAAAAGCGCGTCCATCTATGTCTCATTCCGGCAGAAAAGTCGAGCTACCGTGTAAGCAATGACGCGGTACAATTCGTTAGCGAAAGCTCAGACTCATTCTGCTGGTCATCGGCTGGTTTTCCTCGGGGACTTCATCCATCATTGATCCGTCACTTCCTCCGTCGGTCGGACTGTGTACACTGCGCATCCGACCTTGCGTCCTGCTGTGAAAGTATCTTCGACTGCAATCCGGCGAGTCATTCCTTCCAAGGCTGGAAACAGTAATTATCCAACACGGCGGTGCAAAGTTTTCTGACTTTGAAAAAAAGAAAAAAGAAAACTAATTTTCATTGCACTAGTCTTAGCAACTACTCAGACAATTCCCGAGTTTTTTTTGTCGGATCTTCAGTTCTTCAGCTGTATTTCGTTCCAATATATCTTCCGATCTTCCAGCTTCGATTTTACAGCTGTCGGTAAAATATTGCGTCTTTTCCGATTTAAGAATCTCAGATACAACAAGTATAGCAGCTCGATTGGTGTCATGATGCTGATGCCGAGAAAGATGCTGCACAATCCGCCGTAACTGCCTTGAAGAAGATAACAAACGTTGGACGAGATATTCGTTGTGTTGTAGTTAGGTAATAGTTCATGTTTATTTGATTATAAATATTGCTATATTAGTATTATGTAGATAGTAATTATACATAGAATATTGTAGAATAGTTATTATACAGGTTAAAGTGGAAATTGTGGACATCACAAATATTTAAGAAAACGTTAAGACTGCCGAAGTAACGTGCGAGAAAGACACCATCAATGGGAAAAGTTTATTGAGAACGGTTCTGCGAAATTTCATCAGACGTGATTTTTTTTTTAACATGAAAATTTCCCGTAAAACGCATAAGATCACACTTGTGATAGAATACTTGCAAGATATGCATCTAGCCGAGCATGCAGAGAGATAAGGCAATCGCTCATCAGATTCAGATAAAATCAATGTTGCGCAACGGGGAAATTTGACGCCGTATCGAGCAGCGGTATCTCAGTAGAGCGACAATTGAGTCGTACTTGTTATCAGACGAGTTTGACGCTGATAGGTCCTAATCGTCGTGCAGTAAAGATATGGTTGATTTACTTTATTGTATCAATTACTGACGAAGAAATACTAACCCAGCAGATCGTACCAATAGTACAGTGAGTCTTGTCTCAGTCGCACCGTTCCGATACTGCCTCCAAAGCTCACGCTCAATATTGTGTGTTCGTTCGTCACATTTAAGTTCTGGCAACTGAAAAAAAGTTTTTGTTTAACAAAATGAAATGGAATTTTCAAACCGGAAGTGACGTATTTCCGGTCGAAAAATCACATTGCCATGTATTTATTGTTATTTACTTTTTTCTGTATTTTTTATTTATTTTGCCGACCGGAAATTATCGTATTGCAGTTTGGATAAATTATACAAACCCTCCGAAGGATCCAATTGTCACAGAATTAACTATGGCGCTCCCTGAGATGGAAACTGTGTACTCGACGTTTTCGCAAGACGGCAGACAATCGCAATTCAAGTGCGCATCTTTGCTCTCGTGTTCCTCGCGCGGATAAGGATCATTCACGAATCCATATTCCGTCGGTTCGACGCTCCACCATTTGTCTGCGAACATGTTTTTTTTTTTAGTCGCATCGGATAAATACGATTCGCTCTGTACTATGTAACTATACGTTATATACACTACCTCTGTTCCGCTTCAGGCAAGCGAGATCCACAAGATTACATGTTTTTACTTTTCCTGCGATTATTTATAATTATTAATTAGAATAAAATTATGAATTGCTGGAATTGCAATATAATTTTTAACTCGAATTGCAAATTATTTTTTAAGGTAGACAACAATTCGTTAATCTTTTTGAACACGTGTGCATTTTTTCAGAATTCTGTGTAATTTTTGAAAATTACGTTTTTTTATTAACTAAAAAAACGCGATTTTCAGAAATTACACGAAATTCTGAAAAATTCCTTCGTATTCAGAAAAATTAGCTAATCGTTTCATTTAAAAAAAAGTTAGGTTGCCGGGTGATTTGTTGGGAAATTTTTCTTCGTTAATTCGTTAATAACATTTTGGAATTATTGTTATTCGTAACCGATCTTTCCAGCACCTTACATATGCTTGGTTTTTTAAAGATTTTTATCCCGTCGAGAAGTGTTCGCAATTCTCTCTCAATTCTCTCTGAACTCACGTGGGCTCAGGATGTCTGCTCGTCCTACCTTAAGTGCGATACTATATCGTATATCTCCTCACCTTCGCCGTGCGGTATCGGATAGAAGAAAGGAATGCATTTGCAGATTTTTAATATGTCCCGAATTCGGCAAAGCATCATGCACTGACTATACGAGTAAGAACCTTCGAAGAACTCGTCGAGCTCAGTGTTGAACAGACATTGACGCTTCTTCTTGTCATACCGTATTACATCCTGTTTTCGAAAAACAAGAGTCTTAGGTTGCGTATAAGAATATAATATATAGCCATCGATAACTCATTATAACGGTCAAAGATGTAAGAAAAAAAAAATTCTTCTGAAAGCAGACAGAAAAAAAACAGTTTTTTTTTACATTAAACCGCAGGAACTTACACTAACCCTTTATAAGTCACATCGCCCAAAACCGTACCGAAACGGGACTAACGGACGCGGAGTGGGGGTCACGCGTTGTTACGGTAGCGCCTAAGAGTGGGGATAGAGGCGTGACTTATAAAGGGTTCAATCATGATTGAGCCATTTTGCAAGTTCAGTTAAAATGTAATATGGTTACCGTCAATTAATACTTTATTTAAAACATAGACGATTCCACACATGTTGTGTGTGAAATTTCAGCTTGATCGGTCAAGTTATTGTGGTTTGAGTTTTTCGCCTCTGAGTTACACACACATACATCAGAATATTTTTTGTAAATGTGATTTTTCGATGTTTTTGAACATTTTGAACATGTTTTCATAAAAAAGTCGAAAAAAACATTTTCACCAAAACAAGCTAACTTTATGGCAAAAATGCTCAAATCTTATTAAAACATTTATCTGGTAATCACTTCAATTTAGTTACTCTGGTGGAATTCGTTTTTTTCATTCGTACGTACCGGCGACGAGTAGAAAGAGATGGGAATCAGATGGAGAAAAATTTCATTCCGTGGACTGACGAGGATTTCTTTCAATCCACCGCTCGGAGCATCGGGATAGTCCGAAGCTGTGTAGATCAACACTTTGAAGCCTTCCGCAGGCAAAATATTGTAATAATCATCGCCCACCTGAGACTGCAGAAACAACCAAAGACCGTACTCGGTTCCTGATATATACGCGTGTTCGATGTCGATTTGCAGATTCTCGTTCTTTTCACTAATAAAAATATTTTATATAAAAAAAAAAACGATAGAATTATTTCAAGTAGAACGTAAAAGATCATCACAGCTTCGATCCTTATCGATATCGATCTATGTCCGTCACATTGTTATTCATGTTTGTTTATTAATCTAACTGAGGACCCAAACTTGTAAACGTAGAAAAAAAATTGAGTACCCGTTGAAACCGTCGGTCCATCTGACATAATTAAACTCGCAGCAATAACTCTGTTCACTGGTAAAAATATTTAATAAACAAAAAAAATCAGTGCCGATCCATGGCCTTCCAATTGTCATTGTTTTTTTTCTTCAAAATATGACTAATGAACAAAATTGGTAAAAGAAGAAAAAAACAAAGCTTCCTCTATGAGGAAGCAAAAAATTGAGTACCGTTTGAAGCCGTCGTTCCAACTGACGTAATTAAAAGTGCAGCAATGACCGTCCTGAGTCCAGCGAGAAACAAACATTTCCTGGCAGGTTCGACGCTCTCCCTGCCAGTAACAACGTTGCAAGAGAGTGTGACACTTCGGCACGAGTCGCTCCATGATAGGCAGCACCTTGTAATTTTTTGTCGACGCCTTCGTCAGTATGTCGTGAAGAAGCTTCGTTTCGCCTGGCTTCTCCTCCCAACTTTCGAACATGTACAAGTGTCCCATATACTTGATCAGAGATTTTATTGTCTGGAGAGTCACGTTACCCATCCCTCTGACCCTTTCCGTTCTCCATCTGTAAGATGAAAAAGCGAATCATAAAGTGGGTAAAAAAAAAAACTTTTAGAAATGTCTTCTTATCGAAAATAAATACATTAATATTATTTTATATTGAATATTATATTCGAATAAATATTTGGAATTCCCTCAGAGAAAGCTTTGTAATTTTGCAGTCCTATTTTTATTATTAATTTTTTTTTTTCTATTCTCCTTTCCATTTTTTAAATATATATAGTTTTTTTTTCGTCAAAGCGTCAACTCATTTTAAGAATCATTATTACAAAGTTTTCCTCACGGATCTGTGAAAAATCGACTAGTCCGTCGGAATACATTATAACGCAAGAATGGCATAGATTACAATTCCTCGGCTAGAATGTTAGCTTCCCGTCGGCTTATCACATTCATGTTGCATATCGCGACGCCCGGAAAATCAATTTTTTGCACCGGATACATGTCGTCCTCCACGGTAGTTCCGGTCGGATTTTTCCTGTAGCTCGCCGTTTCCATCACTATCATTAACGATAGAAACAAAAACGCCAAGAGTCGTACGGCCACCGTTATGTACCTGTAACATAGTTAAACGGCCGATTGGGAATTTACCGCGAACAAAAAAAAAAATCTTGAAAACTCAATAAAATGTTATAGAAAGGAAAAATAATCAATTGGATACATTACGACGTTATTATGTTTTCACAATCTATATTTTGGATAATATCTGTATTGTTATCTGAACTGTAAAAATTGTAAATGTAAAAGGGCTCGTTCCGTCAATAAAATAAATATATAAATAAAAATACAAATTTGATATTTACCTTTCTAAGCGATGTTTCTTTGAACCTTGCACATTTTTCTTCTCTTCCCCGTGTCTTGGAACATTTTTATCCGGTCGGTTGGACAATTGTTTACCGACTATGTGCCCGAAGATGTGAATTTTGGGTTTTAGAAAATTAGCCCTGTGATAGGCCGTCGCCGTTCGAATTGCTTTATCGACTTGTACTTTTGTCATTGCAACTGTAACTGACTGTCGGGCTTGAGCCACGAAGATATTTCCTCGTCGAGTTTCGCGGGTTCGCGTGTGGATTTGGAACGAGCTTAATATTTGTTCTTAAGTGTGTACACGAGGCCCGCTCATCGATCATAGTAGAATCGGTTTATTTTGTTATCAACCACGATTTCGAGATGACGGACGAAAATTCATTTGGTAACCGTAGGAAAACCATTGCTCCCAATTTCCCGCACTGTCGATTAATTGTCTCAATTTTTTTTATAGCAACGAATAACATACATTTTTCATGTCATTTTTTTTTTTACATCTGACCGTTTCACCAATTTTTAAAACACCCGCGTGTCTTTGAAGCGATCATAAAAGATAAAACTGTGGTCCTTATACAATATTTGCGAAGATTTCTTAAAGGATCGAAATAAAGGTAGTTTTTAAACTTTGAATCAAGTTTATTAAAACATAATCGCGTGGCATCGAATACAATTACATTTCAATAATCCTGAAAATAAGTGACAAATATAATATATACATACACATATATATATATGTATGTATAACTCGTTGCCTAACGTGATCGCGCAGCCAATGTTATCACCGAAGAATGGCTGATTCTTGACGGAAGTACAAATGCCGCGGGAGCACGCTCAAAAAATTGCGAACTTTGATCTCATTAAACTGCAGACTGATTTTTATTTTATTAATTTAGTAATTTTTTTATTTCTTCATTTTTTTTTTTTTTTTGCAATGTATAAGTGTCGATAAATCTAGCGCGATCAAACTCGGCTCGAATCATCGCGACGTACTAATTCAATATGTATAATAACGATTAAACATTCGTCACTAGATGAGTGAATTTGTCCAATTGGAAGAACCACACTCAACGTTTCAATGATTTCTATCACCTTTTTTTACTTTTCTTTTTGTACATCAACGAAAATCGCATTTTTTTCCATCGCTATCGCGATCGTTCATTAATTCAAAGTATCTTTCGCCAAGTCGGATACGCGAGTGAATGAAGATTTTGAGCAAACGTGTTTAGCGTCGACGGCAACTCGCGATTTACTTCGAGTCCCGTTGATGCCGACGTTTTGCGCCTAACAATAATCGTGTGTATAATCGTCCGATAATTAATTATATAATCGTTAAATTAATTGTAAAATTCGTATGTACAAATAACCTGGTAGACGGCGGGGAAATTCATTTCAAAAATACAATATAATCGACCTATTTCAGCACGGTGCAATTGATTGAGCAATAAAGTCAAAAACACCAGCTTACGCATTTTTTGTTTGTTCGTTAATTTTTTTTTTGTCTCGTCTGTCTCTTGTAATCGAGTTTATTTTCGAACGAGTTGGCCATTTATTCGAATAACGAGACTCTGCGGCTGAATATAATTTACGAAAACGCGTAAATTAAATTAATCAACGTCGATTAAAAAATCGTCGACCGTAATTGAAAAACCGATAAATAAATCAATCGCTCAATCGTGGAACACTTTAATCGAATAAAATCAGCGCAACTCCCTTTAGTTTCCGGCGCGAATTCGCGAAGCTTTGGTATTGTTTGTTTGTTTTTTTTGTTAAATATTTTTTCTTCTAACCCTCGGTAAAATAGTGCGTGTATCTCGGTAGTTATTTCTTCTTTTGATTATTTGTACAATTCATTCTGCGCTTAGCCTACGCAACGCTAAACAAAACCCGGACCACAAATTTTCTAACAAAAATATTTGTGATTGTTCCGTTTTAGGCGTTTGTTCTTGTTTTTTTTCCCCTAAAATTTTTCGATATCGACTAGAGTAATTAAGCTATCCTAGTTGAATTTTTTTTCGTCTTCTACTTAGTGCCTTTTTTCGCGACATACGCAATAGTTTCTTTTTCTTACACCGGCCTGCGATCAAGCCTCGGATTAGCCTCGGAGCTGCAGAAGAATATATTTATTCGGAGACTTCAGAAGACTCAATTGCTTCGACTGTAAAATACCTCGCGACTCTCACCACCGAGATAGATTTTTTCTCGTTCTTTGAGCTTGTGATCTTTTTTTTTTCACGAGTGAGCTTTCTCACAAATCGTGGAAACGACAACGTCACTGAATTTTTATCCACCATCGTAAGTTTTTTCTTCTTCATTGCCGTTCATCACTGCATCCTATCGACACAGGCCGTTACAATCAAAATGTACATGTATATAAAAGAGAGTTTAAACGTTTCCAGTTGTATAGACACAGTATGGCTTAGTCGTAGTTTTTAATTTCCGTCTTTTTTTCGCAGTACACAATCTGCTTGATATGGTATTTCTAATTAGTCGCGACTCTTTTGTACCGTGAAAGAAGCCTTCGTACGATTTTTTTCAAAATCCATTACCATTGTGCACAAAAAAAAAAGAGTTTGACTCATTTTTGTTACACTTTTTTTTAGAAGGAAAAGCAAATGCGCCCGTAAATATGGGTCACAAGGAACACCGACAGTGACGATCAGTTCGACGAAGAATATATTGCTTCGATAAGATAAGTGTAGTTCGGTTAAACACGTCGAGGCGATTGAGACGAATTTGATAATACAATTGTGCACCGAACGTGCGATCGTTCGTCCACGCCCGATACGGCTATTTTTTTTTTTTTTTTTACAACACGTAAAAATTCGATGTATTGTACGGGACGTGTTCTTTTTTTTCTTTTTTTTTATCGTAGTGACGCTGCGTGTTCGATATGACTCGTGCCGCGAGAGCGTAAAAAATTCTCAAAAGCTACGTCGTATAGTTTTTTTTTACTACGTCGATCAAGTACTTCGCGTGGCTAGTCGATATAATTTGCAAAAAATTCATCGTAGTTATTTTCTTATTTCAGACATATATCAGCGAATTTCGTGATAATATGGTTTAGGCCTTTTTCGAAGGATCAATATTTTTCCACGTGCGTCGCAGCTAACGCTCGTCGGCTGAGTTAAGTATGTAAATATAGCGAATGGATTTGCGAGATAAGAGAGTTCGCGACCGATAGGATTCACGAACGAGAGCGCGATTCGATACGCGCGTGCGCGAACCTTAGGCCGTATTTAAAAATAAAACTTCGAAGTAAACGCAATCGAACTTCAACGGTGAAAGAATCGTGACGCAACTATAATTTCTTTCGCTATCTATGATTTTCACGATATCGTTACCAATAAAAAGCGAACAGATTGTAACGCACTAAAAACGCGCTGAATCGAATTTTATGGCACTTCAAAGTTCACTAAAAAAAAGGTTCAATTGAAACTTTTGTCTAAAAATTATTCGATCCACAGTGTCGCACACTTTCCGAGATCATAAAAAAAAATACAACGAAGTACACGACGTGCAAATATAAAATTGATTCTACTCGTACTAGACTCGTGAAACGTACATTCGTCTAATGAAAATTTAAAAGAAGCAATCAAGTAAGCTATTAAGGAAGTTGGATCGTATGACAGTAGTCTAATGAGTGCTATATTTTTTAAGTCGTTTACACTAGTCATTTACGATGTTAGTGCGATAAAAATTTTTCTGACGAGTTTACAGCGTGAGCCGAAGGCGAGTGTCGCAATCACGCGAGTTATGAAAAAGTTTTTCGCACGAGTATTCTACCAAATTCTACTTCCCAAAGTGTGAAAATTGCAGAGCATTTTCCGAGGAAGAGAATGATCCATGGTACATAAAAAACGAGCAAAAAAATTACGGATTATTCTTCGACATCTGCCGTTATACAAATAACCATTGACTGTAATCGATAGATAAAACTTCCTATAAACGACTTAAAAAATCCCCCACTCATTTGACTACCGTGAAGCGCTCATACTTCCTTAAAAATATGAAGCTTCATCGCTCGTCTAAAAATCGCGTCGATCCGACACCATCCCGACCGAAAATAACTCGTCGAACTCGGGCGAGTAGTTTTCGGCGTGACGGCAACAAGGTGCTGGATTCGCGAGAAAATGTCCGTAACAAAATTCCGACAAAAAACCATCATCAAGACTACGAGTCCTAAGCCACCGAATCTCCACATACATTTCTCAGCAACTCGATAATAGAATAATAAAATTTAAAAAAATAGTAAAAAAAGACCCAAACAAACTAGCACATAGTTTCGGAAGCAGGAGCTGGAACATTTTTGTCGCTCGTCTCCTGAACTTCGTCGGAGTCGCGAGTGGCGAGGGGTCTCGAGAGAGTTTGCTCGATTTCGCGGGTAACGCTAATAGTGGGTCCGGGCCTGCGGGACTCGTCGGCTCGATCGATGGCCGAGGATCGTTTGAGGTGTCGATGCTCGCTGGCCGTGAAGAAGAGACCGCCGGCAGCGGCGGCGTTAGCCTCGTCGTTGCCCGAGCTCGAGTCGTCGCCCTGCATGTACCTTCGCTGTATGAGGTCTTCCATCTGCTGATAGTCGCATTTCTCGGCGTCGCGGAGATGTTCGTTCTCCAAATGCCAGGCCATCTCGGGATCGGAGAGTTCGGCGACGTTTCGTCCTCTGCAAGGCGGAGGCGAGACGGGCGGTGTTCTCGGCGGGCTGAGCAGGCCGCAGTAACTCTCGAGCTCGTCTGTTATGCTCGTGTATTCGGCGCGCATCGCCAAGAGCGTGTTTCTTTGGTTCGAGCTGCTTCCGCCCGCGATGGTAGCCACTCGTGGCTCGGCCCATTTTACCCCCCGTTGCATGCCCGCCGGCACGAGTAGCACGGCGTCGTCGGACTCCGAGCGCGTTCTGCTGTTCTGGCGGGTCGTCCGCTCCCCGGAATCTTGACGAATCTCCGAGAGCGGAACGTCGCTTATGGCGTCCCGCTCGAGATCGCCGGGCTTCACGGCCGGCGGACCGGAATCCTCGACGTCCTTGCTCTCCTCGCTCTCTCGGCTTATCGTCTTCTTGTCCTCCGTACCGGTCGGCAAATCGGCGCTCGACGACGACTCGTTTCTGCTCAAATTCTCTCGCGACGTCTCCGACTGCTTGAGGGTGTCGTCGTCGAAGTGCTGACCCATGTGCAGCACCGTCGCGTCGGTCAGCGAGCGCAGCATCCGCCTCTGTCGCAGGCCACTCACGACCGGGATGTGAGAGTGCGAATCGACGTCCGAGGCGACCTCCGAACGCTCCGAGACTCGACGCGGACGGACCTCGATGTCGAGGGCCGAGAGACCGTCGTCCGGCATGTGCGTCGCCATGAATCGATGAATCACGCCGAGGTGGGCGAGCGTCTGCTCGTTCAGCTCCTCGAGCTTTCGGATGCGGAATTCGACCGACTGGAAAATTTATCGGTGCGGGGTTAATCGAGTGTTGGGTGGAGCTACATTGTTTTGCCGAACTACAATCGACCGAATCGTCGTTAGGACAGAAGTCCATAAGACGATTTCCGAACTTCCAAACCTTTATTTTTTTAAATCGTCAAACTGCCGAATCGTTATTTTTTCGAATTGTCAAATTTTCGGAACTTTATTATTCCGAATCTTCATTATCGGTCATATGTAGATTCGGCCGATTGAAGTTTCGGTTGATGTGGTTCTGTGTTGCCTGAAAATGATGAATGAAAATTAAAAAGTCGACGTTCGATTACCTGCATCGAGGCGTGCTGACTGTTCTCCTTCTTGTCGATGTCTTCGATCTTCTGATGCATATTTTCCACGCGCTCGGTAGTGAGTTTTACGCGTTCCTCAGTCGACATTTGAAGTTTGAGCTCTTGTTCTCTGAAATAACCTTCGACGCAATCCTCCTCGAAGTCGTAGAGACGCTCCATATCGTCGGCCTCGAGAAAGAGCTTGAGACCGTTGTCGTAAGTTTCACCAGAGCGCATCTCGCCCTGCGTCACATACCTTAACAAGTATTTTATTAGCAAATATATGTGGCAGACCGCGATAAGCGGCGGTGGTAATACCGGTTTCTGCTCGTATTCCATTACGACCGTGAAACGCTGAAACATCCATACTTGGTGAGCGACAGCGTTCACTTCGATGAATATGTTATTGAATACGGCTATCAGAAGATTAATCAAGAGTATGTTTGCGACGAGAAGATAAACCGACATGGCGGCTGGCGTTATCCAACGACCCGGCAAGCATGGAATCATTCCTGGCTCGGCACCGCAGTCCGGATCGATATTGTCGGCGTACACCTCACCGTAAAGCATAAAGTACGGCTCCAAAAATATCTGTAACATTAATTCATCATAAAAACCCAATAAGTAAATAAGTAAAATCTTCAAAGAAATTTATAAATGTAGCTTCATACTCGTATAGAAGTTCGTTGAAATTTTCATACTGAAGCGATCCCGAGGCTTTCAACAAATTCGAATTCTCATTTTTTTTTAAATACGCGCTGAATTTGTTTCGTTAATCGAAATTTTTATCCGTTAACTTACATCACGAACTATCCTCCACTTTGGTTCGGCATTTGGATTGAGTATAGCTTGTCTGGCGACACCGAAGCTCATTAATACGACGAGCAGGAGTACCACGAAGTATATCATGTTCTTGACCATTTTTCCCATCATGGTAACCAAAGGACCTGAAGAGAAAAAAACGATGCAAAAAACTTCATATAAAAAAGGTCGGCTTAAAAATTATCGAAACATTGAAGAAATGGTTATTACCAAAGTATTTGTTGACTCCAAGAATATTGAGTATCCGAAGATACCAGTAGATACAGTCGACGCAGTATATTACCCGTCCAACGTCGAAAGTCGAAGTGCGCAGGCGTAATATGAGACCAATTTGAAAGAATATTATTGCACCGGCGTCGCAGGGATTCCACATGTTCCATGCCCAGACGCTGAATTTGTGGGACAATTTTGCCGGTTCCGAGGTCGCTATTTCACGAACTTTCTCACAGCCGAGGGTGCATATGTAGGCGATAGCGTATATCTCGGCCCACGATGGACAATCCCCCATTCGCACGAGGATCGAGTACGAGAAGAGAAGCAAGAATATCATGTACGCAATCTGCAAAAAAATATACAATACATTTATTTAAAGGCTTAACGCTCACGCTAAAACAAAAGTTCGATTTTGTTTTTTATAGTTTATAGTGTCTAGAATATTTTGTTAAATTTAGATGTCGAAATTCAACAAATTACGAAAGTTAGTACTAACTTTACATAGTTAGTAGTTACATACATAGTTAGCCTTTAAATACAATTGGCCAACAAATTCGTGCAATTGAACGAAATAAAATTCCTGAACGAACTCACAGCGTTGGCCCAGAACTTTGTGATGGGTGCGGTGTAAAATTCCCAAAGTTTCTTCTTGAAGCGTAGTGGCCTGTTAGTTTTGTTGTTGTAATACTCGGAGAGCAAGCCGTAGGCGCGATGAAGATTGTCGTCGTGGTCCGTGAGGACTTTGCCGTTCTCCTGAACGATCGTCTCCTTCACTATAGCCGGATTGTGTTCATTGCCAATCAAAGCCTGAGAAGAAAAGAGCAAATCGATATTCGTGACGAGGGAAGAACGATAACAATGCGACAAGAAGGTGCAAGCTTTGATAGGAAAGATTCGAACGAGACTCCGAAAAATGTCGGGGTTGTTTGTAAAGATAGACAGAAGGGCTGCCACTGCGAGCACGAGTAGACAGACCTGATAATAAGTGAGAGCATTTTTTTTTAAGAACAGGTGTTAGTCGAGTATCGAGGACGCAAAAAAAAAATTATTCCATCCGTGAGCTCCTGCGTGAAAAAAGTAGTTTGTGAGTTCAAGCGTAGGTAAACACTGTGCGCACGAACATCGGAATCCGCTCTTTCCGCGTCGTTAGTCGATGCTTGCGAATCTGTGAAACGAGTTAATTGATGTACGGATGGCAAAGCACGGACTTTGCGAAGATAGAGATCTGAAGATCGTTCTGCAGCAGTAAAAAAGGAGTAGAAGAATTTCTTAGCATTCCGGAGGATCGAGCAATGCATAAATGGTTGAGGGATACGAAAAAAAAGAGAAAACTACTTTGCTTCAAAAATCCAAATCTCAATGCCATTGAGATATCGAATTACAAAATGTCGAGCAAAAAAAAAATTACGAGATATAAACAGATAAAAGAAAAATAAGCACTCTCATTAAGAAAAAAGAAGAAAAAAAATCTCATTTTTTTTATAAACAATTCATTTTTCAAATAATTTGTTCACAATTTTTTGGCGTTATAATTGTTATGCAAAATCAAAGGTCTTGACATAATTAATACCGCTGATTTTTTCGGACTTTTGGCATACCGCGAAGTACTGAAATCTTTATCGAATTAAACTTTTGGTCGAGAATGTGTGTGTGACGCATCCTCAACACGATCGTCGAGACAAAATTAAAATGTAGCAAAATATAGTGAAACGATAGAGTGCGAGAGGCGACGAGAGACAAATGTTTCATTACGACCACGGCACAGTTGTTCGAGAGTACCTTTATACCCTGCTGACTTGACGATTTGGCGCAAATGCTGATACTCCTTCGGCGTCGTTTCTAGAAAATAATCACAACGTGCTTGCCTCTTCGAATTCCAAATATTCCTCTCATTGTGCGTATTTTATCTCACTTTCATTTGAAGGACACATAGGAGTGTGGGAAAAAACGTTAAACTGTTAGCACGACAGATATAGGTGACTCGAAGATCGCGAGTATCGCAGCGTCTCTTTATCATTGCGCAAAATTAATCTTTTCAGCACCTTTAATATGCTTGATTTTTTTTCAGATTTTTATACTATCGAAAAGTGTTTGCAATTACCTCTCATTCATCTGAAACTTATGCGAGGTGAACACTATTCGCAAGGACTACCTTAAGGTGAAGTGAAAGTCACGTGGCGGAGCCAGAAGTGGGAGAGAGATAGCGCTATTCGTCTTACGGTGAAGCGAGGGAGAGCGACAGAGAACGTGTTTCACTTCACCTTAAAGAAAAATATTTTTTATTTATTAATGTTACCTCGACGTCCGGTCCGGGCGGAGCGCCCAGCTCCGAATCGCTGTCCTCGTTCTCGTCTTCCAAGGCGATGAGATGCTCCTCCTGAGTCTGCGGCATGAGCTGCAACTCCTCGCGAGTCTTGAACTCCAGCCTCGTTATGTAAGGCGGACATATCAATCCTAGGACAACCTGGACAGCACGCAATCGATAAGTAAACCACACACGAGTGGCCGTTACACTTTCGACGAAAATAAAAAATTACAATTTAATTCACAGTTACCGAATCACCTTCAGATTCGTATTTTTACGTGTCCTTAGTCCGCCCATCCACAGGTCGGCCAGTATTATCTGGCTGCAAGGATGCGCGAGCAGCGGCCGATGATTCGCCGTTACCGCGAGCGAGAGGCACGTTTGACCGGACCAATTTTGAAGCTCCGATGTCAAGAGCTGCTGCGTCTGGTCGTCGTCTTGGCGGTAGCAGAAATCGAGAAGCTCCAACGCTGTGAACAATATGTAAAGCCCGCTATATTTCGTGAAATGGAAGATTTGAATTCGCCCGTTTTTCGCTTGGCACATCGAGAACATCATTCAAAAATTAGGCAGAAAAGTTTGAAAATATCGTTTTCGACCGGGACGCGACGTCATATCGGAGATAGCGTATAGAATGGATTTCGAAATTTCGAAATTCGATCCTATATGCTATGATTTCGGAATTTCTGATTTTATAACGGACCGATTTATAATGCATTTCGAAATTTCGAAATTCCATTCAAATCGTATAATTTTTTGAATTTCGGTTCTTATAGCATATACAATGGAGTTCAAAATTCCGAAAGTCTATTCGAAATGCCATTCCATATGGAATGGATTTTCCCATGCTGTAAACTATGCGATCCATGCACGCGCTCGAGCCAACATAAACGTCTTCTATAAGTCACTCACATATATTCTCAAACTCCTTGCCGTATCCTCGAAGTTCATCGTAAATTTCTGTTTCGATGTCGTCCTCGGCAGCCTCGTGCGCCATAGCTTTGTAGAGTTTGAGAGCGACGAGCGCTTTGGCCAGAGCCTCTTCGCCGTGTTGCCACATGAGAAGGGCCATTTGTTGTCTCTTCGTCAGAACGGCCCATATGAGAAGTTCGTTAAACGGATGATCGAACAGGGGTGTGTCGCGATTAGCTGGTAGAGTTTCGGCCAGCAAACTCATCGTAAGACTGTCGGCTTTTCCTCCGGTTCCGGTGTAATAACGACCGACGCTGATCGCACTGCTGTTTCGATGACCATGTTGATTGTGGACACCCGAACGTTTCATCACTTTGGCGTAGATCATGCGAAACTTTCGTCGAGTGTAGTGAGCCCGATACGCGCCGCCCATTAATTTGTTTATCACCAAACCGATGTCGTGGAGAGTGTATATGTAGCCTCGTGGAATGTGAGGTCGAACGTCGCGCAGAATGTAGCCCAACGTATTCGACGGACCTTCTTTCTGTATTGACAAGAAAAAAAATTCGATATTGTGGTAATTGTGCTGTCGTAAAGAAACAAACTAATCGAGTTTAAAGCAAAAGTAAATTAATTAGGTCGCGTTCAAAAACTGTACGATCCAAAACAGCCAGAGCAAATTTTTTTTTCTTTCGATATTAGGATTTTTCCTTTCGATAAAATGCTGCCTGGCATCGATCGATGATCTGAGTGAAAATATTTACCGTATTGTACAATTCTTCGAGCCTCGGTATAGACAAAAATTTTCGCATCGATACTCCATTTTCGAGTAACAACTTGACGAAATCTATTCTATCGTGTTGGAGAGCCTGCATCATAGCTTGATCGAGAGCTCCCGGTGGCCATTTCTGGCCATATATAAAAATTTCACTACGCGCAATGTCGACCCTGTTCCATATAAGGGACAGCGACAATTGTTCGGCCGGTGACAATTGCTGGGACTTGAATAAAGCCGTCAAGATCGTTTGGTCGAGTTCTTGTGGTCGATCTTGAGATATTCGGAACACCGTTATCTGCAATAAAAAAACAGTTGCTTTTAATAATTCCGAAGATCCAATTTTACAGTTGAGACGAACAATCGAATCATTTGCCAAAAAATCAGCGTCCGAAAAATAAATCACAAAGCGTCGGATCAATGTTGGAGTTACCAAATTCTTTTTGCGAGTGCACTGCAACAGTTCGGAGTAAAGTTGACTCGCTTGTTCGGGTGAAACTTTGAAGGTTCGTTTGATGGTTTCCAGAAGATGTTCCCTCATGCCTTCCAATGGTCCGTCGACTTCGCCGGTGTCTCCGTCGATGCTATCGGAGGCGTATCTGGAAAAAACAATGAATTAATATATGTTCTTGTATGGTTCAAGCAACACCAGGCTCGAGAGAAATAACAGCGTTTTTCGGAAATAAATTATATACTTGTGCATGAAAGCGATAAGGTCAGCGGCACGACCGGAGCCATCGCACACGACGACTGGAACGGGTGGATCGTCCGTCACGTACTCTAGTACCGAACGTATCGTATTGGTGCCACCCTCGATAACTAACGCCACCACAGGTATACTACTGTGTGTATCTACAGGGGAAATAGCAGAATTTTTATCAATGGTAGATGCAATTGCGAAAGCTGTGCAGGACCGATTGTATTTCCATGTATGTACAAAATTCATTCAATTCATTTGAGGGCTTACGCCACAGGAAAATTTCGATTAAAAGAAAATAATTTATCTCGTCAAACATATTTTGTTACATTTTTATGTCGGTTCAAGTTCAGTGTCCCTGATATCTAAAAAATGGCTTGATGGATTTTTATGAAAATTTGTGCCGATATACTTCAACAGATTCGTGAGGCCTCGTGAGGCCTCATATTACATTTTTTGGAAATGATTCAGTGTTAGAAATGAGTAAAAATCGATTTTTTTTTTAAATGACCACCATTTTGCCATTTTTTTTGCCCTCGTTAAGGACCACGTTATACATTATTTGTTAAGAACCAATTAAATTTTCTTGCGGTGTAAACCGTTAATTTATTTAATACAGAACCGTTTTTTTTTTAAATCTTTATTTACATGTATACTTACAAGGTTGAAGCTTGAGATTCGATATGTATTTCTCAAGTTTTCGTCGCAGTACTATCTCGGCACCGTAACGCCCACCGGTGCCGTTGTCGACCAACAAAAAATAGGCGTGACGGTTATTTAGAACTGCGTATTTGGACCTGCAGAATAAAAGCATGTGTTTTTTTAGATTAACGTATTTTGTTGAGAATTTTTTTTAGCCTACCATGGCGATGACAGTGAATCGTAAGGTACTTCTCCTCCGCGGCCAACCAGCTCGTGGCTCTTTTCTAATATTCCCCAAGGCGCTATGCCGATACTGACGACGCGGCCCTGCCGCTGCGACCGTTCGAGGAGCAAAGCGTCTCCGACCTGGCGCGTTACACCTGCAATTGAATAATTTTCCTAATTAACTGTTCATCTCTTGTCTTCTCTTATCTTCGAAATTCAGATTTTTACCAGTGTTCGTTCCTCCCGTGAATATCCACGCTCCCGTTGTTTTCGCCGCTTTCAATAAACCCTTTCGCAGAATCTTCTTCAGGCTCGGTTGTAGCTCAAAGTTCGACCTTCCACCGTGTACGGTTATCAACAATCTCGGCAAACCCAAGTTCCATTCTCTACACAATAGCTGGAGAATCGGCTCCGGTCTGGTATCGTGGGCCAGCCTCACGTACTGTGCACAAACATTTTTCAGAATGGATTTGTACCGTTTATCCGTGTAACGAACAAGTACTGCATACTTTGATCACCCTGAAGATATCTGCATGAGACTGAGGGTCAAATTTTAAGACGTTAGTTTGAGCTGAAGATCAAATGTTTTAAGATCTTAGTTTGAGCTTGAGCTCGTCGAACTTAAGATCGAAGTTTGGCTCGAACTTCATCGAGTGCTTAAGATCCATCGTAAGTTCGAACTTACGATCGAATTTTATTTCGTGCTTAAGTTTGGTCTTAAGTTCGAACTTAAGTCGGAAATCCAATTCATTTCTCCCTAAAGCAGTGCATCTACAGAGACGTGCCGACGATGAAATTTGATGTCGTGCAGCTATCTTCGGGTAAATCACCTCCATGTGCTATATTCTCGAGATTTCGTCGTTCATAGCGTATGGGAGTGGAATTCGAAAATCATTAATCACCCCGATACGCTATATTCTTGAAATTTCACCGCCTCAACGTGCGTGAGAATTTCAGCTCACCTGAGCTTTCGTCGGATGCGGACCACCCTGAAACTCGATGGTACCGTAGGCATCGGTGGGCGCGGGACGAGTATTTTTTCCCGGTGCCCATTGGTCCCTTTCTGCTTCTCCGCCGCTTGTAGCCTGCACGTCTGCACCTGTGCCGCAGTGATGAGTGTACGAGTGACCGCAGCAACATCTGAAAATGACCCGACGAAAATTTACAATCGAACAAAGCTGTACCGCTCTGCGAACTGTATTCTTTCTAATCCCATTGCTGCAAAAATATCTTTAGGCACACACCAGGTTTTCTTCGTCAAAGCGTACTACAATATTGTGCTCGACAGCGGACACAGCTGACGGAGGCGAGAAAAAAACGAAAGCATAGTTGGCTCAAGCAAATGCATAAATCAATGAAGATGAAATATAAACTTTGCTGTGTAAATTGTCTTCTTTTTCTTTTTGTATTAACGCATCGTAGAGATTGGACGTAATTTTGGTTGACATAAAAAAAAGAAAAATGAAAGAAAAAATACAATTGTTCGATACCATTGTGAAAGCCCATGAGTACGTAAACGGCGTTAATAACATTTGTATGTAAAATTTAAGAGGTATATTTTTCTTTCTAGATCATAAAACAAAAAATTCCAACAGGTTTTAATAAACGTCCCAAACGACGCAATCTTCAGATTTTATTAATGATAAGAACAGCGTCAGGCTTTAGAAAAAAAAAAAAGGAAAAAATGTTGCCCGATTTTGCAAATAGAGCTGCGCCATCGAACCTCACCTGGAAGTCGTGATCACGTCGTATTCGGCGCGTTTATCTCCCTGTATCTCTTCAAACCTATGAACGGAATGAAACAAAGGGAAATAAATCAAACGAAATGTGTTCGTGTGCGTGTGGTAGATAGAGGCGAGTACATAGAGAGAAGAGACTGTTGCGAAGTCATTGTTGACCTTCGCTGATAGCGAGCGTTCTCGACGACTCGCTCGATTGTGTTAGTGATAAATACGTGACAAAGTAATGTGAATAATAAAAAATGAAAGAGGAAGAAAAAAAAGAAAAAAAAAAGAATTCAACAGACACGAGTGAATAAAATAAACGATTGTGTATAGAGAGAGCGATGTGTATAAAAAATTGATAACGAATCATTTTTTTTTCCTCATGAGACATACAAAATTAGTAAAAACATTCAAATGATGCTGGGTGTAAAAAGCATTAATTTGCAAAGAAAAAGCTGTATCAAGTAATAATTTTTTTTTCGTCTTCACTCTTCCATTGCACGCTCTACAGAACCACGTATAAGATGGCATTCTTAAGACCGCGTAAAAGTTATGTTCTATACTCTCGACAGTCGCTATAGATAGATTTAATTATAGGATTTATATATATATATACATATATATATATCAATGCCTGTCTCGTAGAAAAATTAATTGTAAATACGTCTTTGCAAGCAAATCAATTTTTCATTGAATTCTTTTCACCAACCTGTGCTCGTCTTTAGCACTCGGAATGAACTTGGAGCACTCCCGCTTCTGAAATGTTGCCTCTATCCAACTGCGCTGCGTGGTCTGCGTGAAAACAAGGTAAATTGATTAATAGACAAGAGGCGAATTAATTTGGCTCGTGTATAGCTGAGAAACTGGATCGGATGCTCGTGTTTCGTGTAAATTTTTTAACTACTCTTTCCAAACGATGCATCGCGAAATTGGCAATTCAAAGCGAATCCACTCCTCCTCTTTATTGCAGAGATCGAAAAAAAAGATAATGAACAGACTTTGGCAAAATTTGACAAAAATGATCCAAAAAATTGCGAAGTTCAAAATTTCTCCTATTGGTCGACAAACAACACTCAAGTATCGAGCGATACTGTGTAACTCTCAGAGATATCGATGCACCAGCTATATTTAGCTACTGTGGAATAACCTACTGACATGAAAAGTGTATCAATCATATAATCATTACATAAACAAAAGTAAATAAATAAATATTCATTTATCTATTTATTTATTTACTTTTGTTTATTTAATGATTATATGAT
The DNA here is from genome assembly GCA_933228735.2 of Amblyteles armatorius. Classification (NCBI taxonomy): domain Eukaryota; kingdom Metazoa; phylum Arthropoda; class Insecta; order Hymenoptera; family Ichneumonidae; genus Amblyteles; species Amblyteles armatorius. The sequence goes on from OW121688.1 coordinate 20,937,684, forward strand.
TGATACACTGAACATGTCTGAAAGTATATAAGTATATAGGAGTATGTAAATAAATGAGTAAACGCCACTAGGCGGGAATTGAAAATAAATAAACATAAACAAAAAATAAATACCTTGGCCTTCGTTCGCTTGATCTTGGGAGTGTTCGCTCCGCAGATAACGCTTCCTATTGCCATCTTGACTATCTTTTGTGCGTCGCTCTACTGCGTGCTTTCGCGGCATATGTAAAACAGGTGTAAAAACTATAAAGAAAACAAAAACAAAAACAAAAACAAAAACAAGGAGTAATAAAAAAAAATGGAAGCAAAATAAAAAGGAGTCGGAAGTTGACAAAATGAATGATGCAAGGCAATTTTTTATGCGTTCGACGGTGCGGTTCCAGGACACGGGTCCCGATGGGTAATTCTCCGGATATCGGTCGGCGACTTACTCACCACTTTTATTATTTTGGGCTTCTCAATCATGCCGCCGCATGGGACAGGCCTATAGCCGCTCTGGCCACCGGCGCGCAACCAATTTCCGTTGAATATAGCTTCGCCGATGTCGTATCAGGGCCAGAGATTGACGTACGCTCCGATCTTCATCCTTCCGCAGGACGATCGAGATCAAACTTTACCTGCAAACGACAATGCAGATCGTCAATAAAGAAATACTGGCAAGGAAATTAAAAAAAAATATCTGTCTCAATCTGGACAATTATTATTATTATTATTATTATCATTATTAGTCACGATGGACGGTTTTAGGTACGAAACAGTTGTTAAATCTTCAGAGAAAACTCTCAACGCACGTAGACAAGAAATTTATTTTTGTAACTCTCAAAGTTTAGGCTGAACCGATGACTCATATTTATTTTTGTATTTTGTGAATTGTGTTATGCAAAAAACAAAACAAAACAAAAAAAAAACAAAGGAATTTACAGAGAAACGAGCCCTACATTTGCCTCGATACATCGTCAACCCTTAACTGCCCTTGCAACCAGAGCAAAAATTTTGTATCACCGAATAGTAAAAATATTCAAAAAATTTTATGAACTTCAATACTCGGACATTTTTTGCGAAGCGCTAATTATCTGCGAACGAAGCGCGAATTATCTCGGAAGTGAATTTTGCGTCGTGGAAGTATTTTTTTTTCTCCATACGTCAGTGATTTTTTAAGTGCCTCCCCCTTTCCGAGAAGTAAAAATAAAGGTTTACTGCACTCGGTGCACAGCGCGAATTCCGCGCCGATTTACCAATAAATTAATCCAAACAGCGTCCTACACCGAGCGAGCTCGCGAGCGGGTCGATAAATCGGAGGACAAAGAAAAAACACTCGATTGTCACAAGAAAGTGTGATTTTTTATTTTTTAAGTTTCACCACCTCACCGCATTTCTTATAACAAACGAAAAAGCGAAAGGAAGGAGCTACGGATACAGCGGTAATTCGACGCACCTCGTGCATCGATGACACATCGCATACTTGACAATGTCTCGTTGCAGTTTAACCTCGACATTGGAACGATCTAACCTAAGCGCGCACCCCGCGCAAGATATCGTAACGCGCGCAAGTCGGCAAATGTAGGTTAATTACTTACCAACAAAATTCGATGAAGCCGTTCGGAACACCGCACGAGGTCACCAGTGCATATGTGTATACATGTATATATTTTACTATATATTTATATACATATATATATCGGGCGCTAAATATAATAAAAAGCTTCCGAAGTGTGATTGGTTACGTTATCACTCCGTTCACCGATAATCTTCCGGGTGGCGATAACGAAGATTCTTGATCGGCGACGAATGCGCGAATCATGTCGTCGCCTGCAAGTTTCTCGCGATTATAACTTTTATGCTCTTTTTTTTCACGGCGCGAGATACCCTCAACGGAATGGTTTGTTCTGGAACATCGAATTTTTTGTCCCGCGCGCGCACACACGAGACGAGAGAGTGGAAGAGCGCGGAGTCTATCGGAGAGGCTCGTCTAGCAGAGTACCTCGAGTCTTCGGGCACCGAGGCGCGCTACTCGCGACTCTCGCGTGTGCGTGTTTACTCTGTCCGTCTCTACGGCAATTAACGCCAATCACCGAAGAGGGCTTAAACACTTCTTTAGCCTCCAGACGAAAGACGAGCGCACGCTCGGGATGAGAATGATTAAAAACGAAAGAAAAGAACTAAGTGGAAAATTTACCTAAAAAAAGGAGATAGTGTTGGGAGGTTATGCACGGTTTTTTTTTCAAAGTACGGGTAGCAATAAGGAGCTCGAAGAAACTTGATCTAGGCCTGAGGAAATTGGTTCGCATATTGATCGCCTGTAATTTCTTTTTCATTCTCTTTACTCTATAATCGTAGCGATTTGCCAGTCTATTCGGTAAAACAATTTCCTGCAATTGCGAGCGTTTTGTAGCGGACGACGAATCGACCTTGCTCGTGCACGGAACCGCTTATTGTGTACGCGATGCAATGGAATAGTCGTTTGTCCGACCTTACAATGAAACAATCGATTTTCTATACCGGTAGATTTGTTGGGAGCTTTTACGACGGAAATTGTAGCAGGCTTGGGAGGGTCACGAATCGATGGCGTAGAAAGCAGTTTTTCCGTGTCTCACGATGTGAAACAGTCTCTGTCGATAACGAAAACTGTAATCCATTTTTTTTTCACGTAATAGTTGAGCTGATAATTTGGACAAGACTATTTTGAGTACTCTGACAATAAAATCCCAACATTCATGAAAATACGAAAACAGCTTCCTCTATGAGGAAGCAAAAAAAATGTTAACTATTCAGCCGAGGCGTAGATCGATAATTGACAATTACTAAAGAGAATAAACAACAAAAAATCTCGCATCGTATTATTCTAGCCAGTTCCAAAATGAGCCAAGCGGGGCCGCCCACTTGGCTTTGTTGATCGCGGTTACATGAATGTGTAATTACGTATGATTAAATGAATCACAGTAGCTTGGCATTACCGAACGGTGAAGCGTTACGTGCGAGCTCCGTCGTTGCCAATAAACGATTGTAAACAGACGCATCTATACTGTTCCCATACATGCTCCTTCGATTCAGGCGTTTCGTCGAGTTTTGACCAACAACACGTTTCTCGGAGCCCTTGGCAAGCCAATGTCAAGAAATCAATGTCAATGACCTCTTCGACCACGGAGGGGTGTGACGAAGCGTTCGGCACACTGTGTCATGAGTTTGTATTTAAAACTCGATTATTACACTTTCGACTTTTCAAGCACGATTAGTCATGTGCATTGCCCAATGAGATTAAAAAATAGTCGCGAGACTTCCGGTTGGTAATATGCCAGTTTCGAAAATAAATTTCATTATTTTTAATCGCATGATCTTGCGTGCCTGGTATTAACGGGTATTTGTTTTCGAGCTCTTGCGCAGGATAATGGGAAATTTCGTCCCACCCAAAAAAATCTTTTCATCATTACATATTAAAAAAATCATACATTTCTAGTGATTTGGACTTAAAAAAAAAAACTAAAGTCCATACCGAAAGCATATAGTGCAGCGCATACCAAACACAATACATCGCACGAGACTGTTATGACGTTTAGCTAAACACGCTCATGCTGCCGGACGATCTGCGCGCGAATAATCTCGAGCAGGAACACTTGTCGGCCAAATATAAACGGCGTTGCAGTCTTAACGGTCCGGCAGTTTGAAAACGAGCGAGGTGCTAGAAGGGTCGCTTCTAATTCGTCGGAGCAGTTCTCTTCGAATTTTATTGGTGAACAAAAATATCCTCCTGAAATAATTATTTTAAAAAAACTGAATTACTATACAATAAATTCAAAAAATTATACAAAACTATACAAAACTATACAAAAAAACTGAATTACTTTAAATAAATTCTAATAAATAATTTACGAAAATTTCCAACAGCACTACGAGGAGAAATTTTATAAATTTTTTTTTTGCTACAAACGAACAAACGAAAATGGCTTTGGTACCGAGTTTGTGGCGGGATTGGTGGGAGGACTTCGAGAGGCCGCATCGCTTGCTCGACCAACATTTCGGGCTGGCTCTGAAGCGCGACGACCTGCTCAACACCCTGGCGCTTCCCTGGCGCTTCGATGACTACTTCCGGCCGTGGAGAAGCCTCCTAGAACCGACTCCGATTCCCGCGAAAATTGAAGTCGACACCGACGACAAGTTTCGCGTCATCCTGGACGTTCAGCAGTTCTCTCCGAACGAGATAATCGTCAAAACCGTCGGAAACTCGATAATAATCGAGGCGAAACACGAGGAGCGAAAGGATCCTCACGGCTTCATCCAACGGGAGTTCATGAGACGGTACGACCTGCCGAAGGGACACGACATCAACCGGGTCATGTCCAATCTATCGTCCGACGGTGTTCTGACGATCACAGCTCCGAAACTCTCGACTACGGCTCCGGGCGAAAGAATCGTTCCCATCGATCGCACACAATTTCCAGCTATAAAAAATATGTAATAAAAAAAATTAATTCGGTTTCAACACTGTTACGCAAGATAGTGAAATTTTTTTTGTATTTTTTTTTCATGCAGTGAAACACAGCTGGTGTCACCATCGCTCGTGTCAAGGCCTACGAAGCGGCTACGATGGTTTCGATAGATCTGTGGGTTGAATCCCCGGTCGTGTCGATTGATCTTTTTTTATTAAAAAAAATCTTTTTTTTTATAAAAAAAAGTTTTTTTTTTTTAAATTCTAATTCATCGACACGAAGGGAGTTTTACTGTATTCTCATCGAGGCATTATACTTCGCGACCTTGTGAGAATTCTTTACTGCTGGACTGCACCGCTGCGCAAATACATTCTGTAACTACTTAACGACTTGAGGAATCGAAGTAGAACTAATCGTCCGCACGATTGCGACGTACATTGGTAATATCGTTAGGATATGTAATACTATGTACAAGATTCACGAATGGGTCGTCAGACCCGTGCTTGGAAATTCATAACTTTTTGTGTCTTCCTGGTTTTTTTTTTTTGTTTTTTTTTTTTTCGATGAATAAATTGTTAAAGTGAAATATACCCCACAGTGTTGTGTTACTTTCTTTTAGATTTTAGATAAAATTCTATCTATTTATTACCAGCTTTACAATCTTAGAGCCTTAGGTAACTTTTTTCTGCTTTTTTATAATGGCGTCACAAAAAAGGCTAAACAAACTACTAGTCATCGTCCAGCGAAAGAAAAACAATTGGGTCGATCTCACTGCAATACAAAATAGATTTTTTTTTACTAGTCTTTTTTCGCAGCGATGCTGATTTTTTGAGTTAGGTGTTGCTTGCTCGAGTCATACAATCTTATCGTTATTGTCTCAAACCTTTTCATTAAATTTAATTTATAGTTCCATATACGAATTTTCGCCTCGGCTCCTCCCCAATTCGTCACTTCCGTGCTATCGTTCAGTCTGAATCACCGAGGGCTCTCCTTTGCCAATTCAAATTGCATTATTTTTAGACCGCAGCTCTCGGTGCTGCAAAACTTATCTCGCACCTACTATACATATTTGTATATATATATAGTTTTTTTTAGTGATTTGACACTCGACCAATTTCCACGTTATTTTTGCCAAGCAAATCATTTATAGCTCTAGATGTATAATCATTTTTTTCGGTGATCGATTGCCATGGATCACCGGGTAACGCCTCTCATACGGCTATCATATCTATCTATCTATATATATATATATATAATAAAAATGAAGGATCTCGAAACAGGTTTTCGTTGAGTGTTTGCAAATTGATGAAATAAATTAATTTTTTGTTCGACAAATTGATTCCCGCTGGTGGGTCTTCGTATTGTATCGTTGCGTCTGTATCTGTTTAAAGCTTTCAATACCTCGCCCGATGCTAAAGCTAATTTTTTTTTTATGCACGGGATGCTCGTAGAACCGAAGGTCCTTCCGACGAGAAATTCCCGTTCACATTTCGCAACTTTCGTTCGCGAGATCGAAATTTCGTAATAGCTTATTATGCACGAGGAACAGTTTTTGTTAAATGCATAATAAGTTACTCATCCATCGATGAGATGTTCGAGTTTTATGTAGTGTTTTTTTTTTTTTCATAGATAAACGACTGCATGTGTGAAAGGTCCGGCCGAAACCGGCTCATCGAGAGCATCATCGGATACAGGATGGGTCGAGTGTATATAAAGGAACCGAAGATTATTGCCACTATCAGTCGATCGATTCGTGAAATCGGCGTTTAGTTCGGCAAATCTGAGACGAAATGAAAGGACTATTTGTGAGTACAGGACCAAATAATAAAAAAAAAAAGTAGCCATTTACGTAGATTACGTGAAAGATGCAAAAGGAAAAAAAACTTTTTTTTTCATGAAAAGAATTTCGTAGGAAATTAAGACAATTGTAATGCAATTTTTTAATACTCTCTTAGCCTCGACGTCGAAAATGAAATAAACGCAGTGCGAAATTTTTTATTAGAAAATTATCTTCTGCAAAAAAAGAAGAAAAAAAACGCCACAAATATCGAGGCGAAGGAATCTCGCGAAGTCCAAGGTCAGAATTGCCGTGTGCATCCACGCGAATTTCGTAGCTTCAAATTAGTCGTAGCGCGTGTTACGCTTCCTGGTCAATTAAAACACAACCCACGATTTTGCCTTTTACAGCGAAAACCGACTTTTCAAGGTTTCGATAGATCGCGCGAAATTGCATATTGATAACGACAACGATCGATCACCGTGAGCTTATAAGGACGACTGTTATTTATTCGACGTTTGTGAGTCATCGAAATACCTCGGACGTGCACCTAGTATAATAGATCAAATTTATTATACGCGTACGTTAAATTACCGATTTTCTAACGCCAAAAGGGCGTATTAACGAATGCCGAAACACAGCCAATATGTCCGTCTGACACCAAGTCAACGATATATGTATACATATAACATATACATATACATAGATGTAAATGCATTTTTTTTCTTTTTTGTTCAGATCTTTGCGTTATGCGCGACTGCAGTTTACTGCGGCAGATTGCCTGTCGTACCGGCACATAAACCGGAAGTCCGGAATCCAGTGGAATTTGTACAACAAGTACCGGTGGTGAAATCCGAGGACTCTCATAAGCAGCCTCAACAACGAGTGCAAAGACCAGTGGCAATACTCAGCCAAGATTCGGATGTAAATCCCGACGGTTCTTACCACAATTTATGGGAATCGGAGAACGGAATAAGAGTTTGGGAAGAAGGTTCCGTGAAGGTCCTGAACGGCGACGAGATCACGTCGGTCAGCGGGAAAATATCGTACACAGATGCCGATGGAAATCCGATCGTCTTGACTTACACAGCTGACGAGAATGGATTCCAGCCTCAGGGAGATCATTTGCCTACGGCGCCACCTGTGCCTTCGTCGGTGGTTCGCGCCCTGGAGTACATAGCCGCGCATCCTTACGTCGAGGAGGAAAATATCAAGAAGGAACACAAGAAGGAAGTTAATTATACAGCAGGAAAAGACGTATTAATACCTATCGTTGAAGATGCATAATAGGCAGATTGAATGAAACCCGATGTGTTCGACGATGTGAATCGTGTGGCAAGCCCGGAGAAACGGTTTAACAACTTATCAGCGGAAAAACAAATTGTGTGTTTTCCGCTGGGGAAAAACACAATTTTTCATAATTTTGTTTAATTTTTAAAAATGTATATGTCTCCACATAATCAATAAATACTCTTCCGAACGACCGTGGAGTTGTGTGTAAAATTTTTTACATATTTTTTACTATACATTTACATTTTTTACATTTTTTTGCCGACCAGGGGATGACACTTCGCATTAAGGTGATGTTGGTAAGACCCCGCGCCCAGTCGGTAACGAAAACTGTACTGCATGCCGTTTTAAATTCGTAGACCGCCGAGGAAAACAAAAATCGTCTTTCCCTGCATTTGTCGATTCCCTAGGGAAAGACAATTTTCTTTTTCCTCGGCGGTCTGCGGTCTGCGAAACGGTATGCAGTACAGTTTTTGTTACTGACGGCGGTATTTCACATCACCTTAAGACCACATGAAACACCTCAGTCGGGCTCAGTCTGTATGAAAAACTGTAATCGATTTTTCTCACGGGTTATCGCATGTACGGTGAAAAGAAAAGTCCCATCGGAAGCGGATATCATCTCGATAATTCCGTTATCGATTGATCGTCACAAGAATTTATCGTGACGTTTACAGACTCGTGTGGGTGTGCCAGTAGATCGTTATTGTGTGGGTCACGAATGGCTGTCAGTCTCGATCAGCTGTTGCGAATTTCCAAACACTCGATTGACAACGTGGAAGTGCATTGGACAGTAAGCAGCTCCGATTCGTTGACGTCGGTGAAGTACGATTGATGAGCGCGTCTACCGTCAAACGCAGTGATTTGACAAGTGAAATACGAAGAATGGAGTTGTTTATCGAAACTTGACGAATACATAGCGCGAGTGCGTAGGTGTGTGCTAACATAACCTCGAAAGGTCGTAGCTGTTGCACGTCGAATCAACGAGCACAACGGAGAAAAGCTCGACGGCGACAAAAGACTCGCCCTCGACGATGGCCTGGCTGTCGGGGCTAGCCGGCAAAGCTGAAAATTTGCTCAACAAGATCGATCAAAACACCGCGGCTGTTTTGAGCAAGGAGAAAAATGATTACGAGCAACTCGCCCAAGTAGCGACGTCCAGTCGGTCGCCGCTGCGCGTCAGGTACAATTCGGAAGGAAAAAAAAAGTTTGCCGACGTACAATTTATTTTTCTTCGAAACGACGGGCTTCGAATTGAAAGAAAATAAAACTTTGATTTCAGTTCGGAAATCGGCGGAGCGCCGAACGCGACGATGGACTCGCCCATGCACAATTTTCGTCCCGTCGGCTCTTCGCTCCAAGCGTCCAACGTCCTCGCAGTAAAAAATGTTTGTACATTTCACAAAAATTCTTTGCCCTCACAAGTCCACGATTGTTATTTAACTTTCGATCCTATGCGCCGAACGCGCAGTTTTGTAGTACATTTTTAAAAAATTTTAGTTCTATTTAGTAGAGAAGCGATTTTGCTCGCTTATAGATAGTGCAGAGAGAGATAAATATTTCCTTACTTTACATATTATTGTTATTATTATTTATTGATCGTAAAGCTCTAGGACATCGCCCCTTGAGAGTCAACACAAGATATGAAAGATGCAGACAAAACGGCAATAAAACATGTAAATGTCGCTTGCAGCAGGCGAGCGCAGCACCTAGAAGTAAATCACTAGGCTCATGAGGTCCGATTTGATTCTAATTAATGGTTCCATATTCTTACAGTTCCGTCATACTCGAAGACTTTTTACATGACTGAACGACTTTCTGTTAGACCAAGAAACGGATGAAAAAATTATTCAATATTTAATAATCATACAATTAATAATTAAGAATTATTTCATATTTAATAATCATGTGATTAATAAATATGAATTATTTAATGTTAAATAATTTCATTTAATTGCTTAACAATATATTTTTCGCGGAGTGCGAAACATTTTTCGATTTTACAAAATTATTTTTTACCGCTACAGAACGACGAGGATCTGATGACGTATCTGAACACGCCGACGAAGAGCCTCGGTGGTGTTACGACGGGACCGCCGACTCCATCCTCGCTGATCGTGGAGCACTCGGCTGAGAGTACGGATTCCATATCAGATTTGATAATACACAGCGGTCGAACGAGTCCGGAGCCGCTGAGGATTGTCCTGGACCTCTCGGACGACGAGTCGTCGAACGGCGACGAGCCCGGAGATCCGCCGGATCTCGTCGCTAAGGAGAACGCGTCGTTGAGAAAGGAGATAGAAAAATTGCGCAACGAGCTCATCGTCACGACGCACGTTGAGAAGTCTATCGAGAACGAGCACGCTGGCTTCCAGCAAAAGCTCGACACTCTTAGACGCGAGTACGAGTATCGTTTGACTCAGCAACGCTTGGAGATGGAACACCTCATGAAGCGATCGCGCGACGGCGACGCCAAGAAAAATTCCAAAGCCGCTAAGAGAAGTTACGACGAGAAAACGGAAATTTTTAACAAACAGGAGAACGAGCGTCGCAAAGAGATCGAGGCCCTGAAAGAAACGCTCAGAGCGAGGGAGATCGAGACTTCGGAGAACTTGAACAAACTTTCGGAACTCCAGTCGTCCCTCGAGCGGTGCAGATCGGAGCTGAACTCCACGAGACTCGAGCTGGAGCAGCACAGAGCGAGAGCCATGAAGACCCTTCAGGAAAAAGAGAAACTGATCGCCGATCTGAGAAACGACTCGAGCGCGGGATCGGATAACGCTTCTATGATCGTGGAATTGAATCAATTGAGGTATAATGAGGTTGCTCATCCGATTGACGGGAAAAAAGTATGAAAGTCGAGATTTTCGCTAAGCTTTCTCGTCTTATATACTTTTGTGTACAAAGCATAAACTTTGTGCACAAAAGTATATTAGATGAAAAAGCTTTTATAAACATTTTTTTAAATTAGTGATTTTTTGTATGTTCAAACGCAATTATTTTCTTTTATCGACAAAGTTGCTGCGTAGAAGAAGCTTTGGCGGTTAAAGAAAAAAATTCAATTCAATACCACGTGATTCAATGGAATTTTTAAGGCAAGAGTGCGGAGCTCTGAGGGACGAGAATCTTCAGGTTCGCGAGCAGTTGCGTCTGGTTCGTGAGGAATTGTCGAACGCGGATTTGAGAGTCGAGGAGACGAGCCGCAAATCCATCGAAGCCAGCCGAGAAGCTCACGAGGTTGTGTCGGCCGAGCGACGGAAGAGGCTCGAAGCGGAGGAGGATGCACGAGTGCATTCGGAGGTTTGCATCCAAATTGTCCAAAAATATTCGTCGAATTCTCATATTTCCATTCGAGAATTTAGCTAGTCGGTCTCGCGACTTTGTGAATAACACGAGTTTATCGGACGTTCGTTTCTGTTTCAGGAAGCCCGAGGTCTGAGGGACGAACTGGCGAGTCAGCTTAACAACTGGACGACGAAATTTCGAAAACAGGAAACTGAGATTACTCGTTTGAGATCTCAACTCTCCGCGGTTTCGACACCGTCCAGCGCCGTCGAGACGAGGCTCTCGAGCCTCACGCAGACTCTCGTTTCGAAGCAGCAGGCACTCGAGAGTCTTACCACCGAGAAAAACGCTCTGCGATTGCAATTAGAAAAAATTGAGGTAAAAATATTAAATTGATGATCAAGCATAAAAGTGTGGATGAGAAGTATATATATATATTTTTTTCAAATCCTGTCAGCAAGAATATAGGAAAATGATGGCGTCCTCGAGAAAAAATGGCTCTTACAACAGCGTGAACGACACCGACGACGCCAAAGCACAAGTGCCCACATTTTTTTTGGAATCTCCCTTCGACACTGGCGTTGCCAGAAGAGTCAAAAGAGCCTACTCGACGCTCGACGCTATTAGCGTTCGAACGGGAGTTTTCCTCCGACGATACCCTCTAGCCAGGATCTTTGTTATCATTTATATGGCAAGTATTAACATTTTTTATCGATGGGGACGTCGAAACAAAAAATCGTTTAAAATAGTACTTTATATAACTCGGTGGAAAAATTGCAATTTTGCGGACGCTTTGCGTGCGTAAAACGACCATTTTCACACCTGAAATAAAAGTTGTTCGATACTCGTGCAAAATACGTTTTTTTAACTCGTATGATTGCAACACTCCTCAGAAAGAGTTTTTTAACACTAGTATGGTTATGTACTATTTTGTATGTTTCTCGCATGCCGTACTAAAAAGTGCAACTTTCGCCACGCGTAACAGGCACAAAAAGTGGAACTTTTTGTGCATGTGTTACAAAAAACTTAACTTTTACCTCGTTACAGGCTCTGCTCCAATTCTGGGTTCTCGTCGTACTTCTCTCGCAGTCGCCCGACGCTCACTGAAGGTCAAACCTTTGATAACGCATACGTCACGATCGAATTCAAAATGGCCAATGAATTGTCACTTAGAAATAATTATCAATGACAATAGCGCGATCGATTGTTGAATGTATTTTTTATTGTACAAGAGTTTCTATTATAATACTTTGAAGGTTCTGTCTGTGAATCGTCTCGTGGTAACAGCTTTATAGGAATCATGATAAATAAATAAATTATTTCTAATAAACATATGGTATTTTTTGATTCCTTCTGTTAGAAATCGAGATCGCATTTCTTAGGCGTCCAACTAACCGGGATATATCAATGACCATTGCTAACTTCAAAAGTTTAGAAAATGTTTTTTTTTTTCAACACCGTTTAAAAACGCTGCACTTGTCAATGATCTAAAACGCATATGTTCTCGTTACAACGTTAAGGTTTAGCTATAGAAAAAATTGCGTTTTGATATGCCTACAATTTCTAACGCTATTCACTGTTCAAAAGACTCGAATTATATTTGTAGACTTAACGGTTGACTACTTTTTATAGGCGTAAACCTATACCGATCTACCCTGAGTGCGTGCTTTGACTGTAACATCGCCCTACAAGGAAAAAAGTCTCGTAGAAAAGTACGATACAGCAAAAATACGAGTATAGTCAGAAAATCTGTACAATGAGACTTTTTTTTATATATATAAATTTAAGTCCCAACTTCAGGCTCCTGGCATATGCGTTAAGGCGACGTCAAACCTACTTGGTCGGTAACAAAAATTGTTATCCGGTTTACTAAAGGGTCTTCGACAATTTCGGATGAACGCAAATTATTAGCGTCTTCGTGTTATAGTTGAGCAGACGCTAGTAATTTGGTCTTCCTCAGAGAATTTCACGCCCTTAAAAAAAAAATAATGAAGATTACAGTTTTTGTTACCGACTGAGTACGGGTCGGGCAGGAAGGGGGACGTTTCGGATCGCCGTAAATCGCAAGCCCGACGAATCTGAAGGTCTACACTTTTGCAATCGGAAATCAAGATACTCATTGCATCAATTACATTAATAAATACGCAGAGAAGACGATTTCGGCTCGTCTTCACTCGATGGAAGTAAAATTACATTCTAAAGTACTGTGATTATCACACTGTCCCTCGGACAGTTCAATTCACGGATCGATTTCATTGCTTTCATTTCTTTTTTTTATATTCTAGTTAAGAATTAGTGTGAAGTAGAAATGTATTCGATATTAAAGTACGCTTAGTGTCTATATAAGCCTTGTGTCGTCTCTAAAGAAATATAATTAGATGCTATTCAACTATACGCTATATCGTGTGTAATCTATTGTTTAGTTCTAGTATAACTTTTTTTTTAATTGTCACGTTACGAAGTTCGGAGGGGATTTCCTGAGAAATTCTACACTTTCTATGCAAGCGTCAACATCGCTAACGTCGATTTCAACGTGCAAATAAAAAAAATAAAATAAATTGCACTGGATTTTACACACGTCATTTTAAACCGAAGATTTCACACCCGAACGATAAATTTTACAACCGAAAAATCAATCTACTAGACTTCTCAATTTAAAAAAAAATCCTCCCACAAACTTTGCCTTTCCATCCTCGCCCGCGCTAAAAAAACATTATTCGAACAATTGAATAAATAAATTCCGCTCCTCCTGCGAGGTGTACGTACTCGGCAAGAATTTCTCTACATATCAATGCCCGGAGCCGCAATGGCGTATCGGCTATTTTTTTCACTCATGTTATCGTAATATTCCTAATATAATGTTTGAATATTGAAAACATATCTCGACATTGAAGTGTGGAGGATTTTTTTTAAATGTAGCTTCGATTTCAATGTTCCCGGAAAAATTATACGGTTTTTTTCGAAACACGTGCTCCTTCGAGAGTTCAAAAATCGGATAGTTCACAGTTCACAGCTCCGACCTTTTTTTTGCGCGCCTATCGTCGCCGACGTGATATGATTTCTGAATGCTCGTGTTCGAGGCAAAGAGCTTCTCTATATCTCTATCACACACACACACACACACATGCTCACACTCACAAAATACTTCCATAAATGATCGCTCAACGGACCAGCGTATCAGGAGATCGATTCTCACCTCCGAAGCTCGTTGAATTACACGTCGACGTAACGTCTTTGTGATCCGTGCAAACTTTTCTTCTCGGCGGCTCTGCTCGAGCTGGCGATGGCGTCCTCGGCCAGGACAATTTATCGTCCGTCGACGATGAGACGCGCTCGTCTATCTCCGAATCTCCGCTCCGACCTATTGACTCCTCGAGCCGCTTCTCGTTCTTCGTCTTGTTCTCAGGATTGTTCAGAACCGAGTTGATAAAGCTACGGGTCTCCTGTCGTAGAGCCTCGACTTTTTTCTCGAGAATGTGATTTCGTCGAACCAGAGCTATTGTTCGCGCTACGATGTTCAACAAACCTGTAAAAAAAATAGATCGGGGATTTTTATTTAAGATACTTGATACTAAAATTCGAGAGACAAATGCGTGAAAAGTGAGAACGTCTTTACAATTCATACGCGGAGAAAAAATTAGTGTAAATTTTTTTACAGTAATTTTTATTTACTATCAGTAATTACATCTTTATAATTTATACGATGAGAAGAACGGACCATAAATTTCATACTCCGTATAGTTGTGATTAAATTTTTTAAAAGGAAAAAAAATTGCAACTTTTTATGTTAAAAACTATAGTAGTCATATTTATAGTTTATAGTGGTTAATAGTGGACACATGTCTCTAAAGAATGTTCTACCTTGCCGGCGTTTCATAATGATCCACTGATCCTCGCAATCGACCGGAATTCTCGCACATATCGAAGATTCCGGTGAATTGGGGAAGCACAGGTTGATCGGTTTGTCCGGTTCGGAAATGGGACTGGACGGTGGTGTGCTGTGAGACGACCCAGCTCTCGCATAGTCGATGAACATTTGCCTCGTCTCGACGACCCGATGTTTTCCGGAGACAATGCCCAGCGGACGATTTCTCGGTCTTCGTCTCGAGTATGGACACGCGGCGTCTCCTCTCGTCATCGAAAAATCCGCCATGCAAACTACCGGCGCCATTGTCTTCTAAGGCTGGAACAAAAATTATAATTATATTATTAATAAAAATGATATTTAAAATTATCAATAAAAATGATTTAAAAAGTTATAAATAAAAATTACTTAAAAAATTATCAAGAATAATGAATCATTGAATTATCAAGAAAAATGATTTGAAAAATTACCAGTAAAACTTATTGCAGAAATTATTATTATTGAAATTCGGAAAATAATAACTCGAAGCTTGTGAGATGAATTGGATAAAATTTTGATAGTGTGGAAGTAAAAGGGGTGCAAGGGGCTATGTGCATCGACGAAAGTAGGCCACGGTCTGTTATGGCCTTGAGTGAGTTCTTCAAGAGCGCGCGCTTTGCATCGAGGCACACGTGTCGGCGGGGGCGACCGAGCCAAGATAAATACACTGATAAAAGTTCCATCGCAAAAGTTCGATTTTCTCCGAAGGTTTCCGCTCCGGTATCGTTTGTCTTCGTTGGTACCAAGATAAAAAAAAACAACGACGGATAGAATTTTAATGGCCACAATATTTCACAGCTGTAGACTTGTGATTAATGTCATCATTTTTCATTTAATTTTTTTCACAATTGCCCTCGATATTTTCGTGAGACAAAAATCAGCCCAAATTTGTTGCGATCGTTGAAATGGAAATGGAGTGATTTACACAAGAAATAATTTATGGGTTTTCAAAACATGAACATTAATTTCGATATTCAAGATGGGCAAAAAACTTTTAAATATCTTATCGTCGGAATACAACAGAGTCAAAAGTCAAAGTGTCCAAATTTTAACATAAACAAAGTGCAGATACGCCTAAGAAAAAGAAAAAAAGTAAAAAGATATATCGAAGGCAAAAGCGTCGACGAAGTACGGGATAACAAAGTGCGTGAACGCTTATCACTGAACATATTAACACATAGTCGAGAGTTGACAGCAGCGATATGGGCACGAGGCGTTACAATAAACATTCGTTGGTCCGTCATTTGTGTCATCGTATTAGTGTACGTAATGAGCTAGAGTCTAGGTAATGAGCGTTAAAGAATCGTTTATTTATCATTAATATCATTATGAATTCTAGCGTCCGTGCAATTAAAAATTCCCTCTGTTCCTGCAGCGAAGCGCATTGAACTCCCAAAAAATTAAGTTGCGCGCTTAATGGCAAAAATAAGAATTAAAAATCGCAAAAAACAAAAAAAACAAAAAATAAAAATTCGAATAAAGAATTAATCAAATAAATGAATAAGCGTACACAGTAAAAAAAATGTTGAATTTAATGTACCGGACTGGAAATGTTTATGCAAAAACTGGTACATTCAATTTAATGTACAATCGTGATGAAAAATTAATATACTTTTTCATCGAAATTAAAGTAAATTATAGAAATTAAAAATTTCCAATGTGTTTAATACACTGAACATTAATTTTTCATCGCAATCGTACATGAAATTTAATATACCAGTTTCAGTATAAAAACCGGTACCATACCGGTACATTAAATTTTATAAGAATTTCTTTTACAGTGTAATAATTATAAAATATTGTATTAACATTATTTTTTTTTTCTCGGGCAAAACATTAAGGAAAAGACAACATCGTAATCGAAAAATCGTTCGTTGCGCGACCGGAAATGGCACACCGATTTCGACAAACCTTAGGCCCGTTATTAGCTCAGAGGCCAGGACGTGAAGGAAAAAGGTATGTCTTATCTTTGATCGATAGACAAAAGGAAGTCGTGTACGGTTTAACGATCCGAAGCATCAAAGTGGGCGCAGAGTTTTATCTTTGATCTTTGAAATACACCGTGCGGCTGTTCACGTATATTTTAGCGCAAACAAGTAATCGAGGAGAAGTTCATATCGCACCTCGGCTATTCAATTTGCTTCGAGTCGATAATACGTCCGTACGTGCGCAAGCGATAACGATCTAAGTATTTATCATATACACATTTCCGAAAGTGATATCCGGTGAGAACTTTGTGTACGAAAGAAGGAAAAAATTTACCCGATGAGACGTTTTAAGATCAGTGATTTTGCATAGTTATAATGGCAAAAAAATGGGCAAAATATATATGTATACATATATTATGTGACATAGTTGCACTTTTCGAATGTATGTGTATATTTTAACATTAATGATATTTCGGACGAAAATAAGTCACAAATAATTTCTTTTCACAGAAGTTAGATAATTTTTCTTAATTTTTTTTTCCATTCAATTATCGTCATTGCCGCAGGTGATCGAAGGAGACAAAAAAAAAGTTGTACTCGATAAAGCGATGAAGAGAATCGAAGTCTCGACCAGGTGTTGGGTCACCTCAACATCACTATATGGTTTAAACTCTCCGAGCAATGTCGTTTCGATGCGCTCGAGACAATGGGGTCGTCTGCAGGCACGTGGCGCTCACACACGCATTGGCACAACTACAGTCCCGGCCCACCGTATCTCGACGATCTTTCCGTGTGTAAGTTCACGGGCGGCTATATACATCGGAGACTGGCTTCGGCACGTGCAGCCGGTGCTGCTCCTGCTGTATACATGTATACATGGATAGGCGACCGTCGCCGAAAGACCCGACTACGCCAGAACCACCCTTTTCCACCGCACCCCTGTATATACACCCCTCCACGAATTTCTCTCGTAAACGTGTCTTCCCCCGTTTAGCCCCGCTCGTATCGCCGATTCGTGTTTTTTTATTATTTTTTTTTTTTTTGCACGAAGTTCCCTTTGATGGACCAACGAAAAAGGAATATCCGTCAACGGGCGACTACCAATGTCGAATTTGTAATGCAAGTGTTCGAAAAATTATTTTGAATAAGCAAATATAAAGGAATGTACTAAAAAAAAAAATAATATCTGTCAACCGGCGCCTATCGATGTCAAGTTTGAGGTACAAATATTTAACAAAGTTAATATTAAAAAAGCTTCCTCTGTGAGGAAGCAAAACGGGTTATAACTGGATTATAAGTATATTCCTAGTCGAAACCTGCTTAAGATTTCTTACTCTCTTCGCTATGACCTTTTTTTTAATGGCACTTTCTTTTTCAAACCGATGCTTTGGTTTTATCTCGTTCAGCTGACCCCATAAGATAATAGAGTTGTTCAGTGGACTGTGACGCTAATTTTTTGCTGGCTGTCCGGTTGCACGACTGCCCGCGAACCAAACTAACTTTTTATCAAAATTTCGTCCATTTCATTTTCTCTATCACGAAAAAAAAATTAGCCTCCTCATCGTATTTTTTTATCCATACGAAAAAAAAGTTGTTTCTCCGTATTTTTTTTTCTCGTAACGAAAAAATTGTTTTGCCACTTCTTCGTAATGTTTTTTTCACCCTTAAGCCCGAGTACAGGAGAGGATGGACGAGTCAATAAAAAAGCTTAATACCGAAAACTACGTTTTGTATGTGGGACGTAACGCAGCAAATTTCTTCACAATATTATTTTCATATATTTTAGAAATGTTTCGTAAGATTCGAACGATTGGAAATGTTTCTAAAAAAATTTCAAAAAATTTCGTGTAATATGGAAAACTTCGCTACGATCCGAAGTCTCTTATCAAAGCTATCGTGTTTTCGAACGGAAGAGATAGACGAACAGGCAGAAATGTTGGAGAATGCTGATTTACATTCTAAGCCGTGTAAAACATGTATTTAAACCGGAATCTGACGGCGCAAACGAAAAAAATAAAAAAATTCGGAATGTTTTCAATATCAACGATGATTCACGGCTCACAAGTTGGTTAGTCAATTGCTTCAAACTAAAAACGTCATCTAGAAATTCGGCCGAAGCGTCTGTTTAAATCCGCTTCTGTTTTACCGTTCGAATTCGCGCTTACCTCGCGAACAAAGGGACTCGCTTAACTGCCAATTTTTCAATTAAAACAAAGATACACAGTAACGAAATCAATTCCCCGATACTACATACAACGACGTGTAGCTAAGATTCAATTAAGCACGATCGCACCAAAGTTAGCTACGCTCGAATCAAGTTATCGCAACGAGGCACGTGCGCTTACCTAATTCTTTCTTGTTCCGAGTCGACGCAGCGATCTTCGATCCCTCGTCCAATCACCGCATGCAGCACGTTTGGTAAACGTCGGTCGGTAACGCGAACTAACCGGAACACTGAACTCCGCATCCAATTCACAAGTGTACGGAGATGTGCGATTAACCGCCGAGGATTTAATTGTAACGAAAATCGTCGGAAACAATCTTAACCGATGAACTCGAGAGTTTAAACAAAAATTTTAAAAACGAATCCTCCAGCGAAATAAAATCTTCCGAATCGTGTTTGTTATCGATGAGGCGCGTACGACCGTGCGGCGATACGGACCGTTCTGTCGGAGGTGCCAGTCGCTTCTGGTAGCCGAGCTATACGACGACTTCTCGATGCCGAAACGCGCACGAGTGTGTCGATCGTGGAGTACAACACAAAACAGCGGTAGGAGAGCGGCGGCGAGCGGCAGCGGAGGTAGCGTAGCGTTAGGTATAAGCAAGTATACAGCGGTGGGCTCGCATCGGGGAGAGGAAGCGTTCTTCGCAATGAACGAAGAGCCACGTGCGCCCGACCCTTCGCGCTTCCCCTCGCTGCGCGCTGCGTTCCGTAAGATTTCCCCTTCGAGGTCGTAACCGTCGCTCCGCGTGCGACCATCGGGAGCGAGCGGAAGCGAGACGGACGAATCTGCGCGAACGAAACCGAGAGAAAAGGTAAGGCTGCAAATTAATTGTTCTTTTTTTTAGTTTAAAATTAAGTTTTTTTTTCTCGCACGAGAAAATCCCTCCGAACGAAAATTTGGTTGAGTAATTGTCGGAAAATGGTTGGCTGCATCGGGTCGGAGGGTCCGCGACGACGGGCAAAAGAGGGCGAAGCTCTTTGCTAGTTGATTCTCGTCCTTTGTCGTGCCCGCTTTGGTAGATCGGCCATTCGTGCTCGAATACACGAGATCGAAGCCATATTCGTTTGAGATATTAAAAAATCTCATTAAAGACGTTTCACATACAGCGATATTCATAGAATTCAATCGTTGATGAATAATAAATGGTCGTACAATACAATATTGCTTTCCTCATTTTTATTTTACTAACCATCATTGTGAATTATTGAGTGCACACGGAATCAATTTGACCTTCGGCCCCGAATATCTCGGTAACTATGCACTTTTCGGAAAAGAAGGTTCAGACACTTTTTGCATCGAAATTGATCAAACTTTAAGGTCGCCTATCCAGATTTCCGAAAAAAACTTTTTACTCCTCCAGAAACGTGGTTAAAGTTGACGTTAGGCGAAAGAAACACGAGATAACGTTGAGGTCAAAATGAACCCTAATGCACATGAACGATTATATAAAAAAAAAAAAAATGAGGGACCAAATGAAAGAGGTTTATGGACTCGAACTTGATTATCGCCTGCAAAATCATGAGCATTAAAAATTTTTTTAACGATCTATGTAATTTTTGGAGAGAACCTTAATTTTTGTAACTCTCGTTGCGTCATCGTCAGTGAAATAGAGGACGTCGGGGGAAGACGGAAACGGGACGGTGTGAAACTCGCGCGTGGGCCTATACAGTACAGTTAGAGCCCTCCGCACGTGGCTCAAGTCGCGAAGGTCATTGACTCCCACCTCATACCTCATCCAGGCCCGCCCTATATAGAGCGAACTCTCCCATAGGCATCGAGAGAACTCGGGGGGTCTCTCCACCGTGCTCTATGTATACACCCAATCTTTTCCCCCCTCGCAGACGCACTACGACCTATAGGACTACTACACAGCATTCGAGAGGGGCAACTCCGGGGTATATTGCTGCAGCTATACGCTTATTTTCCACGACATTGGAAAATGCCATTAGAGAAAAAAAAAAGTAGCAGCTCTTCTATAAACATATAAATTAGGAAGATATTTTTGTCGTGATAAATTTGTTAAATTTTTGGTGAGAAAAATCCAAAATAATTAGTAGTTCAAAACTGTTCGACTAAAAATGTTCAGCTGTTTGAATAAAAACGCAAAAATGTCGAACAGCCTTGAAAAAAAATCGATCGAAAACGGTTTCTATGTGGCATTCGATAGAGAAAGAGAGAGAGCTTCGGCGTATATTGCTGTACCGATATGTTCATCTTCCACGACATTGGAAAATGCCATTAAAGAAAAAAGTAATGGCCGTGGCAAAGGCATGAATCATAAGGACGACCTTGTCGTCACATTTCATGTTATTGTTTTGAATGTTGATGCAATTTTTTAAGTTACGCAATTTTTCGTTTTTCGAGCTTAAGTGCTCGCGCGTTTAGCGATTTAGAGTCGAAATCGAAATAATTGTTTTTCAGCCTATCTTATCTTTACAGTGTATTTCCAGACCTAATTATAGAAAAACAAAACAACAAAAAAAACAAGGAATACCATTCGGGGAATAAACGAAGGTTGACTACAGCTGGGACATATTTGTTCACAACGCTAAAGCGTTTTTTTTTTTGCCCGTCGCGATATATGTTTTTCTTTGAATACTTGCTGTATGGTCTCGTATTATTTGTAGTTTGATTAGTGTTCGAAAAGTTTACTTGAAAAAAAATAAAACCAATTTCTGAGGTATTCCATTCAAAATAGATGTACAGTACGCAGATGTTCAAATTTCGTTAGATTCAAATTAAACTGGAATAATAACACCCTTAAGATTGATTGTTTACAGCCATAAAAAGATGGCCTGTTATTAAAATAAGCTCATGTAGTTTTAGTTGCAATTTTCGATCATACTCTTCGGATACGATCTATCGAATAAAAAGGGCCGCCGAGTAAATCCGCCGGACAGCTCGTCGCGCTATAATTATATAGTTCCTATCCATAACAAGCATACGCGTCGCTTTGTCGATGAGTTAACGAGCCGTATGCTTTCGTCATACTCCCGACACGTGGATAATGTGTTCGAACGCTGTTGCCATACTCGTACATCATCAAACCGAGGTCTGTTATTCGTGTACATACTTCCGATCGAGTAAACATACCTATAAAGTTTGAACATTCTTTGTAATTCATTTATAATTACTGTTATATCAGCCGAGCTAGAAACTCAGAGTACACGTGCCGGCGGCAAAGCGCATTATTCCCGCCTGTGAAAACAAGTGTGCAACGGCGATAAGCCCGACAGCGCTATTTCGTTCGATCCAGCTTCGAATACATTTTCTTACGTAAAAAATTCTGTATGCATGTTTCATTGAACAGCTGACGCGAAAACAATCGCCGCGATAAATAGTTATCGATTATCGGCGCTCTTGCACTCTCGGTGTATTCTTGTAGTTAAAGTAACGAATTAAATGCTGACAAACGGTGTTTGGGTTTTTTTTTTGCTAACGGATAGCTTAATCTCTCCTCTTTAAGGTAATGCTTGCAAATGGTGTTCACTTCGCATAAGTTTCAGAGAAATGAGAGGGAATTGCAAACACTTCTCGATGGTACAACGAATCATTATCGTAAAAAGAAAAGTTAGGTTTCCGGGAGATTTGTTGATCAATTTTATTTTTCATCAATATGTTCATAACATATTGGAATTATTATTATGCAAAATGAATCTTTTCAGCACTTTGAATACGCTTGATTTTTTTCCGATTTTTGTACCATTCAGAAGTGTTTGCAATTCCCTCTCTTTTCTCTGACACTTATGCGAAGTGAACACTATTCGCAAGTACTACCTTAAGATGAGGTGAAACTCTATCGAGTGCGACAAGTGCAGAGCTAACGAATTTCGAATTTTTCGAATCTTACAAAACATTTGTATTTATTTCCGTCTTAAGTTTCCTCGTAAAATATTATTTAGACTAAATTCCGTCGCATATTCGTGATCAGTGCGAAAATAGTCATTTACGATATTAGCGCGATGAAACTTTTTCTGCCGAGTGCGAGTTTGCTGCAATCGTCCGAGTGCCGAAAAAGTTTTTCGCACGAATATCGTATAAAATTTTACTTCTCGAGGTTCGAAAATGTTGGGTTTTGTATGACGCGTGCCTGAAACTGCAATCCTCGCACCGAGTGCAATAAAAGTACATCGGACGTGGCCCCGACACGACGAATAACTGCAATTCTCATATGAAATCTTTGTAGCGAATATCGCAATAATTAGTGACTTTTTGTATTTCCCCAGATAAATTTTGCAAACGCCATTATCTTCCTTTATCGACAACGCTTCCTCTACCAAGATAATCGCGGAAACGATTTTTCATAGAAGCTGTGTACACAAAAGTATATTGTACATGAGAGGAAGCGTTGTGAATATCTCGATTTTTTGTCGAGCGAATCGCGCACGCCGCCGAACAAGATGCGAGCTCGTGAAATCGTTTCGTTCGGTCTCTCTTGCTCTCCCGAGCTTACATAAAGCCAGTTCGGTATTTCGTATGACGCACGTTGCCGAGAGCTCGAACCGTCGATAGATAACAGCAAACTGTTAGTGTCCATTCTTTATCTATATTGGTGAGAGTATTTTAAGATATTTGAGACTGCGCGACGAAATGACAATCGACTGGAATTGACGCTGTGAATAAACGTGTGGTTTTTTTTTCTTTTAATTCTAACCTCATTGTCGAAACACAGTGTGTCAGTTCGGTGTAGTTGCGGCGGCAAGATTGTCCGAGCTATATCTCTCGAATATATTTGAGAGATAAATATATATATATATATATAATATGGAGAGTTAAAACGAAATATAAAAGCTTATCAGCGAAGACAGGTTAGACCGTTTGGTCCCGCACGTGGCGACAATCCCTGACGATGAATCTACGTCGATTAGTCACGATGAGTGCGCGACGGTGGCGCCATCCGGTTCGTAAAAATTACAGGCTTTTTTCTTTTCGGCCGGAATGACTGGGCAAAATTTGTCAACTTATCACCACTGACAAGTTGGCTCGACGGTCTTACAAAAAGATGGTACTTTATATTTAAAAAAAAACTACCGATGAGAACGAACTTCTTTGGCCTAACGTTTCAATTGAAATACGTTTATTGGTGAGATTGCGGACACTGATGCGAGACGGACGTTCTCGTAGTTCCGTAGCTTCAGACCGTTCGACGTTATCTGAGCGTGACTTAGCTGGAAAAAGAAAGTCTTTTGAGTAAATCAAATCTACAGATTTTGCCACTGGTACAGTGTTGCTATTGTTTTCTATTGTATTGAAAAATATCGGGTAATTTTTGGGAACGGAAATATTTTTTAGGTTTCAATAACATTTCTCTGAAATATCGAAAATATTTTGTCGATATCAAAAAAGATTTGCGAAATGTTTTTTAAACATTTTGAAAATACGTTTTTTATCCGCTCATAAATCTTAGATTGAAATGTTTCAGAAATGTTTAAAGGACATTTCAGCGATATGTGAACGATTGCGTCACCGATCCAAATCGCACGAATACCCGCATAAACGCGAAACATTCGTAGAAATATTTCGGCAAAACATCGAAATTAGAAATGTCTCAAAATATTCTATCATTGTTTCAGAAATACTTCAAATCCGTCGAAGGATTAGGCATTTTTCTGAAATATTCGAGAAACGTTTCGTTAAAATATTTTGATAGAATATTTCAAAATATTATGTACACATGTTTTGGAAGTATTTTGCAAGATTTGAAAGATTGGAGATATTTCTGAAATGATTTCAATATCTTTCGTGCTATTTGGGTTGTTGGGTCCTTTTTTTGCAGGTTTAATTGTCACACGCACGTAGAGAACAATCGAACACGAACGTTTAAAAAAAATCCGCTGCACTATGAGTCCGAGGGGTGTGACCAGTGTCGACCATTATCGATCGACAACCTTAGCCAGCAACGCTGTTGCCTGTCAGCTGATGAGATCGGAGGTCAGACACGTCGCTTCATCGTGTTTCCACCTATATAATAGCCACTGGCGCGTGGACGTACCCACGTGCGGATAATATCGCACCGCGGATCTCGCTCTTTTTTTTTCTCCCGCGTCGATTATCCTATTAGCTTCGGCGGCTTAGTCGTGGAGTAGCCTATCGACAGTCGTTGGATTTTTTTTTCTTTTTCCATCATTGTCGTTTCGAAAGGTAATGAGAAGTAACATATCGTGACTGCGTAAACGGTGCAATTGCGAAACGCACTTGTAGTGCTTAAAAATCCATTTGGCTTCTAGAAAATCAATGAATTCATTCGTAAACAGAAAAAAAAAGGTTTACTCATTATTTGATGAACAAACTTTTTTTTAGCAGTTTGTTAATAACTTTTTGACATTATTATTATGCAAAATGAATGTTCTCCGCAGTTTTAATACGGTTGATTTTTTTTCAAATTTTTTATACGATTAGAAACTGTTCAAATTCTCACAGAATCTCACTTTTGGTTGGGAATGTAAGTGGGAAGCATCTTTAAAAATCCGTCTACACGTGCATACTCGGGCCAGCTAAAAACTGGATTTCTCAACGTACCACACTATTTTAAGTGCCCCGGCACAAAAAATCTTCCTTTTTTCTGTTACCAAACAAGTTTCCACCGCGAAGCAGGAAAAAAATAGGAAAAACAACTATATTTTCGTCAGTGGACAAGAATTTATGAGGAAACGTGCTCGAGGCACACGTGTCGGTGACCTCGTAGGTACCGACGAGTGTTGCGACACGTATCGAGACCACGCGTGCTCAAACGTGCTCGGTTCCGGCTCCGTCCTATCGAACTCATAGCGAAAGGTTATTAGAAGAAAAATAAGATCTTACGCACACGAACTTTAAGACGGGCTATAATATCATCGATAGTTTTTTTTTCGTGAAAGGCCCTTCACGAATAGTCGAACACCCTTCACAATAGTCGTCCACAGTTACGATTAAAAACGCTCGGCACGTGTCGTCTTCCCCCTCCCCCCCCCTCCCTCCGGCCAGCTTCGTCGCTCAGGCCGAGTTAAAAGATCACGCGTTTGCGCTTCGTAGAAATTTAAACCACCCACGCGCATCTGCAATGTAACCACTATACGTATGACGTATGTGTCAGTGGTAGTTTGACACATGCAGGTACGAGTGGGAGCTTAGTTTTATTGTGTAAAGAAAATCCATGTACGCACGCGGTGTGTTCCGCATGCAAAACAGAAACAAGACGTTCGCTTACGGTCGGGCGGCGGTGACTCATTTGTAACCGCACGGTGGCGCGCCGGTAGCACGTGGAAAGCCGAGCGCTCACGGCCAGCGTCACGACCGAAACGTCGTCGACAACGAGATCATTCATGCGTGTGCGTTGTTTTTTTTTTTCACCAACATAGAATTCAAGGAAATTGACCGGGAACGAAGGAGATCCCGTTACGAAATCAGATTTCGACAAGGAATGACGAAACGACGAATCTACGGTTTAGTTGCAGGTTTTCGTACTTCGTGTAATGACGGCCGAGCCTCGCTCGCAATCGCGCGGTGTACTATATATCGATGCACGAGCGCACAAGCGTAGTAGTCGGACATCGAGTTCGGGTCGACCTTGAGATAACGAGAGGACGAGTCGGAGAAGCGTTGTTGGATCGGAGCGTAACGGAGGGTCAGAACAACACACGAGTTTAACGCCCGATACTTTGTTATGCATAGTGGATATATGCATATATTTTTTTTTATATGGATATGCATATATATTTTTTTTGTTGCTGCAGATTGTGCGGTGCGAGACTCTGACTTCGCGGAGATCCGAAGAAATGCCCCATGGCTGTTTATTTTCACCGGTCATCCAGCGATGCAATAGGAGATTTCACTGTTTCCGACTTCTGGACGATGTAATCGAGTCGGAAATTTTTTTATATATACATTTTTTTTAAATGGAACCGACATGAGTATTGTAAAATAAGAAAATACAGCAATAATTAAGATAATACTAAGTCCCTAACGGACTCAGCCATCGATCAGACGACTGGAAAAGCCACAGTCGTTTATTGTCAAAGCGTACTTGAGCAAAACAAGTTTGAAAACCACGGGCCCAGCGGATCCAAAAGTTCCGAGGAAAGTTTATGATGTGGTGGGTTTTGAAATAACCATAATTCAAACCTCCGTCCGAATGAACTCGAGTTAGGACTCCGATCCGTCGGCTCATGAACGATTGAACAATGTACGATGCTAATGTTCGGTTAAATAGAGTCATGGTTCGGATAATTGAGGGTTTGGAAGATCGAACGTCGAACACTCGAGGTTCTATTGTACTATTAAAATAGTAATTTACGATGCAAGTGCGGTAAAGCGAGCATAATGCGCACGCTGTAAAGTGAGTTAACTTGACAGTCCGCGTGTAATGCTCGCTACAACACCGCACTAGTGTGGCATAAAATGTTTCGTAACGAATGCAGGAGAAGTAATCTTACTTCACGCACGCCGAAGTGTGCGCAAAGTAAATCGCCGCTTTCGTCTCTCTCGGCAGGTACGACAACTATCACTTTTCATCCATGAGTTACAAAAATCGAATATGTGGCACGGTAAGCAAGCTTCAGACGATTTCAGAGAAAAAAAATTCTCACACGTAGACTTCGTTAACAATAAATAAATTACATCCACGATCTAGTCCTGGATTCGATCGGGATCGACTTCTTCTTCTTAGCAATCTATCCGGACCTTCGCCACCATACCGAAGGTGAACCGGATTGGCCACGGGTATAACCGCGTCGGCCAATGTTACCAATCGGGATCGACTGAAGGAGTGGACGGTAGGACCGAGTAAGGACGGCGCCTTACCGTTAAAGTGGACAGGCCACCTAAATATCTCGGTTTATCTTTAACCCCCGTGTCGTTGATCCTGCCGGCCAGTCGAGCGGGTTTACCGTGCATTACGTGATTTCCGTAGCATCGTCAGAGGGCACTGAATGGCTCGGGCACCGGTGCGACGCCAGCGCCTGGAGCAGGATGGATCGCGCAGGGTACTCGAGTGCTGTGCGAACGGGCGACCACGTGCGTGTACACTGATGAATCATGGCGTCGGTGCGCGTTCCAGGTCATGGTAAGTTGAAGCGGTGACTGAGAGCATGCTGGAAAAAAAACGAATTATGTATACTTCTCTCTCTCTATATATATATATACGAACATATATATATATAATTTATGAGTCCGAACGTGTACGTGTCGAGCGGCTCGTAGCACGAGGATTTCTAAATAGGAAGCGGCCGGAATCTATGTCACTCGAGGACGGATGGATTAAAGTTTCATCCAGACACGTGGCTCTCGGTCTCTCGTTGCGCGTGGCCTACGATGCTCTTCGTTTCTCGTAACGTACAACGAGGTGGAAAAAAAGAAGAAATTGACAACAGCCAAAAGAGAGTTATCGCTAGTGTGTGGGTAAATATATCGACGGCTCAATGCCGTAACGTCATGCCGCCTATGTGTAAATACGGGTCGACCTGCCCTTCCGGCGTTAGAGCATCGATACAGACGCTCGTGTTACACGAGGCCAGCCTTTGCGCGAATGAAAGAACAACAAACCGCGGTGCAACGAAGCGAATAGCGTGTAAGGCGGCTCTCGTCCGACGGGGGCAACGAAGCTTGACGAACAACAGAGTGCAAGTTGAATCGATTAATTAAATACTCTAATCGGTTTGCTCTCACGCCAGACCGATTCAGTGTCACAATGGAACGATTATTTCAAATGTACATTTTTTTTTGCTTTGCTTTGAAGAATGGACATTGAGGATGTGAATTAATTTGATCTTAATGAATGTGTAGATAAATTGACAAATTACGCTTGTGGAAAAAAAGAATGGGTGACCAAGAAATAATGCTATCGAAGTCGAATGACAGACACGGATTTGATATTTTGCACAATATGCTTCGATTGATGACAATAATTTTTTTCGGGAAAAAATTGATTGCGTGTTATATGAATTATTTGTCAGTGGGATTATTTTGATAATGTTTTTTTTATCGAATTTAGAGCCGATAAGCTTTGCAAGGTTGCCGGCGAAAATTGCGCATCGACCGCACCGATGATAAGATATTTCCAAACTCAAAACGACTTCGTTCCTTTCTCCGAAAAAAAAAATTTTGACGAAGGAAAATACTATCGAAGTCATTTAACAATCCTTTTTTTTCGCGAGGAAAACTCTTTGAGTGTTGTATCAATTATTTTTCAGTTATATCATTTATATATACGCGTTACGAGTCGAGTGTTACGTAACGTGCAGGAGATGTTATTTCTGTTAAGAAATACAGCATCGAACTCGACAAAAGCGCGTTTGCTACGCACCGGGAATAGATATTCCGCACTCGGACTCACGTGGCAGTCTTTGAACGCCTTTGTGACGATAGCAAAGAGAAATAAATAAAAGAAACATAGTATCAAAAGAAAAGTCTTGTCGAAAGCCGAGATGATATCCGCTCCCGATGAGCCTTTTCTTTTCACCGTACATGCGATAACCCGTGAGAAAATTCGATTACAGTTTTTGATACCGACTGAGCCCGGCATGAACGGGGAGCGAGATGTTTCATATGGTGTTAAGTTGAAGTAAAATTCACGTGACGGAGCCGGAAGTGTGAGAGAGATAGCGCCATTGAAGTCACGATGGAGCGAGAGAGAGTAACAGAGAACGTGTTTCACTTTACCTCAATTGCAAGCTACCGAAGGTTACCGGCCAAAATAGCGCCGCGACACTACCGACGACAAGTAATTTCTAAACTCAAACGAATCTGTTCCATTCTCATAAAAACATGTGACAATAAAAAACGAAAAGACGAGTCTTCATTTTAATACTAAAAACTAAATAACTCGGTTACCTGCCCTTGCGTCAAGTGCCCACGCCCGTTTATATAGGTTACGCGCGCGTCATTTAGCACGACTACTGTTAATATACGATGGCCGTGGAACGTGCGCGGAAGAAAATGCATCGCGTGCGAGGGTCAAGGTGAATCCCATCGGTCTGTTCGATGCGGAACTACGGAAATCAGCAGTCATTGATTGCACGATGCTAAAACCATGCTCCGTGGGAGAGTCATGTTTGGACGCGAAGGCAGTATGGAGGAGCGGTGCGGCGGAAGGGGCGTCGAGGTAGGTGGAGGCACGGGTCTTTACGTCACTGTGGTAGGGTCGCATAAAAATGGCGATAGAGCTACGTGGGGACACGGACGTAAAGCCGTGTAGTGTCGCCGCTACACGATGGGTTGTCGGGAGGTCGATCGTAAACGGCATCGGGATGAGCCACGTGTCGTAAAAACCCGTGGGAAACCATTGCCGACCGAAAGCTATAATTTCTCGGCGTTATAACGGCGCGTACGCGGCCCTCGCCGCCTCTCGCACAGCTGATCTGCTGAAACTATCGGCGAAACGGAAGCCCGAGACCCATTCGGCGTCGACCGACTTGGTCAACTCGAGCATAGGACTGGGTATAAAAAGATGAAAATTCCATCGGGCAGATATTATTACCTTCGGCGCTATAGATAGGACCCTCGTCGTTCCAGGTGTACGTCTGGCCTATAAGACTATTATTATGTGACGAGCGTAAAAATAGACAAAGGTACGAAGTTGAAACAAGTCTGCCTTCGAGAAGGATCGCTTTGGTCGATAGGCGTAGAGCATTACCTTTTTAATTTAGGCGGAGAGAAAGAGAGTTAATCGTTTAGCCGCAAATGTGTGTTTTTAAGGGTATTTTTCTCATAAATTTGAAAGTGGGATTTAAAAAAAAGTTAAGAGCGGCTTTTCGTCTCGGCCAGAACGCTACAATGCAAAATCGTAAATCACGCCGATGTTCGCGGACCGCTTTAACTTTTTTCCCTCGGCGGACTTGAATGTCACATTAATGTTACGTGATATACCGCCGTCGGTAGTAAAAACTGAAACTGATTTATTATTATTATTATTATTATTATTATTATTATTATTATTATTATTATTATTATTATTATTATTATTTTTAACGGTAACTGCGCGTTTGGGATGAAGAGAAATTTTTTAACACGGAGCTGAAATTGTATCCGATGATTGTTATAGAGATCGGTGAAGAAAATCAATGACAATTCTTGATACCCGTGGAACTCGGCTCGTGTGGCGACGAATCGATGTCGATGTGCCTATAATCCAATATTTTTGCTTTTCGCGGGTCATTGGTTTTCAAACATGCTTTAGTATCGGATTTTTTTTTTTTTTTTTTTTTTTTTTTTTTCAGTCTGCCAGGCGTAAGTAGCGTAGCGAAGAAAAGCTTATCTCGACAATAGTTCCTGTTAAACAACGATAGTAATTACCATAGTAATTAGGAATTCCTAATTGCCGTCGTAATTACGATCGGAAATAAAAGTTGTCATTTCAGTAATTATTACTGTGTACAGTCAGCACGGAAATTCCGTACAGGGTCGCACATAGCATGGAACATTTTTTGAAAGGTTTCAATCATGTTTTTTTTCAATATTGAATATATTTTATCAATATTGAAAAATATTCGTAAAATCTTTTTTAAACATTTTTGAAAATATTTTTTTGTCCGCTCTTAAATCTTATATTTAAATGTTTCAGAAACATTTCGCTTAAATGTTTTTTTAACATTCCGGCAAAATGTGAAAGATCGCACCACCAATACAAACTGCTCATACAAACACGCATAAACACGTAACATTAGCAAACCCGTGCAACTTCGGAAGACGTGTATATCGGTAGTTTCTTATTATAGACGGAAAAACCTTTTTACACGAAGCTGAACTTATAGCCTGAAATCATTACAGAGATCCATTTAAAAAATCGATTACACTTTTTGATACCCATCGGACTCGGATCGCGTGGCGACGTATCGATGTCGATATTGCTCGAACGTGCCTATTATCCAATATTTTTATTTTCACGGGCCATTGGTTTTCAAGTGTGCTCCATTATCGGGATTTTTTTTTTCGATTTTTTTTTTTTTTCTATCAGCCAGGCGTAAAAAGCGTAGTGAAAAAAAGCTTATCAGTCATTACTGTACCCACGTAACCATGAAATATTTCGAAATAATTATACAAATATTTACAATCTTTCAAATCTTACAAAACATCTGTAAAATGTATGAAAGTAATATTTAAAAATATTACATCAGAAACATTGAAACAAAACGTCAATATTTCATCAGAAATATTCCAACGAAACGTCAATATTTTAGAAAAAAAACATACATCGTTTTTCAACACATCTAAAATATGTCTAAAACACTGTGATAAAATATTTTTAATTTCCTGTTTCACCGAAATATTTCTAGGAATATTCCGTGTTTATGCGGGTGTGTATATACACGGTGAAAAATTGTTTACTCTGCTTTTTTTACTGAAGCTTTTTTACATAAATTCTTTCTAAAATTTCAAACGCATGTGCATTGCAATTCTGCCGTAAAATTTTGATTTCTAATGAAATTTATCATAAATTTCAGGCAAAAGATTTGTAATTTTAATTCTGGTATTTTAACTTTACAAAAATAAATAAATTAATGTTCAATTAATGTAAGTAATGTGAGCAAATTTCAAGTTAAAGTGCATTAAATTCACTATTTATTTGTGCAGTGACCAATTTGTATTGGTGTTGTAATCTTTGACATTTCGCTGAAACATAAAAAAACAAAAAACATTTCCGAAACATTTCAATGTGAGATTCATGTGCGGACAAAAAAGTATTTTCAAAATCTTCGAAAAACATCTCCCAAATCTTAAAAAAAAAATTCATCATAAATTTTCAACGTCTCAAGAAAATATTATTGAAACCTTTCAAAAATATATCCGTGCTATCTGTTTACTTATGACTCATAACTAATTACCGTCGTAATTACTGTCGAAGAAAAAAAATGTTGCAATTAAACTAATTATTACTCTACTTAGTTAGCAGTTTACAAAAAAGTGTCCAGCTTCGGAAAGCGTTGATGTCGGTAGTTTCTTATTATAGCCGAGAATCCCGGTTGAGCGCTGCGGACGACAAGCTGACGAAGGGGTGGCCGTCGAGGAGGAAGGCATTTGAATCCGGCGCGAGGGGGTTCATTCGGCAAGTCATTCTTTTTCGATTTCGCACGTGTAACTGCTGCACCCCCACTCCGCTTGCAGTCGGAGGACCGCGTCGTCGCGCAGTTTCGCGACGCGGCTTCTATCGTCCTTCATCGATGTATGCGCACGAGGCAGAGCGGCCGAGTGGTGCCCCTTCTCTTCTCAGGGCTCGACCTTACTTAAACACAGCGGCGTTTGTAACTCTCGCGCTATCCGCCGTTCGACAACGAGCGCGGAGCTCGCTGCCGGCGAGTGCGCTGGCCCGTTATGTCGTTCACTTTTTTTAAATCCCTTCCTCGATTATACGTGCGCCAGTCCTGACATTCGACAAGCGCCATGTCAACAGGCCGCTCAACCCTGAACAGCTGCATCGAATCCATGTGGCTCGGAAAAGTGTGATCGATGCACGCGCGATTGCGACGACCAGGATGCACGTGTGTGTTCAGTGTTTATCTACACAACGTGTGCTGCGCGATGCTACAAGCGCCGAGCCATCTGACTGTCGCAGCAATGTCGTGCCATCTGTAGTGCACGGAGGCAATAAAAGCGTCGGCGGTGGTTCGATGGAAAGAATAAATTGCCGTTAATGCGTTTCCTATTCGCGAGTCTTTCATGTGCGATGCGTAACTTATTCATGCAAGTCGGAAAGACGAATATTTTAGTTTCGCTTTTTAGGATATCGAAAGCAAAGTGCTCGGAGTGAAGACGAGGTTTGACCTGGGTGAATTATCGATCTTTCGATCCTCTCGCCTTTTTTACCACGCGAGAAGAGCTGGTTTTTAGTTCGGTTGAAAAACCAATATTTTCGTTTCTCCTTTTTAAGGACATCGAAATGAAGTCTGCTCGATGTAAAAACGAAGTTTGACCTTGGTGAACTATCGATCTTTCGTTCCTCTCCCCTTTGTTACCAAGCGAGAACAGCTGGCTTTTTAGTTGGTGCATTCTCTGCGCCCGCATGGATGGAGCAGCGACACCGTACATCAGCCGATCGGTCAGCTGTGAGCGGCGCGAGCACCGCTAGATGGAGTTCGAAGTCCTTGAATAATTAAAGAAAAGAAGAAAAAAAATCGGTCAGCTGTAAACGCGACACCGAGCTGCTGGGGCAGCACCGTGCGTCAGTCTAGTCGGAAAACATGGCAGCCTCGGTGGGTGAGAGAATTTACGTGACCGATGACAAGGAATCGCAGTAAGTCTATCATTTCGCAATGTTGTCGAAGCGACAATGTCGATTCGTTCGATTCCAACGGTTAACGCGATGCTCGGGCGAAATTGGAACATCGACGATCGAAAATATCTTAAAATAACCTCTCGCGCACTGCCTCCTTACGATTTATTAACAGTTTGCAAACTATGTAACCCGAACTGCGAAACAGTTTCGAGCTATTCTGTCATTCGTTCGATTTTTTTTCGCATCGCAGATTCGACCAGGTCGTCTACAACTGGGTCGACATCACCCAGGAGTTCTTCAATGCCATCACAGGTGACAAGCAGAGCTACCTCTCGTTTAAGGAGGTTGGAGCGCTTCGCGCTAGTCAAACGACTGCTACGTTTTTAAAGTCGTTTATACAAACTTTCAGTCGTCCGTTTATTACAGCGGATGGTTATTTCTGTTACTGCAGATGTTCTTTACGTAAAGAAACATTAGTTTCAATGGATCTGCAGAAATGTTAACTTGTTTGTGCTAATTTTCGAAAATGTAAATATCCATTCAGTTTTTTCGAAGAACAATCTTGCAATTTTTGCTGGATTTTCGTGTATTACATCTCATCCTGTTCTTTGGAAGATACTCTATGAAATCAAGATCTAGGCTTTCGATACGATTTTCCGTTAAAAAATTATAGCTGTTTCAATAGTATTTTCTGTTAAAAAATTGCAGCTGTTTGTTCATAAAGGTATTTTGGCAGCGCTCCAACCTCCTCGAAGAGGTTGGAGTGGATTGCAATAGTAAAACGAGTGCGTAAAAAAAGATGAGTAAAAGTTTGTACAAAGGACTTGAAAAATTTAGCACACGTTTCACTAGTGTGAAGCGCTCCAGTCTCCTTAACTTTTGCCAGGGACAAAGAAAATTATATTTATGTACATTTTTTTTTTTTCAGGTTTGGAGCTGGGGGAGCTCCTGCACGATGAGCTGTTCGGCCTCTTCGAGGCGATGTCCGCCATCGAGATGATGGATCCGAAAATGGACGCTGGAATGCTCTGCAACAGAGGAAACAACAAGCCGTACACTTTCGCTCAGGCCGTCGAATCCGGAGCGATAAAATTGGACAATCTTAGTCCTTCGGAAGTTATCGGAATTATAGATTCGACGTATTCGTGCATAGTCTCGTGGCTTGAGGGTCACAGCCTGGCTCAGACGGTCTTCACAAATTTGTATCTACATCAGCCCGGACAGATTGTCGACAGGACCCTGAAGACTTTCTGCTACGCTATATACAAGATAATCGAGATTATAAAGGATTGCATAAACAAGGCTCTGGTCTTCGAGGAGGAAGACTTTCAGAGCGTCACGTACGGCTACAGATTGCAGCAGGATATCACCGAACAGAAAGCCATATCTATGCTCAGAGAGGTCGAAGAGGAATTGCATAAAAAGAGTCGAATCAAACCTGTGGACGACGATACCGAGAAACAGGTGAAGTTAACTCAAAATTGAAATTCTCGTTTAAAAATGATTTTTATGCTCTACTTATGTGAACATTTTGTAAAGATTGGTAAAACACCGACAAAAAGATAGGTAAAAATGGGTTTAAAGAAAGTAAAAAATGGGTTCAAAAATATTTTTAAAAATTGATTAGAAATATGAAATGAATATCGCAGTCCGACAAACCATGTGTCTCGATCTGGGTCGAACACACCCCGAATAACACCTCGAGAAAATATAATCACAAGTCTGTTTTATGAAAAGGAAAAAAAAATCTCAGCTTTGGTTATTGAATGTAAAAAAAATCTTTTTTTAAATTTGTTTATGTACTTTTTCATTTTCAGTACAACGACGGGCTGGCGCTTTACACGAGGATACGATTTACGAAAATGTTCTATCAGACTCTTTCGTTGATGAGCAAAAAGGAACAGTTGCTTCAAAACTTGACCGACTGCCAGCGTCTTCTGTCGAATTCGTCGGACATGATACAGATTATGATTAAGACGATCAACCGAGGGGACAAGGCCGACGAGATATGTAGGAATATTTGTCTAAAGGTTTATCTCAAAAACAATTTAACGCCGATTGTTCGACTTATTTTTTTAATTCAATTTTATCGAACTCTTTGCATTTAGCGAATCATCCGAGCATAATGGGCTTCGATCCAATGGTAAATCAGAGGCTACTGCCGCCGACCTTTCCCAGATACACGAAGATAAAACCAAGAGTCGAGGCTCTCGAGTACATGGACGAGTTGTTGAATAGATTGAAAATCGTCACGAAAATATCGGGTTGCACGGGCTTTCACAGCGCTCTGGTAAGTTGATCGAACGATCGAAGTCCGTCATAATAATTAAGATATATCAAAATTGTGCATTAATTTTGATGTAACGGTTCTGCATAAAAAATCCCAGTCCGATACATTAAATTAAAATTCTTTTTTTAACCGTGTGTACTTCGTCGAACGCTAATTTTTTTTTTTGTTTTTCAGGATTTCTTCCTAGAATTTTCTCGCTCGAGTCCGTGCATACTGTCGCGATCGATGTTGCAGATTGTATATTTGCCGACAAATCGTGTATTCGGTACGCAAAATTTCACCGATGTGCTGCGAGACGCGGCGAGAAATTTCACAGCCCCACCGGCGCTCATGCCGAAGAGCACCCTCCTACAGAATCAACAGGCCAAGGAGTACGTCGACAGCTTTCTCGCACACTGTGGCACACTGTTCGGCAGCTTGCTCCAACTCAGCGGACACAACAGGGCCCGGCAGAGGGACAAACTCGCACATTTGTTGGAAGACTTTGCCACACTGCACGATGAGGTTCGCCGTGTATTTTTTTTTATCTTTGTTAAAAACAAAGAGAAAAGCTTATACAAAATGTTTTGTTTCTAACCCGTAAAAATTCACAGACGTACCTTGAAGTCTTGTTTTTAGACAACGTAGAAGATCATTCATTACAGCAATTTTAAAGCAATTTTAAAGTACCATCAGAATTTTTTGAAGTTTTATTTTATTGATTTTTATTTTTTTAACTGGAAAGGAGAGCACGATTGGTAAAACAAAAAAATTAATTGCAGGCCGAACGTGTGGACCAGCACTTGCATACTTTGTCTTTGAAGAGCGACACATCGCGACCGCATCTCTCGTGTTTCGGCACGTGGATACTCTATCACACGTTGCGAGTGATGATAATGTATCTGCTGAGCGGTTTCGAGCTCGAGCTGTATTCGGTGCACGAGTACCATTACATATTTTGGTATCTCTATCAATTTCTGTACGGATGGCTGGTGTCGGCGTTAACGAGAGCCGACACATTTTTGATGGAGCAGGAGGCTCACAGCGAGGCGCAAAAGGGCAGAGGTGGCAAAAAAAGCGCGAAGAGTAAGAAGAAGAAAGTCGCGCCGCGACCGTTCAGTCTGGAGATGCTTATGTGTCAAGCGATGCAAAATATTTGCGGCGGATATTACAAGGTACATTTTCAATCGCATAAATTAATTTGCCGTTGTCGATGCGAGGTAATTTAAAAAAAAATGATTTTTTTTTCAGGCGCTCGTAGGCTTTCGAATGGACGGCAAAATACCCTTGCCTGAATCGCAATTCGACTCTGAACGAGTTAGATACGAACATCGGTTATTACCGTTCTCGTCCCTGCTCATCCCCCCCGCTGCGGATTATCAGAAATTTTTTGATCTCACCAATTCTCAAATACAGAAAAGAAATGTGAGTGAAAACAAAGAATTATTTGTGTAGTCGTTGACTGTCAAAAAAAAATTGTTATAAAAAAATGTTGTCTATTCTTATATTTCAGGAATCGGTGACGAGCGAAAAGCAGTACTACGCGGCGTGTCGACACTTCGACAGAGCTAGAAATATGTTGGATTGCGCGCTGTCGCTTTGCCCGGGAAATACGAATACGGTTCATGAGGTAAAAGATCTTCTTTTTCTTTGGGACGAAAAATTTGTTCGCTGTCGCAACTATAATCGAACGGTAATCTTTTAGATAAACGATCTCCTGAAGGTATCAAAGACGAATTTCATCGTCGTTAAACTATTAGCCGGAGGGCATAAGAAGGATTCCAAAGAGCCGCCAGTCTTCGATTTTTCGTGTCATCAACATTTCCCATTGATCAAACTTGTGTGATTTTTAATCGTAAAAGAACAACAGCATCGACGACTTCAAAAAAAAAAAAGAAAAAAAAACTAAAACGATAATTGTGTCAATCTATAAGGGTCCTCTTACAACCTTCGAAAATCGATATGAATAATTTATTTCACGGATATCACGAATCTTATTGTTTATCAACGATATGTACATTTGTTCATAAAATCTAAAAAAACCGATTATTAATGATGTCTACTGCGTGGGCTGGAGAATTAGCAAAATTCATCAATAAATTACGTCAAATGAGGATCGCTCCGACTTTCTTTTTTCTTGCAAAAAAAAAGGAAAGAATCGAAACTTGACGTTCGTACAATTTCGATAGCTTTTAAAGAAAAAAAATTGTTCCACATTAAGTAGAATATTTATTATTTTCTGCGTCGATAAGTTTATAAAGTGGACATCGATTATGGTTTTGATAACGGAAATCGATGATCGTCGAATATGTAAACCCTTTCTGGGTGGCTACGTGAATACCGTCACGAGCGTAGAATATTTTAACGCCGCGTCGCAAACGGGCCCGTCCCGGAAGTGTCGAGAATGGCAGGAAAAAGCGCGGACGCGGGAAGTGCAATGCGTCGAAGTGAAGGAATCCGCTTGTCAACCGAGTTGCAATCGAACTACCCAGACATTGCGGTATGTAAAAAATTTTCATCTACGAGATTTTTGGCTTCGCTCTGTGCGTTCCAGCATTCGAATTATTTCAACGAGAGTTGGTTAAAAATCGATAATTAAACGGGTCTGCAAGCTTTTTTGCTATAGTTACACCATGCCGAATCTCTTTAATCTGCACGCAGGAAGGATTATTACATACCCAATATTTCGGATATTTACAAGACTGCGAAGCGTTACGAGACTCACGAGGAGATGGAGAATCGTTTAAATTTAAACGGCAATGCCCGAACGATTCAACGATCCTATCGGGCGTATCGATTGTTGAAGTACATAAAGGAGTGCGCCAGAGAGTACAGACAAATATTGGAGGAGTGCAGAAAATTGGAAGAAGACAAAGCCGAAGCTTTAAGGTACGAATAATTAATTTTTTTTGTGACACATTCACACGTCTCACTTTTTGTAATGCCGACATGAGAAGTGCTACTTTTTGTGCCTGTAACGCGTGGCGAAAGTGGCGCTTCTCAGTAAGAGGTACGAGAAGAATACCGCGTATGCGCAGATCACACCTTGGGAAATAATTGTTTTTTACGATACTCGTGCGAAGAACATTTTCTTAACTCGTGTGATTGAAACGTTCCCCTTCGGCTCGTGTTGCAAACTCACCCTCGTCAGAAAAAATTTTACGTGCGCCTCGCGTGCGCAAAACCGCCCTTTTTCCACCGAGTGCTATAATGTAGTAAATTTTCAGGAGGCGACACGAGCACGAAATACGTCGACAGACGTATCCCCGTTCACGAGCGGACTTCGAAAAATTGTACAATCTGATAGAGAGCTGGAGGGTGTCGCGTCTCGATGCGGTAAACAAAAAAATGTTCCCGGGTTCGATAAGAGCCGAAAATTATCGTATGCTCGAGAGAACAACGGAAATGCTGGCAGCTCTGGACAGGCACAAGCAGCGCATAGCCGACGACCGACGCGAGATGAAGCGTCTACGTTTTTTGACCGAACACTGCGAGCCGATAAGATGGAACGGTTACAAAGCGAAACCGGTCGAAATGGTTACGCTGAGAATTCAAAAGGCCCGTGAGTGCAAGTCCATCTACGATGAATTGACGAGAAAGGACAGTATAGCCGAGGATAGAATTGAATTGTCAATTCTGATAAAGGATTCTTTGAGCGGCCATCGCTGCAGTCTCGTCGACAATTTGATTGGCTTGCTGGAGCAGGAAATCGTTCTGCTGTCGTGCGGGGTCGAAAACTCGTGGCTCGACAATCTACGTAACAGAATATCGAGTACGGAATTTTTAAGGACCGATTGCATAATTTCATACTTATTGATTGTTATTATTATTATTTTTTTTTGAATTTGTATTTATTCATTATTTTTGTAAATTATTGTAAGCTCATTTAATAATGTTCTGAACATTTGCAGCCGCCTATCTGCAGTTCGTAAGCGGAGCATCGACTTGTAGTTGCGCTCCGACCGACCCGAAAGATCCATCCGTCGCCGATTTCGCGTTTACCGAACGATCGAGGACGAAAAAATTATTGTGCAGAAGTTGCATGAAAATGTTCCCGTACAGAGATTTCGCAGCTCACGTTAGGATGAAGAAGTTATCCTGCTGTTCGAGTAAGATTAATCTTTATTATTTTCACTGCTATTCAGCCGTCTCGTGATCCAAGCACGGTACCACTTAAATGTTAGCCACCCCATTAAGGCCGAAAAGGAACCACCGATATCTCTTGATAGGTTGGATCATTGCTGGGATTCTACACATGCGGCGTAACTTCACATAATTCATAAATAATCATATCTGATTCGTATACAATAATGTGTAATCGCATAAACGACTGTATTTATGTATTTATTTATTTATTTATTTTATTTAAAAAAAAATTTATTTGTGCAAACGGAAAGAAACCCTTTTTGCATAACCAGATTACATGCTCATCAGAAACTGATTAAACCTGAAACAAACGGAACTATAAGTGCTACACTCGCGGACGCAGTAGAATCGCGTTTCTAAATGCGAATATTAACAACATGTAATCATTTGTTCCCTTCGTATGGGAAGAGGACTAATAGCAAATCCGGTTAGCATTTTCGCTTGATTGCACAACAGAAAGTTTAATGTACCATTGGTTGTATTAGTTACGGATTGTGTAAAATTTAGCGATATACCCTCAACGTGAATTTCGACCACCAGAATAGCGTAACTTTTGTTTAATTGCTGGAATACGGAATAAGTTAGCGAAATATGCCCGACGCGAATGTCGACTGTCCGAATAGCGTAACTTCTGTTGAATTTCTGAAATACGGAATGTAACATATTTTCACATTATATTCTAATACAGAAAAATAATATGTTATCGTATACACGCGACAGTATATCGATTACATGTTAATACCATATATTCATTTTTTCTCTGTATGGGAAGAGAAGGAATAGCGAATCCATGTAGCATTTCCATTTGATTGCACAACAGAAACTCTGATCCATAATTTGTTGTATAAGTTATGCATTTGCGACAATTTAACGGCATACTCCCGATGTGAATGTCGACCGTCGGAACAGCGTAAATTCTCTTGAATTGCTGTAATACGTTAGGTTCCGGTTATGGAAGTTACGCCGCATGTTTTAGCATCCTCAGAGGTTTAATGGTATTTTCGACGTCGAGCCACGGCCGGTGGTTTGTCCGACTGCGGAGATATCACCGTAAATCGCTCGACGATCGTGAAACTCCGACAATATTCCGAATCCATCAGGTTGTACCTGGCTCCGTCAGCAAAACATTGACAAATCGCATTACGGACCGTACACGTTTTTGCTAAATGGCATACGGGCCGACGAGCAAAAGCGAAACTGCTACTCGAGCCTGCTGTACGTGATACGCGAACCGGGCATCTATCATCTGGTCAACAATATTTGGCACGGTCGTTCGGCAGTCTCGGAAAACTCCGATCTGTTCAATCTGCGTTTGGTACGCTGGAACATTGACGAAGAATGGTCACCGTGGAACTGTATTTTGCTAACCAGCGACGAAGCCGAGAACCATTACTTCGTCAAGGATTTCACCAGTTTTTACTCGAAGCGCTTGCTGAGCAAAATTTATCTCACCCACCTCATAGCCAAGACCCATTTCAGGTCCGATGATAAATCGTTTTTGTATCTACTTCGGGCGTTAATGTCGTACGACGCGTACACTCCCGGCCAGGAACGAAAAGCGAGACGCTTGTCGATAGGACAAAAATCTGAAAACAAAAATCAAAGAAAAGATTAGCAATTATTTTTTGACAAATAATCAAGATTTGTTTTTCTCGACGAGGAATTTTTTTTCCGAATTACTATTGTCGTGTAAAATCAATTTTCTTGATGCTTATTATCGACGATTTAACAACTTTGATTTTCTTCTTTTTTTCAAATTTTTATCGTCATATTTTGTTATGTAAAATCAATTCTCTCATTCCTTATTATCGTTGATTTGCTATCGTAGTATCGCTGATTTTTTTTTTTTTTTTTTTTCCGGAAGTATCGAAATATTGAGCCAATAAAACTTTTGGCGTGGAATGTATACGTCGAACAGCCTTAACGTGACTATTCAGTATTCCGTATACAATGAAATGTTAATAAATTCTTTTCAGGGAATTGATAAGCTTTGAGAGGAAGTTTCGAGTTTCATCTCGTTACTATATGATACAGGACAGGAGAGACTACGAGCCCTCGAAAACTGAATCGTAAAAAGGAATTTACATGGAAAAAAGCCTCTTCGAAAAAGATACAACCTCACGATCAAATTGTGCGGCCCATGAATGACAATTTAATAGAGTTACGTTCTCGATAATTGTAACGAAGAGAAAATAAAATAAAATAAAATAAAATAAAATAAAATAAAATAAAATAAAATAAAAT
Source organism: Amblyteles armatorius (assembly GCA_933228735.2). Lineage (NCBI taxonomy): Eukaryota > Metazoa > Arthropoda > Insecta > Hymenoptera > Ichneumonidae > Amblyteles > Amblyteles armatorius. Next base: position 20,980,359 of record OW121688.1, read on the forward strand.
AAAATAAAATAAAATAAAATAAAATAAAATAAAATAAAATAAAATAAAATAAAATAAAATAAAATAAAATAAAACAAAATAAAATAATTGTCAGAAAAAAACACTCTGGCAACTGAGTGTTCTAGCTTGTTTCCGCGACTTTTATTATCTGGAGTTCGATACTTTTTTCCGGTCGTTTGCGGCTCTGAAGCTCATTCTACCCCAGCTTAATATTCGACCCTTAAGCCGCTTACTCGTTATAAATTGCCCAAAATATCATCCAACGTTTTTCCCAGTTACGTAATATCGCGGATAATCGATCAAACTTCCGAGTCTCCGCTGGCAACCCTCCGAGCGTCCGTCGGAATGTCTCCGAAGCTTCGAATTACACCCGAGGGACTCTTCAGTTTGGTACTTTAACGCGGTTTCCATCGAACCCATTGGCTTATCTGTCTGTCGGTTCACTTCAGCGGTCCGCGTAATTCGGGCCTTCCAATCGCAACTTGTAATTACACGTCGGCCAGCGGAGAGAGAAGCGTGGTGTCCGGGTAGGTGTGTGCTTTCGGTAATGCGAGAGCTTACGATCGTTCGACGAGACTCCTCGTGCTCAACGCCGCGGCGCACCTGCAGTAGAAACAGTCGAGCACAACCATTACTAGTAGCTTATAAAATAAAACTACCATGTGTATAAAAAAATGATTAAATATGCAAAAAAAATTATGTATAAACATTTCTATATTCAAACTTAAAGAACTGGAATTAATGCTCCCTATTTATTATGCTGGCTTCGTTATACATTTTATTAACATTAATAACATCAATTTTAACCCAGCTAACGATATTTGCACGTTTAACAAACATTTCTTATATTACGTTTTTCTATCTGGAAAGGTGCCGTGTAAACGTTTGGGAAGTCGGTCGGTAGCGACAGAACGTAGCGATTTTCTCCGCCGATTTCTGGTAGGTTCGAATAAAAAGCCTACCACAGCGAAGGGCATACCGTCAGACAAATTGTGTCAAAATTTCAAGAAGTCTTACCGTTTCGTTTCTGAGATAAATTTAATAAACGAAAGACCCTATCTCTGTCTGACCAACCGATCAGTTTGAAACTTCGTAATTGTCAAAAAACAAAAGTAGAAAATCTATGCTTTAAAGGCTTAAGGGCATGTGGTACAGACTCGGTCGGTAACAAATCGCCTTCCCCGTTTTCTCCAAAAAGATTGATACGACGAGCAAAAGCAAATTAGCTTTTCATACTTATATCTATTGCGTACAAAAACCTAACTTGATTTTGGTCGAAGCATCAACCATTACGGAGAAAATAGGGAAAGGAATGGTGATCATAAGGCAGGGGGGGGGGGGGGGGGGAGATGTCTATGCGCATTTGGTGCTCGGCACTCTGCAGGGAACGAGGGAACGCATTCCTTTGAGAACACGAGAGAAGAGACAGCTATCCGCCGAGAAGTCCCCGCAGTGAAGGCAACGCGCTACGGTTAAAACTTAAATAATTAACACAGAGCAAGAATTGTGGTCTAAAGTTTTGTTGGCGTTCCGTTGCTGAGTGGCGAGACCTTCCGCACCGCCGCCTCCAAGTAGCGGCATCTGTAGTACAGACTGCGGAGCTCGTGCGCAGTACAGTAGTGTGCAGTTCACCGCAACTACAGCGCGAGCTTGGTTATCCTTGCGAATCCCAACGGCCAAGTTTTCCGTTAACAAACGAGAATCTCCCTCCACCCCTCGCATCGTAGTCGTCTTCGTACTCACACAGCATCCGTGACAGTGTCCCCGCCTTCTTCTTTCTTCATCCACGTCTCTCCTGTTCGCTCGACGAACTCCCGAGCTTTCAGGACTTTTGAAACAGAGCTCGTTCACATAATTAGCCCATGTGCCATTCAAGACGTCCTAACATCTTGCGCCAGCGCCGTTGTTTTTCACAACCGCTTCGCGCACAAATATGTGTGCGAGCACGAAGCGGTTGTCGCGATTGCCAAGAAATCCTTCCGGCTTACTTTTTTTTGTCTCCTCCTTTGCTTCGTCGAGTTCGAGAAGCTTGTTAAGAACTACTGACGAACGGTACTTCGCGATTCCGTTTTCTGTTGTCGTTGGATCACGAGCTTTCATTTTTTGACGTTCGTGAGAATATTTATTTTCAAGTGTTTCACCCGCTGAGCTGCTATCGATATTTCACTTTCGGAGCTCTCGTGTAAAGTGGATCTGGAGAATTTTATCGAAGATAAAATTTCGCCTCGTTATCGTACCAAAAGTACATAGTCGTTTTCCCGGCCAAATCCAATATACAGACCAAAAAAATCTAAAGTCCAATCACAACGTGCACCAAGTGTCTTCATAACTATAACATAGCAAAAAAAAAAAAAACACCTGCATCGCAGAAAAAATCGTAGCACAAGATTTAAAATAGTGTTTTCCAGCAATCGTATCCTTCCTCGATCCGCACACGGATGCTCGCTAATCTTGCACCGAGTCCTCCATTATTCTCGAGCCTATGCGCTCTACATACAACCATGTATACACCTGTACAAACACATACACGTCCTTTGCGTACCTAAGTGTAATACCCTAAAACCAACGCAACGAAAGCCGGACGGGATAAGACTGGGACAAAAGTTCTTGGCTCGTTCCAGGAATTTAACGTCGGCTCTCCTCGCTTCCCGTCCGTAGCCCGAAAGGATGGTTATCGTCGTCGAGATAGAGGATCGTTGCGCCGAGAAACCTTTTCTCGGCGGATGGAGAAACGTCGTCACCGGTGCGGAGTATCACGACGCCCTCACGCAAACGTGCCCCGGGGATCGGGTTTACCGAGGGTCCGAAGAGGATCCTCCCTCCGGCGCTGTTGGCGTTGCCCGTCGCACAGCGAACGTGATCACACAGACCGTCGGTGATATTGCCGCGGAATCGACCGGGTCCGCGGTGGTTTTATCCTCGTGTTCCAAGTACACGAGCGTGCCGAGCGACCGGGCGACCCAGACGTCTCGTTTGCCAGACCTCCGGGATAAATTGGTAACGCCGCTGGCAGCGACGTTCGCGTGGAGCGCGAGTCAGACGACCCGGTACCGCGGCGAAGGCTCGCCCGTCGCAGCGGTGCCCTCGGTGATAGCGCCGACCGGAGACTCGGAGACGGGAATTATCGAAGACGACCGCACGCTTCGCTGCAGGTACGCTGATGAAACGGCCGAAGCAATTGCGTCTCGTATCGCAAATTGCTTCAATTAGCGGAAATTAAATTCTTTCAAGGTCACACGATATCATTGGCACTTGTTGTTTATTTTCTGTGAAGATAATTTATGATTTTTTTTTTTGCTTCAGACTGGAGGAAGAGTGCGCCGTCAAGATTCAGAGATGCTACAGGTGAGTTTGACAATAATTTACCGAGGGGGAGGGGGGGGGGGGGGGGTGAGGGGTTGAGGTGGTAGATTTTTCGTGACGAAAAAAATTATAAAAAGCGACAAAGAATAAATTACTGGTTAGTTTAGGAAATTTTTTTGTGGGCGATTGTAGGTTTTTTGTGCGCTATTATTGTTACTTAGTAGTTAAAGTTACTTGGCGCGTAAAGTTACTTAGAAGTCCAAGTTGCTTAGCGAGTGAAGTTACTTTCCGACTAAAGTAACTTTGAGAGTAAAGTCACTTAGTGGTTGAAGTTACTTAGAGAGTCGAGTAACTTACCGACTAAAGTAACTTAACCACTACAGTTACGTAGCGACTAAAGTAACTTAGCTACTTTTCGAAAGTCACGATAGTTAGTTTAGATGCAAGCATTACAGAGCATCCGTTGATCGCAGAGCCTACAGATCGAGACTGGATATCGGAGCTTTGGCCCGCCTCTCCCGCGAGACCCGAGCCCTGACCCCACCGGAACCGGAGAAGGTTCACCATCTGCGTCACTGTCGCGCCAGCCGATTCGAGCTGGTGAACGCATCGCCGCCTACGAAACGCTCGGACTTCGAGATACTGCGGAACGTTCTCGGCCGCTGGCGCCTCTGCGAGAACGCCCGCATAGATCGGAGCTTCTTCGGCACCAGCAAGCTCGCCGCTCGCACGATGGTCCTCCTCAAGGAGATCGAGCTTCTGCGATCCATCGAGTCGATAAAGACTAGGGTGTGCGGCGAGCGACGCCGACGAAGGTATCTCGAGGATCTCGAAAGACTCGCCAAGCCGGAAGTCTGGACAATGACGGACGGCAGGAAGATTCTAGTCGACACACCGAGGGTCCAGAGGGCGCGCGAATGCCGCGAATTTTATAGATCATTGCTCAACGAAGATCTATCGACGATCGAGAAGAGCGAGGCGTTGGGAAATCTAAGGCTGTACGCGGCCGAGCACACGTGCCGATCGGGTCGACACGTCGTGTCGTTGATCGACCAAGAGCTCGAACTACTGGCGCGCTCCCTCGATCCGAGATCCATGGATCCTCTGAGAAATAGGCTGAAGATCGCCCTTCTGAGACTGTCGACGAGCCACTGCGGACCGTCGGGACCATCGGTCGAGGGAGGAAAACCACCGAACGCTTCCGGTTCGAGAGCCGATTCGTCGTTCAAGCTCTGCAGCAGATGCGGAAAATTCTTGCACCTCGACGATCTGGCATCGAGCCTGGCGCCGAGCGGAATCGTCACCTGCGAGAACTGCAAGATTCTTCGGGCCGGCAAAGATCCGACGATCGTCTACGAACCCTACGACCTCATGCTGCGAGAGCTCAGAAACACCGAGACCGATCTTCGTGGTGAAATCGGCGGACCGGCCTTCGCGGTCGATACCAGAGTCATTTATCGCCTGGTCAACTACGTCTGGCACGGGAAGTCCGGGATCTCCGAGTGCGACGATCTCTTCCGGCTTACCCTCGTGCGATTTCGGGCGGAGCGCGAGTGGGCGCCGTGGAACACACTGTTGCTCACTAAACGGGAGGCGGCGCTTCATCGGGCTATGGACGATCCATGGCAAATCTACTCGCCAAGATTGACGAAGAAATTCGTCGTTAAAAATTTGCAAGCCAAACTCCGATTCGACTTTATGGCGAAGGCACAGTTCTCGTAGCGAGGGAGAGCTCCGTTCGGGCTTCGAGATTTCTGATCGGGAACTCAGATTTTTAAAGGATAAAATAAGTTTTTGCCATCTGCAAATTTCTCGCTTGATTTTGATCCAGAATTTGTAAAGCCCTAAAAGTAAATTACTAAAAAAGTAGAGGAGTCTTGTAGTAATTTTTTTATACAGTTTTTTAACAGTGTTCTTCACAGTCCCGTATGTATAAAAATAATTACAAAAGTCCTATCCTTTTTTTTTAGTAATTGGTTCACATACATACTTAACAGTGTATCCATTAAAAAAATTAATAATATTTAGTAACATAAAATTTGAATTAAAAATACTTTTGTCAAGTAATATATATATATCGATAGACTACCCTGTCCACGTTCGTTCGATCATTGACAATTTGTATTCTTTTTTTGCCAAGTCTTAGGATAATTTTATTGTCAACGTATAGCAAATTTTTTTGCATCTTAATAAATTTGATTTGTTTGCGAGTCGAAGCGTTCGAGGAAACTTTCGCGATTTGTCGAGGTCACTGGGGAGTGACGAAGTAGTATATACTGTTTCCGGCGTACATCGCCCTCCTCCGTGCTGTTGCTATATTTACGTAGGTACTTCGCGACGCCCGTGTATCGAGTTTACAACGATCCGTCGGGAGGCAAACCGAGGCACAAAGTTTCGTCGTTCTCGGGGAATCTCTCGCAGAAGGACGATTCTCAATTCCGAGACAATTACGAGACTCGTCTGCGGAAACGTGAATGGAGTTTGAACGGATTCCGGGAAATGTGTCTACGTGACGGAGTGCATCGATAAGGAGGGACCTGGGTAGAAGCTTCGTAACTAACGGCACACCTTCTCTTATCAATATTTATGCGAAGCGGATGCTATTTAAGAAGTTTTCCACCGATAATTCGCGACCCACCGCTATCAATTCTTCTGACAATATTTTTCGCTCTGTTATTTTCTTCAGGAAAAAATCTATAAATACACTTTTAATAGTGTCATAGATTTTCGGCGAAAAACAGAAAAAAAAAGAAAAAATCGTGCAATTTATTCGTTGCAGTAGAAACAAATCCTGAATATCATCTGAAAATCCATCTCACGTTATTTTCGAAGCCCCCCCTCCTTAATTCTCTTAAAGTTCGAGAGACACTTTTCTCCGTGACCCGGTTTGGTGGCTGCGAGTGTGCACCACAAAAGACTTTGATCGACGGATGCTGCGAACCTCGCAAATTGCGCGTGAAAGCTCGCATTCGCGACTCCCCAGAGCTTATAAACCATCGACGTAAAGTAAACGACGAAGTATCACGGGAACTCTCGCGGTAAGAGCTACTAGAGATGCGAGCTAATAATAATAATAATAATAATAATAATAATAATAATAATAATAATAATAATAATAATAATAATAATAATAATAATAATAACAATAATAATAATAATAATAATAATAACAATAATAATAATAACAATAATAATAAAAACAATAATAATAAAAACAATAATAATAATAATAATAATAAAATTGAACGTAGATGCTCTCGGGTCGCAACGGCGAACAATTAATTGCGTAATTACTCCACCCCGAGCTCCCGGCGCGGTTAATTACCCGTACAAATCGGCTAGATGAATAAAACGATGCAAATTATCGAAAACCATTACATTTTCATCGACATAGCTCTCTCTCTCCCCTCCTCGTAATTTACACAGTATTTACAATAATAAGAAGAGAGACTCGCGATCACGAGTAATTAAAAATTTTCTCAGCGGTAGCCGCAGAAACCGCCCTCCGCGTCAAAGCTCATTTATTCCGAGAGATTTAATTCTCTTCGGATATGGCGAACGGAAGAGAGGAGAGCTTATATCCCCTTTTCGACCCCCCCCCCTTCCTCGATAATCGTTAAAGTTATTAAAGTCCCCGAGCTTAGAGTCGAGAGATTGCTTTGCCGCTGGTTCCTCCGGCTGCCGACTACCCGCCACTGGTTTGCATTGAAATAAGCTTTTCCGCAGAGTTTTAAGTTTAAATAGGTCCTCTCCCAGAGCTTTCCGGCCGAGCTTCTTTCTGTGTACCGGGCGGAGCCGCACAACATTGTCCGCGAACGCAGTGTGTTGCCCGTGGCTTTTGGCCACGGGCTCGTAAATAAGGTCGATCTTAACTGCGAAACAGACATAGATATATAAGACAGTGCCATAGGTAGGGATTTTATACGCTCGCCGGGTGTAGTGAGAAAATGTGTCCCAAAAGAGGCGCCCACACAAGCCAGCGTCGCGCGCTCTAAATGCAAATGGCCCCGGTCGCTTGGCCTACTTGTTCTCGCGACAAAGAACTTCAACGAAATTGCATTATACGCGTTTTGTTGAAATTTTGCCGGCGAGCCAAAAAGCCCCGGGTGCCCCGCGTGGCTCGGACCGCTCGCTCGAGCGTCCCGCAATTACCCTTCGTTGTTATTAAAGCTTTGCTTTATATTAATCGAGAAAGATTGGATTTCCTCACCGTTCATCGGAACTTCCGGGCGCTTGAGTTGCGATGCAACTCTGGCAGTCGGCCCACTCGATGCGCCGTCCAGATTTCGAGTTTTAACGGAGGTTTGTGAATCTCTAGCGTTTTTGCGACTCTGTCACGACTCGGTTTTGAGTTGCGGCGATTCTCTGACGATCTTCGATATCGAGTCGCGCAAACGGCTGCGCTCGCACATCAGATCAATATTTATTTGGTTTAAGTAAATATTAATTCAAATGAAAAATTATTCATTTATATAAAATAAATATTTATTTAATTGAAATAAAAATTTTGGAAGTTGAAAAATTACAACTTCAAACTTTTATGAGAAAGCGATATAAAAATTTCAATTTTCAACTTTATGAGGAAGCGCTATGAAAATTTCAACGTCGACGTACATAGTTATCGCCATTCCGGAAACTGATCAGGGCAAAACGGCAAATTCAATCGGTCGAAAACATCGGCACTCGCATTTATGGCAAACGATTCGTGAACATCGTCGAACGCATAAATTTTCCATCTGACACGTCGGCGCAATTAGGGTTTGCCGGGATATCGCTGTTACTAATTATGTCCTCACTCTCAAACCCCGCCGGTCCCATGCCTCACGGACAGCCGGTTGAATTGATTCGAATTTGAAACTAATTGGCGCACCGGGGCTTTGACACGATCGACAAGCCCGATTTGAGGGATAATCGAATATTATCATTATTTTAACATTGTTAATACGGAAATGTGTATTTTTTTTGTACGCCCTCACTTCGCATTAAAAAGAACGGATTAGTTGCGATATGAATTTATAAAATGAATAATTAATAAAAAATTAATTGGGCCATTTTTTTTACACAGTAACAACTCGTTGAAAGAATTTAGCAATTAGACAAAAAAAAAATTCTAAAAATCTTTGAATACAAAAAAAAGTACACAATACTTTTCTCCAAAGCTGGCATCATAAAAGCTGTTTCCACGTAGTGCCAGCTCGCTATAACTTGTGGAATAAACGCTGCGCTTAGAAAGCTAGAAGAAGATCGACGAGACTTTTGCCACTGCAAGTCTTCCCCGAGCCGTTCATCGCGCTTCCCTTTTATCGTCCGTCCGGCCTTACTCTTACGCTCGTCTCGCCGGCGAAGTACAACGACGACAAAGTGGAAGATTCATGTACCAGAAAGTGCAGTTCTCAACGACCTTTACGAGGCCAGAGCACACCGGTCCGGTTAGAAGAATAAGGCACGTTTAAATTTATCGTTTTGCTGCGAGAAGTTAGAGAGGGGGAGGGAAAAAGGCGTGGGAAAAAAGTACATACGACAGTCGCAGAATAAGTGGTATATCGGATAGTCAGCCAATCAAATAGCCATTACCCTTCTGAAATATTAACCCTTTCATTTCTATAATTATTATGTATATATATTATTTATATAACACACTTGTCAGTGTGTTGAATTGACACACATGTTCTTGTGTTCTACTAACACACACAAGTGTACCGTTGCGAAAATTCAGTGTGCATTAATTCGGAGAGACGTTTCGGCATAACACATCATTTTGCAGTAACGAACGTGTTTCTATGTAACACATGAAGAGTATAGTATCGCAGCGCGAAGATTGCGCCAAATGAACGCACATGCTTCCAGTGTGAACTGCGGACTCACAGGTCGGTTTTGCAATATCCTCGCTGAAGGATGTACATGGAATTTATGATCCTCCGACGCAGTATACAAACAGGAAACCCGATGAGATTCTTGAAAGAGCCCCCGAAGGGGTTGCCGCCTCTTAGGATATACTTTCATTATAGCGCCAACACTATCCCGTATCACCCGAGACGTTTTCACGCCATCCCGCATTATTAAACCTTTGAGCTACCGATAATTTAATTTGCTCGGGCGCTGCAGTTGCGCTGTAATCAAAATCACCGCCGCCTGGACCGGCTTCGTCGTGTCGAACACGAGAGTTAAAATAGAAACAAGAAATAAAGAAATAAACTGTGGTGAAAATAACTTGAATGGGGGCAATGTCGAAGAATTGGAGAAAAAAATAATTCTGGTTCTATTTTATTTACGCGAATCGCTGTTATTGCGCTGCACGAAGAGCGTTGACGATTTTTCGCCACGCCCGAAACGTCAAAGGATTCAAAGAACTTAAAATAGAAACATGAAATAAATAAAAAAATGTGTAAAATAACTGCAATGGGACAATGTCGAAGAATTGGAGAGAAAAAAAACAGGATAGTTTATTTACCCGAATCGCTGTTATTTCGCGGCGCGAAGAGCGTTGACGATTTTTCGCCAGGCCTGAAACGTCAAAGGATTGTCCTTTACGGGGAATTCAGAGAACAGTGTGTTGGAGTGCCCGCGAGTATCGACCGTTACGATGCCGCCCCATCGGCTGACCTCACATCCGGAAAAAATAAATCGCTCGTCCTCGATATATTTATTCGCTCGGAGCATCGATCCTGTGTGTGTGTGTGTGTGTGTGTGTGTAAATGGTGAGAGTACACGTGGGAGGCAGGAGAGGACGCCGAGAGAGGCAAGCCCTCGCGCAAATTCGATAAGTCCCCGACCCGGTCATCGACCAGGAAACGTTGCGCACCGCAACAACATGCCGGTCAGTGGCAGCGGCCAATAAGCGCCCCCGGCGATTCTCCTTTCATGACGTCGACCTTTTTTTCCCCACTACATCCTTTTTTTTTTATCTCTATTAATCCTTTGAGAACCCGTATTGACATTCTGCAGTTCGAATGTAATGAATTTTTTGTTTTTCAACATCTATTTCACGGCGAAAAGGGCGGATAGTAATTATTTTATTGTGTTTTGTAGGGTCATATCGCTGACGAATGAACGGTAGAGCAGACGATGGAATGCATAAATGTCATGAAAGATGGACGTTTCATGGTCCCGGGCCGATTTGAACAATTTTTTCGAAACCGACCAAATATTGGCAGTCACCTTCACGCTAGTTCGGGTCTGAAAATTCGAAAATTAAAAACCTGAAACATTCGACCTGAATTGTCATGAAACGTGGACTTGAAAGTTTATTTTATGCTCGAGCGGAAGCCCGAATTACAGCCGAGAGCTTGGAATAAGCAGTGGCTGTAAATTACGGTTAAAAATAAAGAAAATAAAACTCCGGTTACGTTTAACGCCAAGTTTTATGGTAGTCGCGATTGGGAGCGAAGCTGGCCATTACGAGGTATTATCGTCGAGCAAAGGCGTCCGTTTCATCGACAGCCGCGCAAGCCTTCGGCCGCGGCTCCTCGGCGATTCCCGCAAGCTTTCTCGAGACTTCCTATTTCAGTCGAGAGTCCTCAACCGGAATGACTCTTTTACATTGCTTTTCCTATAGAAAAGTGGATGCCGAATCGCTCTTTCGTGCCATTTGCATTGATGACGCCCCCCTCGCTCTTTGTCCTCGCCTTCGCAGAGTCATACTTCAGCGGTTCAACTCTTTTTTTTACCTTAACTACTCTTTGAAAGAAGTCAACCAATCTCCGGCCATGAAAATTGCAATTTTTCTCCTTCCTTCCGGATTTGTATTTTTATTTATGTTAATAATCGAATTCTTAACAGTATAGTCGGTGCGACGGAGATTTCGTGTCCGATTTATTAAACGAGTTAAATATGCATGATGAATCCGAGAAACCCTTCGCAGCGCGCTTTTTGTAGCTTTTTGAAATGATCGCATCTGCGGAGTATCTCTTTTTTGCACGCGACGAGTCCGCGCACTTGTCGACTGCGCTGATTATCGGGTTTTATTAATAATGCGGAAACACGACGGTCTCGTTTTGCAAGGGACGTTAACGACTTTTTGTAATACAAAGACTGGGAACTTTCATTTAATTGACGACAAAAAATATTTCTTCAAATCTTGTTTTCTAAAACCATTTATTAAATCTTATTTTCTAAATCATTTTTCAAATCTTATTTTCTAAATCATTTTTTCAAATCTTATTTTCTTAGCTTATGTCTAAGCAATTTCGGCGGTCCATGGACAGGTGATCAGCTCGTCGACGTCCGAGCGCCGATAAAAAAGGGAGTTAAGGGTCGATTGCAGTAAGCACTACTCGACTTTGACGCTGCTCGAGAGGTAAATAACTCTTCCTCATCTCGACGTATCCACTACAAGAAAGTAGCCTCAGGGCACTTCGAGGCTGCTGCCGAATATCGATGAGAATTCGCCGACACAAAAAAAAAAAAAAAAACGATGAAAACAACTTATTCGCGGAATTGAATTCTCAGCATATTACTTCCCGTTTTATTTTATTTTATTTTATCCAATGCCATCCTCGGTTATGATTGCCGGAACGTCCGATTCTCGATTCGCGCAATTCGTCTCGGCGAACAATTGTTTGCCAAGTTGATTAGAAAAAAGTATTTAAAAAAAAAAAAAATAGTACGAGGGAAGAGAAAGAGATCCGGCGGTGTTCTGAGGGACAAGTCAAGAGTAATCTAACGGCGCGTGCGACAAATGCACTCTGCTGCGAAGACAATCAGAAGATAGCCCAAGGCTGTTATAATTACTCGGAATGCTACGTTTTATGTTCTCTCTCCCCCCCCCCCCCCTTCCTCCCTCCTCATTTCCGATGTCTACCGTAACGATACTATATCTTTCATTTTCATGCTTTTCCTCTCCTGACGTTATACCCTCCTTCCTTGTTTTCACTTCCACCCTGGAAACAACCTCTCCGCTTGTCGGACGGACTGACTCTCCCCTTCGCCCTGGCTATCTCACCCTCCCGTGGCATTTTCTCGCCTCGTCCGCTTTTCTATCTTATTTTTCAACTCCGGACAACATCGCCGAGAGGGCGAGTGTGGCAAAAAGACTCGTACAACATGCTTCCTCTGCCCCGTTTGCGAAACTTCTTTTACCCCCCCCCCCCTCCCCCCCCTCCCTTGCTTTCTCTCCCGCCCCATTTCGCCGTGGGGCTTCGCATGCACTCGGCACCGTTCTTCACTTCGTTCTTCGCAAAAAGTATACCGTCGTGCAGATTACATAGCATTCGAACTGTACCATGAATAAACCTTGGGACGTTGCAGATGCTCAGCGAATGGAACATTCAAATGCATTGTCGTGCATTGCGTCTTCTTTTTTACACGAATTCGTTGTGATATAGAGTAGGTAACTAACTGTTCTCAGGGTCGAGAGTCCTTTTTCGGGATGTGTTGGAAAAGAAGTTTTACTTTAATATTTTACTGGAGGAAGGAGCGTAGGAGAGAAGTGGGTGAACGCAGTTAAGAAATCGCACACATGAAGTGCAATTTTTAACCGCTAGGAGCGCCACTGATGCTGCGTCGCGGCGAGCGTTATGAGTGGCGTTTCGGTTGAAAAATATCGATTTAAGTATGAATTGACCTCGGAACAGGTCGGTGATTAAAATTAATAAATAACATAAAAATGTTGAATTAATAAAAATTAATCAATTGAGGATTCTGGGAACAAGAGAGTCTCGGTTCGGGCGTCGAATGATTTCCAATGATTTACAATGTTGAAACCCTTCGCAAAACAAATGCCGGCAATCTTGTTGCTGATCGAAACCGGCTTCCCCTCACCGTTGTCAATTTCGTACGGAGCAACGTTATCTCCCAGGTATGAAAGAAATAAGCGAACGAAAGATTGTCTTCGGTGCAATGACGCAGTACGTATTTTCCGTGGAAACGAGGTACGTCGGGTTTGCTCTCTGCAGAAACGGATGTGATGCATCGCGTTATCTGTTCTGGGGGGGCCGCGGCGGTACGAAGAGCGAATAGGAGTCGCGATGCCCGCGGCATTCACCGAGAGGCCGTCGCCCGCCGCTCCGGACTCGGCTGCTTCCTCTTTCTCTCTTATTCGCCGAAATCCCCCCTGGACCTCGACCATAAAGTTATTAATGCAGCCGATTACTCACGCGACCATTACTCTCGAGACGAGTGAAATATACTGTGCTCACCCCTACCTCACAGCCGCAATCCTACCAACGACAACAATAATTATCGTATAATTACGCCCGAAATTCGATACGCTATAATACAGACCGGAGTAATTTACATGTTTCATTGTCGTTTACGAAATCAAATTAACGAACCGAGGATACAATTTTCGATGATACTGTTTTATGAAAATATCACCGGGAATCGAAAGAGAACATGGCGGGACGGTCAGACAATTTTTTTTTTTTTTGGGTAAGAAATTTCGTTTTCTATTAAAATGAAGTTTTGCATTTTTTTTTAGAATGAGGGCAGCGAAACGAAGTTGACTTCATTTATGCGATGAATCACGATGAGCTTGTCAGGAATGTATTGATATTTATTTTAATTGTTTATTTCGATTAAAGAGGTTTGTAAACAAGAAGTAAATTGATTGAGGAAGAAGCGTGCCATTTTTAAGTTTTTGCACAATGACTTCCAGTCCGATACATTAAATTTAATTTTTTTGTAAACAGTGTATAAACTTTTACGTTACCCGAACTATCTTAATTTCGCTACAAACATAACTATTTTGTAATTTCATGTCGAATCAATGAAAATAATTTAAAAAATTCTCCTATAGTTTTTACAACGTGCGAATCTTCCTAAAATTTTTATCGAAGCTCAAGATACCTAGGAAACCCCAGAGTAAAATTCAACAATATACAACCTCCCACACTAAAAAAAAAAAAAATGGAAAAACGGTTCGACTTGATGATTTTTACTCCTCTCAAGGATTTCATCTCTCATCTTATTGCATTCTCCGTTTCTTTATGCTTCGCCGTACACACACTCATGTTCCGCATTCCCAACAAAGACCGTTTTATCAACGTTCAACCGTCCAAGTAAACGTCATATGTCCCGGTCCACACAGAGATACTCGGGTTCGACTAGCGGTTGGCTTTATTGAGGTAAAAGGATTCACGTGCCGCTGCACTCGATGTATTTTTACCTCGAAAATCCGGTACTCGCGCTCTTCGACCGGAGTCGTCTTTCGCGCTACACGTCTCCGTCTCCCGCATGCCTAACGTTTTTATCTCTTATATCGCTTCCCCCCGCGGTTCGAGGGATGCGTTCGAGATTTATTCGAGGATTTTTCACGTTGACGGTTCACTCGATCGTGAAACGCAATTCGTTTTTCACCGTGCCAGTCGCAAAATTTCATACGAATCGCAAAAGAATTTTAAATGAAATTTCGTTGTGGTTCTCTGTACGCGTGGATGGAAGGACCGCGATGGCCGTTGGGTAATGCGAGGGCAGTACGTGAAGTCTTCGCTGGGCAGCTGTGGTGACGGATATCCAGGACTAGCGCCACGCGCGAGGTTTATAGCATATGCGTATGTATGCATAATATCCGTACAGGAGTATCCAAGGATACACTGGGCTTTATGACTCGTACCCATGTACAGGGTGGCCCAGAATTTGCAGCGAGCCAGTTGTGTGTTTGTATTTGCATTCGTATGTTATCAATCAAGCCCAACAGGAATGCTTGTAATAGGGCTTCAAGATTCACAGAGTGATGCATCCAAAATAAAATGAAAAGAATCTCAAAATGAAAAATGGTATAATATAGATTTAGATGTAATAACACGAGATCGAAGATACAAATATATCAATTGAAGACGTATCTCTCAGGAAATTATTTACATTCGAACACAGTCCATATAAAGACGAATTCATCTCCGCGTTTGCGGTGTGGAACCATATAAAACAATATATTTGTTGTGTGACGGTTGCTGGGGGTATTTTGAGCGAAATGACTGAGAATTACCCCAGCGGTCACGACAATGAATCGACATTGAATCGCCATTGAATCGCCACTGAGTCGCCACTGAACCTGTCGGCAGTTTTGGTAACTTGGCGAGTCCTCGTGGTGCGTTCGGCCGGTTCGATACTTGTTCCGGATCACCCTGTATGCAACGAGTACGCGTACTATATTATTGCAGTACGCGCTTGTACGGAAGGAACGGGACGGGGTGCCGGTGTCAGCGATGGCTCGGGCGATTCTCCTATAGTTTCCGTTCAGAGGGAGAGATACACCGGGAGGAAGAGTCGACGCACCTCTTTGTGCTGGATTTATGGAACGTAAAGATTACTCGGACGTGCGGGGAACGCGAAAACCAAGATACATTTTTTTTCTTATAATTCATGGTACGTAGTTTGCGAACCATGTCGATGTTTTCCCATATTTTATTTTATTTTTATTTTATTTGCATAGACGGTTATTAATTCGTCCGCACATGTTAAACATTACCGTTATCAAATAAGTACAGACGGTTGGTGACGCAGGTACATGCGTTACGGGTGGCGCATACGTAGACGTATTTTTTTCAACCTATCGACCACGTGGGAATATCCTTGATTTTTTTTTGTTAATAAATTAATGCTTCCTACATGAGTCGCAAAGCTTTTAACCGACTTGCCTCGCGACTATCTCTAATATGCACGCTCGAAACGGCTCCTGTTTTGTTCTCTCTGTTTCACAATGGACGTGAGAACTTTGCGAGATGCCGGCAGCTTGTCCACTCGTGCGTGAACATAGGTACTCGAGCTGAATGGAAAGATAACGAAAAAATTTGCCCCCTGCACGACGAGATTACAGAGAATATTATATACGGACGAGTATGTGTATGTGTGTGCGTGTGTGCGGGCGGAGGTGACAGAAGGTCTTTCGTTTCCGCTGAACGATCTTTTTCTTTTTTTTTCCCCGCGAAATCCAATTTGCTCGAGAAATGCGCAAAAGTCTCCCGGGAAGGAAATACATACGTGTCTCTCTGTGTATCGAGTGAAATATCCGATTTTACATTAATCGTTAACCGATATTCGTATTATTCGATCAAGCTGACAAAACTCGACGTATCGAGGAGAAAAAAAATTGACAAAAAAAACGTGAAACGAAGCTCTTTTCACTCGTGAAAATTGAGCTCCATTCGTCGTATATCTATTCGCACAATTTTCCAAACTCTAATTCCCACGAGTACTTGATTGAAAATCGATGATCGCTCGACTGTGCTCGGGGGTTACCGGGAGCGAAAAAAAAATATATATCGTCGATTAACGGAAAAAACGCACTTTAGTGAGCTGTAAAACGATTGTTCCTGCGGTAAACGCTATCATTCATTTTTTTTTTAATCGGTTTTTTTACTGAGCCGTTTATTATTTTTGATAATGGAGTTATCGCTCGTACAGCTCCGGTTGAAATTTCAACGACGGATATAAATTTTTTATATTCGCCGATACGCATTCAGTCGCTGTATTAATTTATCGATTGGCATGAAAAATATAAAACACGAGCGTGACAGAATATCGCTGATGGGGCAATTAATTTAGAAGCGAAGCGCTATAATGGTTTAAAATTATTTATCACATACGCGTTCACTATTTTTTTCGCGCGCAGCCAAAAAATATTACATTCAATTTCTTCTCTTGCTTCCTCGACTGAGCGCTCTATTTTATAAATGGCCCGCGTAATCATTAAAACCACATTAATTAATTTATTTTATTTAAGGGCCGAACCCTTTTACATACAAGTTTGATCTCAACTGTAAAAATTGAAAATGATACCTTGAAAGGGTTCGTCCCGTAAATAAAATAAATAAATGTGTTTTTAATTATTACGCAGGACGTTTAAAAAAATAGAGCGCTCCATCGAGGAAGCAAGGAAAGAAATTTAACGTAATATCTTTTTGCTGCGCAGAAAAAACAACGATCGCGCCAAATAATAATGAATTTTGATATATTTATTTAAATTCATTATTATTCATTATTTTTAATTATTTCTCTTTTTCCTAAACTTTTGTTCTCTTCATCATAAAAATACAATTTTCCAACGCACACTCCAATTTCGATATAAATTGCACAAAGCTCTTTCCGGGCGTGCAAAATTCGGTCGCAGCATCTCTTAATTGCATAGGAAAGGTCGATAATCCGTGATCGAAATTTACGATGCGCGATCAAAGACGTCATTCAGCTGTAATAAAAGCGTGATGTAATTTACGAAAATTACGCGCTCGTTCGCCGGCTAGCATTCCATCGAATATAACTTGCTATGCAGTATACGGGAATATCCTGGCAGGGGGGAGGGGAGAGGGGGGAGGGGGGGATATCTCTATGCACCTGGTGGCCTTGTGCAAGGCTATGGTACTTTATTAAATATTCACACCAGGACGCGAAGGAATATAGCGATACAATCCCCCCCTTCCCGCCTAACCCCAGATCCTGCATTATCGCGTGTAGACTATACATATGTGTTCTCCGCAATGCACTTTTTTTTTTTTTTTTTTTTTTCTTTCAAGCCTAAGGCTTGTTCGACCAAATGATTGGCATTGGCTTGGGCTTTCCAGCTTGCGTGGCGCCGCCCGACGATGGTGCGTGTGATAGCTATTTGCACTCGTCGAAAGGTACGATCGCTGGCGTATTGCGAAAATGTACGCCGAGCTGCGTGGCTCGGGTGCAAGAGCTTAACTTTTTTTTTTAATTTACCTTTAACTTCGAGCCAGGAGTTCGATAAAATTTCGACCATGCGAACCGGCGTTGATTCGCTGGACGCTCGTGATAGCAATCATCGTTAGCGTTGCGTTGACAATCGGACAAATGGAAAGTGTCAGCTTGAGAATCGAGAAGGGATCGAGAAAGCTCCGCAGCCGTGGATGGATCCCGCCTGTTCGTGAGAAACGCGTAACGTGGACTGTTGTGCTCGAGGTGCTCGGAAGAAATTTGCGAAATTACTGTGAAAGTTCGAGCCTCGTTGGATACCGCTATCTCGTCGAGCCGCACAGGGCCTGGTTCGAGAGGTGAAGATTTTTTGCTTTTTTAGAAGGGAAGTTTATTTTTATGTTTTATGCATTTTTTGTTTTGTTTATTTCTTTTAAAGATTTTTATGTGAAGAGAAAACTACGTTAGATGTGGTTCTGAAACGACGATTAACAAAACAATTTGATGAGAAATGTTTGTAGTCGATGTCACGAAAATTCGCGATATGACCTGTTTTTTAAAAATTTTATCGACGAAACGTTGGGTCGTTCGATAGACTGAAAATCGAAAAATATTAATTCAATAAGGTCTTATAACATTTTTTTTGTTTGTCTAGATTTCGTGAGAAATCTTCATTGATTGAGATTCATTAACATTGCGTGTCGGTTGGATTAAAAAGATATGTATTTCATCAGGGTAATCTGGATCGTGCTCCACGTAACGACACTCTGTATGCTCGGATTGATTGTTCATAGTGCATACGTGGAATATCTTCATGTACCAGTCGTCACTGTGGTCGATTCCGATAATTATCCATCGCACAAGCTCGAATTTCCGGGTAATGAAAAAATCCAACAGTTTCAAAATATCGGATGATAACTTCGCACTTCGACTTTGTAATTTGCACATGGCTTTGTAATTCAAGAATTGATGTGAAAAAGGCTTAAAAAATATTAAAATAAACTTTTTTTTTAAACGAATGTGTCAAGTGTACGTTGCGAGTAACAATTGAGTGCAATTCCGAAATGTATTCGTGAAGCATTCTTAACTCATTACATGCATTTTACAAAAATTATTTTATATGAAAAAAAATAAAATTTAGTGCTGTGTCGTGCACTTCTTCTTATTAAAAAGTTTTATTGATCGGCAAATCGCACTTTCAGGAATTGCCATATGCAATATAAATAGGATAAGCCGAAAGGCTGCTATCGACCTAGCCAACGGAATGTAAGTTGCCTCTGCATTACAAGATAATTGTTGTAGATTAAAAAAAGGTTTTTTTTTTAAAATTATTGTTTTTATAGAATTGAAGCGAACATTACAAATTGGACATTCGTCGACGTATTAAAACTAATTCGGCAGTTCGGCGCTCTGTATGATTCGGCGGGCGAGACGAACGAAGCGTCCGAGATGTATCTGGATCAACTATTAAAAAAATATTACAATGAGGACTACGATGTGACAAGTATACTGAAAAACGTATTTATATCAATTTCTTGTCCCTTTCTAACGAGCGAGTTTTGTTTTTTTTATCGAATAAATGCTTTTTCAAATTTAATTGAGTTATTAGAGTTAGTTAAATACTATTATAGAGACAAAACCAAACTTCCAGTTATCGCCCAGTTGCACCGATGGTCTCTCGTCGTGCCATTTTCAAGGCGAGGCTAAAAATTGCTCGGACATATTTGTATTACGAAAGACCCAGGATGGTTTTTGTTGCACATTCAATTATGCTCGCGAGTCCGATGACATCCCGACGTAAGTTTTTGTCTTGCCCTAAATATAAATCAGTTTTATCGAAAAAAAACTACCGACCTATCGCTCAATCCATTTCAGCGAAAAATAAAAATCTGCATAATAACACGATTCATGTGGATACATAAATACACAGATACTCATAGATACTTACGTATACTCACAGATACTCACGGGTACTCACGGGTACTCACAGATGCACACAGGTTCAAATAGATACTGCGAGCGCGCGAGCCAACATGCAGTATATACATATATATATATATATATATATATATATTTTTTTTTTTTAACAAAATACATTTCCCTTTTCACCCGCAGTATCGAGGATATAAAAGAAGCCGCAGCGGGTCAGCCATACAATATCAGCAGCCTCGGAATAACGAACGGTCTATCGTTGGTAATGGAGCCGTTCGTGGAGGATTACTATTACCCGATGCTCCCTATAACAGGATGGAAAGTAAGAGGATTCCGGCCACTAAACCTGTCGACTTTCAATTTTTTGCTTGCACCGCAATTTCTCTGGTATTCCGTCGCGAAATACCGCTATAAATCGTGGAATCTTTTCTTCCAATTTTTTTTTTAATTTCATTTATTTTTTTTTATAGATAACGGTATTCAATTCTCATGATTACCCGGACAACGGCAGCGGTTCGGTATCCGAGGCACTTTTATCGCCGGCCACAGAAACTTTCGTGGAGTTGGACGTGACCTCGTTCTACAGCAGCGACGAGATCAGAGCTATCGGACTCGACAAACGCAAGTGCATTTTTCAGGACGAAATTCCGGTGTTGCACACCGGTTACACGTACAGCGATTGTCTCGTGGATTGTCGAGCCGCCGCTATATGGGACACCTGCCAATGCAGACCCTTCTATCTTCCGAGACGCGGTAACGATCAATGTGAGGAAGCAGAAAAATTATTATCGGAATATTCTTCTCTCAATTCTACGCCTTAGATCTCTACAGATCTCTTTAATGTAACTGATTAGACACCGAAGGTACCGCATTGATGCGAGAACTATTTATTTTTCCAGACAGACGAAAAGTTTGCAATACCGGGGATGCAGCGTGTTTGCACAAACACAAAGGTAAAAGGAAGATAGTCCATAAAAATTGATATGCCATTCGAGGCAATATTTCTTGAAATTTTAATTTCAATAAAAATTTGTTTATTTAATATTCCAAAAGCGATTGACACGCTCGATTTTACTGTACGCATTTTCAGAAGTGTATTGGACAGTACTGGCTGACAAAGTTAACGATCCGGAATCCACAGAGCAAAAGTACAAATTAAAGCCGGAAACAGCGGAGCGTTGCAGCAGTTGCTTTCCTGCTTGCAACGACGTTATGTACTATCTTCACAGTTCCACGACTTATCTGGACAGGGGAGTTTATCACACTGAATTAATGTAATATTCTTGAACGTTTTTGGTCGTACTTTTTGAAAATTGTTTTTACGTAAATGCTCTTTCAGCAATTACTGACAATTAATAATAATACATAATTGTTAACAATAATTGATCATTTTTGGTAATAATCAATCACTCTTAACGACAGATAATTATTTTCTGTAATAATCAATCATTTTTGATAATAATTGATGATTTTATATAATCATTAATAGTTTTTAATGACAATGTTTATCGCAGCAATAACGTTCGATTGGACAATCAGAGCATCGTTCACATTTACTTTACAAAGCACGGGAGCATAAGATTGAAGCAAGAAGTCGCGTACTATTGGTACGAGCTTCTCAGTAAGTATTCGAAGCAATTTGCAGAAATCCGTCGAGAGTCGTCCGCTCGAACGTTTCCATCCGATCGTGTCGTCGATTTTTTTTTCTCTCATACAGGCAATATTGGCGGAATCTGTGGTGTCTTTATTGGCTTCAGCCTGATAAGCGTCGTGGAATTCTTCTACTTCGTGTTCTGTACCCTTCGGGAATTCTTTCCCGGCGATAAAAAATCTACGTTGAAAAGAACTCCGTCGGAAAAGACGAGAAACTCGAACAGGCGGAGAGGACGGAAGAGCGAGAAACCTTTTACCGGAACTCTTTACTGGAATGAATTCTTGGCTCACTCCAGCGTGACAAAACACGACGGTCGGATTCAGCGTATGCAAGTTCAGAGGTACTGATTGTACGACATTTTTCGTGAAAATAAACACTATACGATACCTGATTCAATTGAAAAAATTGTAGTTGTAGTTTCAACCTCTATTTTAAAACAACGTTAATTAAAATTTTAAAAATGTTATTCAACATCTTTATTAAAAAATCCAACTCGACCTCCGCATTTGGTGTGTGCAAAGAGGTATTGATTGTACGGTATTCTCCGGGAAAAAAAACCCGATGCGAAACGCTACTTAATTTTTGAATTTAATAATTACGGATAACAAAATTTTTCTTTTTTATATCATAATCCAAATTTCCGCATTTTTTTTCTATCAACCGTCCGACGACAGTCCCGAAAGCCGACGTATTGGACGGTAAATAATTGTGCGAGTACGATCGACTTTTCTGTGACGAAAATTCCACAGTGCATAATTTTCTTCGAGGATTTATCTCGTCCCTAATATCGAAGCGGCTCGCACGCGACATAAATTCATCGTTCGATCGTTTTGTCGAATAAGAGGCTTCGGTGTGCAGGATGGAAAAATAAGAGAACCGTGTAAGCATCCGCTTCTTTAAACTTTCGGAAGGGATGACGCTCCGGGGATCTCGTTTTCTTATACAAACAAAGTATGCAGTGCGCTATAACTATGTTTGGATTAGAGATAAGCCGGGAGAGATGCGGGGAGGAGTTTGTCTGCACATCCGGCGCATCAAATTCCCGACTAAATTCGAAGTGCATATCGGCCGGAGAATATAGCGTCTGCCGGCGGCGGAGGCGAAACAAGTTTGGATAGTAATCTTAGCAGGCACGAAACGAAACTTTCTTGCACGCCGCCCCAGACCCTTCCCATATATACTGTATCATCAGTTTCGTCAACCTTTCGCGATAACCGTCTCTCGCGTCACCCTTCGCGAGCTTCGAACTTCTCCGCAGACCCGCGGATAATAAGAGATTGGAAAGGGGTATTATGAGATAATAAGACAGTTGATGGCTTATCGCGAATCCCCGAGCTCGTCACTCTATTCGCACTCGAAAACACCGCGCCGATTATTTTCTGACCGCATGGCCGCGCGTGCGCCCGAAGAGAAGCTACTTTTTGCTTCCTCATAGAGGAAGCTCAGAAACACTGAGTGAAGAGTTCAGCCCTAAAAAAAAAATCCGCACACGGAAATTTTTTTATAAATATGATTTTTCCGTCATGTCGATACATGTTAAACACTCCGACACGAGAATCTCAATTTTCTTTTTTTTTAGCGTAGCAAAAGAATTAAACTTTGCCAGAAATAGCCTTTTCTCATTCGAGCACTCGCCCTCACGGCCGGAAGCTCGAAACTTTCGAGAGAACCCCCTCGGGACGGGGGTTTCGAGTAGGCGCGAGTTAACGGGGAATGCTCACCGGGTTCTTTGAGAGACGTTCGCTTTCTCTCGCTCCCTTGGTGTACAGCGGGGGATTTTCTCGCACCCGTTCGTGCATGTATGACGATAACCGCCCAACATTATACGGCCCCGCACGTCGCCACTTCGCGGAAGCCAGACGACGACGGGACTCCATATTCTCGCCGGCTCTCTCTCCCTCGCTTTTGCCACCGTCGAGATACGGAATATCAAGTGGCACCGGATGTGGATATCCGTACGGCGATGTGTATACCATACCTGTGCACAGCCAGGAAGGCTCCGTACTCGGTTAAACTCCGAGTTAAGCGACGGATTGAGCCAAAGTTTTCGGGGAGCCTCTCGCTCGTCGCCCGCCACCGATAAACCTCTGATATCGTCGACTCGTCGGAATTTATTCCGCGCTACCGATACGATGAGAGATAGCCAATCGGATCCCCCCGATGGAATCGAATGGAAGGGTTAATTAACTAACGAATTAATGCCGAGAATATCGTCGATTTATTGCAGCGAATTTCGCACCTTAATTCCGATTCTTTTTAGAACCGGCAACCAATTAGTTTATCGAATCAATTAATTAATTTGTCGAATTAATCAGTTTATTTGTCGAATCAACCAGTCGATGTATCGCATGAATCAGTTAATTTGCTAAATCAATCGATTAATTTGTCGAATTAATCAGTTACTTTGTCGAGCCAATCAGTTAATTTCCCGGAGCAATCAATTAATTTGTATAATCAATCGATTAATTCGATCAATCAACCTATTGATTGGTTCGGCAAAAAATCGATCCATTCGCCAATCAGTGAATTGGCTGATACAACCGATAACTCACCTGGAGCCTATTTGCTCTAGTCAGTTGGTTGTCTGCAACTGTTTGCTCCATTTCCAACGCAATTGGCCTTAAAATTGCTGTACGGTGTACCGAACGACGTATCATCGTGCCACGAGCAATTTGTGATTTCCTCGATCGTTTTGCATATTGGTTCTCAATCGATCAGCAATATCCGGGCTGTCGGTGGGAGCGGGACTGGAGTTTGTCTATTTCGCTCGAGACACATACTGAATTCTGTATACGCAATCGAGATATCGAGACTCCGGACGAACACGCCGCATATGCAATCCCAAAGCGACGATCGGGAGCAACGCGCTCGCTACAGCGTACGCGCCTGCCGGAATGCATCGAGCAAACTCAATCTCACTCGTATCTTTCGCCTCTCGACTCTGTATAAAATTCAAGATGGCGAGATCAGTGGTATGTGATCGGAATGCGTCGATGATGCTGTCTCTTTACCGCTCGCTTCTTCTTCCTCTTCTTCCCCGTTCATCCGACGGATACCTCATCGATCCTATGAGGGTTGGGCTCGGGAGAAAAAAAAATCACCTTCGACGATGACTTTGGACGCATCTCGGAAAACTCAAAGAAACGGCGAGACCGGCGAAAAAAAAGGACGACGATGGAGCGAAGAAAAAAGGAAGATGGCGGTCGGAGTGCCGAAGGGCAGAGAAAAAGGAAGACGATTGAGAGACGAAAAAAAAAATACGCCAGTTGGAGTGCCGAAGAGCGGAAAGTAGGGGAAGAAATAAAAAATAAGCGTCCGCTTGCGAATTTGACGATTGAGAGAAAATGTTTCTTCTCATTGGTTATTCCTCGTGGCTGCTGACTGAGCCGGACTCTCGACGATTACTCGGGCGCGACTCGGGATGAGCGAAGAAATGAGGAGAAATAGCGAGACTGTTGAAAAAAGAGAGAACAAAAATTGAAGAGCGAGGGAAAAAAAGAAGTTACGAGCGGGGGTCGAAAGAAGCGGAAGGCACGGGGAAAATAGGGGCGAAAGAGCCTCCGCTTGTGAAGTGGCTGATTGAGAGCAAACGTATCTTCTCATCCATTCGCTCCGAGTACACACTGCGTATCCGGCATCTCTTCGAGGTCGGGTCATTCGTGGCAGCGAAAATCCAGGATAAGAGTTGAATAAAAATGAATTTATATCTTTTCGGTAACTCGGATCAGTAAAAAAAAAACTGGACATCACCTGTCGAATATATTCCAATGTATTTCTGTATGGAAAAGCCGTGTTAAATTGGTCATCCATATAAACCATCTTTTATCCCAATAGAAAGCTACTCTCGGAGCTCCAGGCAGCGCACCATGGAATGTTTTTTCATGTCACGCGTGTTGAATTCGCAAAAAAAAAAATTTTTTTTTGAGCTCTGTTTCTGGCTCACGAAAAAACGATCAATCAAATTGGCTTCGTGAATTCTTTGCATCAGACTCGAAATAACAAGGTTCAGGGACACAAATACAAACACGCATCAATGTAACTTCCTTATATTTTTTATTGTGTATTTCTTCTTTTGTTTTATCATTTTTAGTACTTACAATAATCGTATTATGATTTACATATAAACAACCATACAATTAATACATAATTTCGTGTAATTCGAGTGATGTGCGAACATTGCCGGGAAAAATGCTCGTTGCGGAACTGTTTTGAATTTTTTGGCGCGTTTGCTTGTTATTGCCGTAGATCGGAACAGAATCTCTGCACGGAAGAGATCTGCCGAAATCGACCAATACATTTTGTTTTCAATTTTAGTTGGTTCCTCAACTATAAGTCAAAGCTGAAAATAACGTCACGGTTGTAAAAGCAGCAGTACACTTTTTTTTCCTCCCCGGGACTCGCTGTTCCCGTGAGCACTTGTGACAGAATTTTCATGCAACCGAGCCACGATAACGGGCTTCGAGGTATTTTTATTTTACAAAAGATGTGATTTGTTTAGGCGACAGAAACGACAAGGCCGATCACTGTTTTTTGTTGTTTCGACATTCCTTTTTCTCCCCCCATAATCCGCCTTTGTACTCGGCCGGCTCAAACATCCTTTTGGAAGATAGCTTCGACTCTTATAATCGAAGGTTTAAATTGAATTTCGAAGCGTTCGCAAATTTATTTTTTATTTGCAAAATAAAAAAAGCTTCCTCTATGAGGAAGCAAAACACCAAACTTACGTTTTTTTTAATAATATTTTTTTTTCATAGGTCAGTCCAATGTCCTTTCTGAGGGTAACGTCGATTTCTGCAAATCGAGACCTCGGAAGTGACAAAAAATAAAAATTAAATTTATCTTCCAGCGGAATAAAGCTTTGACGATACTTCAGCAAGCCAGCGATTACTAAAATCTATTACAAACGATGCGCCCGGTAAAGGGCACCAAAACAGTAACGAAAAAAGGGGTATATCCGTACAGTAATAATTTACGAAAGTCGAAAGTGGGACGAGAGCCGTATCGGGGTCGCGCGTTCGAGGCAACTGACCAGCTCAACTCACCGGGGACATTCCGGTATCGATATCCCGAAGGATGCTTTGGGGATGTCGTGATATATACAAGAGTCATCCCGACCGGTTCAGCCCGGAGGGTTGGAGCCAGCGAACGCGCGGGCGCGGAATTTTTCCGCAGAGTCGTGCAATGAAGAGGAAAAAAAAAGCACAAACTTACAGCTCGGCTGCATTGAGTTACGGATACTGGCATTGGATTCTCACAAATTACCGAATATCTGGAACGTCTTTGTCGACGCGGTCCTCTTCGCCGGGCGTTCGCAATCCTTTCGACGAATTCCAATTTTTCCTATCACCGTATTACGATTCGCGGATTTTTTTTTTTTTATTCGATTTTGGAATTCGCAGTTATCTATATGCTATCGTACATGCATGAGTGTGCGAGTGTGTGTGTGTGTTTCTGGCCCCGATCGAGTGCGAGAAACACCTTTTTTTTCGAGTTTTCATTTATTTGTTTATTTATTTATTTATTTAATTTTTTTTTCTTACGAGAAGGAGATACCTATATATACTTCGTTATACCTTGACTCGTACGAATTCGCTCATTATAGTCGAAAGACGCGATACTCGTGTTACAATATATATATATATATATATATATATAAATTAATTACATACTATGCGTAGTTGAGTTTACAATATCATACAATTATGTATTACCAAGATAACAAGAAGGAACACCGTCATATTTACATATAAAAATATATCTTAGCCACTAACGATCGTACGTTGTTATAGTATCATTTATAGATTAAACATTTCTCAATGCATGTCTCGGTGTGTATAACTACTGTATGAGTTAGTCATTTATTTATATTTATATATATACAATCGTCTATTATAATTCCTCGTATGATACGTTTAAACTCCAATCACATTTTTTTTCCTCCTCTTCCTGGTTTCATTTTTGTTCATGCTTGAGCTACTTCTAGATTCGTTTAACATTAGACATCTTTAAAAAATAACAATAATGGAGAACGCCTTCGTAATGGAATTCTGAGAGATCGGTAAAAAATATCGTATCGAATAGACGAATCGTTTTATAAAGGAAATATGAATGATTTTTTTCTTTTAGTAAAGATTTTTTTTTCCGCATTCTTCCATGCGTTAATCGATGGGTTGCAAAGTTCCGTTTAATCCGAGAGAGGGACAGCCCGTGTGAAAGCGAATCCGGACGTCGATATCCGATAAATACTTCAGGGGATTCGACGAACGAAGAGTAGTGAGAGAGGCATTTTCCGCAGTTACCCAGACATACGATATATCCTGTCGTACTCGCATCGCTACACGGCTAACTGTGTTTGAAACGTCCTCCGCGTAATAGCGTCACCCTCGTCGACGATCCTATAATACAACTCACCCGGTCGCGTCATAGCCTTCTGTGGGTGGGTGAAAAAAACGCTTCCGATGCTTTCGTTTCTATAGGGCAGAATACAATAATTGGCATTTTGCGGATTGTTCGAACTTCTCTCCGATCGTGGCTTCACCACATTTGCCGCGACGTCTATGATATTGGTTTTTTTTTTTACCGACGCAATCGGATTTTTTTTTCCAGTGCAATAGAAATAAACATTGAGCGATAATTTTGTACGGGACGA
Organism: Amblyteles armatorius; assembly: GCA_933228735.2. Taxonomy (NCBI): domain Eukaryota; kingdom Metazoa; phylum Arthropoda; class Insecta; order Hymenoptera; family Ichneumonidae; genus Amblyteles; species Amblyteles armatorius. The sequence continues at coordinate 21,008,483 of OW121688.1, forward strand.
CTTTCGAGACATTTAAAAAAAATAAGTGCTGAATATAGAAAGGCCGGAAGTCATCGGTTTTCCGTTGGAAAGTGACGAACGCCCGAATTGAGATGGAATGGGAAAAACATCATCGCTTCAAAGTAGTCAACGTCGAGTTTCTTTTTTCTTTTTCTTTGTAAAAGGTAGTAAGTTTAAAAAAAAAAAAAAAAAAAAAGAGCGAACAATTAATTCCAGCAATAAGTCAGGAAAAGCTTACACATTCGCGTCCGTTCGCCTGCCGAGCTTAAAAAAAAAACCTTGCAATGATTTTTCCTTGATACATTTACCAGCCCATTCTGTTACTTTTTTTTACAAAATTATTGATCTTTTATTTGTCATCCTTTGACAGAAAAAAAAAAGAAAAATCTCTTTCCTGAAATCGCGCCCGATTCTTTACCAGCCCTGCGAGCTTGGACCTCATTACGCGGTGTAAAAGTGCACTCCGTTCAGGAAAATAATTCCCACTCTCGATCGTCATCGATTTTTATATTTTACGCCTTTATTTTCTCTCTCCTTTTGTTGGTTCCCTTTACTCGCTATCTCTACCGGTCAGATTGAGTGTCGCCGGCGCGAATCGACTCTTCGGACACTCGTTTGCAAAAGTCTGATGAAAAATCTTTTCCCTTATCGTATTGCCGATACATCGATCGCACGGGCAATTTAGAGGACGAGATGTTCGGTCCCGCCTCGGCGGTCGTGCATGTATAGATGCACATAACACATACGGGCACGCGCATAGACGACGAAGTCGCGGTCGACCGCCGAGGATGGTCGATCGTGCGGTATTGGGAGTTGCCCCTCATCGCATCAGCCCATTAGTATACGCAAAGCTTAACGTATACCGGGCTAATTAGGTCGGGCACTTGATCGCATCGAAATGCCGCGGGTGCGTACGGGAATCGTATCCAATTACGGGCGTCTATATAGACTTTTCTCGTTCAACGATACGCCCGCGGAATATTGAATTCGATCCTTCGCCGTTCGGCTCTTCTCGGTTGTTAATTTTTTTTTTTTTCGTTTGTCTTTTTTTTACGAATTTTTCGAAAGCACGTTCGCGCGAAAATTCGTTGAATGGTCGTTGACGAATTATTGTACCGAATGAACGCCTCCGGTGCGCGTGTAAAATTGGGTGCTAAAATTCGCGTGTTCGACGAGGGCGAATGAAGTTGCGCCGGAATTCGCGTGAGCGCCGATAAATTGCGTCGGAGCCGGGAACGGCTTTTTGGCGTGTTATCTCGACACCCGCCGTGCGCACCTGACTTATCGTGTTTTCACGTGTGCGCGGGTTTGTCAAGACGACGGGACCGAGAGCGATCGCGGTACAGTGGAACCTCGCTTATCCGACCTTCGAACAACAGAGCCTTCACACTATCCGAAACGCCCAACTCATCTGAGCCGTCCCCGTTGCTAAATTGCTAACACTTCTGGATGGTATGAGTATATTGAAGGTGCTGAAAAGATTAATTTTGCATAATGATAATTCCCAAGTGTTATTAATACATCGATGAAAAATATATTTTTTTAACAAATCTCCCGGAAACCTACTTTTTTTAAATGAAAATGATATTACCTCGGATAAACGGGGTTCTACTGTATCCATTCTTCGCGGGGAGTTCGGCGATATAGCACTCGCGAGTGAGCTCGCATCCGAACGAACAGAAATCTTCGGTTTCGTACGGGTAAATTATTCACGGCGTATACGCGAGAAAGATTTCCCGGAGCGAGGGCTCCGACTCGCGTATCGGTTATAAATTTTCGCCGGCGCGAAACGTCCCGATCACGAATCGGTGAACTCCGCTTCCCGTCTCAAGATGGATCGCGAGCGAAGATTTTTTGGTATTGTTGCTCCGCAACGGATGGCGAACGTGCTGAGGATTTCTTCTTCTTCATTCATTTTTTTTTTTTGGGTCGAGACGTCCCGATCCGAATCGGTGAAATCGCTTCTCGTCTCAGGGCGGATCGCGAGTGAAGATTTTTTGCTATTGTTGCTCCGCAACAGATTGCAATGCGCTGACGGTTCTTCTTTTTAAATGGAGCGCAGAGCAGCGACTTTTTAATTTTTTTTATTTCAGGCAACAGAAAAGCGAACTAAGAAGATTTTTTTTTTCGCGAGAGATCGCGGATTATCGAACTTTTGTTCTTAGGTGTTTTACAGCAGGTCGAAGTGCACGAGAATTTTTATTATTTTTTCGGTTTTTAGAATGTCTGTTTTTTTAGATCCTGAAGAGGTACGAAACTGCCGGGGATTTTTCGTTCGTTCGCAAGAGATCGGAAACTAATGAGGATTATTTGTTGCTCTTTCGCAACATGTCGCGTATTAATGACGATAAAAAAAATTGCAACATATCTTAGAATACTGAAAAAAAAGTTATCTTCCGTTGTAACTGCACCGATTGGCCTGTGGATGCACCATCCGTTATTTCTTCGCTGCTGCGTATATGCGTGTAGGTGTATGTGTGTGTAATATGGTCCTCGATACACCGTACTTTTTGAGGATCGATACGATTGAAGATCCGATGACGAGAAACTCGGAGCTTTCTTCCTGACATCGGGGTCTCTCACTACTTCTTCGCAATTCGATGACATTTCGTGTCAACGGGACGTCCAACTTCCGCCGAATCGGAACGTCCGCAATAGCAGTCGCCGCAACGAGCTTCCTCAAAAATTTTCCGAATTCACATGGTCTCCAGTGTCTGAAACATAATAAACAAAAAAATTATCTCAGGAAATCCACAGATGTTGAAAACAAATATATATATATATATACACACAGTACAATGTACACTTGCGTACAGGCAGTATTGAAACGGTTTTTTTTTATTAATCTGACGAAATCCATAGACTTTGAATACCGTTGACATTTTCAATACCGAAATAGTCCGGTTCACGACAAAAAAAAAAAAAAACAATATATATACGGTACAATGTACGCATTCGTACAGACAGTACCGTACAGAAGGGACCGTCTATACATCCGTTATTGCGATTCAATTGAAATACATGACGGTGTGAAATAAAAACATCGTATCGATGTATGTCAAACCCTGTTGGTTCTCCGTTCCTCTATTTTCAGCACGGTCGTGCACTATCATATCCGGGTTTTGACACTGGCTGTGAAGCCTTCTCGAAACCTCCTAGCGATCGTTATTTACACTTTTCCAAGAATATAGTATATGTACGAGAATGTATTGTGTACGGCGAAAAAGTATACCCCGGCTATTCGTCGAGAAAAATTGTACATATATAAAATATCCACGTACGTGATGCACGATGCATGGAAGGCGCCGTTACGGATGCATACGCGCTATATAGGAATTATGTTGACCTACGTGTCAAAGTGTTTGTACAGTGCATCTATGAAGAGGGCTCGGGATATCGGACCGGGGCTTCCGTTCTGGGGCTTGTATAAGCTCAATGAACGACGAAAAAAAGCGAACGCACGACTTTGCACGGATAACCCGTTAAAGTTAGATTCCAGATGCCTGATATGAATTATTTTTACTTAAATTGAATTAATGTCACATAAAAATTCCATCGATTTTTAATAATTATTTGCACCATTTTTTTTTCTACAGTCCGATCTACGAGATGTACAGAAATTTGAAGTTTCATCACAAAAATTTGTAAAACGTCCATCGAGAATTTCCCAAAAAAAAAATTAAAAATAAAAATCAATCATTCATTGTTTGAATTTGTGGTCGAGGGGACTGTCCGCTGCGTATTTAAATCGCGTCGGGCGGCGCATATCTTCCTCCGTCAGTGAAAACGAAGCGAGGGTGGAGAGCCTCGGGGCGGACACCGGTGGCTTCGCGGATCATCGATATTGTTCCGAATCGATGTTGGCAGGTGGTTTCGGACTTCGGGCAAACAAATATGCCAAAAGACACCCTCAGGTATTTCGGCCGCGTCACGGAAGCGGACGCACAGTGTTATCGTATGTACCGGCGCAATGCGCGGTCCGGCATGCACCATTTCCTCGAGTTATTCGAATGTTCGAACGAGACAATTTTGCATCCCCCGTACGTCCATCGACGTTACTGTTATTGAGCCAGTCCGCGCAGCACCGGTGGAGTCTTCGATGACGATGAAAAAACGCGACGGCCCTCGAGGGTGGCTGCAACCACGCCCAATAGTCTTTTTCCGATTTTTCAGATAAAAAGTTTTACTCTTAGTTTCGCCGATACAACTCGGCTACTAAATTCAACATGTATATATATATATATATATACGTGTGTGTGTACTATATCGCACACACACGCACACACACACGGGTATGTACGTATGTATGTATATAGAAAGTGACTTATTCGAGTGTGCTCGAGCAGGCTGGCAGAATGCGCTATATAGGGTTGAAGCATCGGGGAAGACGAAAAGGGCGGAAGCAAGTGCCTTGTATGTATTTACTTCACTCTTCGGCCTGAATAAAGCTCCGAGGCAAGTTTGTTCGGGGGAACTCAAGGTGCAGAACGTAACGGCTGCAGTACACGACTGGATCTATGTTTCTCGACGAGTCTCGAGGAACCCGGTGTGCAGCAGCGAGAAGGTCGAAGCCGAAGAAGTTTGCATCAAACGCACCTCCGGCCAAGCTCGGCTTATCGTGCGCGGGAAGAGAAAGCCGATATCTCACATAAAAAGGCATTAGGTCGTTTCTGCATGTTTGCATGAAAAGGGACGCGACTCTGTACGATCGAATCGTAGAGAGTCGAATTTATAGTCGGAAGCTTCGCCCGGAAGTCCGGACTTAAGTTGTGGCTTGAGCGAGAATAATATTCAATATTTAAGAATAAATCGATTTTCGATAAATTTCCTTGCCTCGTTTCCAACGATCAATCAAATTATTTTAAAAAAATTATATCGTATCGATCTTGCGACTCGGATATATTTTTAATAATTTTTTTCGTACATTAAACGAGCATATTTTCGTACATTAATTATATTCATTCGATTTCACGTAATAAATTTCCAAATAAAATCTCTCAAGACGGTGAGAAATTTTTTTCGACGGGCGTAAATTGACACAAGACCAACGAGGCGAATGTGTCAATTATTCAGACATCGACCCTGCTGCTTTTGGCTTTTGCGCTTTTCCTTCTCCTTGGCCCTCATGAATTTCAAATTCTCACGAAACCCTGTCAATCTCCAGTCGGATAATATTGCCGAACGAGGAATATGAATACCGTTCTCTCATCTGCGAAGCGTGAATCGGGCAAAAATCAAGGGGGTAGTCGCGGGCAGCGAAATGGGGTGGAGGTCGTTGATACGGCGCAAGAGAAAAAGAGTCAATTCGTTATTCCCGACGAGCCATTCCCGCCCCGTTCGTGATTTAATAAATCAATAAATGCCGGAAAGTTTGATTAAATTTGCCAATTTCCATTGTCGACACATATACATATACATTTACAAATACATATACATATACATATACATATGTGCGCGATAAAGATTCAAGCGATCGCGCGTGCACACACCTTGCAGTATATACACGGTTATTAATGTGTGCCTCCGGGGAGGAACCTCAATCGAAGCATTGAAAGCCGCGGTCGCACCGTTCGTGCGGAGGGCACCGTGGTCGCGATTTACCGACGCGCGATTTCAATTACCCTCCCCCAACCGCGTCCACCCCTTAGGCGACGCGGTGGGTTGAAGCATGGTTGAGAGTTTTCGATCGCTCCGACCATCCGTTAAAGTCCCATAGTTGCATCTCCCAACAGCCATTCTCCCGTCGCCGACGGAGCGACGATGGTGCGTTTCGCGCTCCTCTGTACAGTAATGTAGGGGTGGAGCGGGGCAAAACGGACTCGCGTCCTCCGATCCAAATGCGACTTTTTTATGTCAGGAGAAACATTGGTGGAAACAGTCAGTTTCGTTTCGGGGTTCCGTTCTGCCTCGCTCTCCGAGTACACGTGACCGATACACTGCGTCGGGGCAGTGAAGATCCCGCCGTATTGATAATTTTTCCATTTTCACCTAATCCGATTGAATCTCTTATTCGGTGTAGGCGAACGTCAGCCTTTTTCGGACTTCTCGATAGCCGATACTGCGGAGGATGCAACTATGTGTGTATAGGCAGTATTTAATTGACAAAATGAAAGAATAGCGGGTATCCCGTGATTGACGGTGCTAGTGCTGATGGTAGTCGACGGTATCGGATTAAAAAAATTTTCGATATTTTTATTTCTGAGCAATCTTTTTTTTTTGCATTGAGCGGATTTTCTTATGCGTTCCGATAAATTCGCTTCAAAGCCGTATAAAAATATAATGGCCATATAATAGCCATTAATAGCCATATAATTTATGACAACTTTTTGTATTTCACAATTGAAAAAAAAGAGATATTTGCAAATGTGTGTAATTCCGTGAACGGCAGCCGAGTCTACGGATCACCGCAGTACACACAGCACTCTTGATTATTCGGTCGGTTGAGCTTGTATGTACTACACGTATCTCGTTTTCGCCGTGTTTGCCTAAATGATCGATAGGACCCGGCCTCCGATCTGATCAACGGGGCTTCGCGCTGGCGTACCATTTTTTTCCTCGTCATCGCACAGAACGAACATCCGAATTCCGTATAGTCAAAATTGATGTATAAAAACCACCCAAATATATTTTTTCATTGCGAAAGAAAAAAAAAATGGCTAAAATTACCTTTATCAAACTTTGCCCATTTCTTTCCAAATTTTTTTTTTAGCTTGAACTAAAACTCATTCGAATCGAAACTCTGAATTTTCGCGACAAAAATGCACAACGATATTTTTTTGAATTTTTGATATTTGCAAAAAAAAGAAAAATAGAAGTTTGTCCCGAAATTATTAATTTATTATTCACAATGCCGATCAACTCGATAAACTAAGGCAGCGTCTATCGGCCGATGTATTTGTTCGAAAAAACGAGTTTATTATTCATGAGTTGAAAAAATAACGTTCGACCCGGAACCAATGAATACGTATAACGTAGTATTTTAACCCGAAAAGAGTCGGACTTTATCTGCTAGTTATATGTATGTATGGGTACACAGGTTAAGACTATATAGACAGAGGCAGAGTAGTTTGTTTTATGCTATACGTGCAGTAACCATCCATTCGGTGTATTGGCTCTGGTTACAACCGATTTAATCAACGCAGACCCTGGCCAAGCAAATATTTTACACCCCCCATAACTTCGCTACCACCAAAATTACAGCGAGGCAAAGGGTTCCAGGCTGATGTACATCGATCTGACAAGGACGAAGGGTCCCTTCATCACAGAGGAGATCCGGCGACCTTGATATTTGATTAATAAAAAAAAAATCGTACGGAAATTAATTTTACTACCAATGCAATTTACAGATCGAGAACAAAATGTATAGGCAGATTTATAGATGTATAGATTTATAGATTTATAGATTTTGTTTCCTTCTAGGTGAGAGTGTGCGAATGCAGGTCACTGGATGAAACCGGTCAGGCCGGCTTTAAACAACTACTAGGTCTCGGAAAAGGTTACTTCTGTATGACCTAAACGCCTTGCAATTTTTTATAGTTTTGGGCAGACATTCCATTTTTTAAATCAATGCTTTTGACTGTACCGGAATTTCGCAAAAAAAAATTAGAATTCTTTTGTCAACGCAAGTGTCTCAAAAAGTGGCTGTTGCATGGTGCCCTATATCACAAGATAGCCCGATCTCTCCTACAACACTGTTACCTACCCCCTGTACGTGTTGTATTATCTCTGGTGTTTCCGTAAATCTTTTTCAACCGTAACTTTTTATCTACCGCAACGTATCAGCTCGACGATCCCCCTTTCCTTTTTTTGCTCTTTGTCCGCGTAAAGAATTTTTTCCTTCTCTCTATACACCGGCACTTCTCCAGTTCGTAACACCCGGAGAGTTACCGTCGGGGAGCCATTCGCTTCTCCCGCTAAAACAAGAATCTCGAAAGCCCTTTCCTACCCTCGGCAAACGAGAAGTTTGATGAAATCAAATAAAAGAAGTGAGCGGTTGAGACGAGGTAAGAAAAAGAGTGTGTCTATTATATAAATAGACACAACCCCTTGGCTCGAGAGCCTTTCTGTAGATGTAACGTCTTCTTACTGCCTCTTATATACTCTCATTTAACGATGCTCCAGAGTTCTCCGCTCATTATAGATGTGTGAAACATATCGCTACAAAAATTGATTTTCTTCTTCCCATTAACAAATTAATTTAAGCAATATTAAAAACAATAAATCATTTTATGGAGAAAAATATGTCGGTTCATTTGTTCTCGTTGCGTGCTCGTGTTTGAAAGTCTCTTTTGCTGACTGGAAGTTACGTCATCTAGAGGAAACGTCACTTCGAGCCGAAAAAAAAATGTTCAAACCGTAAGTGACGTTATCTAGGCGAAACGTCATAATATTTAAAAAAAAAACACAACCTCAACTAAAGACGTTAATGGGTCTCCATCCGTGACAGACATACGGCGAATTCGACTGAATTTTTTTACATCATCACAACGCACACAATCTTTTCGTATAGAAAAATGTGCTTCATTAACTCTCGTCTTCTTTATATTCTCTGCAAATAATTCAACGCCAGTTTTTTCTGCCGTCAAAAGCCGTCAAAAAGGATTAAAAAAAAAAAAAAGATTGATATTAAGAGCCGTGAGGTCTCGCGGTGGTCGGACATAATATGCGTACCATATATACAGACATATATATATATATATATACATATTTATATATACATAGAAGTAGAGCGAACGAGGACTGCGGGCAAGTTAATGAGTCGCTGCGGCGTTGCGGCTCCACATGATCCAACCGCGAGCCATCAGCGCACTGAGTGTCTGACCAAAGCCACGCTCATACTACTTACGTCATGCTCTGTGTCCTATCCTACTGCGCTTACAGGCCAGCATATAAGCGAGCGACTTTTTTTTTTTTTTAATACATCAAATGACGTGTGTATCAGATGGCTGCGGAAGCGCACTAATCACCTCGGAGATCAAAGCTAAATAGATCCGCCGCCGACATGCCATTAACGCGTCGATTGCCAACATCAAAAAGTCGGCAAACGAACTTGCACATCGCTTGCCGCGTTTTATTCCAGCCCTCGAAATACTCCATTCGCGCGGAAATATGTTCATTGCGCTTGTTTAAACGAAATGGCCGAGCTGGATTATCGGAAAAAATTTCGAAAACAAATGTTGACGATACCCGATCCGAATGTTTTTCCTTCGGCAAACTCTTACCTTTTGGCTCGACGACTCGGCTACTTTCAGGCCTAGTGTTTTCATCGTTTTTGTAACATATTTTCATGAATTTCGGAAAAAAAATGTTTTGATGGAAATTATAGTAACTCTTTCTGAAAGCGACAAAACGCACGGACAATCGCCAGATTTCTTATTTTTCTACCTTCGATGAAATTCCCCCTGATTTGTGTACTCAAAGCTATCGCCAAAAAATGTACGGAAATAAGTCAGTGGACTGCGTGCGAATTTTTTATGGAAATTATTCGAGTGCAGTAAAATCAAATTCAGCGGCATTGAAATGTCCCGACTCATCGAGTTTTACGCGAAGGGAGGAATCTCTACGTGACACTGATAGGGAAGTGGGTAGGTCGGGTGTAGAATTTTTATTGAAGCATAAACTGTCGTCAGTGCGGTGGCTGGGATGGGGTCAAATTGGCGAATAACTTATGCCTGAAGAGAAAGAGATAAGGTAGGAAAAGTGAGCGAGAGGAGGGCGGGGATAGTTCGGAGAAGGTAAAAAAAAAAGAACGGTAAAAAGAGAGGAAATAAGGAGACGGCAGACGGAGGGGCGGAGAGGCTTGCGGAAGACGCGAATATATACCTTGGGCATTCCGCTTGATTTCCCACGTCGTGAATCACTCGACGTTGGATAACGCGCGATCGTGATTTTTCGCTGAAATAAGATTTCTATAATCTTCGAGAGACCGACTTCTGTATTCGAGCGAGGCGCGCCGAGTTTCGTCAGACGTTGGTTTAGTGTTCAATACTTTTTAAGGAGAATCTTGTAAAAAAAAAAAACAGGGATTCTTGACGATTTCTCGGACCAAGACGCAGTATCTCACTGACATCTTTGAGATAAATGGCGCAAAAAAAAAGTTGCAGGTGGAATTACCGGTCATGATTTCAATCTCGCGCATTATCTCGTCTGAAACTTTTTTAATTACACGCGCAAGCTGGAATTACTGATGTCTCGAAAAAGTTATTGAAAAAAAAACTAAGTGGTTGCATTTTTTTTGTTTTTTTTTTTATTGTACTTAAAATTTTTTTTTTTCCTACCCAACCTCAACAACATTTCACCAAATAAATCAAACATCTACTTTCCACCATCCAAGCAAAAAAGTGCCCATCTATCGGATCTGACAAAATTCGAATCCGAGCCTTCATTCCGCGCGCAGAAAAGAAAAGAAAAAAAAAACATAAAAAAAAATATATATATTTTTCGTCGTTCGACATTTCGAGGCCGACGCGACAAGATCTATAGGGTAGTTCTCGGTGCCGTTGCCGTGAGCGATGCCGGGCGCGCAGTTGGATTTCGTCGGCTCTGTGTTCTCCATGTTCGCCGTGTGACGGAGGGCCAGGACATGGGGGGGGGGGGGGGGGGGGTTTGCACGGAACGCACGCCCGGTCCGCATGCGTGCGTTCCCGTCGCAGTCGCTTCTGCCGGGGCCCTCAGTGATTTGCGATGAGGTATGGCCGGATATGACGTCACTGGGCTCACCGGTGTGATCTATGGTGGCTGATAATGAAAGCGAGATCCCCCGCGTTTCCTAAAAGCCCTTCCCGTCTCGCCTCGCCCGTCGTTCTCTCGATACAGAGGGAACACGGCCGGTGTCTATACCACCGTGTAAACTATAGTTTCCGCGAAAAGCCCTGTGTCATATGTTCTCCGCCCGGTCTCTCCCGACCGCCCAACTTTCCTCTCTTTGCCCCCTTCTCGGCCCAGCACAGGCAAAATTATCTTGCGCCGCGCTGCGCGTGCACAGATTTGTTATTACATGTAACGGCGAGAGATAAAGGCCGGAGCTGGCCCGACGGACTCATGTCCAGCCGCTGATAACATTCGTTAGCGTTTAATAATGGCTCGCAATGAGATATAGGCGTGGATATACTGTTATGTTGCCGGGGTGGCAACGTTGGAGGGGAACAGTGTACCCAGTGGGATTAATCGGAAAATTCATTTTGCCAATGGCGGAAGGTTAAGCGTTCGTTCGAAAGCAGATAGGCTCGTTTGGGATGAAATAAACATCGAGGTATGAAGTCGTTCGGCAATCGAGCGGGGTACTTTTGTGGAGCGATGTTGATAAGAGAAACCAGGCTCGATACGTTGTAGGATTTTTAATATTTTTTCATCTCTCGTAGAGGAAGCTTTGTTTTCATGATAACATATTTTTTTCGGGATTTCAATGAAAAAGTGTTCAGAATGTTCCGAAACGTTGAAAAGTCATGATTAGGAAAAACTTCTGGATGTGTGTGTGGGTCTCAGACGCGAAAAAGTTAAGCTCTTTTAACTTGCGAAATGTTTGACAAAACTAGATTAAATGAGGAAGCTCTGTGAAAATCCCGATTTTCACGCTTTTTTTCTTTACAGAAGAACCTTTGGTAGGGAGATTGAAGCGTTAATGAAGTCGTGGGATGTTTCGCGAACGAGATTTTAGGTTTTAACGGTATGCAGACGGGATTGAGGATTACGCGACCGATACGGGACATCGAGTTCCGTTAATGGACTCACGGAAAAGGGCGTATAGTTTGTATAGAGGAAACTTCCGGTATTCTCAAGCTCGGAGTATTGCAAGGAACCCCTAGCTCCTCCTCTGGCGGCGATTCCAGTCGCCTCGCTCCCTTTTTTTTCTCTGTGAACTGCCGAAGGTTTTACGTTAACCCGAAAACTTCTCTCGAGCTTTTTATAAGTCGATGAGCGGGCTCGCGCACACACGCTCTTTCGTCTACTGGCCTCTGGCCTCTGTTGGAAAACTCATCTGAAACTCGGATTAGGGAGAGCCTGCAAAGACTGGTACGAAAGAGCGAATGAGAAAGACGGTTGTAAAAAAAAAATAAAAAAAATAAATAAAAGTGTAAAGAGGAAGCCCGGAAAAGCAGCGTTCCGCGGCAAGCTGGCGATATAAGCATCCGGTCTCGGTGGCTTAAGCGCCGAAAAGATATCAAGTTAGAATATTCTCGAGATTTTTTTTCGTCCACTTCCTTTCGCTATCTCGTTTCACGGTTTTTTTTTATTGGAGTAGCTTAAGGTGTCGCGCAATAAATGAATCTCCGAAGTTTGAGTGTGACATTCACGACGTGCTCTTAAATAAACCGGTTGAGAACGGGAAGATTTTTCTATGAAATTGCAATTTTTAGAAATGTGTAAAAAAAAAAAAAATTGACTATGATGTCGATATATATATTTTTTCTTCTCTCTACATATTTCAGATTTTAGTAGGATAATTTTGTGTTAAATTAAATTTGGTAACGATAAGTGAGAATATGTGTTCGAATATAGTTATGCAGTCAAATAAAAAAATTAAAGTAAGAAATGAAAAACGAATTCCGTTTAAAGTTTATTTTTAAATTTTTATACAATTTCTGCTGCTCAGAGAGATGCCATGAATTATTGTTGAGTTACCTTAGAAACGTCATCTGAAGAATCCATAGCTTGCGGTCAAGTGAATCAGCCAGAGATTGAGTACAGCTGTGGAAACTCCGCTGCCGTGTTGCACTGCAGCTGGCAATTCGCCTGTAAAGATGAGGATACTCACATCAGAATTTTTTTTAGTTATCATAGAGAAACTTACATTTTGTTTCTAAAAAAATATAAAAATCAATTTTAAAAACAAAGTACGTAAAATAATTGGTTAAAGAATAATCTCATGGAGGGTTCACGAATGAAGTAAAAATAATAACGAAGCAGCGTGCAAATAATACAATATAATATTAATCTAACGTTAATATAATATTAATATAATATTAATATCTCTTCTTGTTATTGTTTTCGATCTCATCGACTCGTCATAAAGCGAAAGGATCGCGCAATTTGCGCGACTTATCGCAGAGAAAGAAATTTCTTTCGGAGACCCTTAAAAAAATCTCCACAAAATTCGCGTCGTCGACGCAATCTCTCGTAACCTTTTCCAATCCGGACATTCGTTCCAACGTCGACCCTCCCCGCAGTTCGCGAATGCACAACCGAGCGCGCACACCTTTACAACCCCGTGCTCTCAACGAGGGTGGCAAGGGGTTGGCATTTTTCAATGAAATACCGTCGACGCCGCCGCCAAGCACTGCCGTTCCTACTACCACTGGCACAACTACTTGGCCCCGCCACTCCGCTCACTCTTTCTCGCTACCGCACAACGTGCTGCTCTCCCGCTCGCTCCGCAAGAGTAACAGAGACGTGCCAAGGAGAAATCGCACGATCTTCGCACTTCATCGGTGTGATTTACTACTCGTGGAAACTCGTTTTCAACCCACCGATATACACTGTGCCTCCCTTCGTATATTCTTATACCCACCGCACCATTCGAAGCGTCAGTCTATCGATCTTTCGAGATATCCTTTGCTTCTATCCTCCGCCTTTGCCGCTCTTCTTTTTCTTACCTCATCCACTCTATCATCCTCTCTTAGAACTTCACGCTGTGTCGTTGCTTTATTGCGAATATATTTTCGCCCCAATTCGGTTCATCGCGACTAACTTTTAATACGCCTGATGAAACTTCATTACGGAGTAGACAGTAGAATAGGTGCCAATGTTTCTTGTTCACAAACGTCCGCAACTCTTTTCATGTTAATCTTAGAAGAAAAAATCTTGTCCATTTTACAAAAATTTATCGAAATAAAAAATTTACAAAAATATAGAAATCAACAACAAAATAATTGTGGAGGTTTGCGGACAAAAAAGGTTTGTACAAATGTACAAATAAAATATTCAAATCGGAAATGACGTTTTCCTCAGCCAACGTCACTTCCCACTCTTTGAAAATCCCAGTTTTCTCAAACTCAATTAACCACAAAGAACTCATACAAGAGAAGAAATGTCGGTGACTTACGCTCATTCGCAAGCTTGCGTCTGAAACTATTCGATAAAAGCTAAGTTCGGTCCAATGAGCTCTACAGCGCCATCTACGCTGTATAAGAATATAAGATTGATATACATGGCGTTTTCCCAACCTAGTTCCCTTTGTGCCGAAAACCACTTTCGACCGAAATTAATTTGGTGTAAATGGTGCCCTAGCAAATGTTGAAGTCCTGAAATCTTGAGAACTTTACAGTTCCACCGCGCTCTTCGAGATACATCATCCTGTAGAGAACGGCGGAGAATTTGGGTCTCTGATAGGGGCCATTAATTCTTTAGGCGCTTCGGGACTTTTTCCAAATTAATCAGAAGGAGACAAGCCAGACTGATCGGTGGATCGATTAAGAAAACAAAAGGTAGTGTGAGCAGCGGTGTGTGCGGTTGAGGGCCGAAGTTGGGGAAGCGAAGAGCGAGAAGGAAAAGAGCCAGATATTCTACCTAAGGAATGGGAGATTAGCTTCAGGATAGCAACCAACGCGACGTGATCCCGTAATTTCTCTTTCTTAGCTGTGCCACTCGTCCCGCTACTCCTGGTTAGGGTGGATCCGACGTTAGTTGCCTCTCCCGGTACGCTCCTGTAAGATCCCGAGCGAACGTTAGAACCGAGAGAGAGAGAGGAACCAATTAGAATACCGTGTCGCTCGCTGGCCTCGCTCCTGTAATCAAGTCAGGTCACGCAATTCTTCGGCCGTTACCGCAGCTTCACCCACCGAATATCCAAAATCTTTTTTTACGCCCGCCTCAACGAAAAATCTACCCCACCTACGTTTTTCCTTATCTCTTCCACCCGGGGCGACGAAAAATTCCCCGACGTTATTATTCTCACAACTTACTATTAAACGGATACGATAATATACTGGAATTTAAGGACGTACGTAAATTTCTTCTATTAGAGCTTAAGCTTTCGCCGGGGCTGGAACGTTTGTCTCAATTTGTCTCATAAGCACCGTTAAATCTCTATTATACAAAGAATTTTTCTTATATACATATATACGTCCCTATTTGTCTGGGTCGGATGTATCTGGAAGGTAGGAAGAATGTTTCGAGTGCGCGATAGTTTCTCTTTCGTACAAGGAATCCAATAGCGAATCCTTCGCGAAGAATCCGATTTGTCTCTGTGGCGATAAAACGCCACCGATCCGGTTCGGAAACTGTTCGGAAACTGCCTATCGTTTTTTTCACCTGGCAATGCAGTCTTAACCGTTTGCCGACGTAGAACTGCAGGTGCACTATTTATTTCTTTGTCTCCAGTTTCCTAGAGTACAGAGTAGAAGGGAAATAAATCGGAATGGCTCGGATTTCCGTCATAAAAAAAGACGGTCGGATTGATTGAGGGCCGGGCAGATTCGGAGAATTTACAACATTTTCGTCCTAATCGCGTTTGATAAATTTGAAGCCACCGTGTATTCGTTGAACGACGTAGCGAAGAGGCGCTCGACGGATTTGAGAACGTCATTAGTCAGAGGGTGGGAGGCTGACGTATGCTCGGAGGAAACATATTTGTTACAACGGTAATACATTGGGTGTCGCAGCGAAAGTTGTCAGCAAACATGGTGACAGCAGAATTACGTGCTTCCATGGCAAAACTTATTTGTTGTATTTGACTTGCTGTTGCAGCAATAACATGTCTTCTACACAACAATGAAATTCATGTCTATTCGACCCTCACACCGGTACTCACAGATATCACACAGATTCTCACATATACTCACGGATACTCACAAATGCTCACAGGTCATCACAGCTACTCAGAGAAATACAGCTAGTTGTAATTAAAAAGATCGCAGTTTGCTATCAGAGCAAACAATTTGCTGTGCATACAACTGTAACCAGCAAATAGTTTGTCAGCTCAGCCAATATCCTGCTATCAATAAGCAGTCCAGCAATATGATTTCCTCGATGCGCAGAGCATTTGCTGGAGCTGTAAAGTATATTTGCTATTATATTATTCGGAGATGCAGCAAATAATCAGCTGCCGTATATGTACACCAATAACTTGATATAGATGTATATATTATTTTCTTGATTTCGTAAAAATATTATTTCTTGTTACGATCTTTTTTTGTTTCGGTAATTTTTATCCGAGAAACTCAAAGTACTCAGTGGCCACATCAATTTGTCATTGTTTCTTTGTTTATTTATTTTCGTGTAGTTCTTTATATTTATTGGTGTTCAGTTATTGGCTCAAAATGCCTCGCGTAATTTATATTAAATATTCCAATCTCATTGATGAATCTAGTTTTCGTCATTGTCTCGTCATTGACTACTTTATCCGATGGACGTTTTTAGTTCCGTTGAATTTCTCGTTTAATGTTTCATGTAATTCGTCCCGTTAAGTTGAGCCTACAATTCGTTCGAATCCCTTCAAGGAATAATTTCATTACACACGAGAATTTCTTAATTTATTTCACTCTCAAATTAATATTTGACACGAAACAATATTGATACTTAAGTGACTTATTATTTCACATAAATAAAGTGAAATTAGTAAATTGAATTATACGTTAATTATAAACATTAATATAATTTTATTACTTGAAAAAATAATTCGCTGTAAAAGTCTGTTGGTTTCATCGTTCAAACATTGGCACGTTCGTTTCACAAATGAAATTCCGCTTTTAATACGGTGAGTCAAGTATTTTTTTTTAGGGCTGTTTGATGAAAATTATTCTCGAGTGCGTTCTTGAGAAGTGTTTATTTGGTCTGGAGTTCAGTGCGGGCTTAAATTGCAAAAATAACGAAATTACTTTACCGAAAGTGGATATCCCGGGATTTCGAGTACTATAGAGTGTTGAGAAAATCCCTCCCGTTGATTTTCCCGAATATCTGTATTTTTTTTGTCCTCTCGAAAGAACGTAGGTCGGAAAACGTTGCTATAAGCACACAGCTTGAGATTTTTCTCGAGCCACGAACACAGCTCGCTCATAATACGCCGCGCTGAAAGCTGGGAGTTCTCGACGAAGAGAGATGACGTAAGGCAGATACGGTGAGGAAAGCTGGTGACTCTGTCATAGGGTATTGCTATGACCTATTCTCGTTTCCGACAAGTGTAGAGAAAAACACGGAGAGGGATGGATGGAACGAAAAAATAATGTAGCAAAAAGATTAATAAAAATGTGAAGGAAAAATGAAGAGCAGGAAATGACAATGGGCGCCTCTGTTACATGTATTAATATCTATACAGTAATTGAAAAAAAAAACTCTCGGAAACAATTTTGTTACTGATTTCACTTCACCGCTTGAGCAACTAATTTACGCAGCGACGGAAGGAAGGTTAAAATTAGTTGCATGGAAAAAGCAAAAGTACTTATCGATGCCCGAATAAAATTTGTAAAAAAATCCAGCTGAAAGTAATTTCTTCAATTTCTTGATTACCACCTTTTATTCCTGTTTATTCACGATAGGCAAAAGGAAATGTACTCTTGTCGATATCCAAATAAGATTTCGAAAAAAATCCAACCAATTCTCAATTCTCGATTCTCAATTACCACCTATTATACCTATTCATTAACGGTAAAAAAACGGACGTATTCCAATTGAAGCAAAAAGTAGCGAAGAGAATGTTCTCGAAACTCTCGTTGCAGCTAATAAAAACATTTTCCGATAAAGATTTTCATACTTTACACGTTCATTTGCTGCCGGTACAATTTCCTAATAGTCCGATAGCCCATATAATGTTACGAGCGAAAGTAGTCAACTGTTCCGTTGGAATTAAAAAAAAAAAAGATCGTTGGCGATACGAAGAACCGAGAAGGAGAGATCCCGAGAACAATATCTGTCGCGTGGAATATTGTAATATAAAAATAGCGGCCTCGCGCAATCTCGAAAGGGATCCTAATCGTTCGGCAGCTGGGGTCGGCGGGGTTCGATCCAACGCTGTGGCTAATTGAAAGGGAGTGGCAACCGAACACAGCATCCCCAGAGTCTCGACGGTCCCGGCTAACCCGTATGGATTGCTCTTTCTCTTTTGGTGGGCTTTAATTCGCGGCTTTGCAGGACCCGCTGCTGTCTTTTCCTTCTGGCGTCGTCGTAATGACGTCGTTTCGAGGCCAACGACCACGCGACGACCACTCTCGTTTACTTTTATTCTTCGTTTATCCAAATTTTATGGGCCATCTTTTGGCCTGCGTTTCGTCGTGCGTCGTTCATTCGACAATATATTTTTGTTTTTCGTGATTAAGCGATTACTGCTTATCTCGTGGCATAAATTAGTGTCGGACAAATTGATGGTTGAAGGATCAAAAATGATTTTTTTAAAGCCTCGAAATATACATTTTGAAAATTCGTAATCTATTCCTAAAGAATGTTTCTGTATAACATGTTACATGAAACAAGCTTATGCTTGAAAAAAAATGTCTGAAAACAGAAGTTTCCTGAACGTGTTTAGAAATTTATCGTTTCGTGTTTTTCGCATTTTGAGAAAACTTAATTTATCGAAAACCCTCGATTACCATCGAGTCTTCAAATAAAAAAAACTCAATTAAATCGGTTAAGATTGCGTTTTACATTATTACTTGTAACGGGTAACAATTTCCGAACCACATACGAGCTATGATAGTCTGAAACTGTGGCGAAGTCACGAAATACTCGACGCGAACGACAGTGTAATATAACATGCTTTATCTCGTAGTTTCCGGGAGACGGTCAGTGGTAAACCACGAGAATTAACCCTCTTCAAGATCGCTGTCGAGAGAGCGAGTATCGAACTCGACCGATACTGTAACCCAAAGCCCTGTTCTCTACAGGCTCTTACCCTCTCTCATAATACTGCTTTGCAAAAGCACGTCTTGTCTTGTATCAAGTTTCTCGAGTATACATGTAGTCTCTATCTTAAATACCAAATACCACTAAGCCGCTCGTCACGAACTTCCTCCATCTGTCCGATACCAGTAGGCACTCATAATATAGCGCTATACCTCTACAACCAGCCGTCTATATACATCCGAACTCAGAAACTACCATATCGTTATATGAGAAAATTGTTATGTTATGCCTCGAAATGTGTTTGGTTCTTAGCATAATGACGAAAAAAATTATCTCAAATTCACATGTGTAAAAAAATACCTCGTACACTCGACTACAAGCGTCAAACTAGTTTCGTGGAATTTGAACTTACCATTGAGAACGTGAACGGCTATGGTGTTTCTGGCTTTGTCGGGCACGACGCAACTGTAGTTCCCGGCATGCCTGGGTGTAGCTCGCTCCACTAGAAGAGTGCTCACCACCACCGTGATATCCTTCTCGTTCACCGTTTCAGTCGTTTTGTTCTCACTGCCGAAAAAAAAAATGTCACTCTTTGCTTTAAAAAAAATTCGTTGGAAATTCAATGTACTGGTATATTAAATTTCGTGTACGACTGTGACGATAAATTGACATACAGTATATTTAAATCTTTAGAAATACTTTACTTTTAATCATTTACTTTAATTTCACCATGAAAGTACATTAATTCCAATAATTGACTTTAATTTTACTCTAAATGTGCATTGAATTTAATGTACCAGTTTTTGCATAAAAAATTTCAGTCCGATGCGTTAAAATTAAATTTCTTTTAACAGTCATTTAACAACTATAATCCATTTCACCCCATTCGAGAAACACCTTGTTCACATTTCCGTGCTCAGCACACAAATCAGTTTAGACGAGCGAACGCGACGAGTAAATACGTTTAGATTTAGATTTTCACAATGGCATTATATTGATATTCGCATGAAGTCTTGGAAGCGACGGAAATCTCAGGAGAGAACACTCGCGACGTGTGCACAATTATCCGACGTGAGTGAGAATAGCTATAGACGTAGTTTCAACATTCGCCAAGAGTTATCTCACGCTTCCCGGCTACAGAACAGACCTCATCTTAATCCCCTTGGACCCGTGGGCTTGCTTGTACGTGTCTCTCACTGTATGCGCATTTCTCATCCGCTCACGATTGTCGGAACGATAGTCGCGCTTCCGTACGTCGAAACAATATTAATGCTCAGCCGTACGAGGACGTGAATCATACGTTTATGTACTTCAATTTTCACATTCACGGACGCTCGACGTTTTAACCAATTTTCGTCCAGAGCGTCTCGCTACTAAAGTCCGAAAAGAAAGCTAAAAAAATGTTCCTTTTTGAAGCTGCAGTTTGGAGAACTGTCATCCGATTTAGAACAAACTTGGCAGTGAGGTAAGTCAGGCTTTTGACAGAAATAGTATCTCATTAGCGAATGGACGGTCAAACATTGAACGAACATTTAATGGTATTAAATTTAGTAGTAGTAGTAGTAAAGTACGGGCAGAGTTACTTCCATACATTCCCCGACTCAAAGTAGTATGCAAACACTACTAAATTCTGCATATTTACAGTTTTAGTATTTAATAGTATTTGAACATTCAATAGTATTTGCTATTTAGTAGTATTTGCATAGTACTTTGAGTCGATAATTATGGAATATCTGGAATTAATTCTGCCCGTACTTTTAGATATCCAGCATATTGCAATCGAACATATTAGTCATCCAGCATAGAAAATCCAGTCAATGACTTCAAAATCTTCTATATATTACCCATCGCATTCGACGTGCGTCACGAGGATTCGCAAAACCCTCTACCACTCTATAGCGTATACGAACCTAACATCTTCGGCCAGCGTCTCGTCGCCTCTCATCCAGAGTACGGACTCGTTGAGCCTCTGCATAACGTCCCTCGCCTCGCATCGCAGCTTCAGAGCACTTCCCGCCTTGAGGTGCCTCTCACCGGAAATCGGCCGTCCGGAGTCATCTGTTATAGTCAGAACTGGAGCTGCGAAAAATTAAAAAATAAATCACTAAATTAGATTTAAAAAAAAGTCCCCGCAAAACAGGACTCAGGAGGACGGCGAAGAGAGTAACGGGAAAAATAAATGAACGTCATATCCACGAGATGGTAATCCCACGGGATAGGCCGTTGTTTCGTTGTCCTCTCTCGCTTTTATTTTTCTTCCGCTCGCCTCACCGGAAAAGCCACTCTATAGCAGTGAATCGCGTTTTGGCCGGTGGTGTGGGTTTGATCGTAAAAAAGCGGAAAGATTTATCAGATTGTGGGATATACAACGATTCGTACGATATCACGCGAAGGGGGGGGGGGGGGGGGGGGGGGGGGGTAAAGAGAGTAAAGCGGTGAACGGTAATCGTTGCGAATTGGATGATACGTTTAATCTTGCACATATCCGGGTGGGGATCTTTTTTTAGCTTCCCCCATCGATCGGTATATAACACCGACACTTCGCGTTCGCTGTCGTCTCACATTCGTTCAACTTCTATTTATTCGAACGAGTTTGTGACCCCGCGCTACGCCGGAAACGCCACACATCCAACCCCCTCTAACGTCGAAGAGATTTAGTGTTCGTACGAACGCCGGCACATATTCGTTATTTCGACCACGTTTCTGTCCTCTCTCACATCCATATTTTTTTTTGTTCCTTCCTCTTCTTTTTCTCTCCCCGGTGCGGTGTTGCGTGCGCCCCCGGTACGCTCCGGGTCGCTCAATCCCCTCGGCCATCCTCGATTCATAAAACTGTCCATCGCTAAATGTTGAGTTACGAAGGGGTCATTGAGTTACCGCGCAAAAACGTGACTGTGTCGGACGGCAGTCACGTTTTGCACGTGGTTATGTGCAAATTCGTAAATACGAGGTGGAGCAAACGGGATACGGAGAAAAACCCGAAGCACCGTTCGATTCCGCGGTCGAAACTTTCGTTCGGGAGTTTGGGCACTTTTTTCGTTTATTGTCGCAGGGAGTGCGGAGCTTGAGCGATGCGTTCGTCGCACATGGACATTTTTTTCCCAAACGAAAATTTAAGATTCAGATGGCATAGCTACCGAGCTTTTCTCTCGGAGCTGTAGGAATGATTCTTTTCATCGGGAAAACCGCCATTAGGATTCAGAGCAACTTCCCGACTGCAATTCTCGTGAGGGCGAGACCGCTATGCAAATTTGATGGTAGCACGGCGAGAAGCGCTCTTCTCTCGGCTATCCTGGAGCAGCAACCCTCCGTGTTTCCCGGTTTTCCACAGTGGGCATCCACCGACCGTGTCCTCCCCCTTGCACAGCCAGACAGTCGAGCCCCGAGCTTACACCCTCTTCGTTCCATCTCTCGGGGACGATGTCAGCGCAACTGTTGAACGGGGGGATGAGAGAGGAGAAAAAGTTTCCTTTTTGTTTTTAATTTCTCTGCCGTTAAAAGCGTTCCGACGGAGATACATCCGTTCGATCAAAGACATTGTGCAACGTACTTCCGGATGGGACGCTGACTCGAACCGACCGATGGAGGACTTTTGCTCGGAAGCAGGAAAGTTCGGATCTTCGTTTGAAAATGTAGAAAAAAAAAAAAAAAATTTAGATCGGCAACTCGGACATCTGACTCAAAATATCCGTACCATACCAGAACTTTTTTTTCCCCTAACTCCACTATATTTTAAAACGAAGATCCGAACTTTCGTGCTTCCGAGCAAAAGTCCTCCATCGGTCCGTTCAAGTCAGCGTCCCATCCGGCAATACGTTCCACAATGTCTTTGATCGAAGAGATGTATTTCCGTCAGATCGCTTTTAATGGCAGAGAAATTAAAAACAAAAAGCAAACTTTGTCTCCTCTCTCGTCCCCCCGTTCAACAGTTGCGTTGTGTTTAGGCGCACTTGGAAGGAGAATAGAAAAAAATGAAGATGTGTCAACCACCTGAGGGAGGTCCTTGATATCTCAGCAGTGAGGCGAGGATTCCTGGCACCACGTCGAGGAAGACACAGAGGCGCGTGTAGTTCGAGCCGACCTTAAGATGTGCATAACAGACCCCTCGTGCCGAAACGTGTCAATGCACAGATTGATCGTCCCGATGGGACATCGACACTCGTTCGGTATACTATGCACACCGCTTTCGCCCACGGCTGTACATGTAGGAAACTCCGTCGCACAAATGCCAACGCATAAACCGATAGAGTCGGAGCATCTCCATTTATATGCGCAATCGATCAGGAATTTCATCGATCTTAACATCTAAGCCCGAACATGATGAATTTAGCCCAGCTACGAGGACATGTACTACATCCTATCTACCTATCCTACATCCTATGTGCATGTGCATGCTTTCCCTCCAATATTATCCATCAATATTAATGAGATTGCGTGCGGGAGTAACAAGTATCCGAAATTGAACTAGCTACGCTTCGCTGACAATCTCACTTCCACGTACCCTTCGAACCACACAAGCGGCGGTGAGTCGAATTACTGTTTGCAAAAGGAACTGTTATCTTTGATACATTTAACTTCACGGGCAAATTGTGTCAACGTCGATGCCTCGGTCGGGAAGTTCCGTGAACGTTGCGACATGGGACTAAAAACCAGGGCACGAATTTACAAATCACCCTTAAGGAGCATCCTCGTAACGAAAGCTTGGAGCATCCGCTGACGCAAATGCATTTGCATGGTTGCCACGGACCTGGAAAACCTGGAAAACCAGTTTTGGGACGAACTCGTGCAAATCGTGTGTAATAATTTTGTAAACTTTTTTTTTAGGGAATCGATGATTTACTCATTGAAAAAGGACATTCGACCTGCGAACTTGTGTCCGCGACATTTTATTTCACCGATGATGAATCAAGCCTGCCGTCCCGTTAATTCACATTGAATTGTTACGCGACGGAGTTAACGGGGTAAGGCAGTCTAATTTGGGGTGCGTTTCGGGTTCCACTGAATAATATATCTACGGGTAGTGTTGTACAAGAGAGCTCGTGGATGGAGATACCGCAGGAGAAGGAGGCACCGAATACGTCCTGGCGAGTTAATGTTAATTGCTTCGAGACACAGTTACGCCGGAGGCGTCCGGAACGAGATATATTACGCTCGGCGTACTAACGTCCTCTGGATTGTACGTGCACTCGACGCGCACGCACGCAGTGCAGTTCATTGCTGCACCTAGAGTGCTGCAATGTACCGGGAGCTTGACAGGAAGTCGGGGATGGAGAATGAACTTTGCCCCGAGGATATATCGATATCACGGTTGTCTCCGGAGATTCTACCGCGAAATTTCACGCCAAGAATCAACATTGAACATTTTCCAGCTTCGCCGTTCGATCGGGAAATAAAAAAAATTACCTCAGCCCGATGGATGTCAACCCTTGAAATTTACGACCGTCCGAGAGCTCGCGACCTCCAGTGTCGAATACTGGGATACACGAAAAAAAATGAAAACAAAACTTCCTCTATGAGAAAGAAAAAAAAAATTCCAAAGTCCGATAAATTTAGGGTTTTTTCATTCAACATTTAATTATTTCCACAATTTACCGATAGATTTATGCGCTTTAGAAACAGAAGCTAAAAGCTGTGCATTGGTTTCAGGCTTTAAAAAAAAATGACCTCGAGCGATTAATAACTGCTCGAATCTGGGGATGCTCTTAACCGTCCTACGATCCGTATCTTCGGCCGTAATTACTCTTTGCCCGATGTTGATCGAATCCAATGAGAATCTCTTTCCCGATCGGAAACGCTCTGCCGATCCGGAAGCTCTCGGGTTTGACATGTGATACGGATAACGTTCAATTTTTCAAAACGTCTAGCGTTACGTGTCGGCTTTGTGCGGATGTGTGCTGCAGTCATGTTACGCTCGAGGCACTCGATTGCTATCTTCTGTACTACGCTTGTACGTGGATCGGCAGATACACAAGTGGTGCACACGTGCGCCTCGCTAGCTTCATTTTTTTTACCTCCATTTTTTTTTATTTTTTATTTTTTGCTATCTTCCTCCTCTGTCCCTTTTCCTCTTTAGTCCGTAGTTTACCATTCTCTTTCAATAACGAATGGGTTCGACGAGGGGGGTCGCGAACAACGTCATATCGATCTTGATAATGACCGCGCTCGTCTATCGATCACCCGGTGTGTCTCCGATGCAACGCGTGCACGAGGAGATACAAACCGCGTACCGTGATCATCGCCGTCGACGCTTCAACGCTATCGTGCGATCTCGCATATCGTATTCGCACTCGCTTCCAATTGACACTTTGCTCCTCCAGTCCTGAACAGAAAAAAAAAAAAACATTAAAAAGAAACTCCATCGTCGGAAGCTTTGCGATTAGATTTTTCGATTCGTTTGCGATTGTCGACCAATCGTCAGTTTTCGAGCGTGAGAAGTCATTTTTTTACTTTTGAGACTATTATGCAATATATCTGGGATTTTTTTTTTTTGACACTATCAAATCTTCGGCTGTAGGAAAAAAAAAATTTGCGAGATCGGACTTTGTCGAGAAAAATGTTAATTCAATATCGTTCTCATCAGCAACAATTTTTTACGAGTCTTCAATTTCATCGACTCTCATCCGGAGTTTTCCTTATTCCGGTATTTTCCTGTGTTCGTTGCCTGAGCTGAATTTTCGAAGTGAGGTGGAGAGCGAGACAGCGAAAGAGAGTTTTGCATTGGACTCTCATCATCTGTCCGTGAATGCGCCATGATCGGATGCGAATTGTTTGGCGAAAGTCGTCGACAAGAAGAGAAGAATATGTATATATGTATGTATAGTAATGGAAGAGTAAAACGTTGACGATCGATCCGTTCGCGTTCGCGGACCTCAAAACTTTATTCCTCTTGAGCTCTTGGCGAATTTTTCACGGGGACGAACACTCCTCGTCTGGTGGATGAGAGAGGAGAGGAAGCAATAGCGGCAAACGGCCGAGGAGTTCAAACTTCATTTCCGAACTTCTTTATCCGTCGACGTGGATGCGAGTCGGGGACCGGGGCGGCCGCCAGCTAGCAGAATAACCCATTTGCCATTGCAGCCCATTGAAATAATGCAATGTCTATGACAGTCGCGAATATATGCGGACGCCTTCGTGCTGTGTACGATTTAGGTTTCCTGAAATATATTGTATTTTATGAAAAGACTTTCCCGATCGGTGGATCTTCTCTTCTTCTCTTTCCGGCAGATAGAACAAATAATCGAGAAAATACGGGGTTGCATAAACTATCTCCGAACGGCATGAAATATACCAACGTTGCAGCTACGAAATCATTCAGTGCTTCCACTTTTTCAAGGCTTATGAGTTCCTATCGAAAGGATTTTAAAACTATCTCTGATATAATATAATACAATATAACGAGCAGGTTGTCGTGGCTCGGACACTTCGCGCCCTTGCTATGGACTACAGAATTTCGAAAGAAGAAATTTAGACTTTTTGAGATTTACTGGTTTCAAAATTTCGTTGTACGAAGATACGTTTTTAGTTTTTTTATCCACTACCACCAATGACTCAATCACTTTTGTTTCAAATTACGAATCTGTTTAATTATGCTTCCAAACGAAGGATGCGAAGCTCGATTGACCTAACATGGTCGATTGTCGACTTGGCGAACTAAACTTGGTTCACCACTGCACGGATCCAAAATCCGTTTCCTGTCAGAAACAGGGAATTGCGATAGACAAAGTTACGTTAGAGATGTATGAATAACAATCGAGTGTTTGGCTACAACCGGAGGTTCGAGAAGTTCCGTCCAAGATGACTTCACTGTAGAGCGGTAACTTCAGATGTATGGAAACCTCGTCCTCCAAATTCGTCGCCGTTCTGGAATTGATTAATTTACTCAGACAGATGTCACTCACTCGAGCGAGTGCTCCAAACTCTTGAATCCCAAGTTCCGAGGAGCTTTCGGGCTTTCTCTCTCAATCCCTATTTCTCTATTTATATCTATCGGTCGTTCTCTTTCTACTGCACAGACTTTGCTCGTGAGAGAATCACCGAGCGATGATAGGAATGCCGGTCTCGGTGACGGAGACCCCATTATTTATCCAGCAGTTTCCAATAAGTGCTATGTATTTATATATGTATATGTCCATATCACTACGTGTATATACATATATATACATACTAGTAGAGCTGTTGGCTCGCGCGCTCGCATCCCTTTACGGACTTAAGCCTTTATTATTCAAAGTCCCTTTAAAAGACGTAAACCCTCACAATTCTAAACCCCACTATTACGGGCCTATTATTAATCAACTTCACGTCCCTATGATTTACCATCTCACCCAATTATTAACCACCATGGCCCTATTATTGACACCGTCTGACCCTATTATTGACCCCCTTGATCCTATAATTGACCCTCCCCTCGATTCATGACACGGCTGCAACGGCGACGGCGGCAGCGGCGAAATCTTTTTATATTATAGAGAGATATGTATGTATGTATATCTAATATATATATACAAAGCATAGAATAGCCTCGGAACAGCTGGCGATGGCTTATTTAGTCGCTCGGATAAAAACATCGCGAGTTTTCGCCCTCACTTCCGTCTCTAATTTTCTCGTTCGTTCGTCCTGCCGAGTCACTTCGTCCTCGTAAAGATGAACTCTTCAGCGGGCTACGTAATACGCTATGCGCTTTGGTATTATATCGGTGATATAACGGGGGAGTTTATGACAAAATATTCGAGTTTGTAAGTTGAGTTGTCGTTTCCACCGGTCGCTTTTTTTTTGTTGTAAAAGTCGGTATAATGCCAGGAGGCCACAGAGCTTCGACGGGTAGGAATTAATTACACGGCTCGCGCGCTTATTCGCCGTGCTACCGCTGCTTGCTAATTCTTCATTTCGTTTCATCTTTTTTTCTTCCCTCGCTCTATATATCTCTCTGTCTCTACTTTCTCTCTCTTACTCTCGTCGCGTAACCGTTCTCGCTCTACGATAATTAAATTTGTCACGAAATTTCATTAATTTCCACGCTCGGTACTGAACCATCGAGGTACGTATGTTGGAGCGTTCTCCGACTGGACGCACGACGATTTCGTTTAATTTAAATTCTGTCGGGAGTCAACGCGTTACCCGACGGTACCGGCGCTTCCGTCAATTTTCTTCTATTACTCTCGATTACTGTATGCGGGTGAGATACAAGAACTCGACAATTTTATGTGATCCGAAAATACATTTTTGTAAATCAATTTAAGGCGACCGGAAATTGCGCTACTATAGATTGTTTATAAAAAGGCTGCAAAGAGAATAATTTCATTTAGTCGATAAGGCCACTATCGCTACATCATCAATTATAGCGAATTTAAGGCTACATATCATATAAAACATTATAGGCGCAGTCTGGGCCTTTGCATTTCCTTCATCGGATACCCAGGAAAAGGTATAAAAGTACTGTAGCGGTCAGCATCGCTACAATTTTAAATCTAAGACATCTTCCCAGTGATAGTTTCCGCCTTGATTCCCTGAGACCGCCGACTTTGCCAATCTGCAATCATCGAACGTCTCCAACAGCAAAAAACATGACAAACAAAAAAAACCTAAAAAAAAAAAAATTAATCAGTACATACTCGCGAAGATGCGTTCGGGAAGGTCTGAACGCTCGTCAGCCTCTCCACAGGGTTCGGGAGCTTTCGCTCCGTGCGGGGAATGGTAGTCAGTTGCAGATATTCGGTAATGCCGCCGTTACTTATAACGAGATGCCTCGTCGATATCGATCGGCTTCATGGCTCCCTCACGATTTACATTGGAAGCGGATTGAAATTCGTGCGATAGGAGACTCCGGGATGCACGCTGGATATTCTATCGACAAGCCGTACAGCTCCGATCCAAACGACCCACGAAGCTCGAGGCACGGGGGGAATGACGAGCTGCTCGCCGGCACACATAATCTTCGATGTACACGCACGTTCGATGGTCACGGAGGGTTTGTGCAACTTCGGTGTAAACTCGGGCCCGGAGCCATAAACGACGACATCGGAGGATTGATACCGAGAAAGATAGAAATTCGAACCGTTCGCTGGGTTTGAATTCAGGGTTATCCACCGGGTATCCACCGGGTATCCACCGGGTATGCCAAGTGGATAACCGTAGGCGAGAGAGCGGAGTACCGTAGCGGGGTTAGTTGTACTCCGAAATCGTCAGTCAGCGAATCCAGCGAGCGAGTGTCTGGTTCTCCGATCGCTCATCTATATTACTGGCAACCGTTCGGGTGTGCACACTAATTCGCAGTCCACTCTCGTTGGCAACGCTACCGCAGATTCAACAGTGCCCTCGAGCTTATAGAGCACCGGCTCTGCGGCGGAAGGCTCTAATACCGGCCACCGTTACTGTTCGACGCAATCGAGAGAATTAACAATTCGCCGCACAGGTAAATCGGCCCGGTCAACACGACCGCAGGCCTTTGGGTCGCGCGTACTTCTGGCCAGGACGAGACGACCATGTTGCAAAATAAAAAAATAACGGGTTGTATTTGGACAGGGACTGTTCGGAGTAAATATTGAGAGTGCTTTTGTGGGATACATATAAAATGTCTGTGGCGCAACATTTGTGGAAATCATCGAGGGAGGCCTGTTGTTTCATTTGATACATTAACCGGTGCCGGAGGCTGAAGCTGGAAACTGTGGAGACATTTTGTACCAATGCAAAAAAGGATTTTTTTTTTTAGTAATTACCAATTTCCTTGATTTTGGGAAAATAATGTTGCAGGATTTGCATCTGATCCGAGAAAATATTTGGACGTTTGTGAATCGGTACCATTTTTGGCGATCCCCTTCGTTACACTTCTTCGGAAGTTTTTCATCACGGTGCGATCGGAAAACGAACAAATAAAAAATTCTGGCCCTTTGTGGACAATAAGTTGCAAAAAGTACAAACTTTTTTTTACTGTTTGCGACCTTGTTTCCGAACAGTTTTTCTTGCACCCCAACGAGGTAATGATGGCACGGTTGATTCGTCGTTTCGGATCGGAGCGATTTAATCGAGCGACTCTTGGCAAAGGAACGAAAATTCGGAATTCCGAGACTCCTCTCTCTCGGTGGAAAGTTTCGCGAATCAATTTTTTTCTCCCCTCATTCCCATCGACTCTTTCGCCGAGCCAGCGCAGCGACCTGGTGCGGCCGTATAAGCAAAGTAAAAATGTACCGCCGGGCGTGTATGCGATCCGAGTCGAAGAAGTTGCGAAGCTATATACGATGAGGTAGATAGAGCGTGGAATAAATCGAGTAGCCTTGCCAGTGTGCAGCGCACGGTATATAACCCGAAGAATTTGTCCCGTCACCCGGAGACACCCCGGAAGTGTAACAATGTCGATCCGTCCGGTCGCCTTCGGGCCCACTTCGTAGCTTGCGGTAGCTTTTGTTCACCGTTCTACCCTGGTTCCTTCCCGATTCGCCCTTTCTCGCTCGGTCTCTCGTGCCACCCCGGATCAGATTACTGACCGACACCGCCGCTGCTCGGCCTTAGACCGAGAGGACGGGGTAGCGCGGACGTCCGTTGCACCGAATTGGCGACGTAAAGGGAATTGGGCTATCGTAGAAACACCGAGAGAAACCGTGGCACGGCAATATATACACCCCGTGATTTCTCCGCTCGCCTCGCGCTGCACTCTTCCACGGATCTCCGATTTCGGAAGGCCATCGGCTGACCCTCGGCTAACCCTAACCCGATTATTCCGGGGATAAAGCTTTCCTCCGATTCGCAACTGGCCACGGGCGTCTCGAGCAAGAGACGTTCCACCTGGGGGAGATCGACTATCCTCCCGCAACGGACGATAAAGCCCAGCTTTCCAACCGCGTTGGTTCATTATCGAAAATTGTCCGTGGATTCTCGTTAGCCGAAGCTTCCCGAGCGTTACATCGGAACAACGAACTCTCGTCTCGTCTGCGAGTCTTTTTTTTTATTTCAACGCGTCGTGTTTTTACTGTGAAACAAACGACGATGGATAAACAATAATTACATC
Organism: Amblyteles armatorius; assembly: GCA_933228735.2. Lineage (NCBI taxonomy): Eukaryota > Metazoa > Arthropoda > Insecta > Hymenoptera > Ichneumonidae > Amblyteles > Amblyteles armatorius. The sequence goes on from OW121688.1 coordinate 21,039,252, forward strand.
TTGTAAATTCATTCTTTTTTATTATGGTAAATTTCGTAGATATTGTGGTAAAAATTATTGGAAAATCTAGGATTCGTTTGCCGTAGGTGGTGCTCTGGTTGCGTACTAACGGCCATCTAAGAAAAATAACCATAAAATTACCATGAGCTATGGTTATTTTTCTCAGATGACCGGCAGTTTTTATTATATCCTACTCTCAGTTTATATCGAGGCGCCTAAGTGCGCTAGTTTCGGCAGTTCTTATTTTGTTCAGGGCTGTTTCTTCGGAGTTCAGGAATAGAGGATTTAAAATTTTTCTTTTTCACATTATGTGATATACATTACCAGTGATTATAACGTTGTACCTCTTCACCAGCGATCTGTCCTGATCGATCTCGACCTGACACTTGTAGAGGCCCGAGTCCCTGAGAGACGCGTAAGCGATTTGCAATCTCCAATTGTTCGGATATCTGAACAGAGAAAGGATCAAAGTTAGCAAATGTTAGAGGAGTTCCAAGATATCGTAATAATCGTTCGCGAGGGTTGATGGGTGGCGGGAGGGTTTCGTCTATTGGTTCGAGAACTCGACGAAGCTCTTTGTGGCTTCACTCCGAAAGCTGCGAGCGATCTTTTCTCCATTCTCGAAGAAAAGCCAAGCGCGCTGTATAAAAAAAAAAACGTCGGCACAGCCTTCGGTACAATGACAAATGCAAAGACTTTTTCTCTCTATTGATCCCCAACCAGAGTGGTAAACGTAATACGTACGAGAGATTTCTCTCGCTCTCTTCTTGGCTCGAGAATTCCGTGAAAAAAAGATCCGCGGGATTTTATCGCACGACCATTTTTATACTTCAGGAGTCACGAGTGTTTCAAGGCCAATTCAAGTTTCATCGGTGACATTTTTTTTTCTTCATATTGGGACGCGTATAATTGTGCTTGCATTTTCTTTTCAAATATTTCACCATCCCGTTTCCGGAATGACGCTATATGTAATAATTATAATAACATATTATATATAGATTTATCTTTAAAAATATGTAAATATAATAAAAAATTTACTTTATGCATATGCATATAGCGTTCAATTTTCTTTTAAAATAAAGTAACAATGTGCAAAACGCTTGCTGGTGCTTCGCGTTTCACTGCGATGATTTATTTGCTTCTCTAGTGGTTATTTTGGGTGAAATAAAAAAAAAATGTCACATGCAATTTAATTTTAATTTTATTTCAAGTGCCTCCATCGATTCTCACAAAATTCCAATATCAACGATCGTCAATGCTCGCCTGCTTGTGTATCATATTTCGGAAAGATATATCGACGCTTAAATGAACCTGAGCGGTGACACAATTTCCGAACAAATTTAAAAGTCAAAAAGGCGAATTCATTTTTGTGGTCTGGTTTTATAAAATGCGCGCATAGTTATAGCAAGGAAACAGCAAAGCTTGGCAGCGAGCAATTGCACTTGTTTGCCTGTACTGCAGTTGGCTATCTGGGTAAAAATGTATCATATATAGATTCAGTTTTTAAAAAATCTACATATAATAAAAAATGTACTTTATGCATATGCATACAGTTTCCTATTTTTTTTTTAAATAAAATAACAATGTGCAAAACACATTTGCACTCTTTTTTTTCAGAACGACTTCGTTACGCGTTCATTCGCGAAACGGAAATGCCAGAATGGAATACAACGCGAGTACAATAGTATTTGAATCGTGATTGTAGTGGCACAGGTACAATAGTCGTACGCCTTTGGCTGTTTGCCCGGGCCTTGTGAGAGTCTAGTTACCATTGAAACGAGAATCTCAAAAGGTAAAATTGTTCGCGAGAGAAAAGTGAGAGGGGCTTACTGAAAGTTGAGGCTGATTCTGCGGTCGACGCTGTACGACTCGCGTTCGACGGTGAGCAGACGGAAGGAATCTTTGTAGTGCTGAAGCCAAGTCACCTGAACAAAGGAACGAAACAGAACGCTTGTTATAGGTTCATACGTCGTTAAAAGTATACATTTCTGCATACGAAGAAAAAAAAAGGCTCCAACCACATTGCAACGTGACCTCGCATGTTCCGTCTGGATCGAAGGGAAGGTAGAAGTGGAAAAAATAACAATTGTAACCCGAGAGAATCAAAACCATGCATGGAAAAAAAAAGAAAAGAAAGAAGAAATTTCAGCGTTTACGTTAGCAAGAGGCGACTCGTGCCCGGTAATTCCTTTCGTTATCCCGGTTATCGGGACCTCCGGCGAACAACGATATTTATGGATATCACGAACGTGGGTTTGTAAAAAAAAAACCAGAAAAAAAAATTGAAAAAATAAAATAAAAATATCCACTCGCCGAGGTGATATATGTTTGCGGCATGGAGTATGCGTATGCTGAAAAACAAAAGAGAGCGAGAGGAGGACCTTTGAATCCTGCAGCGGCTACGTTCGTTGTGGACTCAACTCGCTGCGATATACACTGCGTTTATTTGCCTGCCGTTACTGCTGGCCGGGACACTCGACGGCGAGCATATACCATCCTACGCCGTGGGTCACGAAATCCGTACGACAAGCAGACGTTAGTTATGGAATTAAAAAAAAGGGGAACTTTACGAAGCCGTTGCGAAAGTGGGAGACGGACGACATAGCGGACGGGGCGAATGTTAAATTTTTATGCAGTGTTGTATGATCGCCGAGGGGGCGAATTTGATTAAAATTGTCTACTCCGCAGTTTTTCGTACCTCTTCGATGGTTAGTGGAAGGATGGTTTTTGCCTCGAGATAGCAATTCGTGCACTTTTTTTGTAATTAAAATTTGATCCCGTTATCCCTTGGTGTCGTTCCTATCGACTGTGTGTCGATAGGTCTTTTTTTTACATGTGCTCGATAATCCCAAGCTAAAGATATATAGATAACAATTGTAACATCTGTGCAATCGAATTTTTTTAATCTTAATTTTCAAGTGGAAATTATTATCATGCAAATGGAAACTTGGAAACACTTATTATTATGCAAATGAGTTACTCCAATGTAACATGAGAATTTTTTTTTTTTTTTTTTGAGATCTCAAGCAACCCTTCCGATTAGACCCAGTCACGTGTTTTACCCCGGTCTTTCCTACATTCGTTTACCAAAACCCTCCAGAACAGGCGACCCAAAGTAAATCCCCGAAAATACTTGCTTTCATTTCCCGGTGTCCCGAAAGCCCGCGTGTCTCCCGCCGCCCGCCAACCCCTTTCGCCAACCCCACCGCTCACCTACTTATCCACGAGTTCCCGAGCCCTAACGCCCCTCGCATTCTTCCTCCATCACTTTCGCATTTCGTATTCCGTGGAATAGAAGTCAACCCGGAATTTAAAGCATCTGCGGGGGGCGGGGTGGAGGGTGGAAAACGTGGTTGAGAGGTCGCACCGGAGCGTCACCGTGAGAACGGCGGCGCGAAAAGATAGTGGAGTGACGCGAAGAAAAGTCCGATGCCGCGGACAACGCCCGACAGCAAAAAACTTAAAGGGCTTCCTTCCCCTCGCCGTCCTCGGGCCGTTCGAATTTCTCTCGCCTCTCCAATTCCCATTTTATAATTGGCTTTTCGCTAATCGATAATGTTTTTTTTCTTCCTTCCTCTTTCAATCCCAATTTCTGCATCCTCATCCCAGCGCGTTTCCTCCCATTCCCATAAAATATCGAAAATTAATTATAGATAGATTAATCAACGTGTTAATGAGCTCCGGGTCGATCCTCACCTTCCGATGTCCCAGCAGTCCGATGCGGCAGTCGAGCTGCACGGTATTGCCGATTCTCTCGGTGACGTTTCTTCGGTCCTCCTCGTCGAGGAAGTAGGGTCCGAATTTTCCGAAGGCGCTCGGCACGCTGGGAATGAAAAATTTCTCGAATATCTTTCTCGGCGTCGGTGTAACATCGACGTTATCGCCCCGGTCCATTTCCGTTATCAGCGATGGTTTTATCTCGTAGAATATCTTGTTTGCCCTGGCGTCGACGAGATTGATCGAGGTTTTCGATTGGTTGTTCGCGACGGGATAAGCGGACTTTGGTGCGGCAATTTGATTCGCCGGGGCGGCCTTATTGTCGCCGATGGCCTCGTGAAATCGGGTCGGAAGCGAGCCCGTGCTCGGCGCTCGTTGCCGATGCTGCTGTTGTTCCGGTCCCGCAGACTGGAACGTCGGAACTTTGAACGCTTTGTGATTATCCAACGAGGCCGCGTCGCGAAAGACCGGGACGAGGTTGACGCTGGTGTTTGCCAGATTTCCGGACAACCTCGAGTGGTGAACGGCGAAGATTGGGAGATCGAGCGACGAGTCGGAAGTCATTTGCCCCGAGCGACTAATCTGCTCGGTGACGCTCGAGTGAACCGCCGTCTCGCGTTTCCGAGACGCTGTATCGTTAATCGATCGGAGCGTTGACTCTCGAACCTCCAATTTGGCTCCGTGACGAGCGAGCCGCGCCGGATCGCTGTCGGCTCTCATCGACGATCTGTCAACGAGATCGTTGTCGGACTGGGCGATCCTTCGATCGAAGCCATCTTGGATCGCGATGTCGGCGGTCGGTCCGGTGAACGATGAGTAACCTGGAAGATATCCCGAATCCGAACGGGGAAGCTCCTCAAAGTCTTCGGATATTATTCCCTCGGTAGTTCCGCGAATGTCGTTGACTTCCGGTTCGCCATTAACGAAATGAGCCTCGCCGTTGTTCGCTTTGTTCTCGGAGGACTCCCGAGTGCCTCTTATCATCTCGGCTCGGTGACGCTCGGTTTGGTCCCGAAAATTCTCGTCTGTGAGGCTCCGCCTCGGCGACGTCTTCGTCCTACCGGTCGACGATGTCGTCGACGTCGTTAGTCGATGGTTCATTGTTCCCGCTGACTTGGCACCGCTCGATCTGGCTCTACGGTTGCTCGACCCCGCCGTCGGGCCACCCGTTGATACCTTATCGTCGTGGTTCTTCGGGTTTTCGGTTCTTCCGCCTTCCCGGATCGTTTCCCGTTCGCCAGTGGCGGGCGGTCGGGGAGGAGGCATAATTGAAGATTCGACGATAGCGCTCGGGAGCGGAGGATCCGGAGTGACGACAAATTTTTCGGTAAACTCTCTCGTCGTAGAATAAACGAGGGTCGGTTCGGCGGCGTCGACTCGGAGAATATCGTTGTCCGCCGACGTTCTCTCGACGCTTCCGACGCTGGACCCCGATCGAACATCCGGCGTTCCAACTACGTCCGCGAAATTTCTTGCCGCCGCGAGTTCTCGAGAGGAAACTGGCTTTCTCGGTTGCGACGCTGTTGGTGTTTCGGTACTTTTGACCGTGTGGCGAACACGTCGAACAAGGGCCGGACGAGATGCCTCCGGGCTCGACGGGCCGAACCTCTCGAACTCGATCTTAACGAAGCTCCCGGGGATGCTGCTGACGCCCGTTTCGGTAGTCACTTGACTCGGCCACGAATAACCCTTGCTCGAAATTCTCGAGGCTCCGGCGGTACTCGAGTGATCGATGCCGCTTTCTCGTTCGCCACCGACGGCATCGTCCCTTTCTGAAACGCAGAGAAACGGGAATTCAGTCGGCGGCAGTCTAGGCTACTTAACTATGAATAAATCCATGTGTCGGGGAAAACTTAATCCATAAGGGTGCGGAGTGCGCCTCGCGGATTTAGGCGTTTTAGGCACGTACATGCCGCTGCACGGTAAAAAGTAATTTCGTAAAATCGGAATCCGAAATTTCGTAAAAATAATTTTGTTAAGCAAGTGACAAACTAGTTTGTCAATCCAAAAAGTTTCTGAATTCGAGTTCCAGATTTGTCAGACTTATTGACCCTCTCCAAACAAAACCAACACGATCCTTTGCGCCAACGAGCCACGAAAATGGCTTTTCGAGCTATAATTCGGGGTCGATCGTTGTTCCGGATAGATTCTTCAAAGAAATTTCCAGCGGGTTCGATATCTGTATCTAATGCATTCAATGGTATCGGTGAGGGTACGGAGGCGAGCCGTTACGTGCCCCGCTATCGAGATTCCCCCGATACACAAAGAGGGTCATATATGCACAGTGCACAAGTGCCAGGTTACATCGCGCCAAACGGCCATGCAGCTTGCTCCATTGTACACCGTGTCTCGGGCTATTCCGATATACGTCTCGATATATCGGCATCGAATTTGTTTGTACGAGTCTGATATTGCCAACGCCTGGGTCTATGTACCTCCCCCCCCCCCCCCCCCTCCGCCCAACCCTTTCCGCGCGTAACGGAGATCGGCCACCTCGTCCAACTCGCAAACCCCCGTTCCACCTTTTGCCGGTAGCAGTCGGGAAAGCAATTTCGAAGCCGAAGTGTTGCGCACGTGTGTGATCGATCCTATCGGTGCGCTACGAAAACGTACTGTCTAGGTATATATAGAGGACAAGCGAGGAAAGTAGCTCACCCATTGGGTGCATCAGCCTATAACCGTATAGAACTATAGAACGGCGCATGCATGGCTGTGCAGTATTGATAGGCATGGTTTTATTGCAACAACGGAGGGAACTCACTCACTCCCGAAGAATACGAGATTAGAAAAGTTTCGGGTTATCGTTCGCGACGGCCAGAACGAAGCATGCAAGGCGCGACTCACCTGGAGGAGCCGCTATCACCAGTACGGAGACTACGGCGATGACGCCAAGTCCCGATGTACCAACACGCATCTCTCCGACCGGTTTTGCCGTTATCCACCCTTCAGCCTTTCGGTACCCCTTCCGGTATCTCGTTCATCATTGAGCCTTGAACAACATAATAAAAACATTCGTTGGATTGGATTTTTCAAAAGATTATTTTGTATATCAGACATCTATTTGTTTAGACAAATATGTGTCATCAGAAATACAGCAATTTGTACTGCTCATAATATTTTCTTATAATACCGTTTTTTTAATACCAAATTTAATTGTTAATTTTTTTATTAATTTTTATTTTCATTGCATTCGAATCTGCAGTTCGCTATTTCTCGATTGTTGTGACTTTTGTGATACACGCGGGCTCATGATCGCAGTGGTTACTGCTTGTTATGTATTCTTATTATTATGTAAAAGGAAAAATCCGTTCAACAATTTAAATTAAATTAAAATCTGCCGGACTTAGTTCCGGGTAAATCGTAATTCTCAAATTTGTTTTGACCGGTTGGTTCATTATCGGTCGTTCGTTATCTCGAGTGCTTTAGAAGTGCACTTCTGTCTTATCGACTGCTCTTCAGCGTAGAGAACATATCCAGAGAAAAATATACATATATATACTCGCGACGGATATATGCATATATATTTAAATAAATAGCTGAGCTTGGGGCCACCCGAAGATCTCATAGCCGCAACAGCTACGACAGGAATGTGTTACAGTAATCTCGAGGCCGATGCAATTTCGCGTTTAACTGCCGGATACACCGGGAGTAGAGGTAACGCGATATTGCTAGGCCGTTATACGAAGGGTAGTCAGATACCGCGGCAGGTACTCGGGCCGAGTACGACGCCGACATAACCAGTGGAAACGACCCGTACTGGTCGGCCATTAATTTCGCCGCAGTAGTAGCAGCCTAATAACGCCTTACCTACCGAGCTTGACCGACCCGTTGGTACTCACAGCGATAATCTGCGACAGCCGTCTATCTATTTTTCTCACCTTGCAACCGACTCCGCTCGAAGATGCGCGCACAAACAGACATACCATACTCTTTCTGTAGAAGCGAAAATAATTTTCTTCGAGAAAAGGAGACAAAGATTTTTTACTTTTAACTAAACGAGGAGGGTTGCGAGTTTCACTCAGACTCGATTTTATCGAACGTTCGTTGAAAATGTAATTTTAAAAAAATTCTGAAACTTCGGAGAAATTTTCTTATTGTCCCAAAGCGATCCAACGAGTGAGAATACATGTTCGAGACGGCAGGCGACATGCCTGAGTCGAAAGAGACTACCACAGAACCTATAAAATTAAGAAATAGAAAAAAATATGAAAATTTGGAATTCGTTTCTTGTCGTCCCAAACCGATCATCCAAGGTAGTATACACGTCCGGGACGGCAGGTGGTCCATCTCGACCGAAACAGAAGGCACGAGACTTGCAGTTGCATTCCTCAGCCCGGCAGATCTGGAGGATGGGGAGAGGGTGGTGGAATGGAAGTAGTAGCAGCAGCAGGCAGTCAGGCACGAAAATTTAAGCCGCCATCAAGTACGAAACGAGGTAATAGACGCGCGGAGGAGTTGAATGGGTTAAACTTCTTAATTATCTTACGAGCTGCCTGGCTATATCGGGCGTGCAGTCTCGAAACGGCTTAATATTCAAGCTCTCGCAACCCCCTCCCCTCGTCCCTTCGTCTCCTGGTCTCTCTTTTCTCCAACTTCCCGGGCGCACGATCGGCTTCGTTCCACATCCCTTTCGGTCTCCTCGTTTTCTCTTTGCGCCTCTCTTATTCACTTTCCGATGTGTGTGTGCACTTCCTGCACACAGCCCATTCACGTCTTTTCCTGCGCTCTTTCGGCCGCTCTCCTCGCCTCTTACGGGTTCGGAAGGAAAATCGCCTCGAGGGTCTCTCCAACCCCCCCTCCTTCATCGACCCCGCTCGCGTTTCGCCGTGTGAACGATAGGCTAACTTTGAAAAGGGACGCGAAAACTATTGCCACTCGAAGCCCGTTTTTCACTCCACTTTTCTACCCAACGGGCAACCCTCGTGGAACTCAGGACCACTACGAACGGACCATATCGTTTTACCCTCTGTGCGGCAGGTCTTACCTTCGACCTTTCCCGATTGTCGACCGGAATAGTCGTTCTTCGAATGGAGTCGAAAAAAAAAGAACCGGCGAATTTCTATTGAACTATAAAATGAGGGAAGTTAAATAAAAAAAGGGATGTTTGATGTCGCGTCGGGAGGGAGGGAGAAGCGAAGGGCGAGGCTCCAGTCGAGGGTGGACGACTGCTCGAGCAATGGGTTTATTGAAGATCCAGGAGAATGCACTTGAGCATACACGTGTCATCTTTTATCTTTTTTGTTACGAATCTTGGAAAATGTGTTATCGAAGTGGTGCTCATCCACGTAGAAACAAAGTATATTGAGAAATATATTCAACATCTTATGATAAATTATATTTCATTTTGATATATCTACATTAAAAAACATTAATATTATACAAGATGTAATTTATATGTTTCATTTAATGTCTCGAAGTATTTCAAGGTTGTATGGAATTCGACGTACGAGTTTAGATAGACAAACGGCTTGGTACATCTACGCATAACTTTGCGGAATATTTTTATATCGCTCGGTCGACGGACGACTCGGACTATTATCTTTTTTTTATCATTTAAAAAACTTTTTTTCATCCCGCTCACGCCTGCTGTTACTTATTATCGAAGAATAAATTTCTTTTCGCGAGGGCTCTCGAGTCGGCCAGGCGAGACCGAGAATTAAATTACAATAATAATGGGATTCGTGATATAAATGGAAGGTACGTAATGCGGGTGGGAGGAGACGAGAACCGTGCTTCCAGTGCCCGACGTGCCCCAACGACGAGTACGAAGGACGACGACGAAAGTGTGGGAGCGCGCCGCGAACGTTTCTTGAGCCGTTTCTGCTCGTGGAAAACTTCCAGAAATCCGTTCGCTTGATGAAAAAAAAAAAAATTAAAATTAAAAAAGATGGAACCAAAATTATTTTATCAATTATAATATTATTACTGGGCGGAATAAATCAGGAACCACGTCCCTCGAATAGAGTTACGAATACTGCCGTGACCGTACCGGCGAAACTGCTTGATTCAATGAACAAAAGGTATGTAAAATTAAATTATCGGAATATTGATCGAACGAAGCGCGCGGTGTTCCGTACGTACCAAAAATATATACGTAAAGAAAAGGTTGGAAAGAAATTGAAAAAAAATCAAGCATTTTAACAGAATGTTGCTGAAAGTGGCATATAAATTTGTTAGTTATTTCTCGAGTCCTTTAAGGGATACAGTGATAAAGCGCTCCTTGTCAAGCTACTGTATTTCTCAAAGGATTCGATAAATGATTAAAAAATTTGTATGCTCGGTGAGACGGATCAGAAGGTGCTTGAAAGGTAAATTAAAATTACCGTAACTCCGTAACAGTCATGTTAACCCGATGTTGCTGAGGGTGGCACACAAATTTGTTAATTATTTGTGGAGTCCTGAGAGAGATCCAGTACTTTGATAACGCCCGCTGCGACGGGTGAGACTGTGCTTGAAAGGTAAATTAAAATTGCCGATTTACACGCGAAACTGCATATTTTTGTATATCAATTTCTGCACACGATTTTTTTTTCTTTTTTTTTCTTAATGGAAAAATTGCGTCTTTCTTTTTCTACTTTTATTTTTGTTGGAATAAACGCTCGATAGACTAATCGTGACGTCTATGAATAGCTCGTAGTTTCATCCGGCGAAGTATATAATAGAGAAATCGTCGATAAAACGTTAACGAGACGTTCTGTCCGCGAATCGAATTAAGCTTCAAACGAGCGGGTATCTGCGAGAGGCGAGGTAAAAAGTTTTCTTCGATCTTCCGTTCGAATGTCTTGTACCAGTGAAATTAGTAAAACTGAGGATAGCGAGAAACCTCCGGGGCATAGTGGGCGGAGATAAATCGAGTATAATTAAATCTCGTTTCATTCCCCCTCGTCAATTTCCGATCACTCCCGCTTGCGATCCTACCTTAGCTATTCATTTAATTCTCATCAGCGTGTTGATCCGCGATTCTGGATTTATTCCACACTATAACTCAATGGTGGCGGCTATTTATTTATTTTTTAAATATCTACTCGGTCTGTATCACTTTTAATATTAAAAGTTCCTTGACTCTGGATTCTTTCCAGCTTGTAATTCAATGTCTGCATCTAGTTGTGATTTTTAATTTTTTTTTTGCGCGTGCTGTTGCCAATTCATTTATTCTCATCACGTGTTGATCCTCGGCGCTGGATTATTTCCGCGCTATAACTCAATATTTCCAATTTAAAAAAAATAATAATAATAATTTTTTTTAACTTGCTCGATCTTCATTATTTGCGATATAAAAAAGTTCCTTGCCAAGTCGAATCAACGCAAAGTGAGATAAGTGAAAAAATGAAATAAAAAACTTTTTACAACAGTTTACCGGCTAAAGTCAACAGTTCGCTTTCGCTAAGCCGTGAAACATTTTTTTATCATAATGATAATTAATACCTTCAAAGTTTCCCCGACTTTACAAAATTTCCGCGCCTTACAAAATTTCGCATCTCCTCCTTCGCGAACGAACGTCAAAAATTCCCGTTCCTCAATGCTCTAAATTTAAAGATATTTTGTACTCTTTGTACTCGGCCCGTAACAGTGAACCATAACCGCGGAGAGTTTCGCGCGGAGCATTCTCACGGGGAGTTTCCGCGACGGGCGCTCGGCTTGCGAGTTAATGAATATATCGGCAAACCGTACTCGTCGCATTTCGCGAAAGTTGCGGATAAACTTTTTTGTTCGGGTTGCCGGGCGGGCGACCGAGAGCGGACGGTTAGTGCAAAACTCCCTTTCCATTTTGGGGAAAAGCTCGGCTGCTCCGTGCACTTTCATGCTCGCGGCCTGCGCACATACGAGCATACGGACAAGTGCATCGCCGCGAACGACGGAGAAAGTTGAAACTACCGCTGTACGGAGTCAAACCTCCCGCCCCTTCGCGCAGTTTCACCTTCCATCCGGTTTATTTTTTTTTTCCTCATAAAATCTGCGCACTTCGGACGGTGGAGCGAAAGTTTGCATATTTTATCATCGTCGACGTCATCGCAGCGGGTCCGGGCTGTTAGTCTATTCTCCAGCGGCTCTTTCTCGCCGTTCGCCATTCAAGGCGCTACGCTGGAGGACGGGAAAAGGAAAAGCGTGTGGTTCGCTACCTTGTGTACTCTCGCGGAGGCACATAAAATCTATTGTTATTTTACACGTGCTCGGTTTTTATTACTTTTAATATTAGTCCTAGAACTCACGTATGGGGAACAAAAGTATCCCCGACGATGTTTAAATTGCACTCCTAAAATAAAAATTTACACTATCAACTTGGGACCTCCACGATAATTTAGTTCCATGATCTGAGGATGTGCGGAGGCCGGTAGTAGCCTCAGTTACTAGCGCGGCGCGCTTGGGGTACTAAAGTATCCGAATCAGGAGTTCCGTTAGTGTTTTATGTAAGTAAGGGACTTTTTTTGGTTAAAACTATCGAAAGTAAGGTACAATTTTTCAAGGAATATAAATTTTAAAACCCATGCAAAAACAACTTTGTTTGCGTTTTCATTGATTTTTTCTGTGTTACACCTTCGACTTTTCCCTATTTTCAAACGTCGAAATAAATAGACTTTTCGAACGGAATACAATGGGACTATTTTTTTCCCTAATAACCCGACGTGTCCCCTATAAAAAGGCGTTTGAGATTTCAAAAATCGGACCATTTAAAGAAAAACTACAATTTGTTTTTACAAAAACTTAGCTTTCTCTCCGAGGAAGCAACAGTGCGGTTTTTGCCAATTTTTGTCACGTTTTTGGCTTTAAGGGTGATTTTCATCCCTTAAGTTTTAATAAATTCAAATTTGCTGCATACCATTCTCTTCCTCATGAAAAATATCTACGCACTTCGGACGGTGGAGCGAAAGTTTGGATATTTTATCATCGTCGGCGTCATCGCAGCGGGTCCGGGCTGTTGGTCTATTCTCCAGCGGCTCTTTCTCGCAGTTCGCCATTCAACGCGCTACGCTGGACGACGGGAGAAGGAAAAGCGTGTGTTTCGCTTCCTTGTGTACACGCGCGGACACACATAACTTGTGCCTTTTAATGCGCGAGCCCCCCGGAGAGCACAGTGGCTTTACCTTCGGAAGCGTTAAGGTACACATAGGTGGAACTTTGTAGCTGATACCGGGCCGGGTGGGCTTTGGCAGTGGGCTAGGGTAAACTCCGAGAGCTTTGTAACAGCTCGGTTGGTGGATATATAAAGGGTTGGTAGAGACACAGAGCGCAAGCTGGCCTGTGCTGAATCGAGAGAGAGTTCCATGTGTGCTTCCAGCCTGGGGCGATATCGTCCGTTTCTCTCCGTCGCTGTGTACATCAGCGGACTCGAAACTTTCTTCTCTTTCTGCTCACTCGGGCCGGGACCCGATTTTCTTCGCTCTCCCGGCCATTCTCCGATTCCCGCTGGGTCGGCAGTCCCTTCGGGGAAATAGAAGAAAGGACTACCTGTAGATTCGGGAGAATTACCATTCCGCAGTGTAGCCGATGCTCACCTGTGAACCAGTGTGTGTTTGTTAGGTTCGTGGCAATTTTTTCTGACAAGTTCACTTTTTTTTAACAATTATATCTGCATGTAACGATCCATGGTGAGAGCAATGTGTGTCACTCTTCTCAGCCAGAAATAATTCATAGATATGAAAATTTCCATACCTCAGTTTTATGTCTGTTACTATCGATCGCACTTCAACCATTAGTAATTTATTTCTTGAATAATTACGTCACAAAAATATGGATATTCAACACAGGAATGTCTGAGCGTTTTCGATTGCGTCCGACGTTTCGTGAATACTACGTATCGGACAATTTTTTATTCATCATTTTCGTCTCTCCGTTAATAAATCATTTCAAACACGTAAGAAATGTAAAAATAAAATAACTACCGCCGCCATCTAAAACAGGCGTTGACGATGGAACGAACTAGTTCGCCGGGGATGGGTGAACGTGAGAGGTTGAAATTCGATTAACGTGCTTTCAAAAATTGCATGATTACTAAATTTTTATTTTCAAAACTGTAAAAATTTCACTATTGCCAACAGCTAAATTTCTGCCAAAAACCATTCGAAATGTTTACCGTCATCGTTCCTGGAACAATGCGTCCTACATGTTTAATCCCGAATTGCATGACATTCCGATTTTTCGAGTACTCTAAAATCCTGGCATTAAAAGATATTCATCCCTGCAACATCACGACAAATCGTCATCCATCGTTATCGATTCACCACGAATTTCGGATCAAATCCGTACGTTGCAACTGTAAATCGTAAGACGCATTCGTCGGCGGTTTGAATAGATTAATCTTGATTCCCACCGAAAGGCTTTCTCGACTTGTTCTCTATAATGGATGGCCGTAGGAGCGGCATCAGAGTTACCGCGTGATGAAAAGTGGAGATGTGAATACACAACCGAACGAGCAACTTTCGACTCTCGGTGAGCGTATTGTTCGTGCGTTTCGCGAGATTACCGGAACAGAGAGAGAGAGAGAGAGAGAGACACACATCAGTCTGACTGGCAACTTCGTCGCCGCACCACCGTTGATTAGTCTGATTGCGTTAGCGAACATTCCTCGCGCGCAGAAGTGGAACGGGTAAGGACCGCGTTTGGTTTCCTCGGCGAGGCAGCGTCGATCCTCAGGAGCGAAACCCAGGCAGGTTAGGTCTGGCTGGTGGTTTCGTCCCAGTACCGGCGCGGGACGGCGCCAAGCCCGGGAGTTCGGCCAGTCTTGTGCCAGCGTCACGATGTAACAGCCAGCCCGATCGAATCCTACCTGGAAACCCGGCTCGAAGCCCGAGATTGCAAGGTTCGTTCCGTGAGAAGTGGCAGACTTCGCTGGCAAGAGATAAATAAAGAACCTGCGGAAGTTACCCCGGCTGTGGAAGGATATCCGAGAAGAGGAGTCGTAGAAGGTAAGTCGTAGAAGACGAGGAAGGAAGAGGAAGAAAAAGAAAAAGTGTTCTAAGCGGGTTTACTCGAGTTTGGTCACTTGGACAAAAGATTCTCACGAATCCGGGTCTCGTTACCGCAGGACATTCACGGACAACAAATGCCATTAACAAAGTTGTGCGCGACGAAGAAGAGGCGAGACCCCGGCCCGGGAGAACGACCCTTCTCCACCCTTTTACTACCTCGTGAACCACCGTTCTGCGGTGTACTACTACCAGTATGTACTATTAGCGGTGTACTACAAGCGAGAGCGTCCTCCTTTTCTTCCTATACGAGACCCTTCCGTAACTTCGTCCCACGACCGTATAACAGACACGAACGAGAACCGCGACTTTATCGCCGACGGTAATTTGAAGTGGAGAAAAGTTTGGGGAACAGCGACTAAGCATATCGTTGGGACGCGGTTGTAACTCACGGAAACTCTCCATGCAACTGAACAATGTACCGGAGACATAGAAATAGTCACCTCGACGAGATTCGACACATTTACCGTTGGACCCTCATTTCTCACTCTTTATTCTATTCATCTTTATTTTAATACTTGGAGAAATAATACGAGATGAATTTGCTGAAGTTGCACAAATGGTTGCTTATCGAGGTGTGACGTAAATTTCTGGCAATCCCATGCGTGTAGAGATGTTTGTAATAATTTTTATTATATTTTGTTCAGTGCCGTGAGTGACATGACACTTTGAGAACCCTTTGGAATTTTGTTTTCAATTTATTTGTTTTTTTATTATGCCGCAACCGACTGTCGTTACCGAAGGAAAAGTTTGGAGTTCCCTGCCCGGGTCCTCGTTGACCGGCGATCTCGTAACGAGGTGAGTTGTAGTTCGATAACGGTTTCCCCGAGCACTATTTTTATCGCGACGACTCGACGTGGTTTCCCTGAATTTGAAGCACTATGGTTCTGCATAACTTTTTGCCGCAAACTTCGAGTTTTCATTTCTTTTCCAATTCAGCCCCACAAAACCTCGGAAAAAATGTCACTTGATTTTCAGATGTGTCCATTCGCGCTTTCCTCATAAATGAAGCTTTCTCACTGTTACCACTGGAAGTGAACAGTGAGAAAGTTTAATTGAGCCGGAGTAGACGTCAAGAGATCGTTCGATACGAGCCTGAGTTTCAATGTCAATTGCACCAAAGTGCTCCGATGCAATACCGTGCAAATAAAGACGGCGCTTCGTTCAAAAGCGCCGCGACATCGTACTTTGTGCTCTGCGCACTGTATCCGGTCTTGAAATTGTGCGACGCAATTCACAATCTATAGGTATTACTTGTAGCGTACAAGCGAGCTGACAAAGCGTTGCCGCTGGTGGATGCGAATTACCAAGCGTAAACACGGACAAGGGCGAAGCCATCGTCGCCGGGTTCCGAGCAGTTTCCTATGTAATTCCTTCACCATTGCGCCAACCGGTAACAATCCAGCCCCGCCTGTGGATGGAACTCGGCGCACAAGACAAACATCAAAAGGTAAATCGTCGCCATGCGAGAGAATACCCTTTGAATTATAGTATAGCGCTCTATAAGTGGTACGATAGGATCAACGATAGTAGTGGAATTTTTTTGTACCACGTGCCATTTCTTAACACTCTCATGAGCATTTTCACCTTACTCTCATCGGAATCTCGATAAATGACATTTTTTCGTACCCGTTACACATTTTTCATTAATTATAATTGTCACATTTTTAAACGTGACCATTTGTCGAGATAATAACCATCCTGACGAAATTTTGTTCGCAAATATACAACAATGAGCCATAACTTTGTGTAAGCAATTTTGCAAAGAAAATGCGTCAAGGCGAATTCATATTTGTTGATAAAATTGCAATAATAGGGTGTGGTAGGGTTGTTGATTTTCTCATACATTTCAACAGAAAAATGACCTTAGATTCTGCCGTTTTGTTGTGTGCTCAGTTTCCAATCTTAAGTTTAGCAATTTTTCTTTTTGTCGAAAAGAAAGGTCACGCCGAGGTCATGTTCGGTCCGAAGATTCGACGAACGGTGAAATCCGAATTTTTTTGTTTAATCCGGCGGATTGCGCGACACCGTTACAATCACCTCCGGGCCGGCAATTTTCTCCCTTGGCAATTTTCTTCCGCGTGACCTTCCGACGTGTATCGAATAAAGCTACCGGAAGTGGCCGAACGGAGCGTGACAGTGTGAATTAGAGGCGATGGGAAAACCGGCCGTTGTCCAGAGTGTTCGATAATTTATCGCTCCAGCCGGTCGCCAAAGGTCCAATCTCGTGGGAGAAATGGGAAAAATGCCAATTGCGATAATTCAGGGGAAACCTAAACGTTCTCTGTCCCCCAACGGTACAGAGAAAAATTCCAGCGAAATGTCGCGCACCGACTTTTGCGATGCTCCCAAAATCGTCGGCAAACAGTTAGGCATGTTTAATCATCATTACAGTCTCACTTTTTTTGGAATTAATTAAATTTTTCTCTGTTGCCTCGGTGTAAAAATGTCAAAAATGAATTTTTGTTTCAACTAACATTTTTCATAAATATCTTGACACAGAAAAATGTTGAACTTTGAAAAAAAAAAAAAAAAATTTCAAAGAGAAACGGACTTTCCTGTTAAAGCGTTAATATTATAATCCACCGCCATGGATAAGCAAGCCTGAGGACAATAAAAGAAACAACGAGATAACGCTGCGAGACTGAAATTGTCAGTGTCAGAAGTCGTGACGTTCTTCCGCCTGTTGCCCCCACAGATGTCCTGCAAAGGCTGTGCAAAAACGGTAAACGCGAGAAAACGAAGGGGAAAACGAGCCGAGCTTGTCGCCCCACTGCCGCGAACTCGTTTCTTTTTCTGTCAAACAACCGCGGAGTTTGTGTTTATTCCGCGGTCGCAGAATCGAGCAACGAGACGCAGGTAGACTAGCCAACGGGAATAAAAAAGTCACCTCGGCTTGCGGAGGCGGATTGTCGTCTGACGCACAAATCTCAGCGATTTTCTTCTTCAGCCTTTCCCCGATGATATTATACTCTCTTCTCTCCCTCATTTCCGTCCCAAGGATCTTCCAAATCGAAAGAGGGCAGGTGAGCAGGCGGCAGATAAAATCTGTTATTTGTTCGGTACAAATAAAGCATTATTTTCTTAAGCGATTATTTGCTTCAATTCATTGAAAATTTGTCGATTGAAATATACATTTTTGTTGTACCAACCGATTACATCTTTGAACGTATGTCGCTGTAACTACATAGAGAGATATACCAGATATTCTATGAACTACATGATATTGTCAATAAATGTACTTTTACTACTACTACTATTAATTTAAACCAAAGAAATACTTATTTGCGGGTGGACGTCAAATAGCTTAATTTCCTGTGTGTTGGGCATCCAAAAATTATTGGGAAATTGAGTTTTGCCCTCGCTGTCCCATTTTGCCCCGCTCTCCCCTACTCCCATTTATATTCCGCAAGTTTCGCAATCGATTTTGGGAGACACGAAATCGGGCAGAGACCGCTCTTCCCTCCGCTCGTTCTCCTTTCTATCGGCCCATTCGGCAGCCCCGCCGAGGCAAATCCACTTGTGTCTGCTCTTTCCATGCAGTATCCTTTTTGTTTCATCTCTTTATATTTATTTTTGTTTCATTCCTTTGTGCATGTCGCATACGAGTACTTTTTCAACCCACCCACCGTTTTCTTTTCTTCGGCGTCATTTTTTGGTTCCATTTTTTTTTTATTATTATTATTATTTTTTTTTATACTCGAGTTGAATTTTACGCCGTCGAACCTGCCTTCGGAAGCCCTTTCCGCCGGCTCTGCGGTGCTATTTTCGTAGGCGGCGTGTGTATGGACAATGGAGGAACGTTGTACGTCTTTTCACAATACACTCGTTGATTCGATGTGAGTTTTCCCGCGATTCTGTTCGCGACTGGTGCACCGTGTATTCCCCCTCCACACCCCGCTGTATGGTTAGTCGCGTGTTTTACCCTCGGGGGAAAAAGACTCGCAGAAGCAAAGCAGAAAGAGCAACTTGCCTCCACCCTATCCTAGCTCCCCCCCCCCCCCCCCATCCCCCTCCGCGAAACCCGTAACAGCAGCGCGTCGCCAAGGTACTCCGATCGGATTTGCATTGGAAAAACATTCGCGCATACGATCGTGAATTTCAGAGGGAAAACTCGTTCGTCTACCTCGGCTCTCCTCGTTTCGTCGAATAAATCGACTCTCAAGCGAGCTTTTCTCTCCTTTGCTGACTTAAAATTTCATCAAATTCGTACACCGACGTGCCTAACTCGATACGGAGGGAAACGTACGGATAGGCGCGTTGTTGAATCGTGTTATACGCCAGTCAACATTTTCGTCGGTCGATGGTGCATACGTTAATGGATAGTTTGGTCGAGTTTGTTCGCCTGCGGATGGACGATTGGGAAAGCTCTTTTGAGAGCCCCGGCGTTGTGTTCATAGAGGCGACTTTTATAGGCGATAAAAATCAAACTTTGGGAGGCACTTTAACCGGAACTTCTTGCAATTTCTGGCTCGGTAAGCCTTAACTGAGTTATTAAAAAAATTATTGTGTATAAAATAAGAATATTTGTAGTTACTAATTATGACGCGGACATTGAGAGGTAGTTTGGTGCCAAAGCTTGGGAGCGAGCCCGATTGGAAGTTCACTCTCCAGCCGGAAATTTGGAAATTAATATGTGAAATCGATATTATGGTATACACGATTCAAAGTGAAAAAAAAGGTGTGAATATTAAGATATGCGGACCATCCAAAAAAATGATTGCCATCGAAAGTGTGTTAACATGTCAACATGTTATCACATTAATGTTGTCATGACCGATCAATATGTTCACCGGTCGATGGTGCATAATAGGTCCTGTATATGATAGATAGGCCTTTTCGATGGCCCGGCGTTACGTTGATACGGGTGACTTTTATTGCTGACAAAAAGCAAACTTAGTGATTGAACGAAGTGATTGCCATCGCAAATAAAAGAACGCTCGATTCAGCCGACTATTCGTTCGATCAACAAAGTCACCCTCCCAATTAACCAAACGTTTCGTTCGCCACCAGCACCCGGTTCATTTCGTTCAGTTGATTTTTTGTCAAGCCTTCTTTCGATACAGTTTCGGCGTACAGAGCATCGATGTGAAATTGGTCCAAAAATTCTCGCGAACAGTAAATCCACGCTCGTCATCGCCAGTGCTAATATCAGCTCATCGGAGATCAATTAGAGATCATATTTCGTCCTTGTCCTTCAGTCACAACTAATTAATAACATCTAAAAAAAAAAAAAAAAAAAAACTCTATACGTTCTCGACTACAGAAAAGGACCATTATCCGTTTCTCATAATCCGACTATAAGTTACCAGCAATCGTGGCTCCGCGACGCGTCGCTTATCGCGATGTCCCCATGTCGAATAGTCGGGCAAAACGGATGAAATGAATTGGTCATGATGAGAGGTCGATACGCCGGTCGGGACTGCAATCGAGCTTGAATTCGCAGGATACACCGCGCCCAGAAAAAAGATTTATTCAAATCAAATAAATTTCGATCTTCAAATGACGTTTATTAAGATAAAAAAAAATGTTTCGTTGCAACATTTTTCTTCGTCACTAACAAATTTTCTTTGATTGGAATAAACTTTTTTCTGAGTGCGTGAACGAAACATGCACGCATTTATCCGCCGCTGTAAATGGCCACGTGACTGCTTTTATTATTATTCCCCCCCCCCCGTCCGACGACGTTCAAGCCCCTCATTACTTTATGCACACACGCAGATATAGCAATATGCAGTACGGTTGGTAATCCCGCTTAGAATTTAACTCCCGTCAGTACTGTTGTTGCCGTTGATGCACCGGAAGCCATCAGAAATGCTTTTTCCACGTTTTAATATGCGCGGTAGCACTGCGAGGCTCTCGAGGTACCCACTGCATCCTCGTACTCGACTCGCACGGCTATTACTAAAAAAAAGAACTGCGGAGACAATAATGCGTGTGTCTCTGCGGATGGAACGGACCGGGACCTTTTTTTTATTCCTTTTTCCCTTTTTTTTGGGTTCATGGATTTTTTTTCTGCTTCCTTTTCATCGTTAGGCAAGCGGTCACACTCTTCGTCAGAAATTTCATTCGACTTCTTGCACTCGGGTCCGAGTAAGTAATCGCGGGGCCGTGAGCGGAATTGAACATAAATTCACAAGTGGAATGAGACAAGTGTGTGTTTTCTGCCCTTCGGGAGAAGCATGGTAAATTAATGTTACGTTCTGTCTCTCACGGCTTCTGTTTTTTGGTAAATACTTCCGTAGACTAAATTTGTTACTTTCGCTCAATTATTTTCCTACCGCTCGATCTATTTCAATTCCATTTTTTTTTTTCGTCCGTTTATTCGAATTCGATTCGCGTCATCGGATGTTAATATTTGGTTTCTACAATCCATGTCGGATCGCGCCAGACGAGAGCCTGCTTTTTTGTTTTCCCACATATTGGGTGGGGAAACTTTTCAGGGCGGTCGCGTCCCAGCTCGGCATTTTTGGAAAGCCTCACGGAAATTAATAATCGGAATTAATCATTATAGAGTCGTGAACACGTCAATAAAAAGAATAATACTAACAAACAAATAAATATATTTTTATTCAATAAATGCTCTATTGGGTTATGAACAAAATAAACATTTTTCTTTGTCCCTAATAAATTTTCTTTGATTGGAATAAACTTTTTTCTGGGTGTAGATATGAATATAAATTATACCCTACGCTTTGTGCGCTCATAGGAAAGTTGTAATTTTATGAGAATTGTAAAAAAAATCGCTTCAAGTTTTCATTTTTAATAAACGGATAATTGGATGTTCGGATAAGCCAAATCGGGATTTGGATAATTGAGTCTGAGTCTGATAATAGGTAAGCGAGCGGCGGATAATTGACGTCCAACTATTTAAGAAAATTAAATTATCGTCGATATATTGGAATGGTGTATTTTTTGAGGTTTTTAAAAATATATCACATCGGGATCAAGGCAACGTTTCTGGGGCGCGCCCCACGAATACATTACGGTTATTGCCGTCGGGAGGAGACTCATGGCCGTCCGGTTATATTAGTTCGTCTCGTAACCGCACAGTAGCAACAGCTCGAACGCGATCCCAGTTTTTCTCGAGCTTCGTTCCCAGCGGCTGGGTTGATCCCTCGCGGTACACACCTCTCCGCCGACCCTGCGAAACGAGCTCGTCCAATCTTTTCGCAACTTTTCTTTCCAAACTTTTTTTCATGGTTTTTTTTTCGTCTCTCAGACTTTATCTCTCCCTCTCCTTGGACGCCGGACCGGAGAACTTTTCAGCGACATTGCCCTCCAGCGAGCTCGCGGAAAGGAGTCCGAATTAAATTTATTATATTTTTCACTTACCAAAGCGCGGTTTCACGGTCGTACCATATTTCCCTCCACGCAGTCAGCTCTTATTCGTGAACGCTCTTGCGGGCTCGCGGTCGAATATGATGATGAGGGACGACACGAAGCGTTCAAATATTGCGATATACTTTGGAAAAGATTTTCACCGCGATATTCTATTAACGAAATTTGACTTTTTACGAGACGGGAAAAAGAAAAGGTCTCGATGGTGAGACTGGAATATTTAATGGTGAGATCGCTGCACGCGGACGATTTTATGTGTAATGATCTCGAGTAAATATCTAAAGATCGAATTTTAAGACATCAGTTTGAACTTGAGATCGAAGTCAAGCCCGAACTTAGGATCAAACTTAAGTCCGAACGATCTTAAGTTCGATCTCAAGAGTGGTCTTAAGTTCAAACTAATGTCTTAAAAACCGACCAATGAATTTAAAAAAAAAGAACTTTTTTTTTCATGCATTCAATTTGGAACTCTTTTACCTACTTTTCAAACATAAAAAGACATGTTTTTCTTTGACGATCAAACAAGCTCTTTGCTGCCCGGACGTTTCTGTGTACAATCATCTCGAGTAAAGGTTCAAGTTAAACTTCTTTTTTTTTCGTCCATTCAAATTGGAACTTTTATACCTTTGGTAACGTAAAAAGGAAATGTATTTTTCTTTGACGGTCAAACAAGCTTTTTGCTGCCAATATCGATTGGCGACTAAGCGGATCACAGAGGCAAAAGATTCTGGTTGGGATTAAGGCCAAGTTGAGACTGGAGGGGGATATTACTTACCACATACACGAGCACTGTTTGCAGTTCGAAACAAAGTTTCGCCCTCGTTCGCCTATTATCGCGAAAAGTTGAACCGTCGCGATTCTACTTGATTAAAAATATATTAAAAATAATGGAGTCCCAGAAATGACAAAGACTTAATTTCGCCTCTTAACCTCTGAAAAGTTGAGCCGCCACGATTCTACTTGATTAAAAATTTCGGAAAATAAAATAAGCCCGGTACGGATGGTTCGCCAATAAACTTCCCGTTAATTTCCCCTAAGTCGAAAGCTCGGAAGATTTAGCCCGAACAGAGTGAGTCCAATATCAATTACGCATCGTGAGTATCAGCGTCGATAATCTTTGGTAAAAGGATCGTCCGATATTCGTCATATTCTCCCATCCGCAAACGATATCCCGCGGGCAAAGTGATTTCTCAATCGGCAAAGTATATAGAAAGTCGATTCCTCATCAACCGCGCAAGCCGGGCTCCGGCCGCAGGAGACGCGACAGCGGGAACAAATTAAAGAGAGCAAAGATTTCGCGTGACTATGGCCAATTAATGAAAAAGCCGTCGGAGATGCGGACGACGAGTAGAACGACGCGACCAGAGAAGTTAAAAGGACGATGGAGGAAAGACGAAATCTCCCGCGGTATGTCGAGAGCATTCCCCTCTTTCATTAACTCTTCGAAAAGCGCGAGGCCTTCTTCTGACTCTTCCTCTCCTTCATCCTCCTCCTCTTCGCCTTCGATTGAACGGATTTTCCAGGGTTCCGGTTCGCCCGGCCGGGCTCCTTTTTCGTCATAGTTTTATCTCCTTCTATCCGGGGAGTGGCGAGACGCCGCGAAATTACGAGAAGCTGCACTACCGTTGGGGGGGGAGCAACGAAATGAATCCTCCTCTAGAGAGCGAACGAAGAAACCGCGTCCCTTTTCCTACTCGTCGATTTCGATTTTTATTCGTTTCGGCTCTACGATTCTCTCCGACCATCGCGAACGCTCGTACCGCTGGCCAAAAGAAAATCGTTCGGGTATATAGCCTTTGCTCTATTTTTCCCGTTCCTTGCCGCGGCCAACTTCACTCGTCCTCTCCACCTTGCCTCGGCGTCCCTGCCTCTAAATTAACCGTAAGCCGGCTCAGATTCAATAGTGGATTACCACTCGCGGCTCGGGCTTGTATTACTCCCTGGGAGCATGGGCTATCGATCTAACGTCGCGGCTACCCGGCATGTCCTCTAAGAACGTTTAATCCCACGAAATAGATTGCGAAGATTCGCGGGTATGCTGAAACACGCGAACGGACACCTTCCCGAGTGCGTCTCGGTGAGATATCGGAGGTAACTTGAACAAGGGTGCCGAGTTATGTTAATTCGATAGGTTTCGAGATATCATCGAGGCTCTTGGCCTCGCTGAGCTGAGAACCGCGAGGTGAAATTGGAAGTGCTTCGGCGATCGGAAACCTCTTCAGGTTTCCCAAAAATCCCACGGAATACACGTCCGCACCGAAAAAAAGGTTTGATAATATCAAACTGAGCTGCGGTTGCGGGTGGCGAAAGAATTATTTGGTCGATTGAACAAAATGTTTGTAAAATTCAAGTAACGATTTCTTGAAGCAACTAAATATTCGGTCAAACAACTAAATATTTCTTTCATTGAAGACAAATCTGGATCAGTCTTGGCCTCGGATCGAACGGGACATTGCACCTTGCCAAAAACATTACGTTTCAGATTTTATCGTCCAGCTTCCATCTTCCGTCTGGTAATAATCGGCGATCAGCGAACTCCCCGGCCGATAACGATACCCCGCGATCATTTCAACAGACAAGATAAAACAGACCGTGAAAAATGTGCAGAAGCTAAAACCCATATCGCTCACAACGACGGATGGAAAATGGATGAAGCCGAACAACCGGTGCGTCATTCACAGGGCGATCGATCGTGTTGTACCGGCGTTGATTGCTAATATCCCTCAAACCGAGAAAATCGGTAGCACGATGACTCGGAAGCCGTAAAGCCGCCGTGTGTAACTCACGACTCGATTATCCCGCTAATCGATAACGCGATCGGGTTCTCGTGGGATATATCGAGATCGCTGCGGTCGCTGTGTTCTCCGCCGATCCACGTATATCGGGTGCGCGCAGGTACAGCCCGCATGCACACTGTACCAATAATAGCTATAGGGTTGGAGGGGTTACGGGCAAGGGCGCGCAGACGACGCAGACGACGATGATGAGAAGCGACGCACACAGGACATCGGGGAGCGGGCAATTAGCGATTAGGATTATCCTAAATTAATTGTCGAGGCGGTCCCGGTCTCATAGTCAGGTGGGCACACACCGTAGTACACCGGCCACAGGAGCCCGTTGGCCGAGCAGTTACAATAACGGTAACCATTTAATCCAGGCCGTGGCTCGGGCTGCGTTCCACCGCGCGGAGCATATGTCGACGAGTATAATCTATCGGCGGATACCGTAGAGAAAGGGGGAGAGAGACCGCTGAAGGGGGAGGGGGGGGGAGGGTTATCGATCGATATTAATATAGATCGATAAACTAAATATCCTATGCCTCTGAGAGATAACTACGACCGTCATTACGCAACGATAATTAAGTTTGCCTTGAAACGGTGAGCGTACACGATTTCAGAGCCGAGCGTCGAACGGATGATCTTCCTGCATTGTACTCCGGTAATTATTGGTGCATGCGCTCAAGTTCCGCTGTCGAAGTTAGCCGACGTGATACTTTGATCGGCTCTCAATCCTGTTCGAGGGAATCGGAGATCATTTCGAAACAAACGCGACGAGTTCGGATAGCGATTATCGTTAACGATTTCCGTGGAATTGGTAGGAGTTCTGAAGTTTTTGAGATGAAAAAGAATCAAAGTGTAAACTCAATCGGAGCGTAACTGAACTTTGTGGTAGATGAGGCAACATCAATAGGAAGGAAACTAGAGTTTTTCTCGACTGTTCGCCACCTTTAAGATGTCGGAAAGGTCGGATGAATCGATTCGAAATTCAATACGAGAACAACATTTCGTGTGTAAAAGACGCACAGTAAATTTCTCTCCAGACCAAAGTCTCGTCGACAAGTTATCAAGAATCGAAGTGTAAACTCAACTGCAGCATAACTGAACGTCATGTTAAATGACGCACAATGAATAGGAAAGAGACTAGGATTTCTCTCGACAGTTCGAAACTTTTAAGAGGAGTCTAAACTCCTCTCCGTCGCTCTCACAGAATCCCCATGGCCCCGTCTCTCTCACACCCAAGCAACCGCTGGCTGGGCTTAGAATCCTTTTAAGGCATCGAAAAGGTTGGAAGATTGGATTCGAAATTCTATATCAGGACTACATTTTGTATGTAAAGGACGCACAGCGAATTTCTCTCCGGAGCGACGTCATGTCGAGAAGTTATCAAGAATGAAAGTGTAAACTCAACTGCAGCATAACTGAACTTCATGTAAGATGACGCGAAATCAATGGGAAAGAAACTGGAGTTTCCCTCGACCGTTTGCCACATTCAAGGTATCGGAATGGATGGATGAATCGATTCGAAATTCTACGTCAGAGCTACATCTCGCATGTAAAAGACGCACAGCAAATTTACGAAGTCCGAAGTCTCGTCGACAAGTTATTGCGTCTGTGGATGGCACAGACCCATAGACAGACAGAAATGGGAAAACTCTTTGTTTGCACTGAAAGCAAAGACCGTTCCATCGATCCTCTAGAGTTCCATGATAAAAATCCTCCATTGGGGATATCAAGGCTTGCGACTCCAACTGGATCGCCGTCACCGGCAGTGGTCAATCTAGTGGCCCGGATCGCCATCACTGGCAGTGATCGGCGAACAAGTAGAAAGCGTCGGAAAACAAAAATACGTTTCATTGCAATGTTCATCCGTAAGTCGTGCCAGTAGCCCCGAAGCGGTTTGAATTGAAAAGCTCGTTCTCATCGCGGAAACCTCGGATATAACGTTTCGTGGATAGTGACACGTGAAACTAAAGACGAGCGAAGCAAAGTCTCCCACTTGGGTTTGGGAGAGCTCCGCTCATCGAGGGGGTTGAGAAGGTGGAAAGGGTGGAGGTGGAGAGATATGGAAAAGGAAACTTTGCCTCGCGTCTAGAGAGCCAGACCGTTAGCAGGAGTGCGGGTGATCTAGAACTGGAAAAGCGAGCGGAGAAGTCCCGGAGACGGAGGGAGGAGAGGGGCGGGGAAGCTCGCGCGGTCGCTCTTTCTCCGTGAAATATGACAAAGTTCGACGCGAAGAGCCGGCGGTTGGCGGTGGAATAGTTGAAGAGGAACCGAGCGAGAAAGCGGCCGGACGAAGGAATACCCAGATCCGGGGATTCGCAGACGCGACCCGGTTCATAGATGTGCGAAGGCGCACACCGGTTCGCCCTGAAACAACGATGAAGTTATCGCTGAGCTTCGGGTATAGTTCTCGTGCTTTGTTCCCGTATACTGGCGTGACGCCAATTCCTATCGTGGACCGGGAACGTTACCGGAGAAGCGGTGCGCGCCTCGGCAGTAACAGCAGCAGCAGGTAGGTAGATGGGTAGGTATGCGAAGTGGCGTGCGTGGTTACTCCACCGTGGCGGTTATAGGCTGTGGACAGGATGAACTCGCGTATGCCGTTGCTGCGGGAGGGTTTGATCAACTTGAACACACTGTAACCTCACGGTTTCTCGCTCTTACCTGGGGGGGGGGGGGGGGGGGGCGTGCCGATAAAGGGTCAAAGGTAAACCGCACGTAGTTAAACCACACTGACGTATCGCCGAAGTCTCAAAGTGCCGGTATCAGCGAAACGTGGCGAGTATCGGGACCTATGTGCTGGAATAACGTGGTCGCATTGGGACGTCGAAAGGGCTGCTCTAATGACTCGTCCGATACTCCGATCATCCGAACTTGACTTCCCGACAGGGTGAAGAGTGGATGTCGAATCAGAGTGCTGCACAAGACCAATGGTTCAGATCCTTGGGATTGTGGGGTTGATACGGCAAATCGTACGATTGTTCTTCGGAATACCGTATGAAAACCATTTGATGGGTTCGATTGCTCGTACGATTATTTGCATCGCCTAAATTGCAGGTCTGCTAGGATGTGACCTTTTTTTCAAGATTACTATAGTCGAATTCTTCCCAGGCAAGATACCCAGCGAGATAGTGCGCAAGATATTGTGCAAGATACCGATGTAAGTCTAAGATCCCCTCTAAGATTCTAAATCCCCCACTCAGGGGATTTTGGAACTTGGAATAATTGGCATTATATTTTGAAATAATTGGAATAATAAACAGGGGACTTGGAATAATTGGCACCTGGGAGTAGGTCCTTAGGTAGGTACGATAGTACCTACCTAATTGTCGCGAGTACCGCATTAGTACATAACACTTTTTATCATCGATACCCAATCCTTCTTCAATGGAAGTGCCTTCCATCTACGTTATCAAAAAACCATGGAATATCGGTCGACATCTCAATATTCAACAACACGCAAGTCACCGTTCTCTGAGAACTGACGGCTCGGTGCAAGGTTATGCTTATCAAATATTCATACACAAACGCGATGAAATTGTTCGCGAATTAGCTGGTAATTCCTTCGATCGTACATTTTCTACAACACACTGTAGACTAACCTTTCAGCTTTCTTTTTTTAATTCAACTATAACGTTTGGCTTTGGTTTGCAATATGGAACGTGAACGTATCATGATGATTATATACCCGATACGCATATTGTGTTCCGAGTGCGGGATGTAAAAGCGGCCTCGAGGATCTGCACGTGAGCAGACGCAATCTGTACTCTCCACTTGAGTGCCTTTGAGCGAAGGTTCGATAAGGCGCGCGACGCGGGCATAAGCTGATTTATTCAATGTACGCGGAAATAAACTACCTTCCGGTTAGTTTCGCGATCGTTCCGGGGACGTATGGAAGGCGTCGGAACAATTGTCGACGGGAGGCCAACAGTTGGTGTCAATGGCGGATGGGTTTTGCCCGTGACGCGAAAACGGATCCGGTGGAAGATTGCGTTCGAAGCCTTTAGAAAAAATTTTCGTAGCTACTGCAATAGCTCGAGCTTGGTCGGATGTCGGTATCTTGCCGAACCTCACAGGTCCAGGATCGAGAGGTAAGCTTTTTATTTACTTTACGGTATAAAAAGATGATAAATTTAGAATTTGTAATATTTCATTATTGAAATAATAAAACATTATTATTATTACAATAATAATTTGATGATTCATGATCTCTTATTATTGAAATAATAAAATATTATTATTGAAATAATAACATGCATAATGTATACAAATTTAACGAGTGTTTTGCTTCAGAGCGATGTGGGTCCTACTTCACGCGACTACGCTATGCCTCTTGGTGTTAATAGTCAACAGCGCTTGGAACGAGTACCAACAAGTGCCCGTTGTATCTGTCGTCGATTCCGACAATTATCCATCGCACAAGCTTCAATTTCCGGGTAATCAATCGAGTTCATTTATCGTGCCTGAAATAATTTTTTTCCATTCAATAAAATGTTGTACTTTTTAGGAGTGGCCATATGCAACATAAACAGAATAAGCCGAAAAGCTGCGATCGATTTGGCTAACGATATGTAAGGATCGATTTCCTCGGTTGAGAAGAATCGATCTGAATTTCATTGAAAAAAAAAAATACTTTAGACCCTACAAATTTTCAGCATTAGCGCAAACATCACAAATTGGAGTTTCGTTGACGTACTGCATCTGATTCAGCAGCTTGGCGCTTTGTACGACTCGACCGGCCAGCGAAATTTGACTTCCGAAATATATTTGGATGAACTTTTGAACCGATATTACAATGGGGATTATGACGTCACGCGTATAATGAAAAATGTTATATAATATTTGGCGATATCGACGATAAGTCACGTTAATTTTTTGTCAGCGGCTCTTCGTTTTATCATTTTGTCATTTTATCATTGCAGTTATCACCGAAATGCACGGACGGACTGTTGTCGTGCCATTTTCAAGGGGACGAAAAAAATTGCTCGGATATATTCGACTTTCGCAAGACCAAGGATGGCTTTTGCTGCACTTTTAATTACGTCCGAGAACCCGATGATATTTCAAAGTGAGCAAATTCACCTTCGCGAACGAACATTTTCGGGTCCAACTTATCGCATGTGTTTATAAGGATCTGCACTTCGATATAGATTATTTATTTATTTATTTATTTATGTATTTATTCTGTAAAAACCGGAAGATGGTACGACCTTTTCTGGCCCTAGCCTAAGCGATACATTCGTGTTTAATATTATTATTCCTTCCACCAGAACTGAGGATATAAAAACAGAAACACTGCGCCAGCCGTACAATATCAGCAGTCTCGGATTAACGAACGGTCTTACATTGGTACTCGAACCCTTTTCCGACGATTACTATTACCCGATGCTTCCTATAACGGGATGGAAAGTAAGGGGCCTGAGCTGAACGTTTCTTACTTTACATTTTTTGCAATATGTTGACGTTTTTCATATTTCGAGCAGACTGGATGTTGAAAAATAATTTAAATTTTTTTATTTTTTGAACTGTGTACAGGTGACTGTATTTAATTCGCGCAATTACCCGGACAACGGCAGCGGATCCGTATCCGAGGCTCTTTTATCTCCGGCCACGGAGACTTTCGTAGAATTGGACATCACCTCGACCTACAGCGGAAACGACATCAGAGGCGTCGCGGTCGAGAAGCGCAAGTGCATTTTCAAAGATGAGTTTCCGGCATTGTACTCAGTCTACACATACAGTGATTGTCTTGTCGACTGCCGGGCAGCCGCTATATGGGATGTCTGCAAGTGCAGGCCGTTCTTTCTACCGCGACGTGGTGACGACGAATGTGAGGAAAGAAAATTTATTATTTAAATATATACGGATACTATCTACATACTAATAAAGGTCATGCCGATTGAGCACTCTGTGGATATATTTTTTAATCGCGTATTAAGAAATTTAATTATCAATTTTGTTTGTCAGACGTCCAAAAAGTTTGCAACACGGCGGATGCCGAATGTTTGCACAGTAATAAAGGTAATGAAAAATTGAATTAAAAAAAAAAAATAATGCTTGTACGAAACATTGATTTCTTCGTGATTCGATCTCCAAAAGACAACTAATCTCTCAGTTTTTAACAATTATTATTCAAGATATCTATTGGACGGTCTTCGCGGATAAGAACGATGTAAGCCCTGTAGGGGCCGGACGTTGCAGAAATTGCTTACCCACCTGCAACGATATTCATTACTATCTTCACAGTTGCACGACGCATCTCGACCGAGGCTTCTACCACACCGAATTAATGTAATCTCATCTAATAAATTTCTGTTCCCTTATTTTCATCAATTCGAACTATATAAAAAAAAGATGATCCAATATCATACATTGACGATTCTTATAGCAATAACGCCGAGCTCGTCGACCAGAGTATCGTACACATTTATTTCACGAAGCACGGAAGTATCAGACTGAAGCAGGAAGTCGCCTACTATTGGTACGAGCTGCTCAGTGAGTTTCAATAAATCCATCTCGAAGCCGGCATAGCATTGATTACGCGGACGTTTTCATCAAAGCCAATGATCTATTTTTTTTTTTTTTGCTAGGCAATATCGGTGGTATCTGCGGGGTCTTTATCGGCTTCAGTCTGATAAGCGTCGTGGAATTCTTGTACTTCGCGCTCCGCACGCTCGGTGAATTCATCCGGAGGGAGAAGAAAACCGTCGGCGAAAGAAGAACGATGGGAACGCCGACAACGAAGCTTAAGGACAAAACGAACAGGGAACCTCGAGCCGGAACTCTTTACTGGAATGAATTCCTGTCCCACTCGAACGTAACGATACACGGAGGAAAATTTCAGCGCATCCGAGCGAATAGGTATTGATCTCTCGGGAATGAAGATTGCACAGTCGGTTAATCGCTCATTTTCCCTTTCCTTCGACTGTTAACATTTTTTAAATTTTTTATTCAATACCGAAGGCAGGTTTTTTTTCGAGCGGATGATTGATTAATTGATTCGTTAGTTTGTTTGTCTATGGGATTATTGGCGAACGATACATTTTTCACGCACGGAGTGCTAACGAGGATTTAGTGCCGAAATGCGACAGAAAAAAAATCTGAAAAAAATTATAGAAGTAGCTCGAAATGTGTTTTTTTTTTTTTAAAGCTGAGAAAAAAAAGATTCTACACATCCGTATCGTTATTATGGTCAAAAGAGCAAGTTTTGTACTCGTCAATAAAAATTACCGCGTGCACGAGGGTTCAATGTACTTTCGATAATTTTTCTAATAAATATGTACCGTGCATTAACTAAGCATTGAATTATGTAATTCAATCGACGTTTTTTTTTTCTTCGAATGTCTCACATGTAGTTGATGGCAATACATGCGCGAGCAATGTTTCAGTATATAGCTTCGTTACCTAGCTCGAGTAACTTTTAATTGGCTCTTTCAATTTGCCAGACCGTCACTACCATCGACCTGAAACCCGCGGCTTTGTGTTACTTGCGATTAAATTTGTTCGTAACAATTGTTCTTGAAACTGTTGGAAGTTGTCGAAGCGAATCGAGTAGTCGACTTTGTTCGAGACATTTCGTTGTTCAGCCAGCAAAAGGGTGATCGAGACGACGAGAAGAAAAAAAAAGTATACAACCGACTTTGATATACGGGTCTCTGGGCAAGGTGACTAAGGAAAGTGTGCTCACCGTTTATTCATTTATTTATTTATTTATTTATTTATCTATTTATTCATTTATTCATTTATTCATTTATTCATTCATTCATTTATTCATTTATTCATTTATTCATTTATTCATTTATCTATGAGTATCCGTGTGAGTGTGCAATCGACTTGAACTTTACTACTATGTAGACCATTTATTTATTTCCTTATGTACTTGTTTATTTATATATTTGGGTCTGAAAATAAATCACCTGTTCGAACGTCGCCAGACAAAAGCCACGAGTCCACGTGAGGGCGTGGTCCGGACGTATCCGGGTCAATGATAATTTCGTATTTCCGCTTCCTGACTCCCTCGCTTCTAGCTCATCTCTTCTGCGATAAGCCCGCTCGCTCCGCGCGGATACACGTACTGCAGCTATATCAACCTGTTTGCGAGCGAGAGACCGTGCGAGCTTGACAAGTAGCTTCATAAAGCTTTGACGATAAGGACGCACGGTAGCTCGCCAGGAGTCTCTT
This sequence comes from Amblyteles armatorius, assembly GCA_933228735.2. Classification (NCBI taxonomy): domain Eukaryota; kingdom Metazoa; phylum Arthropoda; class Insecta; order Hymenoptera; family Ichneumonidae; genus Amblyteles; species Amblyteles armatorius. Next base: position 21,072,235 of record OW121688.1, read on the forward strand.
CCCGTCTCGGAAATACTCGCTGAAATACCCGGGGCCCATCAACTCCTAAACATCCAGTGAAATTCGAGACAGCATTTGTACTCTTTTTTGCAACAGAAACTTACATACACGACCAGTTTTATTCGGGCATTGTTGTTCCTTCAAAATGATAATTTTTTTTTTGTAGTGTCAAAGATAAACATGACTCGATAATTTCTTTTGACTTTTCTCCCGAGAGCGACAAACGACTAATTGTAAATTATTAAAAATTAAAAAGCAATTTCATGCCTTTACGGATCCAATGAAGTATTCGAACTGAAAACCCTTCTTAAAAAAATTACAAATTCTCAGAGTCCTGTGGAGGACGTTGATACTCTCGGAAACCTCTCTTTGATCGTCGCTCCGATGCACCTTGAATGCATGTTTGAATGGAATAAAAAATAAATAAAGAAACGTCGTCTTGGGCAAGAATACGTTCTCCGGGGTCCTCAAAGACGTTCCTTTACTGATCGTTTATGGTTTTATTTTCTACCATACCGTTCATTCGAGAGAAAAAATGTCTCCTGTTTGCACTGATAGTAGTTTTGTTTTTTCCTTTTCCAAACGAGCGTATTCTTCATTACTTTCGATGGAAATTACTCCCTCGCGCCGAGGCTGCACTGGCTGGTGGATCGCCTAACGCCGACGGGTTAATGCTGCATGAGAAACTATGGCAACCGTTGGGACTCCGACACGTAGCCTGCGGCGATTTTCAGTGCAAGGTTTCGCATCCCAACCGTCGCTGCATAAATATATGTATATTTATGCGTGTGCGAGTGTGTTTTTCACGGCAATGGAGCCGAGCAACGAGCGTCAAACGGGAAAGAGATACAGAAGCACCGAAGGGTTGAGTCCCCTCAACCGAAAGACAACGATACTCTTTGCTTTGACCCATTTTTCGACGTACCGTTGCCTATTCCTCTAGTCACGTCTTCCTATTCCCATTTTTCTTTTCCCGATCTCTTCCTCTTCCGCTGCACTGTATAGCTCACCCGCACTTCGGCATTTTTCCTCACCGACGTGTAGGACTCGACCGTTGTATCCGCGGGCTCCGGGTCACCGATCGCAGCCGAGAATTTTTACCAGTTTGCAAAAAGGTTTTGTTCTCTTCGTGAGCAATGCAATTTTTGGTATTGATTATCTTTTTGCAAAATGGTTTTGTAATTTTTTTTTTTCGTAAATATTTTGATTCCTCATAGAGATTCGTCATCAATAGGGAAAAATACGTAAGACATGGTTTCGAAACGACAAATTACACAAATTTAAGTTAGCGATTTTCTGGAATAATTTTTGCGGAAAATTTCAACAGTTTCTATTTTGTGAGATGTAAAATCGTTTTATTCTTTTCGCGGATAATAAAATTTTTCGATAGTGACGCTTTTCATTTCTAAAATGTTTTTTTGTGATTTATCGGACTCGATCATTAAGTTCGTGTACTCGCTTTTGCCAACCGCTACCGAGACTTTTCTCCATTCCGTAAAATAGTTTTCGTCTTTTCGCAATTAATTAAATGTTATTTTTTTTTATCATGACTCATTTTTATATTATTTTAGTTATTTGTACTCAACTCACGATCGCTGAATATTATGAAAGCTGTTCGGGGCGAAAAAATATAATAAGTCTCGCTCTTACGAGCCAGAGATACTTGCGTATAGCACAAACAAGTGTACTTTTACATTTATATGTTAAAATGGAGCGATAAAGGTGTACGCGCAATTCGGATAGGGCTGTGCACAGATGTGCGCGATGCAAGTCTGTACTTAGCAGTGGAAACTGAATGCTCTTATTCTGAGTGTTACCAATTCGCGAGGGAAATGTAGGCAGCGACGGGATGTTCTGAGTGCGCCACCCCCTCCCCCGCCCCGGCCCAACCCCAACGGCAAACACGTCGAGATCTTATACTCTCATGAATTCTTAATTCACACACTCAGCGGAGAGGAGGCTGAGCCGAAGATCTGGAAAAAAAAGTCTGGGGCATTATTATAGTGCTCGCTCATTGTTCAACTCCTTTTAAGGCGACATGAAACCCTCGCCTAAAACCCCCGTTCGACCCGGGCGCGGTCGCTAACGAAGGCTGTGCTCAACTTCTTTTTTTTTAAGGCAAGAAAGTATTTTGAGGAAAATAAAATTATTTGCTTCTCCACAGGTGTAAGATTAAGACGCTAGGATTCCTTGATCCCTCATTGTGTTTTATTGTACGTCTTATTTATATATATATATTTATGGTACGAACATAATCGTATTTAATTAAGATGGTTGGGCAGTGGTCGATATAGAAAATGTTTGGGATGTGTGCTACGGCTACGATCGACTCACCGGTACTGTCAGTTTGGAAAGACGATGCGAAACTCCAAACCTCGTTGGTTTGCGTTTCGGCCATATGTGTTCGCCATCCTCAGAATTGTTTATTTCTAAAAAACATATGCACATATTCGATCTCAAGTTCAATCTGTTGACTCAAAATTCGACCCTGTGTGTCTCTCACATCGTCCCGACTCGACATTATGCTCGAGTCTTCGACTCTCCGTTTTTTGCCGAAACGATAAGAAATGCAGCTTTTAGCCTTGGCAGTTTTCTTTTCCTTGTTTTTGTTCGATACCTTCGCTCGGTCCCGAAGCTTTCCACCGTTTTGACGCACGTATCTTTAAACCCCCTCGAGCCGAAGAACCAAACCCGAATCTTATCCGGTGGCGTTCGAGCGAGAAAAGTTTCTTCGCGAATTCTGTAAGCGGCTCACCGCCCTCCTATCTGATATCAGCCAGAATGGCGCTCGCGAAATTTCGTCGGGAATAACGGGGATCGAGAAATCCTTCGTTTCCTCACTTACTCATACGACGAGGGGCAACTCGGGATATTCGTGCACGCGGTGTGTTCGGCTAACCGAGTGAATTCGACGTTCTTCTCATTTTTCTTAAATCACGCGCATGCGCGGGAGCTCCATTCGACGCTTTCGCGACGTCAACCGAAGCGAACAGGTAAGAAAGTCGTCCATGAAGCGAACATTTGAAACGCGAACCAGAAAATAAAGTTCTGGACCTAAAATCAGAATTTGCGTTCAAACTTGGGACTGCAAATGCGGCTCCGGGTCAAACACGCAGCATTTCATTTTCCACTTAACTATTGAAAAAATAATGACTCGATAGTCTGCAATCCCGAATACCCAAGCTTTACCCAAATGTGCCCTTTATCTCGCCCACAGCGATCGCGCATAAAAAGTGTTGTTGTCTCTAAAACTCATCCGCCCACGTTGTCCGCGTATCGCGAGATCGACAGACCTGAGGTGGGGCACGCGGTGGGTTTTACAGTCGGGAAACAAGAAGATGGCCCGGGGCACTCGGACCCTGCATTTTGCTTCGCCACGGCGGATACTTCAGAATCACGCTCCCGCTGAATGCTCGCGGGAATAGTCAACGTTTACGAGGGTAATTCCTTTTAACATCCCCGGTACATCCCATAGGATTCGACCGATCCGACGCGATAAAAGCCGGATTAAGGAAGACATTCGCGTCCCGAATGTGCGGTAACAGTTGCACTACGGAAAATTGAGCTTATTTTCCCTTACCGGGCACACTCCGTCACCTCCTACTTCCGGCTAATCGTCTAATTTAAAAAAAAAAAATTTCTCCATCAAGTCCGACTGGCTATTACGTCCCAGCACTGGCGCAAGACCGGCCGGAAAACGCCCAGACTCGGCGCGGTCTGGCGCCAGTGCTGGGATGTAACCATCGGCCAGACTTACACGGCCTGCGGACGATCGACGCGCACAAGTGGCCGATTAATTGGATTCCATGTGAAAACAACAAATCGAAACTCGCGCGGAACAACCGCAAACACCTTTCGTTAATTTAGCGTGGCAGCATCGCGTCGGGCCGTCCGGCTGGGGCCCCGGAGCGCGGGTATTGTTGAATTGTGCTGACCCGGTTGCGAAACTCCAAGTCACGGAACCGCGAAGTCTCGTGTACCGCGCAGCGAGAACAGGGCAGGAATATTATTCGGGGTCAAAGTGTATTCGTGTACCGGCAACACTCGGTAGTACTAATGAATGCGGAATGAACGCGAATTCACCGCGCGGACAAGTCACCGTGCCCGCGGACATATCTCGTAACGAGCGTCGAGTTTCCCGGGAGGGCGCGAAATTACTGAGGGGGGAAAAAAAAAATCTGTTTCAGGGCCCCAACTCGCGAGAACTTTAATAGCTTCGGACTTGTCGCGATCCGTCGCGGTCCGTCGCGACGTGCGTGGAAACATCGTGAATTTTTTTTTTTTTTTTTATGTCGCTCTCGACCACAAAAAGATTGGTCGTCCGAAAACAAATTACGAAAAGCGTCGGTGCCCTTTTGAGAAACGCTCATGCACGAAACGAGTCGTTTAAGAGAAACGGGCGTTCCGGCTACCGTTGCGCTTTGTTATACTTATTATTAAGGTGATAACAATAATAAGTAATTTATTGTTAACGTTGACAGCATTTTTGAAGTTTTTTTTTCAGGGATTTTATAAAATGGAATCGATTTTCACATGCTATTAATCATGCGACCCAACGTAACCGCCGGTAATATATAAATGGCGAAGCTGTATCTCGAAGTAGGGCAAAAATTAACGTTCTCGGGAATTAATTCTCAGTTCGCCTCGAGAGAGAAAATATTCCGCAAACCCGAGACGCTTTTTTATCGTCGGTGAATTCCTGCGCTTGAAGGAGAGTAAACGCTCCTCGTTACGATCGGAGCGTGCATAATTAAGAGATGAAAAAAAAAAATCAGATTGGGATATTAACGTCGGCTGAATTAACGTTAAAATGCTTGTGAGCACGACGGGCCGTGGGACGACTACGAGGAATGGTTTGATGCTTACTATAGGATTTATAATATAGGAGAGCGAGGAGTTTCGATGGTCGCGCTGCCTTCGCAATTTAATGTAAGATGCGGGAACTGATTGCTCGCGGCAACGTTAATTGCACTTACGTTTGTGCTCTTGACGTTGACGACAAGCCGCGGTATACATGTATGTGTTTGCAGTATCCTGACGCTAGCGTACAGGTGTAGAGTACATAGTACTATGTACTGTATAGGGCGGTGTTCGTTGACGCGAATTAATCAACGCCCCGAGGACAAGTTTCCCGAACATAGTGCCTACGTGTTGTACACAATTAATACACAAACTCGTTCGCTACGAAAACTCATACCGAAACGGTGAATTTTATGTTGCCATGGAAAAGAAAAAGGTACTAAAATTGTTGCCTCGAACCTAGATTATAATTATTTCACAGAATTGCACGAACTTCGGTGTAAATGAATATTTATATTTATATTTATATGTACATTTATATGCCTTGGGCAGACTAGTAAATTCAGGATCCCATTTGGACGAGTATACGAAGATAAAAATTTTTGGTTAAATAACCAGCGAAAAGATTTAATGATTCGGACACGATGGTTCGATAACTTTAGTTTCACGATCAAGTTACTGGTAACTGAAGTTTGAAGTTTCTTTCCGATTTAAAGCCGCTCTCGAGGCATCGATTTATTTAGCGGATAGAAGTGGAAGTGTCGCTCAATCGTGAATAGCACAAGCAATCGCTCGTCATACTTCTGTCGACACGTTGAAGTGAATCGGTCGGAGGTTTGCCGAGACTCGTCCTGAAGAGCCCTCCGTCACGAGAAGGGATGGTTTGAAGTGGCAATGCGCACGTTAGCTTCAAACGCTGAGAGGGCTCTCACGGTTTTTTTCTTTTATCATTATTTTTGTTTTATTTTATCGGTTACGATAGTCGGAAAATGGGAACTCGCTGACGTTTTCAGGGTAAGGACGGCGAAGTGTGCGGTTAGCAGGGACGAAAGAAGCTCGAAGAGCCGAGGGAAATGGACCTTTGGATTTTCTTTTTTACTATTCTATCGGCCGAGGGGAGGGTCATGTACACTTTAACTCAAGGTTCGTGCTCCAGAAACTCTCTTCTATTTCTACCCCAGACCTCACCCCGACTACCCCGACGCCACAAGCCTTTTCTTCTTTCTCGACCAACAACGCTATGTTCCCTCGAGTATCCAACGAGTATCCTCGAGGATCCTCCGCCTCGGTTGTATCATGGATTTCATTACTTTTTCATTCGATACTGTACGCTCGAAGGAAAAATAAAAAAGAAATAATTAAAGAAATTGTAGCTGTCTGGGGAACTTTAGTTCGAAACTGTAAACTTATTATTCACTTCACTTCGATACTGCAAGTTTATCATTTATTTAAAATTATGTTGGCGATCACCCAAGTGCGGCTGGACTTAGGCACACACTGTCGTCCGATTTGAATTCAGCGAACCGAAGAGATGAAATTTTCAATTTTTTGCAAGCACTATTGATGCAAAAAAAAAACATTCAGAAGGATCGACCATTGTATGACTTATGCAATAAAGTGGATCCAGCATCGAATATTCAACGAGTATCTTCGAGTTTCCTCCACCTTGCTTGTGTATCATGGATTTCATTACTTTTTCATTCGATACTGCACGCTGGCAGGAAAAATAAGAGAAATAATTTAAAAAAATTGTAGTTGTCAGGAGAACTTTAGTTCGAAACTGTTAAACTTATTATTCACATTCAATAACACATGAAATGGATGCTGAATGGACCATTACGTGGAATACGAATAGTATCCCGTGCAACACTCGCACGGTTGCAGAAGGGGCGAAACTCCTTACGAATCCAAAACGAAGTAACTCGTTGGCTCATTCGAATCCCCAATGATATCGTTCTTGGTCCATATACTTCCATTCTCTTTGCTGTCTTGTCATTCTTTCTCTCTGTATCTCATCGGTTGCGAACACGTGTCATATATCCTACGTGGAATGTAAAAATGAACTGCCGCAGTCTCTCGTCTCTATGCGCTGTTCCCGGGAGCTCGAGTATGCATGCTGAATGCGGGATACGTTCGGGGCTCTATATAATCGTGACTTCATTGCAAATGTTAGAACCGACGAGTGCAACTGCAGGTCGCGACAAGACGCCGGTTCGCGGAGGGCCCTTCGTTGGCAGCGCTGCGCGACTACGAAGCACAGAAAAATTCTCTCGAACTGCGCAACCAATCGTAATAATATGGAATTCTCGTTCAGTGAGAGAAGGACCGAGATGGAGATAAATAAAATCAAATTAAAAAGCATGTTTTCACGTAAAAAGCTTTTTCATCTATTAATGAAAAATGTTGTAATTTAAATATTTGCAAAGCCTTCGGCGACTATTACGTGATGTTTCGGCGAGTGCAAGCCGATATATAAAGGCGGGCACACGGGCACACGCACAATCGACGTTCCCGGAACCAATCGTAATAGTATAGAATTCTCGTTGAGCGAGGGCAGCACCGAGGCGGAGATAAATTGAATTAAATTAAAAACGATGTTTACACGTAAAAAGCTTTTTCATCTATTAAATTTTTTTTTTTAATTCGCAAAGCCTTCGGCGACTAATACTTAAGGTAGCTATGTCGATACGCCCGAGTCATAGACGTCAGCGTCAATATGACATAAAAAATTAATTATAAGTGCTACGTTGTCTGCATCAATAATATTACAATAGTAATTTCGCAATGCTGAATGGAAAGTAATCTTTAACACCCCCGAAGCGGAAGAATTTCATTCTCAACAATTTTTTGCGCATCAACAACTTTTTAACCGGAACACTTTTACAAAATTTTGATTTTGAAATTTTTACCTGATTTGTGTAATAATAATAATTATCATTATTGCTGTTCTCGTTGTTGTCGATCCTCTAAGCATAATGGTGCTAAGCTTTGTACTAGTGACCCATATATCGTCAATTGGTTTGTACACCACACAGCTTCTCACGGAGGTGATTGGAGGGTTCCCTCGATCCCGTCTCCCCAAGGACCGACCACAGTATATACATATATATGTGCATATATATATATATGTACTGGCGCGCCATCTCACGCTTTCGCTTTATCTAGTTAGCTCATTTGCCCACTTGAAGCTCCAAACGGTTGCTCCTTCTTCCTCGAGTGATGATGAAATTTGTACGAAATTTGATAATACTTCCCTGTTAGATTGCGTTGTTTGATGTCGTTGACACCGCTTCATCGCGTCTGCAAAGACGCCCATGCATCCACGAGGATGCACTTGCAATATTGAAGTTTACATTAAACTTGAGCGGTTGGTTATTATCCAGTACTTTGCACGTGACGAGTTTTCGACGTAATTCAATTCAATCACCAATTTTCGAAACTCAATCTACGGAGTCGTCTGAAAAATAGGGCATGTTACGGATATCGCTGATTCGGATCGCATCCTCATTGCAATTCCCTTTGACGAGTGTCGAGGAACGAGGGTCCTCGCTTGGCTGCCGCGGAAGCGCAGCGTCATCTTGTTTAACCAAGTCCTCCGAAAGACCCGACTGGAGTATTCGATTCGCTTGTCACGAAGCTTGGGACTCCTTGCATCGATATTTGGCTTCGATGACGAAAGCATTTCCGGGGAAAATTTAGTGGAAGTAATTAACATTCCTTCGTTGAAAGTCCGAAGCGTACGAAATGGTAATATAATATAATTAATAAATGATAATATATATGATAATTAGACTTCGATGACCGAGTGCCGATATCTCGGGAAATTAATTAGTTTTTTTGCAGCTTACACGACTTTGGATTAGAATGAACGAACTTGAACTACAACAGGAAGCAAAAAAAAAATAAAAAATTAATCGTTCTCTCGGCAGAAAATAATGTTTAACGTTAAAAGTTAAGTGCAAAGCGTTTTTAAAGTGTTGACGCAGTGTCCCTGTACCGTCAACACTTTACAACGGCCGAAGTTGCGGTGTTCCTCGCGCGGAACTACCGACGTTCTTCGGTAAGTAATTACGTTTGCGACGCGATCGTGGACCTCCATGAACTTCTTCATGGAAAATGCAGGGAGTCGGCAGCGCTCGAGCATTGCATTTTCTCCAGCTCTTTGCGGTGTTAAATTGAAAAGATTCTGGCAAGTGGGGACTCTCATAACGTCTCGCTATCCTCGCTACGCCGTATATTCCATGTAGCGTGTTTTTTCTTCTTCTTCCTACGTACGTATAAAAGCGCATGTGACTCTCAGAGAGAATCTGAGAGGCAGCTTAGTAGCCCTATCCAGCGGCTCTCAAACATGTCGAAGAGTGTAATAGACGCGCGGGTGGGAGTAATAACCGCGGCGCGTGATTCGCATTCGTGAGCTCGAAAAGGGGGACGAGCGGGTTTTATAGAGAAAAAGCCCGAGCAAGTTATATAAAAGCTTCTAAACGCGCGAGCTTCGTACACCACTGGGATTCCCGTTTTTTCCTCGGCTTCCACATCTCACCCTCCACAATTTATTTTTTTTATTCTCTCGCCACGAGACGCACACGGAGAAAAAAAAATTTGTTGGTATGTTCAACAAGATTTTCGTTACCGTGACAAATTTAGTTTGTTATCGCGATAAGAAAGCCAGTTCGTGACCACAGCAAAATGTTTCGCTTGGAACGATTTGCTACCGCAACAAAACAGCTTTTGTTATTGTAACAAAAAAATTTCATCAATCAGCTGGCACACGTGTGCGTCACACTCTCACTTGCGGGCCTCGACGTTTCGTCTCGCCGAGTTTTGCAGCGACTTCGGTCAAGTTTCCGTCGCTCATCGACGCGTAATCTCGAACCGAAAAAAAAATTGCTGATTTTCTCGCGTCGGTGGAATGTTCGAGCCTGAACGTTGTTCCGAGGGAGCCCGAGTGGGGGCGGCGCACTGGGCCGGTACTGGCTAAGCGTCGGCCGGTCTTCGGCCAACTTCGGCTACCAACGATCGTGTGTGTCGTTCCCATCGTCCCGAGAGCAATCGGGCCGTGAAGTCGCCGATGCCGATTCATAAATTATTTACCATCCTCTATTGGTCCGGATACCGTCTGCCAGGCCCGATGACCCGAGATCTCGTGGAAATGTTTTATATATAAGCGTCGAAGAGGGTCGGAACTCGAATCCCTTATAGCGGGGTTTACCTCGAACGGGGGAGGACGGGAGAGACTTTTATCGGAGAGTTCGGCACACTCCACTTCGCCCACCCTCTCCTTAACCACCTCCTGCCCGCGTCTGCTTAATCGCCGCCGTCTACGGCCTCCTTGGCGTTCTTGCATCGAGCTTTTCACTTTGAGAACAAGCCTACGATATTACGGATCACGGATCAATTTTGCACATTGCTGTTTCGTGATAAATAAAATATGTAGAATTTTTTAGTGAAATATATGTAAACATAATTATTTCGTAAATAGTAACTAACAAAGTCCGACTTCTGATTAACTGCTATACTCGCGTGTCAAACTTTGACATGATTTATAAAGGCGTTCTTGAGTTATTGTACATGAAATACATATTGTACATGAAATTGAATACGCCAGTTTTTTCATAAAAACTTCCAGTCCGGTAAATTAAATTTCATACGAATTATTTTTACTGTGGATTTTTTTAGTGTGAACTTCCCTTCAAATATTGTATGTGTGGTAAAAGTGCTGAATATGGCCCGCCTCGATACATACGCAAATCTATAATATACGGACAGGGCCATATTCGGCACATTTGCCCTGCTGGTACAAATAGTATTCGATTTCGCACAGCTGTGTTATTTTTTTTTTTTTTCCAAAAAAACGTGCAAACGAAGCCAATAAATATGAAGTGGTATCTTTGAAAAATTCCAGTGAACGGTGAAGAGTTAAACGAGGCGAGACGCATCGTTCCGAATTTCACCAGTCGATATATCGTTGCAGGAAAATCAATCGGGAGAAAAAATTGCATGAATATGGAAAAAGATTAATGCCGCGGCTTACAAAGAGCCTTTTTTTTCTCTGCAGAACGACGAGCTCGTATATCGTCCCGATGAAAAGAAACCCATGTGTTAATGCTCGGTTCAGAACCTAGCCGCGATATTTGGCGATATTCCAGATACTTTTGACTCTTTTCCGGGTCGGCAGTAAGTCTCTGCACAATACCTCTTCCCCAAAAGAATATACTCCGCAAGGCGAAACTTGATTTTCGCTGATCGACAAATTTTCATGTGATTTGCATTTGGTCTCATTTTTTTAAATTTATTTACAGCAAAAATCTTCCGTTCAAAACTGTACACACCTTGCCACATTACAGAAAATCTTGAATAAAAAAAAGTAAAAAGTCGATAAATCATCTGTACAGTTCCATCGAGAAATACGAGTAGTGCGAGTCAGCGTTGGTCAGCCAGGCGATAGAGCCGGCCAGTAGTGCAGGCCGGAAACGGCGAGCCGGGCCGTGCAGTCAGCGATGCGAATCGTCGAATAGCCAATAACACACAAATTTCCAGTACCGCTGTCGGCCACTCGCCGAAATCTATGAAATTGTTTGAACGCTTTTGTTCCAGAAATCTATTCATGTAATTTTGCGAATTAGCATTGCACGCTGACGGACTCGGAGGGAGGAGATCGAACGGGGATGTTTGGCCGGCGGAGTCCAATGGGCTCATTCGCATCGATCACAATATAGCTCGTTCTCTCCGGCCGCCGTTCCTCGAGGGATATTCATTGAAATACTAATCAGTTGAGGGCCCCTATGAGAGTTTAACGTTGAAACTGGAATGGGACGTCAACAAGTCAACGTGGAGCAAGTTGAGGGCGTTCCCACCTGCGGTAGCAACCCGACGATTGGTCCACGGTGTACATAGTAGTAGTAAACACATTATCGAGAGCTCTATCGGCGAATTCGATTCACTCATCGCTGAACAATTATCTTCGGAGCCAATCGAATCTCGGCTAATGTCGCTGATAACGACGAATATAATCGAATCATAAAAGATTTTAGTCACGTTCATAAAACGTTAAATAATAAAAGATGGTAAAAGTGAATCAATTAAAGGTCGTAAAATACATTAATAAAATGTCGTAAAAATAAATTAATAAAACGTTGTCAAATAAATTAACAAAAGGCCGTAAAAATAAATGTATGAATGGTCGTAAACTAAACAAACGATAGCTCGTAAATTTAATTTAATGAAGGGTCGTAAATTGAATAAATAAAATAATTTTCGATGATTGATCGGTTGTAAAATTTGTGTCGGCAACGTGATAAAGAGATCGCTGACAATGGCGTAGAATTTATCAGTTTTCGCGCTAATTGCTCTCTCGATTCAATGACTCGTTTTGTTAAAAAAAAAAATCCACTTCGAAATCAATTCATATAGCATGTATTCCTGGCAATATTCGAATACTCGAATACACAATGGGCTGTTGATGATCGAACAATGGTACTGTAATATTAAATTTGTCTCGGTAAAATAAAATCAGAGAAAGAGAAATGAAAAAAAAAGTTTTCAAGTACAAAAGACGAAGTAAAACAAAGGGACCGGTCGGGATAAATTTTGGTTCTAGAGGATGGGGAGAGTCCGGGTATGTAACGGTTCATCGAGCATTTCCGAAGTTCGTTTAACGCGTCCGACACGGTTTAACGACGGCGGCCCAGAACAATGTACGATAACGATACAGGCTCGAGCTTCGCGCCAAAGTCCTCATATAATTGCCTTCGATCAATGGATCGCTCGATAATGATGTTGGCGTTGCAGTACGTCGTTCCTTCTATACGCATACTAAAGAAAATAATACGATACATAGGATCGATGTGGGAAATTCGAAAATTTGATTGTCCACCGCCGCGTTGCATTCGTCAAATTGGGAGGCCCCCAATTCGGTTTGCGAGCTTACAGAAAAAATAATGAAAAGTGAACGGGTGAAAGGTTGACTCTGACCGGACCTCCGAGCCTCGGCACTCTAAACTCGATTTGGCAAAGTGATTCGCCGACGAGCGTACGATAGGACCAATAAACCGTTGTCGTTTTTTTATCGACTTTAAATTTTTTTTATCTTTTTGCTTTCCTTCCCTTGGTTGTATTATTTTTACTTGACAAAAAAAAAACCTGATTTTTTTTTTCACCCGACAGTTTTCACCAGGAGCACCGGCTGTGCATATGCAACAGTCCCTCTCCCTCATCGGCCCGCGCTCTATTTATCTCGAAATGTCCTCGCGCGCGAAAGCGCGCGTACGAACGAAGAGTAAGGGAATGACGGCGAGGCATGAATATGAGGGGGTCGAAAAAAAATGAACTAAAAAAAAGGTGAGGGAGCGACAGTGTAGGGTCATGGAGACAGCCGGATGGAATATATTATAGTGCGAACACTCGCGGTTCCTGCATACAATGCGCGCGAGAATTCGGTAGCCTGTCGGTCGAAAAACCCAACAACGGATTTGAAGATGCAGCGAGGGGGAAAAAAAATACAAGGCCGGGAACGACGGAAATAGCGGGAAAGAATAATGGTAAAAAATGCCGAAGTGTGAGCCGTAATCATCCGCATGTGTGGGCACCTTCATGCGCTCCTCCTGTGGTTAATAACGATTTATACGCTTCGCCGGAGCCGCTGGAGCGCCTCATTCACCGTCCGGAACGCCGTGCATTATTCCATCCGTACGGAGAGGATTGGCAGTGCCGACGCTAAAAGCTTTTCTTGCCAGAGTTATCCTCGACGGATTTTCTGTTTTTGAAGTCTACGAAAAAGAACGGAAAAATAATGCGAAGACTTTTTTTTTGCTACTTCGCTGCGAAAGCTGCAGTGAGCTGATGCGAATCGCTGTTCCCTTCGTCGGAGATCGAAGATACAGTAGAACCTCGATCTTATTTATCTTATTTATCATATTTATCTTATTTATGTACGTGTTATAATGCCAAAAGAAAGTTTCGATTCGATTATCCGAATTTTTGATTATCCGGTCCAGACTCGAATAATCGAGGTTCTGCGGTGGAGGAATTTTTACGATGCCTGCATTTCCAGATTTTTATCTCGTACGGCGGAGAGCTTCGATCGAAAGCTGCAAGCGGTTTGCCACATTACCGACGTCATTGGTCAATATGCGAATGAACGAATTCATTCGCGCTGCTCGAACGCGAAACGTCAGTAGTGGCGGTCGGCGTTGGTCAGACGGGCGATGAAGCCGGTCGGTGGGGCAGACCGGAAACGATTGGCCATGCCGTGCAGTGAGCGATGCGAATCGCTGGGCAGTCAATAACAGACAAATTTCCCACACCACCTCTCACCCATCGCCAAAATCTATGAAATTGTTTGATCGCCTTTGTTTCCGAATATCCATTCACGTAATTTCGCGAATTAGCATTTCATGCCGACGCGCGCCGGAGGAGGAAGTGAATTGATGAATGAAATATATCGCAAATCAGAACCCCAGGTCCTCCAAGCACATCACTACCAAGCCTACAATAATATACAAACTGTACGGTAAAAAAGCTACCGACGTTTCTTGTCCACTTCTTTCCTTCGTAATTTTACAAGTAATAATAATAACGTTATTACTACTAGCGGTTATGTTGGCTGGTACGCTCGCAGTGTCCGTGTGAGCGTCTAATCGATGTAAACTTTAGTATTGTGTAGTTATTATATTTAACTTACAGTAAAAAATAATGTATACGTGATAATAAATCATATACACAGTATAAAAATACCAATATATAAAAAAAAACTGTACATTTAACATACCGGACTGGAAGTTTTTGCGCAAAAACTGTGAAATTAAGTTTAATGTACAATTGCACATGAAATTTAATATACCAGTTGTTACATGAAAAACTTTCAGTCCGGTACTTTAAATTTCGTACGAATTCTTTTTACTCTGCATACAATATATAATAATATTATTGTTCATAATAAAGTTTCTTAAAGAAGTACATGCCAAGTATATTAATGCCAACGCTGCGTACTAACCACATATTACACACCTGAAGGGAGAGGAGGGAATCGACTGGCAGGAGCCAATGGCTTATTCTCGTCAATCTATATATAGCCCATTCACGCCCTACGCTCGCTGTTTCTCAAGGGATATTAATTGAAATAGTAATCAGTCGAGGGCTTCGAGGCTGCAAATGGAATGGGGATCATCAAGGAGCTTAACGCGGAGCAAGTTAAGCGTGTGTTCCCGCATGGGCCCGTAATTCGCCGAGTGGTCTATAGTGGGCGCACTATCGGTAAATACATAATTGAGCGAACTCTCGGCGAATTAAATCCTGTCTGCACCAATCAAATCCTCGAGGATCGATCGAGCTCCAAATAATTCCACGGAATTTAACAATCAGCACAAAATCGTAAAAGATCTACTTTGCACTCGAGGCTCGTCACACTGCTGATAATTGCAAGTGATACAGAAACGTAAACCACAATTGTCCACATGTTTGCACACTGTCGTGGCTCCTCTTATGGTTTAACAACGATTTACACGCTTCGCGCAGTCGTTTCGCTCGCCTACGGCCCAACGGCCGTACGTTACCGCATCCGCGCAAAGAGGATTGGAAAGCTCTTATGCAAACTTTGTGTAGGGAAGCTAAAAGCTTTTCTTTCCGGAATTATGTTGGACATATTTTTGATATTTTTCGGGTGATCGTAAAAAATACAGGAGTTTTCGTTTGCGTCACTGTGCTTTTGCGGAACAAGCTTTTCTTCGGAACTCCCTTAATACCATTGACCGAATTCAACATCGCAAAAAAATCAGTTACAGTTTCAATTACCGACCGTGGTAACTCACACCCTCTTAAAAAGACCGTGGTCGTGTCGCACGTCACACCTTATCCGGCGAGTAACTCGTCGAGCACGCGATACGCAATCCGGCTAAATAGAACGTACTCGAATTGCACAACTGCATACAACCGCCGTAACATAATCTGCCGCCCACATAAAATGCATGCGTGCTTATCTACATCTACCCGCGGATAATGCATGCAATCTACTCGGCGAATCCTGCACCGTATCCCGGAGTGTGTCTGCTGGCATTGCCGCCGCGTGTCAGTAATGAATGCTGTCGTTATCGCTGTAATCAAACGGTTTTGCATCCGAGTGTCACAGCGGAACTATATGCGCTTATATATAGGCGCAGCGTGAAACCGAAGATTGCAGTAATGTGCGCGAAACGCTTCAGTAGGTTGGAACGCTCCGCACTATTCGAATGAGTGCTACATTTTCAAAGTCGTTTTTACAACCTTTTACGCATCCGTTGATTGTAGTGGATGGTTGCTTGTATCCCAGCAGATGTCCTTATTCTAGAATAACATTTATTGCAATAAATTTGCAAAAATATTAACTGGTTTTTGCTAATTTTCTAAAAAGTAATTCGCTCAATTTTTTCAAACAATAATCCGTAATTTTTGCTCGATTTTAATGTATAATGGCCCATTCTGGTCTTTAAAAGGTGCTCTACCGGACGAAGCGAACGGACGCACGATTACTCGGCAAATTTTGGCGTGACGAGATGAGCCGGATAAATTACAGTTGCATCGGAAATGTGCAGATGAAACGATTTTTGACACGTGCATCGAGACTCGTCGGTCCTACGTTGCTGGTCACACTCAACGAGACGATATCCCGAAATATCGTTGCGCAAGCTGTATTTCCACCAATAGGGATTGCAGAAATGGATTTTGAATGGCTGTAATGGATGTTGATCGAAAGTGTTGGCTCACATTGGCGAGTGGAACTAGTCTGGAAGCATGCATAGGTTATAGACAAACGCGTCGACCCGGATTTTAGGATGTATCGCGATATACGCGGATGGCCAAAAGTGAAACCCAGTAGGAATTTTGGGTGCCTCGCAGTGCGACAAAACCTGAAATGATGTCAACCCTGTGCGAGATTCTGGGAACATTCATTTTGAAATAAGAATTTGACTTTTAGACGATTGAGAAAAAAAATCTATTTACTAATAACTTCTCTGCATTATTATTGTGCAAAATAAATTTTATCAACATTTCTGTTGTGTTTATTACGATTTTGCAGATTTCGCAGAAATTCCGAAGGAATGGAACTTTCGGTTGGGAATGTATAGGCCAAGCATCCTTAACGCCCATCATACAGTGCAACCACGCATAGAGACGGTGAAGAGAGATAGAGAGAGCCGGTTATGCGAGGGGAAAATCTTTATCGATGAATGGAAATTCCCAGGTGGATAACGAGCAGTCAAATCGCTTGATTTAATTCCCAATCGACAATTTTCGCGCTCACTTGGCATTCACTTCGAGCATGATTGCATTCACTTTGAATCGTAATGACGCAAGTTCAGTAGTAATCGAGTCTCTCCGATACTATTGGGATTCGATGGAATTGGACAAATTCAAGCTCGTAGTCTCCTTTCGAGGTTGTAACGTTGGACATTACGCGAGACGTTTACGGTAATCGGAATCTACGTTCAGATGCCCATTTTTCGGGCCAACAAAAGAGTAAAAACATGCGATAGGAAGAGTGAACATGCGATTGGCGAAATGACGTTCAGTTCAATTTGAACATTCAATTAATATCAAGCCGTTTAGAAATTTAGTCGAAAAAGCAATCACAGTTTTTCAATCTGCGAATTATTTTAAGTCTAAAAAATAAAAGTCAACATTTTTTTTTAATCCAAAAAGTCTATAAATATAATACGTCAATAGTATTTTTTTCAAGTCAAAAAAGTCAAACAATAAAAAAAGTAAGTCTACAATTTTTTTCAGGTTCACAAAGTCTAAAAAGTACAAAAAGTAAGTCCACAATTTTTTTTCATTTCCATAAAGTCTAA
This sequence comes from Amblyteles armatorius, assembly GCA_933228735.2. Lineage (NCBI taxonomy): Eukaryota > Metazoa > Arthropoda > Insecta > Hymenoptera > Ichneumonidae > Amblyteles > Amblyteles armatorius. The sequence goes on from OW121688.1 coordinate 21,089,856, forward strand.
AAAGTAAAAAAGTAAGTCTACCATTTTTGTTCACGACCAAAAAGTGCAAAAAGGACATAGCGCACAAATACGACGATGCAAAAACGATTTCCTTCAAACCGTCTCGCGTGTGTTTCCAAGGATATAAACGCGAGTTGTGGAACAATTTTTTTGCGGTCGCGAGTTTAGGAGTCTAGCAGTAAACAATGCAATAAACAAGAGTGCACCGGTGCATTGAAATCGTCGACTGTTTATTTCTTCATCAGTGCCAGTTCCGTGGAGGGTCCTCGAGCGCGCACCTTATGCAGAGGCGGTAGTGTTGGGTAGTATCGTAAATACGTTTTCGGGCTTGAGCTTGCAGGGGGCGCGGGCCATCGATAAATTACCTTAAATTCAGATTGTTCGGCGACAGTGGTAACTAGCTCGCTAAACGCGGCGGAGGAAAGCAACGGGTACGAGGGAAGGGGTTACCGCCGCCTTCGTCGGGTCCGTTACGATCGTAAATCTCCACCACGGCGAACTCTGAGCGCAAATCTGATATTGAGTTTGTATAATGCATGCGCACATGTGCCGGTGCCGCGCACATATGCGAATTTAGTGTCGCATAGGGTGGAGCCGGTCTAGACGCGGCAACTGTAACGATACCAACGGGGGGGGGGGGGGGGGGGGGCAGAAAGTGTTGCTCCTCGACCCTTCCGTAACACTTCGATGTAACAATCTCCGCGTTACACGTATGTGTGTATATTTTACCGCATATATGTTACATATATAGCACGTGATACATAGAATACATAAGCCGACTTTCGGAACCGTAGACCGACGACAAGTGCATGTGGGCCGCATGTATGGATGGTTGTTGAGAGAGAGGAAGGCGTATAAAGCGCAATTTTCATATGTAAAACGATGTGGGATCCGCCCTTCTGTTTCTCGGCGGTCAGCATGAGTGCGACCGAGCACCGCACGTAAATATAGCGCGGTCCGTACGTCGGTTATTTAGGTGATAATCGGAGTGGGTCGTATTAACCACCATCGCCCTGCATACCGTGGGTTAATGTACACGTGTGTTACCATGCTGTTGGATATTTGAGTTAGGTGTATGTGATTAACCGTGCGAGACAAGGGAGAGAACAGCTTGGATCTTGATTATAGTGTAGGAAAATTGTATTAATCATGTTATGGTATAATATGCAGAGCTAGGAATTGATGGAGTCGATTGAGGTACCGATGTGAAAACCATAAGTAGTCTCGCTTTCGAGTCAAGGCGTTAGGCCTTTAGGCGGGGATGTTGACCTCGTCGTACTTTGGATTTATTAAGGAGGATCGACTATCAGTCGAAATTCAACTTAAGGCCTCAATTTTTCATATGTTCTAAATGAAGACTGTACGCATATTTTCCCGAAGATCAAGTCATCTGGTCAATCGATAATCTGTCCGTTTGTCATTTGTCATACCGAGCTATTCCGGTCGTCCATGTAATATCGGTTGTCTCGGTCCATCCTCATCCCTATATTCGTTCAAGTATATTCGAAGGAAGAGAGATAGCTTGAGCGTGTGAGAGCGTGTGAGAGAATGACACAAGATTGGTTCTTACGAGTGAGAGAGAGAACGATTCCTTTGTGATTTAGAAAGAGAGGAAATGCTTTTGTTTATGATTGTATATAGGATAGGAAAATGCGTGAGAGAAGGATAGAAACGATCGCCACGTACTAGTGAGTGAGCGAGCGGAAATTACTCTTTTACGATAAGTGACAGAGAGAATGCTTTCTTTAGGGATGGAGGAGTGGGACTGAATGAGATAGATAAGTGCGTTGGAGAAGGACCGAAAATCGTTCTTCGTAGTGAGACAGAGAGAGGAAATTATTTAGGGTTTCGCGTGGAAGAACATGAGGAGGTTATTGCCATTAAGAGTAGCGTGACGAGGGATTTTAGTAGGTGACCGGAGATGACTCCAAAGCCTGAAGAAGCCACGAGCTTCTGGTGGCGCGTGCTGGGACAGAAAAGTGCGATAGTGAAAGGGATTAGCTCGGCGGGTGGGAGAGATAGACATAGGGAGTTGCTTAGGGATCGAGAGAAGGAACCACCGATTTATCAAAAATTACGATCAATAATTCGATTAGCCGACTAAACGCTACCGACGAATGATCAATTATTTCTTTTTCGAAATAATTTTGCATCCGACGGGAATTCTCTTGCCGGTGATTATTTACATACATATCGGAAAATTTCGGAAACGGCATTGATCGCGCGATAGGCAAACCAAGCCTACTTAACGGAAAATCTATTTCGAGTGTTTCGACCACTGTCCCGATTTCTGTCTATTTCCGGGCGTAAATTGCGTTCGAAACCGGAATGATCAGTGGCCCAAATACACGTATTTGAAACAGCGTTTTGCCCCCCCCCCCCCTTCCTCCCGTCTCTGAAACGAAGCCGTGGGACCGGTTTTCCCGATCCCTCTTTCAAGACCTCGTTCGCACATCGCGCTAACTCATTCCCGGTTTGTTTGCCAGTATATCCGGAAACAACGCCACTGGAACGAACCGATCTCGTATTTCGTTTAATCCTCCTTTTCAATAACGCTCCTTTAACGGGAAAGGTAAAATAAATTCTGACACAAAAATCAACACCACCGTCGGAGCATTACTCGTCGAATCCGCACGATAAACGACGTAAAAACTTTGGCGCAACGACGCTTTCGCCGGCAAAATTGTTATGTATCTCGCCCGTTTTATGGTCGCGCTTTATAACTTCCGCGCGCGGTTTTTCTCGTTGCAATAAAATGTTTGTTGGCTAGTACAGTGTAGGGCAAAAAATTGTTGACGGCGTAATGAGCGACCGGCAATAACGACCGCGTGAAATATTATGGAATTAAAGATCACGACGTGGTGTACTTGCGTTTTTAAAGGGACTCTGCTACGGATTAATATTTCATTAAGCGAGCTTTAGAACGCCGTAGCCTTGTCCTTCATAAAACCAAAGTTATTTTCCGGCCTTGTGCTCCGCTCAGCCACTGTAGCTGTCGATGGGCTTACACATATATATATTTATATATATATATATATAGGTGAACTCTATATAGGTTTCTGATCGTTACAAGGATAACACGAAGAAGAAAGAACTGGCATCGGGCAATCGGTTCGCTTCAATGAAATCCCGCTTCAGAGCTTATTGCAGGGAATTCCCCTCTGCCAATATAGCTGCACCGGAAACGGGTGCGCAGGCAAGAGCAATATATTGCACTTGTCGGGAAATTCGTTTCTTTCATCCTGCGCACCCGGGAACGGGAACTGGGCGGGTACATGTGTGCTCTGGAGAGGTCTGATGATTCTTTTCTGGATTGCTAAAAATAACTCGAACTTTATTTATTATTTTTTTTTTTTTCATCCAATGTATTGGTGAAGCGACGAGAGAAATTACTTCTCGCTGTTTTCTCGGCAGCCGGCTGATGCAATTTTTTTTCACCGAAGAAATATTTTTTTTGTTTTTTTTCAACAATCCATCAATGACAATCTATATTTAATAGTTATTATTAATATTTATTTGTACTTAATAGTTTTTAATTTAAATATTTATTGCATACAATATTTTTCATTATTTAATAATTCTTCGTATATTTTTTGGTGATTTTATTTAGTTATTCTCATGTGCGGAGTGAAACAATAATTGAGGTAAAAAATCATGGAGCTTGCGGCGGTTCGGTGACGAGGCGAAAAATGATTCGAACTGCGTCGGTGGGCGTTGTGAATTTTGGATGACAATCGTTGAAAACCGTGCAAATCGGTTTTTCCGTCACGGGCGATTACTCCCGTTAAACTCTCGAAACGACGTTTGCCCACCCCGCTCGAGGAAATGTTGACTTGTAATTATCGGAATAAATGTTCGTCTGTCCGTGAAATTATTCGACGCGAAATGGGCAGGAGAAAACGATTGGATGATGGCTGCGGTCCAATTTCCGATGGAAAATTTCATGTCGCGCAAGCTGATGCGAACACGTACGTCACCGGCCGGATGACCGGAAAACGGTCCGAGTTGTAGATCGTACGCGATACTCGGCCAGACACGGCCGGCAGCGGTCGCTCTGCCTTTTGCGGTGTCCCGTCGATGGAAACACGCGCATGTGTGTCACACTCAACATCGTATCCGGAAAATTTTAACTAATCCCCGGATTACCGGCTCCGAACATTCAAATAGATACCATCACATCCGGTACGACAATATTCCTCAGCCCAGATCCTGACCGAGAACGTTCCGAACTGTATACAATTAACGCAAGAAAAAACACTTGAACTGTCGTCGAAAAAAAAAGTTATAACGAAAAGTCGATTTTTGAAGAATTTTACTTCTCATCAATTTGTTAATAACATTTTGGAATTATTATTATGCAAAATTAATCGTCTCAGCACCTTTAATATGCTTAATTTTTTTCAGACTTTTGCATTAAATTTACAATTTTTTTTAACAATGCAACTAAAGATTCGGTCAGGAACGTTCAAATAAATATTTAGTTGATCGACCAAATTATTCCAATGCATCAAAAATATTTTCGTGATATCATCCGAAAAATTATTGAATTCATACATTTTTTTGCTGTACCAAAAAAAAAAATTTATTTGTGTCTGCTCGTCCGAATTTTTAGTTAATTCAATAGTATTTCGTTATCAGTGCAGATAAATGTATGTAGAACGAACATGTCGATGGAGGGTCGCGTTAAATGTCGAAGTAACTAATTTCGTAAGAAATAATTAAATTTTAGGTACCTTCCAAGGGAAAACACGATTACAAGATCTTGCAATTTCAACAAAATAAATCCCTCCTTGCCTAGTCTCGCGTTCCGATTCAATTATCTGCGCGGCCATTAAGAACTAAGGATTCCATCTTTGTACCGCGACGCTGGTTAGTACACAAGATTTTCATCGGCGCACCAACGGGCTTTGAGAAAACTTCAATTATTTATAATTACGCCAGGACCGACCGAGAGAAACGTGGGCACATCCGTGCCATTGAAAAAAATGTAATTGGATTCAGGACCGAGACCCGAATGTGAATAAACCGGAAGGGCCAATTTGGTAAGTGCACGGCTGCTCCGATGTTATTGCTCGCATCGCCTCGGGATTATGTAAAATCTTAGACCCTCCTTTTCACCTCAATGCATCAACGTTTGAATACATTTTTTTCAAATAAAATCGTTTCCGAAGTACCTAAAAGTAAAAAAGAGTGTTGAAAAAAGAATAGCAAATCGGGAAGCGCTGGATGGTTGGATCTATTCAGAAATAACGTAAAAAATCTTAATCCACGAAATGCATTGCTTTCAGGGAAATCCAAAGCTATGTTTATTTCCTGCTTACTACTTTATTTTCTGATGCAAATTATGTTGACAACATTTTCGTGGCCGAGCAATTCGTCGCTGAAGCGCAATGTTGAACGGCCACCGCGGACAATGATGGGATCAATTTGTCGCGAAAGAAATGACACGATGACACAGCGAGATTACGTTCAGGGAGCGGAGCAGAAAGCGAATGAAGTATTGACATGGACTGAGTGCGGCAGTGGTCTCACCACCTCGTTCTCCTAAATTCGTAAGAGTTGGTCCGCCGGCCGATCGAACGGAGCTCTATCGAATTTGGCACATCGACTGTCATCATCAATACTGGACACTCGAGTCCCGCGATTCGATCAGAAACGACGTTCCCACCTCGCTTTTATCCAGTGTTCTCGGAACGACAGAAATAACAAGATTGCCCTGACAAGTAGATCGTAACACTCATCGCTTGGACCCGGGACAATAATTCTTCGCGACAAATCCATCGACACGTTTGCAACCAACTCGTACATTGGAACCAACGAAAAGCAGTTATTGATTATAAGCATCTATATTTAAGTGATTCGACTTTTATTAGGTGGAAAAAAACAAAATACTTGGATAACAAAAATACCTTGTCACCGCCAAAAAAAAAGATTTTTAAACAGCATTTACCTTTTAGCAGAAATGATCGGAATTTTTTTTTCTTGTTAAGTAGATAGGATGATTTTTGCGATTTTCTGCCGGGCATAAAAGGAAGTCACATCTCAAATAGGGAAGGTCCATTTAGTCCCAGGGTCCATTCTATACCATTTCCTCCTTTTAATCCAACTGAACCCATGTCGACAAGACTTTGTAAAAAAAAAAAAGATTATGGAAAGTATTTAAATTTTGGATAAATTTACTCTCAAGGGAAACGCTCGTTTGTCCAAATAAGGTGCCAACTACATCCGATTTTCCCAGATTGTCGGAGGGTCTCTTCGGTGTTTCGCACCAAGTGCATCGCACATAGACAAATGCATATCAGAGTTTGATGAGTTGGATCCTTGCGCAAGCTGTTGGCCCATCGTTTGCCGCATGACGTACAGCACGAAACCTAGAAGGCCAGATAAACCAGGTCTGTTGGCTTCTAAATTAGCCTGCGGCCTGCACTGTGAGCCCTCGCGGTTAATCAAATACATTTCACGGTACGAGTGGCTTTCTACGTGCATGGAGCGAAAGGGCTTGTACGTACGTACATACGTTCGGGCAAATGGGGCGTTTCATTCCAGAACGACCCAGGTCTGGTCCGCGACCTCTCAGATGTCGTTCACGATGGTTTACGTCATTGTTCTAAAAGGGACTTAGCTTTTTTTAAAGGAGCTTGGACCATTGAACAAAATACAAAATCGACTTATTGTGTTTTAAAAAAGGCACAAAGTTGAAAAATTAAATTTTCATATCGCTTCCACATAAAAATTTAAAATCGAACTTTTCATAACGTTACCTCATAAAAGTTGAAGATTGAAAATTTCATATCGCTTTCTTATAGAAATTGAAAATTGAACTTTCAATTCAATGGAACGTTTCAGCATAAAAGGTGAAAAATAAACTTTTCATGTCGTTTCCTAATAAATGTTGAAAATTGAACTTTTCATGTCGCTTCCGCATTACAGTTGAATCAAACATTGACTATTAGCCACACATACTGTGTGTGAAATTTCATTCAGTTTTCATCCCAGCTTGATCGGTCAAGGCATTCTCGAATTATAGCGGTTTGAGTTTTTTGCCTCTGAGTCATACGCGCGCACACACGCATACACACACATACATCCGGACATTTTTTCTGAATATAATTTCTCGATGTTTTGGAATATTCTGTACACATTTAAATTAAAATCTCTAATTTTTTTCACCATAACAAAGCTTCCTCTACGAGGAAGAAAAAATCTCGAAAATCCAATGACACATAAAAAATGTTAAGGCTTAACCCGTCCCGTCACTGCGCTGTCTGCCAGCTATTTTCGAATTGTATAGAAAAAAAATCTCGATAAAAATTCTAATCAGGAGTCAGTTTGTCATAGATTGTCACTGGAAATTTCTATCCACAACGTTTAAATTACAGCCAGTGTTTAAATAAAAAATACAACAATAAATGAGTCAAAAAATAAATCAAATAATAAATACAATAGGTCAATTAAATTGATTTTTCAAAATTTACAGCAAAAATCCGAATGAATTTGGGAGTTAGGTGAGCAATGTAAAAAATGTTGGAGCGACTCAGAGCTCCAGGGTCAGACCGCGCCCGATTCGGTATGGAATGCCCCGTGTACCGTGCGAGCTCTTGCGGTGGGGGTTGCGCGGATGGTGTGTACGAATGTGCACCAGATACCCGTTGCTGCCCCCGGAATTGCCGCACTACTGCCAGTGTCTCATCCGTACTCGGCTCCTCGAGTGCGGACAGGACCGACGGGTGCAGAGCTCGACAACTGGCAGAACCAAACGACCTCTCCATATGCATGAAAGTCCCGTGAACCCTCGTTGTTTGTGCTGCTCAAGCCGCTCCTGCTGCTGCGCTGCGTTATGAGATAGCGGGGCAAACTTTCATCCTAGCGGAGCAACCCCGATTGAAATGAGAATAACTGTCTCAGTTATCCGAGGCCTTCGTCGAAACAAAAAGCGCGTCCCTCCTTCTTTCTACGTTTCCTCAAAGCCCTTCGGAAGTCTTGCAAACTGAATTACTGCCGGACTCGAAACGTCGCATCCTCGCTCGAATTCTTTCGCTCTATTTATGAAAAAAAATGAAAAAAAAAAACAAAAAATAAAACTAAAGAAGAAGTCGCTGCAGAGACTAGAAGCGGAGCGCTGGAACCAATTACGAGTTCTTTCGCTGTAACTGATTTATGAAATTAACAGTTCCTCGAAGAGAACAAAGTTTCCTTCGGAGGACGGATGACGGACCAATCGGGCGGATTTAACTGTCTTTGTTCCCGTTATTGATAAATTTATTTAAGATTCGGAGTAACTTGTTCCGTAGGAATGGAAACACTTTAATCCTGTTATTGGGACATTTCATTGTCCGTAGCCCGGGACCGAGAAATTTTGCAGCTGGAGGTCCCGAGATTTTCTTACATGCAGATGAAGACTGTCTCTCGAAGTGTGCCAAATTATAAATTTATTCGTCGTGCCAATTCCGAGATAAAAATTACGACATAATGTCACGAAATGTCCAAAGTGAGACTGTAATCTTCCCTGCCCAGTCACCGCATAACGTTGTCACAGAACGCTGTACTTCTGGACCCGAAAATTTTTATCTCGCGACCGAGAAGAGAAAAATCTATAGTTTACACACTTCATCCGAGAAATTACTCTGAGCGCAATAAACAGGATGCCTCGTTGCATCGTAGGGAGCCCACGACGACGGGGCCATTTTCGTCGTGCGCCGCAGGAAATTGCTGCTCGGCCCGCCGCGACGCGAAAAGAGCACTTCTTTCGCCCAAAGCCTAAAATAGAACGACTTTCCTCCAGACTACGCTCGCTCGTTCTCTCCGCCGTTTTAGGGTCCCTCGGACTCTCCGCCTGGGACAATTTGCCGAAAACTGGAAGGGAATACTCGAATGGCGGTGAAAATTTCGCGGTGAACAAAAACTCAACGGGGTCGCGTCCCGCTTAGCAGTGATTCTGCAGAATAGCTCGGTGCCTGGAGCACATTAACGTGAAGGAAACCCAACCGTCGACCAGAACTCAACGCTGAGCTTCCACTCTAATGTCCGCGACGAAAACACTTCGGCAAGTTGTTACGGAATCTTATTAAAGAAAAAGCGCATCAATTATACGAGGAAAGTCTGCATCGCGATGATGAGCGACTCTCGGCAGACCAAAATGCTTCCGAGCAACTCTGTTTATATACATATATATATGTATAAAATATAACACGCTTTATTCATGAGCCGAATAAAGTTTCAGTGTTGTTTTAATTGAGCCAAGGAAGAAGGAGAATAATAATAAGGTTGAACACCGGAGTACCGTCGGGGGAACGAATTCACCATCGTGAGACGCTGTTCTACATTAATTATTATTGGTAGCCACGGTGATTGCGTAATGCGGCGATGGATTCCCCATGGAAAAAAGTATCCGCGGAAACATACTTTTCGTATATTAAATATATAGTTACCTACCTAATTTAAGCCTATTACTATCTATATTCGCCAACACTGCGTGTCCAATAGCCCTGCGAGGCTGGTTTCGGAAATCGACATAGTCTGCTCGATTGCAGAACTGGAACCTGTACTTGACCTGGCTACGCGAAAATTAAATATAATTTCCGTGAGTACTAAATAGAATATACACTGTACACTCTACCACGTGCATGGGGCAAAGAAGTCGCAAGTATCCTCTTAACGCATCGTTCATATCTAAGGCAGTGTTAGGCGAGGTCTCCGTCCCTGATGTAAAGGGCCAACGCCTTGACTCGAAAGAGTGACCGCCGTTGCGTTTTCCTCGGCGCGTATTCACCGTGAGCTCGTCGGGACGTAACAAATTTTTTTTTTTATAATTTTTGAATGAACTTCTTCTTATTTATTTTTTATTTGGGTTTGAATGGACTGAGGAAGATAATTTTTGTTATCAAACGACAAGTTGGAGCGTAAAAGTCATCGCGATTTTTGGTAATTCGAACAATTTCATTTCACTCAGTGTGTACGCATTGCTGGACCGTTACAGCGCATTATCGGTGCATTCGCGCCTGCATGGATTGCCTGCGGTTCGTTTTCACACTGGCACACCTCGCGGACTTCCGTTCCACTGCCCGGAGCAGATGGTTCCTCTCGAGGCTCTGCACAAATGCTATCCACATATGATCAAGCATCCTCTCCACCGTTCGGTAATTACCGGAGCTGCAGCCGAGGCCGAATCCTACCCTGCCGAAAGCTCAGAGTATATATTTTATTTCCTAGTATATAGTTTTGAGTATTCTAAGGCCAAATCACCGAAAAAACAAATTCATATCAACGGTAACAATCTCACACGGCGAGAAAAGAATTTTTGTCCCAAAAGGATGCGAGTGAAAAATTACCCGATCGATTTATGAGGTAAAAAAAAATAGAAATCTCTCATGTTATTGAACTTCAACATTCTGAGCTATCTGAATGATAAGCATTATTGTATCATTATCAGCTTATACGGCTTAAATGCTCTCATTAACGGCTTTAACGTTGTAAAGTTTTTGACGTTTATGAAGTGCTTAGCGCCACAATGTAATAATAATAATCGAGTATTAATCTCCGAAGCTCCATTGAAATAATTTAGTAGTGGTAGTGGATTTAATGACAATATTCCACATGGAACAATTTTTGGTATATAGCACTGCATAGAGAAAGTTGTCATGCGAATATACATATATTGCCAATTGGTCATTGCCTTAAGTTCTTCAGCCAAAAATAATTTATTTTCGGCCTTTTCGATATAATGCTATGCGTTGTGTGCGTAAAAACACGAATTTGTTGAGAATGCATAAATTTCGAATTTTCCAGTGCGTTAGAGCGTTGTAATTTTCTCACGTTTACCTCACGCCCTCCCTCATCCTCGCTCTCTGCCTTGGGCGATTTCCCTTCCGCCTTCCGCCGCAACGATACGAGGGTCGAATGCCTCTTTATACCTTTTAACCCTCTAGTAACCGTGATGCAAGCTCTTGGACGTCACCGTTCGCCAGTGTACATCCGCCACACTGTACATGCATACATACATATGTATATATATATGTGTATATAGCAGGCATAGAAACATGGGATGCAGAGAAGGAGGATGGTGGACTACGCTCGGTCCGCTTCAACGCTGCGTAATGCATGAAGGACGGCCGACAGGGAAAATCCGAAGAGCTCTGTTTCCCCGGTGGATCGTCATTTCGGATTGGCGAAGAACGCCGAGCTCGACACCTCTGCTTATAAGCCCGGAGCCATCCCTATCTCTCGCTGCAATAGATGGCACAGTACCATGTACAGTAGACAACCAGATAGCTGAACCGGTTTCCGGCTGTTCCCTTCTTAGAGTTTTCTTACCTGCTCCATAAAAAAGCCCTTATCATAAAAGGGCATTTCTCCATAAAAATGAAATCGCCTGAATATAAATGACGGAAAGGTGGATATCCAAATGCACAAATGCATAACTTTACCTAAAAAGGGACGTTTTCCCACTGCACGTGTCCGAAGACAGATGTTTGGGCGGGAGGTGGGGAATTTCAGTAATCTGGTTGAGCCTAATTGGACTGAACTCCCGTTGTCTACTGCATTAGCGTGCATTATAGTAATTACAGATTACGCAGTACTGTACTGTGCTATGTAAAGCACTGTAGTACTGGGCACAGTGTGTAGTACACACTGTGTATGTGTTTTTGTTAACTCCACTACCGGCGTCATACATGCGATGGATCCAGTCATTGAACCCACATCGACCCGGTCTTATGCCTTTGCATTGAGGCAGGATTGGATACCCCTACGCGCGACGCCAAACGGTACCTGGAAAGGGACTTGTCCCACGGAAAGATTCTGAAGGCATATGCAACAGAGTGTCATTGAACCCAGTACTAGATCGACCCAATTTCCTGCCTTTCCACTTAGGCAGGATTGGATATCCCTACGAGCAAGGCAAAACGGCGTCTGGAAAGGTTCTTGTCCCACTGGAAGCGTCAGAAGGCAGCGACGGAGCTAGTAATTGAACCCAGTGCTAGGTCTACCCAGTTTGCTGCCTTCCCATATTAGTAGGATTGGACGCCTCCACGCGGGACGCAAACCGGCAAATGGAAAAGGTCCCGCTGGAAGGGCCAGAAGGCAGGTAGTGGGAGAGTTCGGTAATTGGATTGGCTCCCAAGGTGTTCAGCTATCTGATGCTCTACTGTAGTAAACTCCCCTACCTATGGCATACATGCAGCAGAGTCAACGGTCTACAGTTCCAGCTTCACCCGGTTTTCTCGCTTCCTTTTTCATTCGCCAGTCTCCTTCCAACAAGGCGAATAAAGCGTTTATCCCATCTATTCCGATTTCCCGAATCGTGCCTCACGTGACGCTTATGAGACAGGCACAATTTTTTTCCCATGTTCCCGGACACGAAATCCGAAAAAAAAAAATCTCTTCGCGACGGCTGTACTGCTTCGGTGCTCTCGTTATCTTCTCGTTTCCCACTCCGTGCGTGCACGACTGCGAACAACAGAAACCTTTTCGTCGAGTCGTGCTCTCGCGACCGAAGGCAAGAAGGGTCGTCGCTGCTACGTACACGTGCAGTGTGTGCTTCTCTCTGCCGGGCCGAGTGGAAAATTGAGCACGTTTCCGCGTACACTCTGAATGTACGCGGGGCAGGTACGCGAACGACATCAGCATTCCCAGAGACGATCCTTGACTCTTTCTCTCTCGCCAACCCGTCCTCTCTTCGTTTCGCGCCCGGGCTGTCGGCTGTACGTAACGGCCAAAGGAAATTCCGCCAGTAGTTCGAGTCAACGTGCAGGAAAACTTGACGATTCCAGACTGAAGAGAGAAGACTGTTCTTGTTTCATGGATAATTTCGTGATTACCTTGATACGCGGTATCGCGAGTCTAGATACATGTGACAAGTCGAATGACACAAGGAGAAACAAAGATCTACCCTGATTCATAAATTTTCCTTTGATAATTTCGAGATTTTGTTGATGTACGGACCCTAAAAAATTGCTTTTTTCCCAATCAGTTTAGCATCGCTAAAAAAATGGAATACAGTTTTTATTACGGAACGAGTTCGGATACAGCCGGAGGGAGGAACTTTCGAATCCCCTTAAGGGATTAGCGCGACCCCGTAAATACTCGGATTAACGCGGTATTCATTTTTTCCCCTTCCAAATATCAAAACAACGCGGTATAGCCATATATCTGTAAAATGGCATTTCTCGGTAAAAAAAAAAAACTGTTCCTTCAAGGATTTAGCTGTATGAGAGCCTCGAGGCGAAGGCTCGAGGTATATCTCTGCTGCAGCACGACCTCCCGCTGCCTTTATCTGCTTTGTTCCTTTTTCGTCTACACTTAGCCCGGCTTACGCGTACACACCTTTGTATAATACATGAGAGAGGGATGAAAAGGGGCAGGAGGGTGTAAGAAGAGGAAGCAGCGAAGAGAAAATCCAGAGTGTGTGACTCGGGCGATAGGGTAGAAGCCTTGAAGCCTCGGGGCGGCTCTTTTCTCTATGTGTTTTTCAAGTGGCTTTTCTTGTTCCTCTCGATTACGTGTGTCAGTCTCGAATTTGTTTTTTTTTTTCCAGCAGCTTCAGTTCGCTCTTTCGCGAGTCTCTCATCTATCACAACTGAATCGCATCCATCGAATAGAATGAACACTATTTTCGCCCCATCAAATTATGTCACTGCGTTTCTCTCCTGCGGTTTTATTCATTGTCAGCAATGAAAATACAGGACTGGTGCTGGCCCGACGTCGGGCCACCACTGGACCGACACTGGCCCCGTGTAGCGCTCTCACTGCGCTACAGTCAATATTCTTATAGTCGAATAATGCTTAGGCACGGAAGTTGGGGGTTTGAAAAATTCATCAAAAGTCAAACGATAAGAACGACACGGGAGGATTTATAGTTCTCGTTTAAAGTTGCTACGTCGGCGCGTATATCCCACCAGCCCGCATCGTCCCCGATTCACCTGACTTTTTCCTCCGTGCTTTCTTCCTTCGAGCCTCGACCGGCGACTATCCACGTCGGCCGGGGAAAAACTCGGGCATCGTGCATCATCATTCATCATTGTATCCTCCCCGGCTCTGTCTCGCAGCACCGCCGCACGTGTAATGCATTGTCGTTTTATACAATGGAGTTAGCTTATAAATGCTACGGCGTAGGCGAGTGACGTTTTTTCGCCGCGGCGAAGCGCATCGGTCTACGTTCCCACCCGAATCCTTATCCGTTATGCATAAGAGATGAAACAGTTTTGTAATAATCGGTGCTGATAATAAATTGATGTTGAAAAATGATTTACGAGCTCGGTGGAAGGTGTAAGGGGAGGTGTATGTCCCGGTTGTTGATGGACCGAGAGGACCCCGCGGCAACGGAGCTGATTAATGGGATTTTTTTTTTAAACCCTTAATTATCGGCGTGAAACACGGGTATTGAGTGAGATGGATCTATCCGGGTGAATTTTAATTTCCAAAATTTGACGTTTCCACTTCAAAAGAATTAACGTTCGAAAGGTAAGACGATTGTCCCTTGTTTTACCTCATTTGCAATGAATTAATTTTTTTTGACTGCACCAATTATTGTACAGACTATTAATTATTGACTCTTGGGTTCACGCAGCGAAGACAAACTTATCCTATCTGCGTTAGAACTTTGGATAACGCTTCGTGAGCCAATTTGTGCTGGATAACTGCCTGTAACTGTCTCGCCTGTAACGCGCTGTATTGTAAAGGGACACTATTTGGATGGCGTCCTCTCACCAGGCAGCAGGAAGAGCGGAAGTGCCTCGCTAAACTATCTGATAACTTAGCCATAATTTCGCCTGACTAATTGACGTGTGTCAACCTTCGTCTCTCGGGAGGCATCCGTACTCAAACCCCTGCGTCACCAAACCCAACAGGCTATCTCAGCCAGGTGCAACGCGAGAAGACCTCTTCACCACCGACGCATTCCCGATAAATCGACACTGTCAGAAAACCCGGAATACCTCAATATTATGAGTTACTGAAATTTTTCATTAAATAAAAGTCCATTACAGTAGGACGTAGGGAAACTAAAAAAAAAATTACCTGCAATAGCGGCATTTAATAAAAATTCTTTTAACCCCTTAATGAATACCGGAAACGCGTAGGGGAAAGCGGGGCAAAATGGCACAGCGGGGCAAAACGGAATTACGAGACAAAACGCAATTGTCCAATAACTTTTGGATGGTAGCGATTGTGGTACGTGGGGCAAAACGGGTTTGAATATCCGGATGTATCGTTGGGACAAAATGGGGCATCCAAAAATTATTGGAAAATTGAGTTTTACCCTCACTGTCCCGTTTTACCCCGTTGTGCCATTTTGCCCCCGTCTCCTCTACCCTATCTGCACCATTACTGTCAAATGAATTTTTTGAACATCAATATTATTTCATAGAGTGAAGTTAATGGGTTGCCGGTGTGCATGCATTGTTTATAAGTTACCGTACAAAACTTCCACCCAAAAGAGACACATAAATGGATTGAAAAACACCCTACAACGTAATCTCGATATGAATGGCCTTCTGCCAAAAGGACGAACAACGGCTCTGACAACATCCGATATGCCATTACGAAATCAGGCTATTAACATAAACGCGCCACAATTCCTTCCACAAACAAAGATCTATCTAAATCAGAGAAAAACTCACAAATTTCGCTGCGTGGTCGTCGGCCCTGAGCTTCGCCCACGACGTTGAAGATCTGCAAAAGGAAAGCAACAAACCCCAATGGGTAAATTAATCAACGACGATAACATTTGTTTTGCTGCAGGTAAGAAGGGTTTTACAGGAGTATTTGCCTGTTGGCGGAGGACGGGGTCGACCGGTAACAAATGAAGGGAATCGGCACTTCTCATCCATTATGCAAAGCGTACGCTCTTGAGGCCATGTAAACGCGGTGGCCGATGAACGATAGTGGCCGGAACGGTTTGCGGGTGTAGCCGGGGCCAACGGCGTACACACGTAGTAATACGAACACGGAGGGAAAGATAGATACAGCTGATGCTGGTTACTCGCGAGGAGGCTTTTGGCCGCCACCGCGCACACGAGCAACTATCCACGGATAAACCGACGTAATCGCCCGGCAAATTATGTAGACACATGAAACATAAACACAGCCTGGCACACTATCTTACATGAGTATATGGAATAATAATGGAGGGGGGGGGGGGGGGGGGGGGGGAGAGGACCATTAAAATTTTGCCGGAACGGGGTGGTTTGGTAAGGAAGGAGAAACAATGGATCGTAAATACATCAAAGTAGATTTAAGTTAAGCCACTACCCTCTTCGGGGTGTGCAATGCACGCAGTTGGCCAACATAATGGGCCGGCTGATGGAGAGGCACATACAAGGAATAATAAAGCTCCTGGAAGGAACATCACAATAGCTTGTCGGACGAGAGGATACGGCGAGTTCGATAATTCTCAACAGGCTCGGAAACAATGAAGTACGTAACTTACAAAGTACAGGATACAATGGAGATCGTTTCTAATGAGGTAATGAAACAAGGTCTTGGAACTCGTAAAAAGTTACGAGGACGGAATGCGATGGTTTTAGGGAATTTTGTAATAGAAGGCCGT
Source organism: Amblyteles armatorius (assembly GCA_933228735.2). Classification (NCBI taxonomy): domain Eukaryota; kingdom Metazoa; phylum Arthropoda; class Insecta; order Hymenoptera; family Ichneumonidae; genus Amblyteles; species Amblyteles armatorius. The sequence continues at coordinate 21,106,399 of OW121688.1, forward strand.
GAATGGTTAAGTCTGCTATCATGGTTGCTTCACTTTGCCTGAAATAAACACTTTTTTTAGCGAATTTAATTTTTGAATTGAACTTTTTGGTTCTTAGTCGTTCGCGTAGTTCTTGAGTACTGAAGTATCGAGTACTGGCAGAACTTGATAGTTCTAGTTGTGAGTACTTGACACTGACTCGGTACTTGATACTTCAATATGTGCTTCAACTAATCAGTGTATTTGTCCAGCTATGAAAGAGCATATGTGATATCTGATCGGGATGCAAGATTAGTAGAGTAAAGGTTATCGGGTTAAATGAAGACCTCTGGCTAGAGCATCGTCATCAACGTGGTACATGTTACTCATTAACTATCCAAGCATCCGTAATCACGATACGCTCTTTACCGCAACTGGCCCGGGAATTTAATTTCTCATTTGAACTTTGCGCTCTCCAATTTTTGGGTTAAAGTCAGTGAGATAAAAAAATTGTGTCTGACCGGCGAAAGTGAGAGCCGGAGCGAAAGGGATAAGGAGAATATACGATATCCGATCGGGACGCGATATAAATTGAATAGAGATTATCACCTTAAATGAAGACCTTTGGCCAGAGCTTCGTTACGAACGTGGTATACGTTACACATTAACTATCCAAGCAGCCGTAATGATGGTACGCTCTTCACCGAGGTCGGACTGGAGGGTCGCCCTCTTGAATGGAAAATCTGTATGAACTCTTGGTTTAATCATCCGGGTATCCTTTGATCGCGTCCGAACATGCCGGCTTGAATTTAAGCTCGAAATCCTTCGCAGCATCCCTCTCATGGGCGTTGTCGCCCTTCCGGGACCTCTGTGTCTTATCGCCCGCGCGGACAGTCGAGCACGGAGGTAATTACGCCCGTCGGAAATCTTATTGCGTCCGGTCATTAATAACAACTCGTTTTAATTACTTATAAGGAAGGGTAAAGTATTTCCTGTCGTTCGACGCATGTTTTCCCGTGTACCTTATAAACTTTTATAAGAAATTTGATTCTGCTATATTTAAATCGTAGCAATCGATTGTCGGAATCCGCATCGGTCGACCAATCACAGGGGACGTTATACGTTTGTGGCTCTAATTTCACCAGCACATAAACTGTTTTACCGGCAGATGGTGCGAGCGATCCTGGAACTCGTGAGTCATTAGCGCGCACCGCAGAGATTATTAATATTACCATACCCACTGTGTTTATCCTCCGTGTGTGCTTATTGCGGACAGATGTGTCGGGAACATTATTGGGTCCGGTCATTAATAACAACCCATTCCAATTACTTGTAAGGGTGGGCGAAACCATTTCAAATTATTCGACGCGCAGATCGTCGAGCATATTGCTTGTCCGAAACGAATCGGCCGACGAGCTACATAAACTTGTCTGGTTAATTTGATTTTATTATTTAAGTCGTAGTAATTGGTTGACGGAATCCGCATCAATCGACCAATCATAGGAAACGCTATACGCTTGTGGCTATAATTTTACCAGCACGTAAACTGTTTTACCGGCAGATGGTGCAAGCGATTCTGACATCCGCGAGTCATTAGCGCGTGTCGCGGCGGTTGTTATTAATATTATCACAACTACTGTGTCTATCTGTTGTGCGTGTGTGTCTATCGCGGGATAGGTGTGTCGGAACATTATTAGCGAGGGACCGAAGTATACAAATGCATGTTTAAAATGGTCGTTTAACAAGAGGGAGGGGGAAACCGCGATATTGGCTCTGCTAATCGTTCCTGATCAAGTTTTAAACGACAAGGCAAATTAAGTCAATTTAACGCCTCGCGCACGTAACAATTGGTAACACAAACGGTATCAAATTTTTGCCGCTCATTTGGTGTGTTATCGCTGATGGAATAATCCGAGTAGGGCGAAAGTGGCGAACAGGGTAAGATGGATCGGTGGATTTAAAAATAAAAAATAAAAAAATAGCTTAAAAAAAATGTAGAAAAAATAAATAAATAAATTGAAGCTTAAATTTGGAGCGAGAAAGATGAGTCCTGAGTAGACGGCGAATTCCCTTATGCCGCACCGGCATCCGAAAATAAATTCACATTTGCCCAACGCCTCGAGAAGCTCAACGGAATAAACCGGGTAGGGTAAAAGTGGAGAAAAGTTGTGGTTTTAAAAAAACAAATCTTTTCAAAAAATGTGATAAAAAAAAATTGAAGCCCAAATTTAGAGCAAGAAAAATGAGCCGTAAGACGGATACGCGTATGCCGCACCGGCATCCAAAAATAAATTCGCATTTGCTGAACAGCTCGGGAAGCTCATGCAAGCGGAGCACGTGTTAAGAAATACATATTTACGATCCGACGAAACTTCGGTGATAGCCGGTGAACTTCGCGCTACCTCTGAATACAAGAGAGGGCACGTCAGGAAGCAGAGGAAGAATAAACGGGGGGGGGAACGGTACAGTTTGTCTTGCGAGCTTTACGAGCGACAAACGCACTTCCCGCTGCCCCGAACCCGGCACAACATGAATACTGCAGGCGAACCCCTCTATACATATTTAGAACGTGGGCGATACCCGGTGCTCCACTTGGCGGTGCCAGCGATATAAACGACGATTCGTTATTGCCAAAAGAAAAGAGGAGTGGCACGGAGAGGAAGGAAGAGAAAGAAAAAAGGAGGGGGGGGGGGGGGGAAAGGATAAGAAAAGCAAAAGAGACGGCGAGGTCGTGCGAATAAGGGATGCCGGGCTTGTATTCAGCACAGAATCGTAGCCTCGACGACGACCTTATCTCCCGCATCCGCACTCGCCATCTCATTCTCGTGAAATCTGCCTCGTCGTAAATCTTACGGAAAGCTCAACGGAACATTACCGAAGCTCCCGACTGGCCGATCCAACTTTTGGCCAACTTTCCGAATTTTCGCTAAGTACGAAACACAGAATCGATGCTCAGAGAGAAAGGAAGGGCGTGTGCCGCATAGTTTTACGGGTCGAGTTGTGTGAGATGCGCCCTTCGGATCTTAGCGGTCGTTATGTGTCGTAAACATGTGTGTACATATTGTGACGACCGGGCGAATGAGTAACGCGCGTGTCTGGTTTTGGGGCGGACATGATGGAGCACATTTCCCGGTTTGATTAAATATTTATGAAAATCAATAAAAACATTTATTTAAACGAAACAAATTTTTATTTGCGGGTGTCCGTCAAATAAATTATTTTTCTGGGTGTATAGCGTTTCTCGATCAACCCTAGTGTGTATATTCGTGACAATGTATACGATACACGGTATATCTGCAAGAGTGAGTATTGAGTATTTTGGTCGTTCACGGATAGGGCAAAAGTCATTAACCGGGGAAACTATCGTCGGTGCATCTGCCCAGTCACGCCGATCACTTCCGGATCCCTCCGGTTGTACACGCGCCGTTCCGAGTGGAGCTTTACCCATGGACAGGCCCCTCGGGCATGTCGGACGTGCTAATTTCACTCGATCCCCGCCTCCGGGAGACTCCAGTCGGGCTCTCTCCCGAGTCGATTGCGAATGAATGACTCGGTAATAAATTATGGTGTGTACGTGTTTTCTCCAGGACAATTAACCTTTCGAGCAAAAGTCTAAACGAACCGGCATCACGGAACTGACGGATGCAGAGAAGGCTTAATTTGCTTTTGCCCAAAACATCGATCACCCCGGAGGAAAAAATACGCATGGTGATTTGTTACCGACCGAGCCTGCTTCGGACAACCTTGAATATCTACGTAAACTCTTCTTACTTTAAAACTGTGTATTGGCCTATGTATTGGAAAACATAATTTTAATAATCAAAGTTTAAAAAAAAAACATCAATCTTCCTTGACATCTTTTTGTTATCTTCGTTTGTAACAGAATTTTGGTGAAGCTGGAAAGGTCGAAATATCGCTTAATAATTATCCGAGATTGGACGGGAGAAGCCCTGGGGGACTGGGGATGTATGTCCGATATAACCAAGCGTTGGCAGATTCGATCCGAGAAGGATTAGAGACGAGATAAGCTCGGAGCGTCGAGTTCCAGTCTCCGGGCGTTTAGCTCTGTGCCTTCGAGCTATTCCGGCATGCAGATACGATACATGCGCAATTATAATAGATACATGGCCTTGTGTGCTACGTGCACCGCGACTTACGAAAATACTGTGCATACATGTACGCGTGTATGCAAACTGATCTAACGCGGGAAACTGTAAGGGAGCTCACGGAGAGAACGCGCTATGAGCGAAACATACAGCGAGGCGAGCTTCATCCATTATACTCGGTTTCTCCGTACCAAAATGTTATCCTTCGCGGCTTGAATGAATTAATGGTAGCGCGTATTCCGTACCGTATGCGGGCAAATGCAGCTGTCTGTCCGGAGTTCCGATATGCACGTCGGAACGGACAAGCACGTCATCAAATCGCGCACGAAGAAATTTTTATACGAAACTTTCTCTGATTATAATTGTTACTCGAAAAGCTATCATGGTTGCCACGAAATTCACCAACTGGAATTCCCTGACTTTTCCCGATTTTCGAGAACAAAAATGTAATTTTTTTAATCTGTCGATCAGGATAGGAAAGAACAATTACAAGTGAGGTAAAATATAATGTACAATAATTGTTAATATATAAAAAAGCACTGTTTCATATCGCGTGCGAGAAAAATACTGCGCATGCGTGCAAAGGCAATATGGTATTTTTTCTCGTATGAGAAAATGCCTTTCTGCACACACTTGTCAAAATCGAATAACATGATTTTCCATGGATTTGTTGGGACAGATTATGTGAATGGGATAGGCGTAAAAAGCGAAGTCCTGACCCACAAATAAATATTTATCTCGTTTAAATAAAGATTGTGATTTATTAAAATAAACATTTATTTTAATCAAATACATATTTATTCGAACTAAATAAATATTTATTTGCGGGCGCCCGGCGCATAAATTACTTTTCTGGGTGCAATGCCAAATATTCGCATTATTGTTTTATCTAAAATGAAAACAACAAAATAAACTTCATTGCCAAATTTTTGTTCTTCTCCGTTCATTCTCTTTATGGCGTTCCAAGGGGAATCAAAATTGATCCGAGGGAGGATAAGCCGTGCGTTGCACCGTTCGTCCGAATATTGCAAAATATTTCATGAATTTTACTGCCACGGTTATACGGCCAGCTCTTTACGACGGACTACAGGACGCTCCGCGAACGGAAACCGATAAGCTTGTTCCCATCGATCGTTAAAATCGGCAGAGCATCTTGGTACGATGAAAAGTTGAACGTTTCTCATTTGAATAGCGCGAGCGGTCGGGCGTGTATTGAACTGGGGGGGTGTCGGTGTTATACCCGCGAAAATCCTCGTCGAACGGGCCGACAATGGTTATTCGAGCGAAATTGGGTAAAATCTGTAATACTCGAAGCGGAGAAACGTAGAGGGAACGAATGGATAAAGAAGCAAGTTTTCGATATGACACGAATAAAACATCCCGGCACGAAGCGATATCGAATTAAATTGAAGCCGTTTATAACACGGGCACTACGAGAAAGATTATTCGTCGATATTCTTTCCCCCTGACGATTATAAAACGAATCGGACAAATAAACAAGATATTCCCGGTTTATTGCGGATAAAGAGAAATCTACGTAACAATAAAACTCGCGCCGATGAAAAGATTGTCTAGGGAACATTGGAGTTTTGCGTTCGCTGTAAGGACTTCAGCTCGTAGTACGATATAAAAAACCCTTCGTTCTGTGTAAACACGCAAGATAACAAGAAGCATTACACTATTTTTAACTAATTTTTTTTTTCTTTCTAACATCAATAAATTCATTGAACCGCTACCATACCGATAAAAAATGGACCAAGCTAGAATCGAATTGATCAAACTCATCAACCCAGCCTTCGAGCAAATTTGTAATTAAAAAGATCTTTTATTCCTATGTCAATAATTCGCAAAAACAGGATTTCTTTTAGTCGCATTTATGAATTCAAACATGAGGAGCAATGAACTGCGAATATATCGTAACGTCGCGTGTGCGGATCTGCTTGTATGTACGGCAGAAGTTATTAAAGAGAGCATTGCCAACAATTTCACGGGCCATTTGTGCCAGCAGGATGTCTCGGAAGATATTCCAAGTGCCTTATGCGTGACGCTCTGAAGACAGCGGCAACACAGTCATAACTGTCTCGCGACTGTATAACTTACCCACGATAAGCACATATATATATTTTACAAAGTTAACCCGAAAGTTAGCTCAGCGATTCGAAGCTTGCGACCCTCAGGTCTACGATAAGTAGATAAAAATTGCGAACCCGTCATGTCGAGCCTAGAATGCTCTTCCCATTCTCCCACGTGACTCAAACCTCAATCTTTGCAATCTATATTGGATAGAATCCCCGAGAGAACCGTCGTGACGATTTCCACAGCAAAACCACGTTTGGCTAACCGAACGTTAACTTCGTTTCTTTTACGACACCCTGCCAATCTCCTACAGTAGATGCGGAGATAGTTTTTCCTTCTCGCGAGGAAGACGATTCCTCGGTCGGTACTCGCACGCAGCAGCGTATTCTCGAGGTGGAATCGTAAAGTTTCCTTCGTTTCCTTTTATACTCTTTCGTTCTGTCGATCCACATTTTTTTTTTTTATCCTGCGACGGATCCATAGAAGCTTGGTGAGCTTCGGAGCCGCGATGATGCAGGAGCTTCAGCAGCAGCGTATGATAGATCAGAGTCGCTATGGAAGAACGGTATTGGCAGCCTCTGCGTTGTAACACCCACCGCAGTTCCGGCTTTCCTGCCGAATTAAGCTCGGACGCTCCGATGCGCCTCTCCAGATGCAGCTTCTCATCTCCAACTCTCTCTTACACTCGGTGGTCACATTTCAAGCCACGCGTACCAGCCATTCCGGGTAAGTGGCTTTCTAGTTGATAGACACTCTCACCACTCATACGAGTTAGTTGGAGGGCGAGAAAAAGTGCGAGGAAATGGACGAAGAATATGTCGGAGAAGAAAGAGGATATCAGGAGGTTAACCTAATTTCTGCTACTGTATGTAGCACGGTGAATGGCAGTGCAGGGCTGTTTATATATAATTTGGACTACGGGCGGAGGAATCTTTAAAGGTTTAAAGGTTTTCGTCAATGATCGACATTGTTTGTATTGGACCAGCTTGACTTTCCTGATATCAAGTCCGCTTGACGTGGCTGATACGGGTGAGCTTGACGTTGCTGATGTCAGGTCAGTTTGACTTTGCGGATATGACGTCAGCTTGACTTTACTGATGTCGAGCCAACTTGACTCTGCTTATATCAGGCCAGCTTGATGTTTTTGATATCAGGACCAGATCAGCTAATGGTAGAGTATATATCATTAAGTCCTATATGGCATTACTTGGCTCGGAATTAGATTCTGTCACGGCCCGTTTTTTTTTCTGGCGGGTATGGCTCGGTTTTTAGACTCATGAAAATTTCCACTTAATACACTTTAGGCGCTGCTAATAAATTTGTTTCAAAATTTGTTTGCCACATTACCACGATCCCAAAGGTCTTTTCAGATCGCGGACTGGCAAACTAGAGGTCCTCGTTGGACGTGAGCCTCCCCATATGTGAACCGTTGAAGTACTGTATATTTTAAAGGACTGAATAAAACATTTCGAAACTTGTTTGGCACACTCGGAGGGTTTACAGGTATGTTAGAAATGTTTACAATCATATTTTTTTTCTCCAACATTTGTAACAGGATGTGACAAATGTTCGTTTTTCCTGCCATACGAGTGTTTATTTTGCCCGACTCTTTTTACACATCTTCCCATGGGGAACAGATACGTTAAACGTTAGTGCTATCGACTTCGATAGGTTGAATGTCGCACTTTTTCTCTTTTTTTTTTGCGTCAAATACTATTTCATCGATACCGAGCGAAATTGTACGTCAATTTCGAAACCCCTCGATAGTCTCCCAGCCATTTTCATACGTATCGCGGAAACAAGATAGTCCGCTCGTTCGCGAACCCTCGCGGACCACGCTTCCACGCGAAACGTTAAACGGATATTCTGATTAATAGGCTTTGGGCTCGGGTGACAGACGTGTACCAGGTTTCGTTGTTCATTGCAGCGGATGCAACGGAGATATCTATGTAGAGAGAGTTACGAGAGAACTGGCGAACAAGCCGCAGCGACCATCCAGCTCTGCGGATTTCTCGCTCTGGATAACCCGCTTCTATAATACGATCAGCATCGTTACGATTCGGGCTCTCGTACGTTTCGCGCATACCCAGAGTTCTCGCGCTTCGGGAAGTCCATCGAAAAGGCAAAGAAAAATTGTCCACTGTTAAAAATAGCTGTGCGATAATGTAAACTTTTTATCGCATGCTTCGTATGGGATTAAAAATAAAATAAAGTGAAACATTATTTTAACTCTTTTATCGTATGCTTCATAAAGTATGAAGAAGTCAACATTATTTCAGGTTTTAAACGATCACACTTTTTGTATCGATATAGGATTAATATTAGTAATATTAATCAATGAAACTCGAAATAATGAACAACGAAGAAATCAACTGAATAAACATATGTCAACTAACCATTCGCACTATGTAAAAAAATTGATGAATTATGTGAAACCCGTAAAGGACTTGGGTCGATGGCCAATTCGGAATATATATGTGTTCTCTCGACAATCGACGCTATGACGAGCGATGTACCAACAATTGTTCCATCTGCCATATTGTCAATAAATCTACCACTACTGCGACTACCATCAATCAATATTAATATTTATGACAATAAAATTAATTTTAAAAAAACAGTCCAGCGCAGGTATAAAACCTGCGAACTGGCAGATGGCAAGGTGATTCGTCCGCGAGGCTACAAAATTACCATCAAACTCTATGCGTCGGAGAAGACCCTTTGAGGAGAAGACATCTCTCCTGCCTATTAAATCCGTACAATGGGGTATCGCACGCCGAAATTCCATCGTCTTTCACAGTCCACATGGGAACAGGAATAGCGAAGGTGGAGGAACCACACGCCACGGAACAGTGTACACGCTGAGTGCGAACATAAGCTTTTACCCGCGCATGTATGGCGTCGAGATGCTACCGAACTATACGCACCGCTCCGCAGCCTCCGTGTATTTTCCAGCGGGTTCCGAGACGGAATTTCCTTGTAATTTTCGGAGCGATTTAACCCAAATTTCCCACCCGGCGGGACGAAGCAGGATGAGCTGTGCAGTGAACGGTGCGAGGTTTCAGCCACCGCACGCCATTTCATCTCGCACATCCCAGCCCTCGATTCAACCCGAGGGGGACGATGTCGAATAGCTAGCGGGCAGCTTCGGCACCCGTGCGAGCGTAACCGGCGCTCGAATACACTCGCAAAGGCAAATAAATAGTTCGGACAACGGAAGCTCGTTCGTTGTGCGCCTTTGTTTCTCCTTCCGGCATCACCATTAGGAAAATGAACGGTTAATTCCGTGTGAAATGTCTTGTTTCGCGTCCTTAGCTGCGAGGACGAATGGACTGTTATTAGTGGACTCGTAGTCAGGAGTTTCTTACGCGAGCGAAAAGTGGTGCAATTTTTGGCACCCCAAGTTTTTTTTGTCAAGATTTTTTGCATCTTTTAACGATTTTTTTTTTTTTGAGATTTTCATATACATATATTTTTTTTAATTGTTTTGATAAACCTCTTTAAAGGATTGAATTTATATAATTGAGTGTTCCCAGTGGTTAGATCGTTTCTTGGATAAACAGACAAATCTTGCGATACTATCGTCGGTCAGACAACGAAGATAACGCGCGGACAGGAAATTCGCCGTGTGGAGATATAACTGCGACGCTCGTGCCGCACCAGAAGGCGCACAAGCGTAGGCTCTGCGAGGGCGAGAGAACTCTAAGCCCGTTGGATTAGCCCTAACTAGAACAGCCGAGCTTTAACCACATCATTTTCCCTTGCGATAAGACCTCTCGGCTATCTGTCGCTGGTTGGTTGGCACCGGGGAGGCTCTTCGGGCCACCCCGAAAGGTAGCTCGTGGACGAATCGGAAGGGATTGCCATTGACTTAAACTCGATCGAGGGAGATAATGGAGATTAATTCCGTTGTCTTTAACTTTATGGGGTTATAAGCGTGCTGTTCGACTGCCGGCCACAGAATATTTTCTACATTGGCAATGCGGCATTTTTTTTGCTTTCAATATCTTCGAAGATCGTCATGAAATTTTAGAAACATTGGACGAATACTGAAACATCGGGAAGAAAGTTTGTCGACCAGAATTTCATTTTTAACTTTAAACAATAAAAATTCCAAGACAACGTAAGAGCTTAAAAATTGAAATAATATTATTTCTGAACGGGAATGTGGCTTGGCAGATCAAGGGTCAAATCCTGCCACAGCAGTTGTGTTCATATAGCTGCGCTAGTGTCCTTATAAACCCTCCGTAAATTGACCGCAAGAGAAAGAAAAGAAAAACGGGAAGTTAACAAAAAAAAAAAAAAAACATCAGCTTTTGAAGAGGTCAGGCTTTGAAAATTGTTGGTGGTTTGCTGAGAAGTCAGCAGTGGAGGTTGATGGGATGGGCGAAGGGAGCGAAGAGGATTCAGTCCGATCGAGAAGTACTTGTCCCACGGGTCCTTTGATCAGTGTCCCGAGCTATTGTCGTCGACGACAGTTATCTCCTCCTCTCATCCTCCCGCGTCCTATTTCTCGTCTTTTGCCTCTTTCTCCCCGTCTGTAGGCGCTTGCCGATGCTCTCATTCCCCGCACCACTCGATTGATCGATCGTCATGGAAATAACTATATCTTCGATGCAACCCGGAGAAACGCTCTCGTGACTCTGTACACCAACGAGATTTTTCTCATTGTATCCAAAGCTCTGCGGCGGTCTTTGTTGAGAATTACAGCAGTTAGATTTTTACATCTCGATGTGGTATGACGTCGAGTTTCCAGCCACAAAATACTCATATCGGTGAGTAATCGGTGAGTATCTGTGAGTATCTGTTAGTATCGGTTTGAATACAAGCGTGAGTATCTGTTAGTATCGGTTTGAGTGCGAGCGTGGGTATCTGTGAGTATCTGTAAGAATCGGTGTGAAGGTCCAATCGGCGTGAACTCTATTATTATGGAGATGTACACGTAGCATTATAGATAAGAGGTCATTGATAGTTGAAGTCGCGAGTCGCAGGGACCGTCGTCAGCTCGCCTCCTCGGATCGCGAAACCGTTGCCGGGATTTGTACACGAGAACGAACTTTGCATAAAGCAAAAGCGGCAGTTTCAGCGTTTCTCACCGCCGGGAACCCCGCAGATCCGAACGCGGCCACGCCGGGACTTGATATTCAGCGGTCTTCGGAGGAATATGCTGCTTGAGCAATAAACGCGCACTCCCGGGGACGAGAGCGGCGGCGAAGAGAACAATCTTCAATCCAGCTTTTGCTCCCACCCCGCCGTGCGCCGAGTCCCGCGACGAAGCTCGAATGAGAATGGCTCGAGCCAGCACGTCGCCAACGGGGATGAAAGAGGAGCAAAAAAAAAAGAAAGATCGAAGCTAGTCGCGAAAGAAGAAAAACCTCGGGGAAAAGGGGGAGGTGCGAGAAAAATAATACAAAAAAAATGGGTGAGAAATATATGAGAGGAGAAAATGTATCCGGCACCCAGTTGAAATTCATATGCCTGGTACGAAAGCCTCCCCCCCCCCCCCCCCCCCCCCCCCCCCAGAGAGAGAGTTCCTTATCCTATAAGGGGCGTCTTTTCTTTACGCCGCGGTGGATGCGGCTCAACTGCGTCCGTAGCCTCGGCCGTTTTTCGTTAACCGAAGGATGGCTGCGGAGGGAGGAAAGCGGAGGAGAGAAGACGTGAGAGACGCACGTCTCGCTGCACACAACACCGAGAACCGGTGCAGGAGAACAGAGAATGACAGTATAGAGTAGCGAGTTTCTAAGATTCCGCGGTAAGGCCGTTCGCGCGGGAGAGCCACGCCACTTCGCGGGAGCGTACGAATCTGAATTTATTCTTATTTAAAATGGAAAAGTTTCGCATCCGAGCGTGTCCCGGCGTTCTGCGGATGCTGCGCGCAGATCTCGTCGCTGGAGCTTTCAGCGGGGGCGAGGCGCGAGCTTTATCCTCGCGGGGAGCGAACGCGCTCTACGTTCGACGTCGTAACACGTAATTCAGTTTGTTCGGCAACGAGGAACGAAAATATCGAACGGGGAAAAGAGAAACGACGGCGAATCGTGCGTAAGAAGCGAAAGCTACTCTGCTCTCGTCTCGGAGCGCGAGCGAGAAACTTGCGGACTCTTCTACTTCAACTCTCCCCGAACCGACGGAGCGGAGTTTTCTTACAACATCGGGAGTCTTCTTCGTCTTCGTCAGTTATTGTGCCGCGGGTGTAAAGTACGAATGGGCGTTACGGAGAAACGCAAATCGGAAAGTCTTGCCGACAAGTTTCAGCGAGAGTTACTCTATAGGTATAGTTTGATGTGGAAATGAGTGTAAGGCTGGATACGTGATTAGGTGAATATATGGAGGCGGTACTTTCGGAGGAAAAAGTATCGAGTTTCCTCACGAAGTACGCCGCTGGATGGAAGTTAGCGTTACAGTTTTTTTTTCTTTTTTTTTACGAACTGCCGTTCTGAAGCGTTACGGGAATAAAAGATATATTTTCCGATGGAAAACGTTTTTTTGCTTTGTATTATTTAACTAGGGAGTGAGGTTGGAAAAATAATGGAATACTGGAAAGAATTTGACATTATAGAGATGTACTTTTCGAGATCTAAACACGGACTTGGGAATCTATGAATTAAATGAAAATTGCACGAAATCTTGAGAGAATCGTCGACGTTGTTGTTAAATTTCATTTCATCTTTTTTTTTTAAATATTTTTTTCAATAAAATGTATCATGGAAGAAACAAATGCCGACGGATAATGATTATTTTTCAATCGCCTCGGTTAAATGAAAAAGAATAAGTACGGAGGCGGTTGGTAAGTAATTCGGCTCACACCCTCGTTGTTTTCCCGTTGGAGTCTGGATGTAGTACAAGACAGGACGTTTCCGTGCAAGATCTTGGAAAGCGGCGCTCACCGGACGGCTTCTCGTGCGTCTCGGTCTTTTACCTGTACAAGGGATGCTGCGTGCCCGGCGAGGAGCCGGTCTTCATTCGCTCGGGTTGCCGCCCGTCCACTCGCTGGAACGAAGTAACTCGAGAGCTTATGTTTCTCGCCCGCGGGACAGTTACCTAACGCGGATGAGGCATGCGACCCGTGGGAAATCTTACGGTGGCACGATTGGATGAACACACAGGCGTACTTGAGACTTTAAGTTTAAAAATTGATGTACAGTACGGTATACGACGCTGGCTCTCAGGACCTATCCGCACTTCGGAAACTGCACTTTATCTCCCTGTGTCTTTCAGGTCGCGCGGGAAAACCGCGACGAACCGGATTACAAATTAGCTCTTTCGCTTCGATTGAAACATCGCTCATCTTGCATTATTATGAATTATTGTGAATAATTGTGAATTATTGTGAATTATTCTGAATTATTATCGTTCTTTATCAATTTTTATGAGTTGCGATCATGAAATGAGCATAGTCTCATTTTCGAAGTAGTTTCGAGTTCAAAATTGATTTACTCTCATCGATCAGTCCTGAGAGGAAAAACTGATCATTCGTACCGAAGATATTATTTTGAAACTTCGCCAACGCGTCAAACCCGCCTTCTTTTTCGAGCGACGAAACAAAACAATGATCGCCAATTACCTTCATAAAAACCAAATTTAAAAAAATTAAACTGTTCAAAAAATTTTGTTTAAATCTCCAGATCAAACCGACAAAAAAAAGTTAATCCTGACTGACCTCGGAAATCGATCCATCATCCTCGATCACGCTTTCCAGCCGTTCGAGACCCTTTGATCTCAAAAAAGTTTGCCACCCGATTAATCAAAAGCTCCATTGAGTGGCCAAAAGTTGATAAATATAAAATCGTTAAATATTCGCCGGGCCGAATCGTCGATAAAAAGTTTGCCGGAACGAGCTTTAAAACCATCAGGACTTGTTAGTTGCAATAACAGCGCGCGGCCAATCCGATGTGATAACCGGGAAACCCGGGAGCGGTGTTACCGTATATCATTTGGGAAAACAAACCGGATTTGCGGACGGTGGTCATGGCGCAAGCGTTGTGACAAAAATTTGTCTCGCGTACCCTCGCCCGGTTATACGATTGCACATATTACCGAAAGGTATAACACGTTTAAGGCGGTGTAATTTTGATTCGGTGCCCAGATTACGCCTGGTTAGCGCGCTGATACGCCCGGGCGCGACGGGAACAGCCACGCGCTGGTTGGGCGCGGTATGTCCTCGATCGAAACAGTTTATCGTTATAGCGTCGCCGGAGCCCTACCAAAATATGTGGCACCTGCGGGACAAGAGGAGGACGCAGGACGAGGGAGGCACGGGGTGTAGTGTTCGGCCACAAATTTAATCCCAGCCTCGCATAGTCCGACTCGTATTTCTCGCGCTATAACATTCCCGGCGATTGTTCAATTTATCGTGTCCTCGTAAATTATTGCCGCTCATGATTTATTTTTCTCCCATTTTTGTTTTTTTTTTCCATAATTTATTTGTTTATTTTTTCCAGATGCGAAGCTTGTCTAGACAACGTTTTTAACAATTGTTTACAATGCTGTCGTTTCTTAAATACTGAAATTTTCCAAATTTACAAAAAAGTTGATCAGCCGAAGTTTGATGAAATTTTGATTTTCAGTTTTCAGGTAGTCAGGTAGAATGATTTTAGTGTTTTTTTTTAAATTAGGCATACGAGTACTGCACAAAAAATGTCGAACAATTGTCGAAAATCGTGAAATTAGTAATTCGGCACTATGTCGCGAAGTATTCTCAAGGGTGATGAAAGATCAATGGAAAATGTTCAAAGTCGCGCCACTCGAGGTCCGAAGTGTAAGGGTCCTCGAGTGAAAGATCTCGAAAAGATTCCGCCGGTAAAAGAACGTTCCGCAAAGAAGTCTCATTGTGTGACCGAGCATCGTCCAATATAATAGTTTTCCGGGAGTTTCACTTCTTTGCCTCCGGGAGCTTATTGTCTTTTACTTATTCCCGCCGACACCCTTCAATCCATAAGCTATTGAACTCAATCGCCCTTCTTACGGCAAAAACGTCGAGGCGCTCCACTCGTCTCCCGCATCGTCGCTGGGACGCCGGAGTGGTATCGACTTATTTGTCCTTAGAGAGGGTGAAAAGCGGCCGAGGAGATACACAATGACAAACGGAAAGGAGGCGAGTCGGGTCAGAAGTACCCGGTGTTCGTTGAGTGCCAAAGTCAAGCAAGTAGATAAAAGCGATTTCGAATGCCAGCTCAGTCAGACAATGGATAAGTAGATGAGGCTGAATCGAGCATCCTTTCGATATAGCCACTCATCTTTAGAAGACTGCAGACTCGGATGCTCCGAGACACTTTTGAATTCTAAAGTAGGTAAGACAAAACGCCGGATACTTCTGCGGGAAGTCTCACCTTCTTACTTTTATTCCTGAAGGTAATTTTCTCGGCTATGCGTTGTTAGATGGGCTAGGGCGAAAAATTGTATGGGGTAGAACGGGTGATGGTGATTACGAGGCAATAGAAATCATCCTTCCTTAAATTAATGGCCTTTGGTTACGTGATTTACAAATATCGAAATTGGGACTTGTAACTAACTTTGGGACAAAGTCATCGACCATTGATTCATTACTGTATCGACTTTAATGCAGACTTTAGGAGGGACACTAATTTCTGCCTGCGTTTCGCAGCTTGTATTTTGCGACTTATAGAATTTATCAACGATGCTATGCTCGTGACGAAATGAAAAATGAAAACCAAGACCTTTGATCATCTTGTGGCAGACACTTCATGGTTCTCTTTGATCTCGGATTTATTAGCAAAAGTTTGTTTTTCGTGAACATATTCGACTTGTCCATCGGGTGATCCCCATTACCCATTCGTCCCTGATAACGAAATGTTCAGGCTAAAAATATTGTATTTTGCATCGCATTACGTAAACATTACGGAAAACTCTACCATCATGTATATGAAATATTTTTTCCCGTGCCGGATGGAAAATTATGAATTACGCATGACATAACGAGGAAAAGCTCGTCCAGTACAGCGGGCGAATACCTCGTTATAAATAATTGTGGGATTCGAATTTTTTAAAAATGCGAGAAAAAAAACCAAAAAATTATTTCGTACACAATTAACACACAACGCGCAGCCGAACGCATTAATGGAACGTAATAAACGTAATGGAACAAAAGAGTTGCAATTCGTGTAAAAAAAATAAATAACGTTAACAACAACGAATGGCGGTCGGTGGCAGCTTTTCGGCAGTCCTTCGTTTAAATATTCGCTATGTGCACGACCTACACAAGCTCGCCGGACGAGTGTACATTGCGTATACATGCAAAGAGCTGGGTGTGCAAGTTGGGTCGGAGCTGGCCGGTAGACGGCGCTGATAGAATGCATGTACACGGCAATACACGCTCAACTGAAAGCTCTGTGTAAGTCACGCACATAGCGAATACTACCCGATGCACTCAACATTTCACTGTCTGTTTCGAGGACCGTTCCCGAACATTCCGCGTGTTTAATTTTCTATTACATAATTGTCCATTCGATTTCGGGTGAATTTTAGTTATGCAGCTTAAAATCCAATATGGGATAAATGGATCGGTTTTTATCGAATCGAACGAGAACGGTACGAACAAGTCTGCAGAATTTTTTTTCATCGGAAGTGCTGTTCATGAATTCCTGGACGATCTGAATAGGGCCGCTGTAGGAAAATTGACTAGGCATTCATGAACAGCCGTGTACGAAGTACAAAATACAATTCATAAGAAAAAAAGTTGAAAATAGAAATTTTCAATATAGCTTTCTCATAAAATCCCGAAATTGAAATTTTCAACATTCAAAGCATTTTCTGTATTTAAAAAATACCGAAAATTCTTTCTAATATGAGAAGCTTCGCAAATAAAGAAACTATATATGAAAGCGATGTGAAAAATTCAATTTCTAACGTTTATAAGAAAACGATGCGAAAATTAATATTTTGAACTACTGTGAGGAAGCGACATGAAAATTTCAATAATAACTTTTTTCATTGCATCGTCTGTCAAGAAAAATAAGAAATTCCAAGGAAATTCCAAAGAGAAAACGCGAAACGTTTATCGAGCGAGATTCGTGGGCATAAAGCGAAGTGGCGATAAAAGTTTTTTCGGGGATGAACGACGACAATTAAGGGTGACGAACGATTATCGCTGACGCGGATAACCGTGAGGCGATAGCCGCGGGCGAGTCGAATAAATAAGGTCGAAGGTCTGCGAGAAACGGCAAGGGGGTAAAAAAGACCGGATGCGAGAACCGGGCGGTATGTGTTATTCGATCCGACGCCCCTATCCGAGTGAGCACACTCGAGTTGAGTAGAAACGTTCGAGAGGATGGACGAAGGATAATACGTTAGACTGTGCTCAGCGTTCAGACTGCACCTGCTGCCGGCCTCGAAAGAGAGTATAAACTTTGGTACAGCACTAGTGGTAGCGGCTCATCCTGCTTGCAACTCTATTCCAAGAAAATCCAAGCAGCTCGATTTTACGAAATCCTGTACTTCAACCCTCCCAGTCCAGACAGACGGAGCGGAGAGTCCGACTCTCCGCAGCTTTATCCACTGCGGAATAATTCATGTCGCTATTCGAGAACGACGGTTCGTCTCTTGTGGCGATCGACAGATTTTGATCGATGAAGGGAAATAGAGGAAGGTCGACGAACGGGGAAAGGAGCGAGAGACAGTGGAAAGTGCTAGTATTAAAAACCTGACCTAATGTCACATCGTACCAAAATTTATCGGTGGAACCTGCTCGAGTCCCAAAATAGTATATCGCTGTTTCAGATCCGATTCGGCGAAAATTCAACCATTAGATATATTAACCCATCGAGTGGAATAAATTCTGTTCCATGAGCTGCAATATGGTGACCTTTTTTCCCCCGGAAAAAAAATCCCTGACTTTTCCCTGACCAATAAAAAATGTTCCCTGACCCAACTGAAAAATAGTAAAATAATAAAATAGTATCGGGAGGGAAATACGAGCGCCCGTGATGGGGTATCATCCGAAAAATCGTAGAAAATTTTCGGTCGGTAGGTAACAACGAGCGACGTATCGAACTGTTATAATCCGAAGCGTTCGACTAAGAGGGTTTGGGGTTTCTGGCGGTGTTCCAAAAAAGCGGACACACGTTAACACCGTATAACTTATATCTCTCGTGCAACGCATCGGGAAAGGGTTGGATTGGGCAGAGGTGGGGGGGGGGGGGGGGGGGGGGGGCTGAGGGAGTGTGCGCGCATATCCGGTTTCCACGAGGGTCGCGTTTACCGCAACCGCAGTGGATTCCACATGCCGAGGGCATCGCCTCGGACCATCGGGGGTTATTCGAGCATTGTTCGAGCCCGCGAAGGTTCAAAGAGGGGGAAGAGGGATGCGAAAAGCGCGCCCCCCTCGGAGGTCGGCTTAATGGCTCGGGGCAACCGCACAGAGTCCACCAAAAAATATGGATAGAAACTCTAACGAGAAGCTCTCCTATCCGTCCCGGCTTGTGGCGCAGGAGCAAATCGAACTCCGCGTCTTGCGGCTTCGCAATAGATTTTTCACGTTGATCCGTACTTGGCTGCCACACCCGTCCAGCGGACATTCGTCTTGTTCGCGCCGTTGGAACTTTCCTTCGGTCGTCGCCCGATCGAAAAACTTTGCCGTTCGGGCAACCCGAGAATCTGGGTTCTCGTTTCGTCTCTACGTATTTTTCCATTTTTTTTTTTTTTTTTTAATGCTTTTCATTGGTTTTATATTCTTTTTTTTATTACTTTTTTTTCAAGCCGCAAGATGGCTTCGCGAGGTTCGCAAGGTTTCCCTTCAAGTTTGGAGAGGCGGAGGTGAAATTAAATTAACGGGAAAGGAAAATCTTGGAATGTATCGCTGTGTGTACAGCAAAGTACACACAAGTACAGTAACCGCAGAGGCGTTCTTGTTTATACAATGATTGGCGTTTTACGGAGCGAAGTAAAAATATCGAATATCTACACTTCCGTGTCCATCCATAATTCACTCTGTTCATATTAAATTTATATAATTTATGCGGAGTTCGATAACGGGCTCTCTGTGGCAACGAAATTAGAAGCCTTTTTCAATATATGTTTATAAATTTTTTTTTTTTGTTTTTAGAAAGAAAAAAAATGTGGAAGAATGCGATGGAAATTCGACCGATGGGGTTTTCTCGCGTGGAACAAAGAGCGATAAAAAAATTAATCGATAGAGAAATTCGCAGAGGAGCGAGACTACGATAAGGAGGAAAATATTTTGTTGCTTTATGCAAAATATCATAATTAAGCCTTTGAGAGGTTTGAAAAAAAGAAAATCGAAAAAAAATCCCAAAGGGAAGTTCGAGTCCTCCGAGCGTTGCGTACAAATTTAGTAATTATTCGTCGAGCCGTTTGAACGTTACGTCTCTTTGATCACGCAGCAGAGACAAACTACTGTGCGTCAAAGGTAAACAAAATTTGGTATTTTTTCAAATTTTCTCCAATTTCAAACGGTTTTTTCTTTTTTGTTCTATGTTAAACCCTATTTTCCATTTTCTACGTTTGTCCGAACATCTCCAATTATCGCTAAATATTATAGAGACTGATACTGTTTCTTTTGCTTTTTGTTGAATTTTTTTTTTTTTATGGCCCGCGACTCTCCCATTTACACCGCAGCGAAGCTAATAATAAATATAAAAGTGTCGAGAGACATATGTACTGTTAGGTATAACATGAACCGTGCACGGGAGCGCGGGCAAAAAAGAAGTGGAGCATAGTTGCTGCGAACTCACTCGGTGTCCACGGCTTTCCACTGGCGAACCGAGTCCGCGGCGAATCCCGCAAACTCGTCGTACTCGAATCACCACGATTCTTTTTCGTCTGTTTTCTCTCCTTCGCGCGGACTCCGGGTCAAGAAAAACTTTCCCACTCGCTCCAATACTCAAGGCGAACCGTCCGCATTGCACGTGCAACGATAATGGACAATAAAGATAAAAGCGTAACTTTGTCACGAGTCGAGTGGTGTGGCCGGACATGAGTGAATTAGGGTAGAAAATTATTAGCGATAATTTATGAAAAAAAAAATTATCACAAAAGCTAATAAATAATTCATAAAAAAATAATAAATAATTCCTGAAAGAAACGAATAAATTATTTAAAAATATGTTACTAAAAAAAAGACCCAAGAAGATTTGGTCGAATTATTTTTGGAGCTGAGAAGTACATCTAAAAAAAAGTTTTTTTTTGCAGCAAGAAAAATATCGCTCGCGGCGTCGAGTTTCGCTGTAAAGTGAGACTGGATCACTGAGGTTCTCGTTATTTTTCTTCTTTCCCGTGAATATATAATTCCGGGCACAAGAAATCCTCGCGGTGCAGGATTTTTTAATGCACGCGTGAAAATAAATCTCTCCTGGTTTTACTTGAAAGCTGGATATGCAAAATCTTCAAGGGACTCGGACGGTCATCGAGAGAACTAAAAATTCCAAACTTTCGAAAACTCGATCGAATCAGAGTCCCCATAATAAAATAATGAAAAAACAAAAATCCAGCAGCGTCAGCCTGCTTCATCCGCTGCCGCATGTTTTACAACGATCATTGTTCAGAAATCGATCAATTACATAAAATAAGTAAATGAGTTAATAAGTAAATAGCATAAAAAAAACCGTAAAATGAATTTAACATCATAACATTCAGCATCAAAGCTTTTTTTCCCGGACTTCCTGCACACGCAAATTATTTTATTAATTAGTTTAACAGACGCGATTTACACATTATTCGCATCGCATAACATGTTTTGCATCTTGTCCGATAATCAATTACGTACTCGTATCCCCTTAATCCTGTCGTCCGCAAGGTCACACGTGCCCTACACGTGTACCAGTGTGCAAGGTACACACAGCGGCGTTACGAGAGCCAAGGGTGGGTGATTCGTAAGCCCGCGTGATGGATCGAACGTACCGAGCGTCGAGGGGGTTTCGCTATTTTCGGGTGTGCCTCGCGAACGAATCGATACCTATGGAAGTAAATAGTTGCGCACTAAATACTCTGCTGTTAATGCGACACGGTTGGAGTGACGAGCCAAAGTGCACGAGCAACGCTGAGAAATACACACTGTTCGAGTTTAACTCGTCGAGTATTTGCAAAATGCGGTCTCTGTGCCGATGCTTTTGCCGCGGGAGTTCTCGCGGTGCCTCAGTCGATAAAGTAGAGCCGGAACTCTCATCGTCGAACAACTAACTCGCTTGAACCACCCCTCCCCCCCCCCCCCCCAACCTCCCATCCGCCTCCCTTCGCGGAGCGGTGTTTGTCAAACGGCCAGCGATGGAGAGACCATCGTACACTTACCGACCGAGCGGGAGAGAGAGTGTTCGAAGAGAGGGAATGGAGATCGTACGCCCGAACGCGTGCACCACCCTTGGCGGTTTCAACTTGATAGGATTTCCCAGATACTTCCCTCAACTATTATACTACTCAATTGAAACTATCGTACCGGCTACTGCGACGTTAAACGTATATATGCACAGCTTTGTATGACTATGCTTGATTGCAAAGTTATCAACTCGCGCGACCTGTCACTGCTCCTCTCAAATGGGGGGGGGGGGGGGGTGAATGGAATTGATTATGGCGTGTGCATCGTGTTATTCGCCGAATTGAGTTTCTTTCGTCCTGCCGAAAAGGACATCAAAAAAGAGTTTTAAGAGTATGCAAATTAGCGCGGTCGGTAACAAAAACTGTAAAAAACTTTTTTCAGGAACGTTGGGGTGTAGATAGAAAGGATAAATCTCATCGCAATGGGATATCACATGAGCACTCGACGAGACTTTTCTTCTGAGCGTGGAAAGAGTTGATTACAGTTTTTGATACCGACCGAGCCCGGCTCGGACTAGGAGGAAGATGTTTCGCTTATTAATAACAAAAAAAATGCTGATGCTCTAATGCTTGGATGCTCCTGAAACTCGTTAGGCCAAAGGAAATAGGATTCCCTTGCAGGGTTGTTAGACCCGCAGTGTAATCCTATTCTCGTTTGACGTCAAAATTTCGGCGCCATCGAAGAAAATAGCATTACAGCTTTTATTACCGGTCGAGCCCGGAACGGTGGTGTGGAGGGCACATGACTTTCACCTTGAGCATACATGAAACACTTCCCTTCCCGCCCTCCCCTCATACTCGGTCGGTACGGAAAACTTCAATCAACTTTTTTTCACAGACGCTGCCTTGCCAAAGGGAAATGAAGTCTCATCGAAAGCTGACACGACATACGCTTTCAATGAGACGTCAATTTCGACCGTACAAGCCACAACCCGTGACAAAAGTTGATTAGTTTTTACTACCGACCGTGGTGGCACGCATACACTGATAAATAATTACATAGCCAGAGTGACCATGGGGACTTTCTACTGTAAAATATATTTCCTAAAGGAACATCTATGCTTTATAGTTAGGACAATAATCGCAAATTATATCAAGCATCATTATAGTTTAACCAAATAAATATCTTATAACAGAAACTAAACGTATCGACGTTCCCTTAGATTTTCATCGAGCATTTTTTAAACATGATTGGAGTGCTCACCGCTCAAGAAGTAAATAACCGTTCGGCGGAAAATTGTTATCAAGTCACGAATAACGCAAGAGAATTAATTTTGGGAGTTGAAGTGTAAGCGAAGATCTAATAACGATAATGGTTTGTCGACGGGTACATCCGCGAAAGTACAAACCCCCCCCCCCCCCCGTATTCTTGTGCATGGTTTGCGCAAATATATACGCGACAGTATAGCGATATCTTACTTTACCCGGAGATTTAATCTGTACAAGCGCCCGAGCGCGAGCGGAGAGAAAAGCTCACTCGACCTCTCGCTGCACCCTATGCCCGACTCCATATACCCCTTACCATCTACGGTTACCCTCTCTGTGCGCTATACTTTACTCCTTCTGTTGCTTCCCTTTAACGGATGTGCCGCTCTTGCCTTTCCGTCGAGACAATGCGAAATTTATTTTCCAGATTGCGAAAGCGGACTAACGTGCACCTCCCATTCCAACCGCCCCTCCGCCCATTAGCATATCTGAGTTCGATGGACGACAGAAAGATGGACGTGGGAGTGACGGCAAAAACCGGCAATTTCCCAGATAGAGGATAATTTATGTGATCGCACCGCAGGGCAAAACCTCCTGGATTCTTTTTCCCATCACGCTGTTGTACACTTTACCTCGTAGATTTCCATCGCTGCTGGCAAATAAGAAACGAGCGGACTATCCTCCAGTTATAACATTTGACGATATTTCAAAATGATAACGAATAATCCTCATCGACTTTATGCTGAGATTTATTTATTTTTATTTATTTATTTACTTACTTATGGGAAATGTAATAGTTATTCGTTATTATTCGATCGCTTATGTACTTTATTATTCATTATTACTTTTGAAATACATGGGCGAATTATTTTTTTAACGTTCCCCCACGTGCGAGGATTTGAAAACTCTGTGTCTGCGTGGCGCTGGACGGAAATGCGGTGCGGCCCCATGATCTGATTTTTTTCCACCGAGGTTTATTTCGAGGATTGCCAGAGGCTGAAATATGCTGGTCGGTGCTTGAATGCTGAAGGTGGACGGGGAGCGGAATGAACTGGCGAGCACACCACAATTTCGTTCTGTCCAGAGGGTATTTCTAATTATCCGTCGTATTTTTCGAGGCACAATTTTACCCTCACACACAGCATGCGACCATCCGTTAAGCCGAACAGGTAGATCTTTATCGGAAACCTTTTTTTTGTTCGTGCATTCTCTTCGCATGAACTCTGTTTAGGGTGAAAGTGGGGAACATGGACCGGTCCACATATAATTGATTTACGTGTTAATCGAGGTGGGCCATATTCACCACTTTTACCCTACTTCTTATTTAACCTCGAGCTTTTTCTCGCCTCCCCGTGAACTCTTGATCTACCTATTCAGCTGGATTCTACAGCTTTAACGAGACTTGATGCATGGCTCAGTTAATAATATTTCATGCAATTCGCGGCAGTTTTTTTTTTTAATTCGCGACTGGGTAAGGAAAAGTCCGTACGTTTGAAAAACCGTCTTATAAAATTGGATACAATACGCAATAAAAAAAGAAAGAAGTTAAAACATTTTTTTGTAAGAATATTAAGATACACAAGTCGTAATGATTGTCGATCGTTTTTGGAGTACATATTCTCTACGTTTAACCGAGAAGAAAAAACACAACTTATACCGTGTATTACTCGTCATTAATTTATCCTCAAAAGCTTAAAAATGGTTAATATTACATTTTAATAATATTAAATTTAACGTTTCACCGAACAAATAGGACACGATCAGGGAGTTATTTTTGTATGTCTAAAAGGCATTACCATTTTAAACGGTTTCATTTAGTCCCGTGCAGACATTCCGTTTTCACTGAAACAACATTTTTACCGAACTGACCTGAAGAAAAAAAAAAAATTCCTCCACCAATAAAAAGACCGCAAGCTTGTCTCTAACATGCTTTCCTGCCGGTCTCCGGATTACTCCGCTGCGGTAATAAACATCCAATAATGCCGTCCCGAGAAATCCTCAAAAATGGGAAACACTGTACGAAAGATATCCGACCGCGCGCAGCCGTCCGGGAGAATCTCCTTAAGATACTCCTTGCAAATAGTGTTCACTGCACATAAGTTTCAGAGAAATGAGAGGGAATTGCAAACACTTTTCGATGGTGTAAAAATCTGAAAAATATCAGGCATATCAATGGTGCCGAAAATATTCATTTGGCACAATAATTATTTCAAAATGTTATTAACAAATTGATGACAAATCAAACAGTTCAACAAATGTCCCGGAAACGTGACTTTTCTTTAAATGAAAGTGATTCGACTATTTTTCCAAATGTGTATGGATTGCTTCAAATTTTCTTATCAGATATAAAAAAAAAAAAAAATTCAAAGAGAATTTAAAAATCTGACAATATCGTACGTATTTACAAGTGAATGAATCATTTTTATTTTAAAAAACGTTAGGTTTCCGAAAGATGTGTTGATCAATTTGATTTTACATCAATTTGTTGATAACACTTTGGAATCATTATGCAAACTTAATCTTTTCAACACCTTTAATATGCCTGATTTTTTTCAGATTTTTATACCATCCAGAAGTGTTTGCAATTCCCTCTCATTTCTCTGAAACTTATGCGAAGTGAACACTATTCGCAAGGACGACCGTAAGATCGCGAACCCCTCCCGAGTCGCCCCAGCAAATAAACATCCTCCAAACTTGGGACTTTATTATCGTCACTTATTTCCATAGTTCCCGATATTTTCACGGCAAATAATGCAGTATATTGCAGTACACAGGTATATATAGCTCCATATAAGCTATGCACGAGACCAGACTGAGATATTTTATATGTAAGGTAAGAGGGCAGAGAGTTGCGGGATCGCCCACTGTGGGCTACGACATACTGGAGAAGTTTTCGTGGCTGAGTCGGTTGTGCGCGCTGTCGTCCCCCTCGGAAAAATAGGCTATATTAGACTCCGGAAACAACCTTCCCGGATTCCCCCTCCCCTCTTCAACTCCCCCCCCCCCCCAACCCCCCACCGCGCCGGTCCACCCTTCCATATAGAAACCATTTTTATTCTCATAATACCGTACTTTCCGCGGCCACATATCGTCGAGGAAAATTCTTTTTTTTTTTATTTTTCTTTTTCTTTCTTTCTTCTTTTTCCACCGAAGGTCCCGGGGCGAACGAACGATGAGAGCCCAACGGCCGGCGAAGCGGCAGCGGCATAACGCAGCATTATAGAGCGGAGGGACGATATCCGGCAAGCGATTTATCAAAGTCGAATATTCGCTTATGGGCGAATTCTTCACTGGTCCCTCAGGTCTGTTTCTCTCAGGAGAACGAATTACCGTTGTACAGCTGAGGTATGGATGTGTCCTCGTGTCATGCTCTAACAGATGGAGGACGATGTTGGACACGCGAAACGAGATCGTCGGACCTTATTCGCGGTTGGATTAAACGAGCGGAGGGAAAAAAAAATTGGTCGCTTTGAGGAACTGAAAAAATAAAGAAGGAAGGAAGGAAGGATACAAACAAACGTGAAACCCCAGTCAGCATTTATCGCATGTATCGCAAGTACATGCGATACAGCCTCAAAACAACGAATTACGCAAATTTCAGTTAGAGATTTTCTATAATATATTTTGCGGTAAATTTTGACCGTTTCTATCTTATGAAATTTGGACATTTTTTTGCGTTACGAAAACAGGTCCAAAGTAATTTGCACATGGTCACCTCATTTATTACAATTTTGCACATAGCCTCCTCTACGAGGTAGCCAACATCTATCAAGAAACTTTCTCGTGGAGAAAGTTATGAACAAAATTATAAGAAATAAGGAAGCCATGTGCAAAATATTTTACACCTTTTTCGAAGGAAGAATTTCACCGAAATAAAAATCTGTGAAAGTTCAATCGATTGCGTCGGATTTGGAATGGCACGATCGGTTGAGTTTTTCGCAACATTAACCGTTTGAAACGCGATATCTCTATCGCCCTTGTCAAAGCTACTGTAACCCATAAAGGACTCGACAGAACGTTGCAAAAATTTTCTACAATATTGAATGCTTCAATACGTGAGTTTCAGATTACTCTTTTTATTTATTTTTTTCCCCTTATTTTTCAAAGGACTCTATCAATCCCTTTTAACTTCGAATTAACGTTTTCCAGTCATGGAAAACCGTCCATCTACGGGAACGAGGTACTCTTCAAACTGCTCGACCAAACCCTGCCAAAAAAATTAGCACGGTCGTTCAACCCATTCTGCAAGGTCCAAGCGTTTTTAAACCCGTCCTTTCCCGGAGGATCAATAACCGCTTATTTTATGCAAAACATCGTAAAAAACCGAGAGCAAAAAAAAACTCGCATGTCCCAAAGCATTCCTTATCTTCCGCGAATGAATTAATGAAAATTCTCATCAGGACCCGCGCCGAGGGCACAAAGGGACGAACCGAAACGTTGTGCGACAGTGAATACTCCAGGACGGCGTGTGGCATGGAAAGGAATAACATTTCCACAAAAAATGTTTTAAAAAAGCGTAAAAATAAAAGTAAAAACAAAGCAGAAAAGTTTATGACCGCGTCTTCTGGTTGTGTCCAGCGCGGCCGTGTGGTCTGATCGTCTGTTTTCGTTTGACAGTCACCCTACGAGAATTCCTATAGATCCACGCTACCGGGAGAACGCAAGTGAGAAGAGAGGATGAGACGTTTTCCGTACAAGCCCTCCCGTGCTGCAGGACCAAAAAAGAGACCCATCCCATCCCGGCCTCTCGTATTCGTCGTTGAGCACACAAAAAGGTCCTTTTTCCCCGGATACACACAGGATCAGCCATGGAGAACACGTGGAAACACCCACCGCACACGAACACACCTGTGTGGGTTTCCGTGAGTAAAAGCATATCCAACCCGGTCTCCTGGCGGGTTATACTTTGGGGATTCCGTGGCGAACGTTGCCACTGGCCATTCGTGTGTACAACTTCCGTACTTTGGCTCTCGGCGGTGTCACGAAAGGGAGACGAAGAAAGAAGCAAAAAAAAAAAGACAAAAAAAGGAGGAATAAAAAAATGAGGAAAAAAAAATATTGCGAAGAAGAAAAAGAAAAAGCTGCAGCTTTTAGTGCGCCTCGGGGAATATACAAGAAAAGCGAGAGGAAGAGGAAGAAGAAGTAGAAGTGGAGTAACTCGAGGCAAACAAGGTAGCCGTAGGAACGCGGAAAAAGTATGAAAGGAGAGAGCGGGTGAAGGACAGAAATAGATACAGATAGGAAGAAAAGAGTCGAACGGGGGGGGGGGGGGGGGGGGAGGGATGTGACGTTGGAAAGAACGAGCTAAGAGGAAGAAAGTTTTAAAAACGTCGCGGGGTGGCCAGGAAGACCAAACCACCGGAATGAAAATTGCACAGTGCTTCGCTGTTTCGGGACAAGCTGTCGTGAGTTTTGGACTTCCTAATGAGAGCCTTCTGCTTCTCGAGGACAAATTCCGATACCTTGTTTCGATTGAGTAGTGATGGTGAAGACATTTTTTTCTTTTTTTAAATCTGCATCTCACCCGTTAAATTTTAGGGGCTGGAAAAATGTATTCGAGATAAATTTCGATTGTTCGATAATTCGGAGAATTTTTTTTTTTAAGTTTCGGACTCCTTGGAGCTAGATTGAACGTGTCAATTTATTATTCACCGCGATAGCTGTGCATCATGTACTTTTAAGTCTCCCGCCCGAGCATCCGCTATAAGAAGTGCAATCCAAATTTAAAAAAAAGAAAATTAGAACCAGCAAGATCGAAAAAGTTGTTGCTGGTCCTAAACTTCCATGCACCCACGTGAATACCGAAAATGGTCCCCAAAACATTTAGTTTTTTGACTCCCGACCAACCATCCGCAATAGCGAGTCCAATCCTCTACAAGAAAAAGACGATTAGGACCAGCAAGATCGAAAAAGTTGTTGCTACACCTAAGCTTCAACGCACCAACGTGGATACCGAAAATGTTCCCTAAAACATTTAGTTTTTCACTCTCGACCAAGCGTCCGCTATAGCGAGTCCAATACTTTATAAAAAAGAAGATTAGGACCAGCAAGATCGAAAAAGTTGTTACCTACACTTGCCCGTACGTGGATACCGGAAAATGGTTCTCAAAACGTTTAGTTTTTTTTGGATCGTCACGCACGCCCGGCAAGAAGTACCAAGTGATAAATCCCGTGGGCGACCCGACGACCGGGATTCCCTGCAGCGTTTTGGTCTGGTTACCACTGCAGAACCCTGGAGTGTAAGGGCGGGAGAATGAAGGGGGTAGGGGGGGGGGGGGGGGGGGGGGGGGGGGGGAGAGGGGGGTTGAGGAAGAGACGTGCAGGAGTCACAGTGGAGACCGAATGAGAAAACGAGGCGGAGAGATAGAGACGAACAGGGCTAACTCTCGAGCGACGAAATATTACCTTGTTCCCCGCGAAGAAGGATATCCCCGAATAATTTCGTGACGTACGAGCAGGCGGTCTCTCTCCCAGTCGCGCTACCCCATGGCTCTCTCCGGGAGCGCTCGAGGACTTCGTGCCCTGTACCGGGAACACTGCGAAGTGTCCCAGATAACGTTGCGATCACGTACGGAAACTACGAGGAGCGAGGGGGAGGCTAAAATGGACCACCCACACATTTCCTCGAATCCAAACGTGGCCATACATAGATCGTCCGGATACACAGATGAATGCCCCGCTCGGTACGGAGGCTTTCCGGGTACTTCCGGTCAGCAATTCGCGGCCGGCGGTTGGGCGTCCACCTCGTCCATGGCTCGAATTATGGTCCGCTCGAATTAAGTCGATAAATTTAAATAATCAGTCCTCGCACGCACCGAATCGCTCCAATTTGGCAAACACCGTATATCTCTCGCGAATAACAAACCAGGCGAGAATTAAAAAATTTTAAATCAACGCGTTTGCAGATACGACTCTTCTGCAGTATTACGATTTTCTGTTCACGTGTATGTGTGTTTTTTTTTTAACTTTCTCATCCATTTATTCATCGAATTTGGTTAATTTTGCATTTTCCTTCGTCGAGTCGTTATGAACGTTGTTTTCATTTGGGAATTTATCATTATCCCTAGCTCGCGTTTCTTACTGGTCAGTTTTTTGTTTGGTAAATGTTGTTGTTGTTATTAGTTATTTATTTATTTATTTGGGGGGAAGGGGGGGGGGGGGGGGGGGTGGTTGTGGATAACTTTTTGTTTAGCTTTGAGTGTTCTGTTTGGGTTACCGGCATTGTCGGTAATTGTCGTTGAGTCACCCGGACGAGGGAAGGTGAGAAACGCTGTGCTCCACGAGCTACTCTCGCCCTTCGCGAAACCTCGGTAATTTAATTAATGTTTGTTGCTTCGAGTAGCGTGTACCCAACGACAACTAGCCGCTCGCATCCAAGTTCGATGCTTCCGAAAATTCAAGCTGTAACTACCGACCACGAAGGGGAGTTCGTACTAACGATCGCTGTGGAATCTCGAGAGATGGAGAGAGAGAGAGAAGTTATAAACCGATTCGGAATCAAATGTAATTTGAGGAGGGAGAGTCGTCGACTCGCCGCTCTCCGAACAACAATTAATTCAAAATGTTAACTATGGCAACGAAGTCGTTAGACATAAATATCTATCAACGATTCGTCCAACAAAGTGCGATCAATCATAAAGTGAAATCTGAACCGTCGGTTCAGATTTTATGATTTCATAGTTCAGATTTCATGATTTCACGGTTCAGATTTTAGTACAGAAAGAAGAGTCGGAAAAAAATGTGCCATACTTCAGACAAAAAAAAAACACCGGCAAGGTCGTAGGAACGAAACCGAAAACAAAACATTAAAAATAATCACTAAATCGTATCAGACGCAAGAAAAATAACGTTCTAAAAAATATTCGAAATCACGAAATTTAAATGGACGCAGCGAAGTCATCGAATCGATCTTCCTGATCGAAGAAGTATCGAAAAAGTAATAATAATTCGCAAGCGACTTAAAGAATTAAAAAAAAAAACAACTCGAGTAAAACGTGTCGTAGAAACGAAACTTTGAAAAAAAAAAAAAAAAAAGGAATTTAACAAAAAGTTAAGAATTATGAAGTTATTTGCCTTTGAAGGACTTCCAACTCTAAGTTTCAAGGGAAATTACCGCTAGCCGTGCTTATCCGGTGAGGGGGTTGTGAAAAAATGTCTTGATAGATTGCCCAACTACCGCCACGTCCCCCTTCTTTCTTTTCGTTCACCTTCGAAGACGAAAGATAAAAAAAAGTAAAAGATAAAATAAATTTAAAAAAACTATAATACGACGGAAGGAGATAGCGCCAACTCGATAATTTAAGTGATTTATAATACGACTCTTTCGCAAAGTTTTCCATGTTTTTCATTTATTTGTCGTTTTTTTCCCGCCTCTCTTTTTTTACCTCATCATCGAGAAGTATCAACGAAGCTTCAAAGAAAGATGGATGATCGCGGAGGGCTTTCTGCATCGCCCGGCGCTCTCTCGTCCGTCCAAAGTTTAAGAAGTAGCCTCCGCGGTGAAAACCCCGATGTTAACGCCCGGTCGGTCTTTCCCTTCGTGTTACATTATACGCACTGAAAGTATTATACAACCCCCTCCCCGCTCCGCGCGGCTCCTCAAACTTTTCGAAATTCATGCTCCCGGCTGTTATCGCACGGCTCTCATGACTTTATTAAAATGTATACGTATCCGGCAGCGTTAATACCAGCTCGTCACGTCGGAGCGTTAATATTTACAATTCGACTCACCGGTTCTTCGGCGCTGCGCAGTCACATCTCACGCCACCGTCGACCCACAAAAACTTTTCTTCCACAAAACTTCTCTCCGTCGGTCGTTCAGTGTCATTTAATAATCCATCGACTCTTCGCTCTGTCGAACACTGCCGTCGTTGCGAATTATCACATGTCACACCGTCGCCCGACAACGAAACTGTAAGAAAATTTAAAAAAAGATAATAACAATATAGGCGTTAAAAAAATGAATAAAAAAGAATAATGATGTATGAGTTAAAAAAATGAAAATAAAAAATGGTTATGATTTGCGAGTTAAAAAAATTATAACAATGATGCGCGAGTCAAAAATAACAAAAAATGAAATCGGAAGAGACAATATTCACGCACGCCCCGAACCGACCCGCGGCACTTTACGACCTAACTTTCCGGTTTGCTTTAGTCCGATAAAATTTACCTCGCCTCGGCGATCCCCGCGTCACAGATGCGACGAGAGATTAATGGATATTATTTTATTATTCAACAGTCCCTTAAAAACGGTTTAAAAAATAAGAACATCCAAATAAAAACGGAGCGTTTGGACTTCGTCTTCGACCATAAAATGAGTCGCTCATAGCGCCGATGCTTCCCTTCTCATTCCATAGTTTTTTATATTATAAAAAAAAATAGTGATTTACTTTCTAAAAAGTTTAAATTTTTTTTTTTTTTTTTGCTCCTTTTCCGCAGATTTTTTTTTTTTACATCTATCGTCGAAGGGAACGAGACGAGCACCTCTCGGAGACCGTGCGCGCCGAGGACCGGGCGGTGACAGAATCCGCACACAGTTTGTCCCGCTTTACTATTTTTTATATTAAAAAAAAAAAATTATGTTTTATTCTGCGGACAATTTTTCAATTTTTTTTAACAAATTTTGTTCGTCCGTGGTTTTTTTTTTTTAATTTATTGTAGGAAGGAACGGGACGAGCACCTCTCGGAGACCGTGCGCGCCGAGGAACGGGCGGTGACTGAATCCGTGCAGCGTCCGTCTCGCTCGCGGGGCTCGTCTCACCCTCACGCAGACTCACGGAAGTTCGGCTGTTCGGCTCGGGACCGGCTCACACTCCGCTCACTAATACTGTTCGGTGTGGCTCTCCTCTTCTCTTCACCGGCGGCATCTTCGCCTTTCTCCGTTACTCCCGGGGCTACTCTTATTCGCGGCAGCCGCGGCACAACCACCGGGCCAGCCCCGGCTCTCTTTGTCGCATGTGCGCGACCCTCTCCGTCCTCTCCTCTGCGTGCCCCCTTCCAACCCTCGTTCTTCGACGCTCCCTCGTCATTTTCCTCTCTCCCCGAGGTTTCGCCTCTTTCGCTTTTCCTCACGGCCCGCTTCCTCGCACGGGAAATTCACTTGTTTTCGCTCCCTTGCCCGGTGGGGTAAAATGGAACGCGAGGACGCGGGATATTCAATGAAATAACCTAGTCTTTTTGGGAGAGATCGTCCGCATGTTTCGACTGACGGAACGGAAAAAGACATTTTTTTTAGGAGATTCTTGAAAACCGAATGTAAATCCATTAAAAAACAATATTGCTTTGAAGTAAACTGAACGTAAAATAGCTTCTCCTCACTTTCAACTCGTCTACCTCGCATTTCCTAGCACTAGAAATTCACTTTTTCTCGCTCCCCTGCCCGATGCTCGCGCCGGAGGCAAGTGGGGTAAAATGGAACACGGCAAGGTCTCCGAATTTTCAATGAAATAACATAGTCTTTTTGGGATGGTGCGCGCGCACGTTATAACCGGCGGACCGGAAAAATGCAATTTTTTGGGGGATTATTGAAAACCGGAAGTAAGTCGGTAAAAAAGGGAAAATTAGCTTCGACGAAAACTAAACGTAATGTAGCGTTTCATTACGTTCGTCACTTTCCTCACAAAATTATTCAAACTGTATCCATATTTCTACGCTTTCGTGTGATTTTTAGTTCAAAAAATCTTCCTCATAACAATATATTGTTTATAAAAATTATTCTCATAAAAAAAAATTTCTAAACGATTTTTTTCATTTAATTTCATACAACAAAGCTGCGCCAAAGATATCCTATGTTTTTTCACGTGCCCACGTTTCGTTTCGCCTCGACCACTTCTCTCTATCTCTTATTCCCTCCCCGCTCTCGCCTTCCCTCAGAGGACTCGAGCATTAACGCTTTTCGCGTTCGCCGAGTTACCTACGTCTTCGTCCCGAGCACTGAGCTTTCCACTTCTCCCACACACACACACACACACATACACATACAGGACCAGCTCCACGGAGAGACCACATTCTATCGCATCGTCTTTGTCGCTCTCGGCACACCAGACCACAAAGACGCCCGTTTAGAGGCTCGCCCAGCATCGCTGTTCTCCAACTCTCTCTCCGTTCTCTCCCTGCAACCTTCCCATCCTTTCCCGCGCTTTTCTCTCGCTTTCGCCCTCCCCGCTCGCTATAGCGGCGATTTTCTCGTGACCACCTCCCTCGCCCAACCTGCCGCTCTCTCGCTCTCTCTCTCTATACCTCCATACCTCCGGCTTCCGCCCGAGCGCGAGCATCCGAACGGGCCAACCGGAGTGCCACGCCTCTGTACTTCCGTGTGTATAAGTGCACCGGAGGGCGCAAGGTGTGCAGCGACGGCAAAAGCATGCCGTATGCAATCGCGGAACGGCTCAACCCTCCGGCAGCAACCGGTCCCTGGCGTTACGGCTCAGGATTTTTTTTTTTTTAAACGCTCACACTGGCGATTATTCTTCTACCCTTTCGGAAATTAAATCTCGACGTTCTTTTATTTTTTACCCTAAATTTTTTTTTTTATGCATCTTTTTCTCTTCTCGGCAAAGGAAGCTTTGTGTTTTCGGAGCATTGGAACAACAATCGGTCGGTAAGCAAAACTCTAATTAATTTTTTTCGATTATCCTGAACTGGGCCGTCAAAAGCACATTGTTACGTGGAGCGGGATTCGATATCAGCTTCATGTAACAATCCGCTCTCGACCGTAAATTTTAGGCAGCAGTGAAAAGAAAATTAATTACAGTTTTCTTTACCGACCGAGGCCTCGAAGACCAATTATCTTATTGCGCACTATTTTTACACTTGTAGTTTTTATTTTTTATCTTTTAATTTATCTTCCTTTTCGTTTCTACGAGGACGTTCTCACGACCGGATTATATATCACAAGGTTGGCAAACATCAAGATTGGGCCAATTAGTCTCCGTTTGTGGAACAGGAGAGTCGCGAAGTGGTTGAAATTTTGCGATCGGGGAAGCGTGTCCTCGTGCGTGCTGCGCGGGACGCGAGTGCCTGGATTACCGGAGCGTGAATTTCGCGGTGCACCGGAAACCTTAACGGGCTGTGTAGGGATGCGCGCAGCCCGCGTGTCTCTTCGCCTCCGCCCGGCCGCAATCGTCGCGTCGCCCTGCGCCGTTATAGAACCTGCGCAATTCTGCATGTGTCGCACCTAATGCACTTAATGCACTCGGAACGAGGGCGGAACACCGTTCCCACGATCCTCGCCGGGACTACCGAAAATTTCATGCTATCGCCGCACCGCACGTTTTTGGTCGCAACATCTTCGTGAAGCTCACACTTGTTTTTACCTCCGTAACCGAACGCGGCGCGGTGCTTTTCCGCTTGGTTTTATTTCATTACGTGCAACAGCTTTCTTCTTCACTTTCTCTTGTCACGTTACACGGACGTGAGGAGACAAAGTATTTTGGCATAAAAAGGAACAAAAAAATTGGACGGCAGATTAATAAGTAAGTGAGTAAAAATATAAAGTAAATAAGAAGAAAAATAACACAATATGCTACAAGGGAGGAAAGTGCGTTTTTTCACACAGTGTGAAGTTTTGCGTCCGAGCGAAGCGACGACAAAAATTCACACGAAGTGAAAATGCACTCGTCCCGAGTGGAATATACAATTTTTTTCTGACTATGCTAAAAAGTGGCCGTGTCTTATGCCTGCAACGGTACCTAAATACAAGAAGCCATTTTCCCCCCAAAAAAAAAAAAAAAAAAGCAACATAAATTCTCGAATTGCCAATAAAATCCATGCTTTATCTGCCCCCTGACTTCATCGACGCTTCAAATATCTCGGAGCTTTCACCTGACGACGACAACGTCGTCGAGCTCTTTCCTATCTCGGCTTTTCCCATCTCGTTCGTTTCTCCCATCCAGAATTCTCAATTTTCTCCCCGTACACATATCTCCCTCCTCGGTGTCCTCTCGCCTCTTCACCTCCGACTCGCGCATCCCTCTCCATCCATTCTCCGCTCTCGCTCGTGTGCATTGCGCCGGCATCAGCCGGAACTCCGGTTGAGATCCGAGTCATTTCCAATTTCAGCGTACGTACAATTCTGCGAGGTCCTTCGCTCCGCGCGCGCGGCGCACAACGGAGCCGAGCGAGCCGCATTGTAAAAGGCGGAATACGTTGCGGCGCTTCTCTCTCTCCGTAATTCTCGCATTCGGTACCGCCGTCGAGACAGGCCTGGCCTCCTCTTTATTACTTTTCGATGCCGAGGAAGGTACGAAGTTGGTCGGCTCTCGTCGGAACGGAACGGACGATCGGGCCGTCCTGTCGACATCCTCGAACCGTTCCCTTCCGCCCTTTCACGCAACACTGTGTGAACCGTGTGCTCGCGTTGTAGGGCGGAAATATCTCGGACTCTGGCGCAGAGCTTCGGGATTAAACCGAATCGGTACAGCGGCGGGAAATTCCTCTAGCCACGGAAAACAATGGACAATTAATGCACGCTATTCCTGAGAGCGCGGCGAGGGATTCCGCTGCACGCGAGATAGGAGACTACGCTCTCCGCGATTTCATCGGTAAGAACGACAGTTCAGTCATTGGCAACACCCAACGATTATTGCTGATCCTGCCAAAATTTATTATTGTGCGTTTTAATTATTAATGCTTCGTGCAGAGAGTATCGAGTGTCTGTAATTTTATGAAAAATAAGTTGAGAAATAACAAAGAGAATCTCGGGATGAAGGACTCATGTCGATATGTATAATTATCGTTAACTAGTATATGAATATGGATAAATGAATAATTCCAGTCCGGTACATTAAATTTCATACGATTTTTTTTCCGACGAACTATGTTGGGACAGAAAGTATTGAAATGTTGAAAAAGCCTCCTATTGTATTATTCGAATATTGTTTTGCTTTTTTGCATTCTAGAAAATGGCAAAACATTTTTTAAACAATACACTAGGAGGCTTTTTTTTAATTTCAACACTTTCTGTCCCAACATAGTTCGCACGTGACGGGAAGTTAAAAAAAATACTTCAAGGTCTTGAAGCGACTGGCTTGTTACTCAGTGCCTCTCGCGACCGAAGCGTAGCTCTGAAATTGCCGATTGGAATTGGAGGGAGCTGACCGGATCTTGCGTATTTCCACCCTTTCGATTCGAAGTACAAAGAAGCTATTGGCGAGGGTTGAAATTGCGTTTTCGTATGAAACACAATCGTGGTACGGAGGCATGCCAATGGCTGGCTATCGGGCTTATCTTAAAGGGCCAATCGCTGTACGGTTTATCGTATAATATACTGGACGGGATGAGAATATATAGTATGGCAGAGGTACGAACACGCGAGTATGCTGGCCGTTCCAAGCTCTTCACAAAGGCTCGAATACCTCTTCGCTAAAATTCTTACCGAAGATACCCGATGCTGATAGATTCTCGATAACGCTGTTACGTTCCACGTAAGCTATATATAAAGCAAAATATATATAGATGTATGTATGTGTGTGTATATATATATTTATAGAAGATAATGGGTACTCTATTCTAAAGCTTGATTGTACGAGAATCCTGGAACGGGAAGGTACGACCTAGGGGAGAGCGGGGCAAAATGGGAGTGGGGCAAAACGGGACAATGGGACAAAACTCAATTTTCCAATAACTTCTGGACGGTGGCGATGATGGTAACTGGGGCAGAACGGTGTTGAAAATCCGGATGCATCGTTAGGACAAAATGGGGCATCGAAAAATTATTGGAAAACTGAGTTTTACCCCCGCTGTCCCGTTTTGCCCCACTGTCCCATTTTTCCCTGCTCTCTCCTATAGGAACTATAACGCTTGGCCGTCTTTCGGAGTGGAGAGAAAAACTTTACCGATGAATCTCGCAGTGAAAGCCTTGTATTGTTTTTCCTGTTTCTTTTTTCTTCAACATCGGCTAAGGAGTAATTCCATTCGCTAGTAAATTTGATCGAAGCAAATTGAATGTGCGTATTTGCTGTATGATCATCGATACTTTTTCGATGTGCGTGTGTGCGCGCGTGTGTGTTTTCTTTTTTTTTACTGCTGTGGCGGTCACGGTTCTGATTGAAATAAATACAGAAAATGGCCGCAGGTAACTCTGCTAGTATTTTATTTCTAAGTTGACCAGTATTTTTTTCGGGGCAGAATTTTTTTTCTGATAAATATTCAAAAGGAATAATCGTATGAAGAAATTCGAGCAAGCTACAACGCGTTTACATCTTCCGGATCGGAGAGAAAAACTTTACCGGTGAATCTCGAAGCGACAGCCTTCGATTTTTTTTTCAATTTTGCCTGAGGAGATATTCCATCCGCTAGTAAATTTTATCGAAGTAAATTGGATTTGCGTTTTTGCCGTATGGTTATCGATACGTTTTCTCCCCCATGTGTGAGTGCTTTTTTTTATTGCCGTTCGAAACTCGTGACGTTCACAGTTCTGATTGAAATAAATATAGAAAATATCCGAAGATAACTTCGACTGTGATCTACGTCGAGGATTGTTTGCGGTTTACATTCAATCGAAAGGATGTCTCTAAGATTGCTTCTAGCGGTAGTAGTAAAAGTGTATTTAGTGACAATAACAGTTGGTCCATACAATCTCCGATACATCTCACTATATTGTTGCCAAGTCGCTTTCATTGACATTGACAATCGGCTTTCGACCGGACTCCTTCAACCCAATGTTTTCACTATATTCAGGTGGATGAATTGAGTAATTTTGCTTCCTTAGTTTATTAAACTTATCGCTGTATTTTTTTTCGATATCCTCAGCGTCTTGACCTCGACTGGTAGATAAGTTTTCCAAGAACGCGCGTTAAAAGGCATCGCGTATAGAAATATTCGAGAAGATTGTCTTCGGCCCGGACGTATTATACAGTTTGTCCACGGTATATGTTTATTGGAAGGATACCATGAAATATCGAAGTTTCTACCGGTTCCGCTCGTAAAGTACACGCGTACAGGCACACACGCGCCGCCCGAGGTGCCTGTTGTACCCGGAGAGGACCCGCCTTTCAGGTTCCGAGTATAAACCTCCAATTTTCCCCGCTTCTTCGATGGCCAGAGATAGTGCCCAATTTTCAAAATCGCAGCCTTTCACATGCGGATCGACGGGTGAGGAGTGCACAACCGGGGTGATACAGTCCTCGCATTTTCAGAGGGCTGGCTCACTCGACCCTCCGTCTCGTCGGAATACCGCCGCTGCTTTTCCTTCTCGTGTACACCTCCTCCTTCTCCTATGGCAGTTACGTGCCAAGCTTCCCAACGAGCCTCCAGTTCGACGCGACTGGATTTTTCTCTCCTCCGCATCAACTCTTTCATCCAAACCTTCCGCTATACATGTATATTATATATAACCACTACAACGACTGACTAAAGCCGTCTCTACTTTCAAGTTTGGTTACAACCGACCAGAAAACGTTTCCACTCTAATTGAAACTACTTATGTAATACTCGATGCGTGCAGCAGCGTGAAAACTCTTGCTCACGCTTTTTTTTGTTCAAAAACAGTAACAAACTTTTTTGCACGGGTGGTGCCATACACGATTTACCTGAAACTTATATTGTGATCGCACGTCACCCATCTAAAAGGTTGATTACAGTTTTTGGTACCGACCGTGGTATCGCGCGTAGTCTAAACACCACACATACGGCGCAGTTGCGAGCATGTCTGATCCAATGGTGCTTCCTGCACCGGAACAATGCTTTTAACTTTACCGACGTTACCACGAATAATTTAAGCATCGTTTTTTTTCAGCACTGTTACATGTCTCGCCACTATGTCGAAGAGCTGCCCGCTTTACGGTAAAGTCACGTTTAAGTCACCAGTGACCTCTTCGCACCGTCATTAGGAATTTAATCGTGGCCGGGGCTGAAATATTAAATGCTCGGAATGAGTACGGACGCAAAGTGCCGCCGAGGATCTCACGTCGACGAGTGAGCTCAAAATGCTCTTGTCGGAAAGCAAGTTTCACGTTCGCGCGCGATTATCGAGAAGCAACGGGATGCGCTTTTGGTCGTGGCAAACGGCGTCGACGAGTATCTTCGCGGATACGACGACGACGGGGATCTCCAATATTCATGCACCGGGTAACGCGTATCGCCAACGTGTATCAAACCGGTGGAAAAGCATGAATATTCAGGGATTCCGGGCAAGCGTATGTAATCTTGGTAGCGGGACATACCAATTTCAAATCTGGGTATCAAGCCTCCGTGTCGCGGGGCGGACCGCGACACGACGCGTTACACGCAGTGATACAGATACGAGAATGGAGAGGAGAGGACCGATGGCGCTCGATGGGAACGGCTGCGGAATGATGGTACTCTGTCACCGCGCGTTACTACCAAAGCCCTGATAAATATATGTAGTATATACATGCATATAGTATATAGTGTATACATACTGAGAAGCATGATCCGACATGCATAGCTGTGTATATCCGCGCTATTGTCAGAGTCGTAATTAAGATTCAAGGGATCGACGATTGAGGTTCGCATTGTACGAATAGTCCGGTCACAACTGAAGAAAAAATTACACCAAAATTTCGAAATTTTTGTAACCTCGCGGACGTTCGAAATAATACTTTATAATATTGGGTTTTTTTGTTGGTATTTTTTTGTGAAACTGAAAAAGCGATATTTCAAAATGTTCGCAGTACGAGCCTCATTTGACTGGCTAATGCGCGAGCCTCGACCGCCGCCCAGCTAATGGACCAGCGGAAGTACCTTAACATTTTTTTTATGTACTCTTTGGCGTAAATTTTATTGCAAAGTAAGTTACGAAAAAAGGGAAGAAAAAAAAATGGGAAGAAATACGGGACATACGCGAAGTTAATTGTGAAAGTGGAGAGGGGGGAGGGGGCGGTGGGACGTTTAGATAGAAAATTTAGAATACCGGCTGCCGTCGACCGACTTTGTTAGGTCGTGGCCCTGCACCCCTGAGCATTAAGGGTGTCACGAGCAAACGCGCATTTATCACGCGGATGTCCGTACAACCGGGAATATACTATACCGTAGTACTAGCTTCAACGAACTTGCGTAAATTTAATTCCCCCCCTTCCGGACCCCATCCCCCCCCCCCTCCCCCGCTCGGCCCTCTCGCCGCCACCCTTCGACTACCCTCTGGCCTCTGCCCTCTCTCTCTTTCCCTCATCCATCCTGGTACTTCTGTATGGAGCACAGTCGAGCATGTAGCACACAGCTTTATTCTCTTTTGCGAACACGGTCACGCGCGGCCCGACGTCAACGAAAACTCTATCTGTCTTGTACAATGAATCAACCGAGAGAGAGAGAGAGAGAGATAGAGAGAGAGAGAGAGAGAGAGAGAAAGAGAGAATCGTTGCCGAAAAAGTGGATAGAGCCGGAGTGATGTAAAAATTATTTCCAAGAATCACTGAACTACCGAATCGTCCGAACATCAACTTTTTCGAGTGTCTGTGGCAGCCTAACGATAATTAAAGCCTCGCCGACACGGACCTGCAATGCATTCCGAGAAAACATTTTCGTGAGCTGTTAAAAAAAAAAGTGAAACAGTTTTCTTTTTTTTTTTTTTAATCATAATATTTTTATGAAATGTTTTTTTTCTTTATTTTGATAAAATATTTTGTTGGAAAATGGC
The DNA here is from genome assembly GCA_933228735.2 of Amblyteles armatorius. NCBI lineage: Eukaryota > Metazoa > Arthropoda > Insecta > Hymenoptera > Ichneumonidae > Amblyteles > Amblyteles armatorius. The sequence continues at coordinate 21,147,625 of OW121688.1, forward strand.
GGAGTTTTTCAACCGTTAATGCAGAGTGGGAAATATGGAAATAAAATATGTATTTTTTTTTTATAGCATGGACCTTCTGAATGAGGAACGATATGAAACAATTTATTTTTTCTTTTTTCAAATCGGGGAAGTATTTAGTAAATTATTTGTTAAAAAAAAGAATCTAGGCAGAAATGTAAGCTATTAACTATTTTACTGACGGACGGTCTGCAAAATAAGCAAGTATTTTGTCATCGCCATTCGCTATCTGCTGCAGCAGGGTTGAGTTAAAAGTTGAAAATTTAAATGATTATGTCGCTTTCTCATAAAATTACAAAAGAAATTTTGAAATTGTTTCCAGCAACGAATTGATTCTATGCAATTTCAATGATTTCCAATAAACCCTCAAGTGGAAAAATTATCATATGTGAATACCCGAATTTAAACGTATTTGATCCGACACACTCCACATCGTAAAATAAAATGAAAGAATGATAAATAAACTAGGTGACCCGCTGCGAACATTGCGAAAAAGTTTGCCGGAATAAACGTTACAAAAGGTATGTGTATTTCCGTAACGACCTTACATTAAATTCAAATTTTATGCACAACTCATTATCCACCGGGCCGTATTAAATATACTTCGCTGAAGGCTGTCGGCTGGAAAATGCTTTCGGGGCTTCGACGGTAAAAAGCCCCGTTACTTGCAGAAGTACGTAGCGCGAGTGATGCATAGCCAAAAACAAAAGAATAAAACCTATTGTACAATAAATTCGTTACCGGCGAAAATTGCGTACGAAAACACACGATAAAATCCCGACGTATTTATCGTTCCTATAAAATAGTATTAAAAAAGCCACTTTCATTCCCTCCGTGACCCCTCGTCGTTTTCAATGGGTCGACGAGACGGGTAACGAAAATCAGAGCTTTCAAAAGCACGTGAATTCAGTGACCGTCAAATTCGGCTTTGTATAGCGTGTGTGCACATCGATGAGTTTCGTTTAAAAAAATATCATAAAAAAAAATGAAAAAATAATAACAATAATACTAAAAATAGGGAACGGGCGACACTCCATGTTCCGATGGGCAGCTGTAACGGAGATCATCGGTATCGTCATGGCAACGGGAGAGAAACTTCCGCCGTACACTTTGCCCGACAAAACCGAATCCGCGTGATTCGATAAGCCGGATACGCGGAAAAATTCAACCAGCCACGAACCATCTATCCGTTTCTCTGCCATTCCCGGCTGTATCGCTATTCAGCCACGTACGCATGCACCACGTAGTTCGAGATACTGCACTTTGATCGCTATTTTACACGAAGGGTGAAACGCTCTGACCGGGTTCAGCCTTGTTACGAAAGAAGTACGTGCAATATAAATTTATGGACTGAGAAAAAATTACATAATAAAAGCGACAATACTGACTTTTTACTATCAAACATAGTTCCCAGGGGGAACGTCTACATTTTTTAGTTACGACAATGACAAACGAAAATTCATATTCGATAAATCATAGTGCAAATAAAAAACCAATTGTTGATATTTAGTAGTACAAAACAAAATCAATTATATTGGAAATATCAAATTATAAAGGTTGATTTGACTCGGGTTTAACGAGTAACGGCGCTGTTTTGCGAATAAGTACTTCATGTGAGTTATAATTACTCTCGAAATGTTCGGTAGTTGTCTTTTCTAAATTTAATATTAAATTGTGAATTTCTATAAAATCCATAGCACCTTTCAAACCTTGCAAAAGTTCAGTGAACGCACTTTAACTTTTGTTCTGAACTGTCAGTATGGTTAGGTTTTCAAAAGAGCCCATGCATAAAACCTCATTTTCTGTATTAATTGTTTGGACAATTTATTCCGCCACCAATCATGAAACTTCGTAATCACATTGAAAAGGACTTTAACTACAATGTCACAAAAATTCAACCCCCAAAGTTCATAAAAATAGATTCGAAAGGACTACAGTAGAGCCCCGTTTATCGGAGGTACGGATAATCGTAGCGCGATGCTATTGCGCCTTAAAAAAAATTCTATCATTTAGCGCCCGCTATAGCCTTATCGATAATTAATTCCCGATCATCAGCTCTTCTAAAATTCCCCCACCGATATCTGTGTCTGAAACATTCCCACACGAGGAACACTTCGCGCTAAACAAGTGTCCCGTCGTCCGCGGGGCTCGAGTCACGACTCCACGGAGACGAGGCAGTCCGGAGGGTTCTCTTAGTGCATTGTGTATTCCGAGGGTGTAGTAGTACCAAGGCAGTTTATACAACGGAGGGGTTGCAGTGGCAACATACCAATTAGCCGTTTTGCATGGGACGACTATGTCGCTATATGCAGAAGCAGCGGTATGACGGTAGAATGCAAGTAGCAGAGGGAACTATGAGAGATGGCTCGGTCCGAGACCTTTTTTTCCCTCATCGGCAACACTAGAGCGAAGTGAAGGAGCTGAACTTGAGAAAACAATGGACGTAACGGGATCGTGAAAGAAACGCGGGATCGTTCCAAAAAGCGGCTTTTTTTCTCCTCCGTCAGAGAAGAGGGCAAAAATAAGATAATAAGTGATATAAGAAATTTATAAAAATTGAATTAAAAAGAAACGCCAAAGAAAATTGCTCGGGACGGCAACGAAGCCCGGAGGGTGGATGCCTACGCTGCGTGATAGATGCCACGATTCATAATGCCCTACGTTACCGGGTCACCGCGTGTACCATAATTTCACGATCCTAATTACATCAATGAACCGAGAGAGGGAGGACGGTGCGGTACGAAAGCCACGAATGGAAGGTGCGGAACTTTGAGCTATATCTATATAGGTGCAAGTAGTTATAACCCTGGTACGGCCCGACTCGGCGATGCAAGCCCGAGGCCACTCGATTTTCCTCTTAATATTCCTACACGTTTACGCTCAGCGTCGATGTGCAGTATTGTGGGTGTACTATTTGTAAACTTGTGTGGTAAATGTGGGTGTGTGTGTGTATAGATGGATATATATATATACACACACAAAGCTCCAGCCGAGCTGAAAAGGTTTTAAACAAGCCGAGGAAAAAAGGACGTCGCCGACGAGTTTAGGGTATGCGACAGGAGAATTATGTGGGGCTTGGACCTCTAATCCTCGGGGCTTGTTGGACCAATCTACGGGTATCGATCCCTCTCACGGGGATACTATACGAGGTCGGAGAACGAAAGCTCCTTGACTTTGAATTTTTAACGATTTTTCGCAAACAATGCTCCGCTGATGGTATTTCGAACGGAAGCTTATCCTCCAATTAATTTTTAATCGAAGTTCGGATCATCGGTTGAAAACTGGGATTTTTGTTTGTTTATTTTGAGGAGAACTTTTTTTCGAGCAATTGAGAGACAATTATTACGAGCTAGCGACTTCCAATTACGTGGGAATAAAAAGTTAATTTTAAAACGTCATGTAATTCAGGTGAAAATCTTCCTGTAAGAAAAGTTACGGGAAGATTCTTTTCTCATTCGACCTGTTAGTACAAAATTCACTTTGCGACGTTAAATTCTTAATGGAAATAAGATGAGCTGCAGGAACGAGCAGTCGACGTAATCGGAGACAAACGATTAGAAAGCTTTACGATTGGCGAAAGACAGAGACGAATAAAATAAAATATTGGAAAGTGACAAGAAGAACAGTTCGTCATCTTCGGAACAAAAAATAATTGAGAAGAAAGATCGAAAATTCAAAGTTGAGAAATTTGCAGCACAAAGAGTAACGAGTACTCGAAAGAAAAAAAATTGAAAGCTTGTTCCGAGTGCGCTGCTACAGCGAACGGTTACCGCGCGACGAATGCGATCGTTTGAATCGAATCGAGTGCCTGGATCGACGAGTGGAAACGTCGAGAGGCGATAAAGCATGAACGTAAAGGGGGTAATCATGGATGTTTTAATTACGCTGAATAAAGAAAAGAGAAAAACGAAAGGAAAGTAATAAAAAAAAGTAGAAACCTCATCCGCGCCATGAACGTCGTTGGATCTCTCACGGATGAGAGGCCGAGCGGGTCTGCAACGGGGCTTGCACGGTGCCCGCAGTATCAAACCGATATGCATATCTATGCAAATGCATCTCGAACGTACCTCGTACAGTGCCTCCCCCTCCGCCCTTCGCCGTCGGGTTACTCCGTTTCAAAGTCCGCGGGGTTTGCGAACCCTCCAACGGAAAATTGCACGACGCAAAATTTCCTGCCTCTTATTTATTTTACAATTTTTAAAAAAATTTCCTTAAAAATTGTTTCACGTATTATTATTATATTTACTTTCCTAACCCCCGACAGCAATAATTTTTCACATTTCGTTGAAATGTAGAAAAAACAAAAAACTTTGAGCGAAACATTTCTGAAACACGACGATGTAAGATTTTTGAGCGGCCAAAAAAATATTTCCAAAAAACATTGAGCGGCCAAAAAAATATTTCCAAAAAAATTTCGAAGCCTTTCGAAAATATTTACGCGCTATGTTGGCGCATTTTTAACGAAAAATCGACGTGAGAAAGAATACAACGAACGCGCGCGATACTCCATGCGACGATGAGTTACCAGGGCGGCGACGATGATATTGTTAAGCAAAGAGAGTCGCGAGCATTTTACTCGCGGCACTTCCGGTGGCTTATACCGTTATCTTAGACAGAAGATTATACGATGCATGTGATCGGATCAATCTACTTCACCGTTCGCTCTTATGGGGCGTAAGCCATCGTGTGTGGTAGCAAGTATTTGCGATGTACACGGAGATCGGGTTTACTATATTGGTGGTACGCAGAATGCGTGCGAAGCTTTACGAGCGTAAATTTTTTTTCTCCCCCTCGTCTCATTTCGCTCCCGCGACTCTCGACCGATATTAATATCCATTTTTAACCCCCTTTGATGTCGAATAAGGCGATAAATAATGCGCAGTAATATTTCAAGCTATAACAGGCCAAACAGTCCTGTCAATTAATTAATCGAACCAAGAAATTGACGACCGTGATTTTTATCATTTACGAGGCTGATGTAATAATTTTGTTTGTCGTCACAATCAAGATTAACTAACGGATACTTTGTGCGGACTGTTCGAGCCCCAAATGCGATAGCTCGACCAATCCCATTGCGCGGATTTGAATCGGACCAATGCGCATGCGCGTGGAGTTAACTAGACGTGCCGGAGAGCTCGATCAACAACACAAAAACGGCCACAGAAATAATCCTTAGATAGACAACCGGAAAATGGACTTACTTTTGTTGGAGCAACAGTTGCACAGAGCGAAATCGCGCCAGACGCGTACCGACAGAACTCCGAATATTCCAGGTAGCACGAATAACAGGCTTCCACTCACACGCGCACGAAGATCGCGACTGAGACTGCATGGCGTTGTCTCCTCCTCCCCCTCCTTCCTCCCTGTCGGCCGGTTCAAAATAGTAATGGCATCTGCAACGAGAGGTCTGAGGTTTTTATGGGTGACATACAGAGGTGCTTTCGATTTGGCGTTTTTCGTTGTTATAACGTTTGTTATTTGGTAAGAATTCGTACCAGAGAACGATCATGCACATGCGCAGTCACGTTATAACAACCGTTAGCGCCAAAGCACCTCTGTTCATCGAATGCGAAGCGTAGTTTAAGTCTGAAATCAGTAAGAAGTATTAGTAAGAAAATATTAGTAAGAAATATCAAAGCCGAATGAAATTTCTGTATAAAATCCCCCGATAGGTTTGCACACTCTAGTCAAAAAGTTTAATGATAGAACGATTATTGTGATAAATATAAAAGTCCCGATGAATACATGCATCGCCCTCACTATATTTATTCGCAGATACTAATTTCCCGGCTGCATTATCTCGCTCCTTACATTTATTCAACGTCGAACATTAACATTGCGATCTAACGCATATCGGCGGCTCAAGAACAAACGGGTCACGGAGCACGTTTGTTCCAAAAATCGAAACAAATCTCGTCTCTCCGACGCTTCACGTCGATGGAATGTTACGAACGATCGTAAAAATGGACTTACCTTATGTACAGCAACCGTACAGAGCGAAATCGTAGCGGACGCGTATCGACGGAACTTCGAATATTCTAGATAGGCACGGACTGCGCTCCAGCTTCCTCTCGCGAACGCACGAGAATCGCGACTGAGGCTGCATGGCGTCGCCGACCCCCCCTCCTGCCCTGCCAACCCGTTCAAAATAGTTATGGCATTTGCAACGAGAAGTTTGAGGTTTTTGTGCAAACTATCGAGTGGCAACGGCTGCGCCACATACTCCACTCTGAGAAAACCAGTCACGAGAATAACACTCGTCAGAGCGGCACAAAAATGTGGATATTCCACCGAGAGTAAGTCCAACGAACCGCGACATAACCTCCGCTCGTCAAACCCTCGACGTGCTCGGATAATTTTTTTTTCTTCTTTTCAAATATGGAAAATAACAACGCTACCGCGAGATGTTTCTCCGTGCGGTTTTTTTTCGCTCTCGACGGTCCACGCGTCGCCGAACTCGAGGAAGTGATTTTCAAAAATCTTCAGTCAAATTTTATGTCAGAAGAGCGAGAATTTCGTTGGTGAAAACTTATTCGATTGAAACAGTTGTTCGTATGGCAAGGGCGGAGAAGGGGAGTTCTTGATGAGTGTGAAAAAATTACACTTATAGGAGTCGGCATGCGAGACATTACACGAGTCGGAACTCCCCTTTCTACGCATGTGCCATTTGCACGATTATTTCTGACGAATTCATGAAAATCGGGCTGTTCCCTTTTAGGAAGTGTGCCGAAAGGCACTTTCACGCACTAGTGCGAAAAAAAAAGAATATCTTATTTGTACGCGTACATAGTATTTTTCCCATACGCAATGCGAAGGCAAGTACAGCATTTACACGAATCAGGATGCTCCTTTCTGCATACGTGCCATCCACACAATTTTTCTTAATGAATTGATAAAAATCATGCTTTTCATTTTTGGGAAGTATGTGCAGAAAGGTACTTTATTTCACTAGGGCGAGAAAAAGGGGCATATCGCGTTTGTACTCATGAGCAGAATTTTTTCGTTAGTAATTAGAAAAAGTTCCTTTCTGCACTCACTTCACAGGAATGGAAAGCAGGATTTTACATGCGTGCGTTAGGAAAAAAATATTTTACGCATGAATCATTGTAATCGTGGTTGATGCTTTTGTCATGGCTGTTTTTTCTTTTCTGTCCCCAGACAAGAGACCACAGATTGCAGGAAGCTTGACGAACATACAATCGGCGAGCGCGGCAACTGTCGGGTCGCTGACCAATGCTGTGGTGGATAAGGACAAGCAGCAGCAGCAGGACGAGTCCAGTCAGGAAGATGCGGAGGATCGGAAGCAAAGGGAACACCAGTGGAAAATGATGAAATACAGTCTGATATTCTGCGGCGTTTCCATAGGAGTCATGGGATCCATCGTGGTGTACGAACTCGCGAGGCCGATGGTCGATGAAAATGGCAACATCATCGAAGACGAATTTTCCAGCTTACCATATTTTTTGCAAATGTGGAAAAGACTGACCAGAGAATTGAATTATTATAAGAAGGTAAAAAGAAAAAACTGTGCAAAGTATGCAAAGATTTTGGCTTCCTCACAGAGAAAGTTGTTTGCGAAATTGTAATAAATGAGGAAGCCCTATGAAAATAGCCTTGCATGTTTTTTTTTTGTAAAAAAAATAAATGTTAGTTTTAGGCAATTTTAAGTACTCTGACATTAAAATCTCTTTTTTTAAATCAAAACAGCTTCCACTATGACGAAGCAAGGAAAAATTATATTATCTATACGGATGATAATTTCCTATTTTTTTATATGCATATATACATTTTTTTTTACAGTTTGTACAAGAGCCCAGCAGGGAGAAGCTCTTGCCGGATCCTCTGAAGCATCCCTACATGCAACCACCTTACACGCTCATCTTGGAGATGACCGATGTCCTCGTGCATCCAGATTGGACTGTAGGTTGAAGGTTCAAATAAAAATTTTAAAAACCCTAGCACATGTAAAACAAAATCGATTATTTTTACAGTACCAAACCGGTTGGAGGTTCAAGAAACGGCCGGGTGTAGATCAGTTTCTGGAGGCAGTAGCCCCGCCACAGTTTGAGACTGTTGTATACACTGCGGAGCAGGGAATGGTAACATTGAATTTCGCTGTTGCGCAGATCGCACAATTTGTGGTTTGGTAATACTCATCATGAATTACATTTCCAGACGGTATTTCCAATTCTCGATTCCTTGGATCCTCAAGGATGCATCATGTACAGACTGGTCAGAGACGCGACGCGGTTCGTCGACGGTCATCACGTGAAAGATCTCGACGCGCTCAATCGTGATCTCAGCAGGGTGAATATTCTCGAACATAAAAGAATATCTAATATATAATAGACAAAGTTCGGGAGCGACGAGTAACCGAAATTTCGATTCGAAAGGTAATAGTGGTCGATTGGAACGGCGAGAGTATCAAGATGAATCCGGAAAATGCGCTCAAAATACCGCGATGGACCGGCAACGACGACGACACGGCCCTCTACGATTTGGCCGCTTTTCTCAAAAGTAGGCAACGATTTCGCATTTCTGTATGAAAATTTCTTAAGCAAGGATCAATTGAGGATTAAATTTCTTTTTTTTTCGCAGCAATACTCGCAAGCAACGTCGAGGACGTCAGAGACGTGCTCAATTATTACAGACAATTCGACAATCCGCTAGAAGCGTTTAGAGAAAATCAACGGAAGCTTTTGGTAAATAATTTCAGAATTAAAAAAATCATTTTTAGCCGATGCGGTTCTAAGAAAAAGGGAAAAACATAGATCTTATTCTCACACTGCGCTTACACGTCAATAATCGTTGCACCGAATGCTGTAAATTTCAATACCAGAGCATAATTACAATTAGCCGTTACTAAAAAACCATCTTATATTGCAGCAACAAATGCAGGAGGATGAATCGCAAAAGGCCCAACGAGAAGGTAACCAAGTCTTGACATCCAAGTGGAAACCGTCTTTCTTAAGAAATCGTTGATCGTTACGGTAACAGAACAATTATCGTGTTTGTAAAATAAAGCGCAATGTTATATCATATTTTTCAATATGGCATTCGTTACTCTCACACTTCGAACGCAACACGGAAAATCTTTTTTTAATTTTTTTCCTTTAATCTGGATCGAGCATTCCTGAATTTATCATCGAAAATATATGTACAACTTGTAAAAAAATAAGCAATCCTTTTGGTTTCGTCCACGAGGAATCGTCAGTGAATTTATTAAATAACGACTTCGTCAGTCTCGAACGAAAATCCCGCTGCGTACGTTCACTTCTTCGTCGGCAAAGACTCCTACGGTATTTCCTCAGCGATATGAGTAAACTCCGGGCGTTAATGAGACACGCCGAACACTTCTTGAAATCTGCTTTTTTAAATCTGCTTTGTTCTTTAAAAATCCGAATGGAACCTTACCGAATTTATTAACAAAAATGTATGTACAACTTTAATGTCACAAAATAAGTAATTATTATTTGGATTCATTAAAAAACCACTTCCCCGATCTCGAGCTAAAATCCGGCCACATACGTCCGCTTCTTCGCCGGTGGCTTTCGCCCTTTGGTTTTTACTTTCACCGGTAAAAAATAAGATTCCTGAGGTATGTCCTCAGCGATATCAATAAACTCCGGGCGTTGTTGAGACACGCTGAACAGTTCTTGAGTGTTCACAGGCGTGCACGAGAGATCTGCTTCTTCTTGAGATTGCGGCGAATCTTTTTGACTGTCCATTTCCAACCAGTGCAAAACCTTCTGATGCGGCACCGTAGGTTGTACCAACGGCACGCTGTCCTCCGACACGTCCCACACAGCTAACAATTCCGGAGCCAATATATCTACGTATTGCGACAATTTTTCTAACGGCTGCTTCCACTTCGGTTCTACGAACGGTAAGTACGATGTGTCGTCGCGCTTGAGGATCAAATCTTCGTTCGTGAAATCTGAAACGGATAGTTATCTTTCATCGACTATTTTCAACAGCCTTGATGAACTTTGTGTGCGGAGTTCAACAAATCTCAAGTTAATAATTGTAATTAAAAAAAAAATCATACTTTCAAAGACGCGATGCATGTTCGATCTTCCGGTTATGACGAGAGGTCTGACGAGTCGATCCTGCATGAGAATTCGTTTTTCCCAAGCTTCCATGGCGTAGTACGCCTGGCAGTTGACCAGAGAATACTTGTCCAAAACTTCTGTGTGAGTGACGCACTGATAAAAAATATCACCTGTAACAATTCATCAAATTTTCAAATTCTTCAAATTTTGCGGTAACTTTTCACCGTTTGAATTTTATGTGATGTAGATATTGTTTAATATTATGAAAAGAGGTGTACAGTCTTTTTCTTACCAATTGAATTCTGGAGAAACAGCGTTAAATCGCCGTTCGCGTCGACAACCAACGAAGTTCCAACATTGGAGAGTTCCAATCTCTTTCTGAGTGAAGGATCCAAGCACTTCCCTTGCATCTGAGCTTCCTTCAGAGTTTCCAGAGCACTTGGTGGGTTGTAAGGTAAACTATAGGAATGAGGAGTGTCCCGACCGTCCCAGGTGTTCAATATTATTGCCGTTTCGCCGGCCAATTGACTCGACAGAGCGATAACTTCTTTTTCGCCCCTAAAAATTGTCCCAGAGTCAGTTGAGTAATCAATTTATCCCCAGGACTCGCGAGTTTTGGAAAATCTATAAATCTCTACCTCGAATGAACGGCGGCAAGAAGAGGTGCGCTCTTAAACTGATGAGTCCACTTCTGCTGCACGCACTCGTCGGGCGACGAGCGTCGATCGCACATTAGAAAACTGTGATACGAGCCTACGTAACTATGATTCTCGCTGATACTCGCGGCCTCCAAGCAAAGACTCTCGCAAGTTTCCAAAACTCCTTTGGGGCAAAGCGTCAAAACTGGATGCACGGAAGGTTCCTATAAAAAAAATTGTATAACATTTTTTTCTAATATTCAAAAAATAAAATAATTAAAAATTTAATGATCAGCCAGGGATGTCGACAAAGGCAGGAGTTCTTATCCGCAACTCACCCTCATATCGAGATAATGAACGCAACATCTATCCGCAAAAACTATGGTGTGCGGATCGGACTTTGCAAACCTAACGGTGCCCCATTTATCCTCCAGGACGTTAGTGACCTCGATGGCGCTCTTTCTTATACTCGTGCTGCAAAAAAAATGCAGAATAAATTTTGAACAAAATATTCGACAACTGGGCTCAACGATTTTTTACCCCGAAACAGCGTCCCACAGCGTGAGGGTTCGTTCAACGTCCATCGTGCAAAATTGGTTGTGATTTGTCTCATCCATATCCGCACTCACGTAGGGCAGTTTTGATTGTTGTTTGTGAACTTGCAGTATACAAAGTTCGTCACGACTCTCAATGATCAAGTGCAAAACGCACTGATTTCTGGACCTCGACAAAACCCGACCTGAAAGGAATTTTTTTTTTTTTTTCATGCAGTTTTTGATGGCTACTTAAATCGAAAAATATATAAAATTAAAAAATCACTTACAAGAATCGGCTTGACCGGTTGTTTTCAGCTCGTAAATCGTCTCGTCGAGCTCGCAGCTGGCGGCCTTTTGCAAGTTTGGTTTCCACAATGAATTTTCTCTGGACGTGGATGACGTCGCGACTGCGAACGTTACAGATACAAAAATATTTATATTTTGTACTATGCGTTTGCAAAATCAAATAAGTCTGTTGCGACGTACCCAGATCGCCCGCGTACGGGAAGATCAAAAGAGTCTCACCACCCACGTGTGCGGAAACCAGGGATCCGCCGGTGTAGTACCAATTGTATTTCTGAAAATCGGTACGACGAAAAATAAATCTATGAGTCTTAAAAAAAAATCATATTAACAGCATTCTCTAATTCGAAGCTCCACGACACGAGGTTGAACCGATTGTGAGCTACAAAAATATCGCCAAGGTAAAGTTACCAAATGAGTATCAAAATTTATCTCTACCCCTGTAAAGTAAGGATCAGGATCCATCTCTATCATGCCAGCCAAGTCCGCTATGTATCGCGGAAGCTTCGTTTGACTAACGCCATTGACGTTCTCCCATTCCACGTTCTTCTGGAAAGGCATTGCTGCGAAAACTGCAAAAAAAGTGAAATAACAATACGCGCAGTGTTCGCTACAGAGAGAAAAAAAGTGTTCACGGATTCTGTTTTGTGCAACAACCTTTGCTGTTTTTCTGATAATAATCCAAGATCCTAGCGACATCGTCGTTGATGTGCTTTTTCGTCGATATAAGTTGGAGCGCCGGATCACCCCTGTTAAGTACTGAAAAATCAATTAACAGTATTATTTACTCGCATCGATATTTATTCAATCGTCAATTAAGTTTTTTTTAATCCGATCAAAAACGAACATGATTTTTTCGAACCATCGGTCGGCAAGGTAGATCGCTTACCATTCTTGGATATTTTCACTGGCGGCAGCAGCGGCTTCGGTAAATCGCAGCTGTAAGGAAACTCCTCATACAATCTGATAGCATTGTCGGGATCCCAGCGATCGACGTGCGGCGATCTGTCGCCATTGAAGCCCGGTACCGAGCAATGCGAGTAGTGCGTCAGAAAGAAATGTTTCAGTTTTCCATGGATATTCATCTGGGCACGTTTGAACACTTTTGACGATAAATCATCCGTAAGATCCATTTTTAACCTTTTCCTCGGTTCTTAAGAATCGTTACTGTGCGAGACTGTAGAGCAACGTTGTTGTCTATCGTCATAAAAACCGTAGATCGTTCTGTCTCGTCGGAGAATTTATAGTTTATCTCTGAAAAAAAAAAAAATTCTTACAATGTCACAAAAACTTTACACCCGATACGTCGGTTTGCCCAACTCTGGTTTTTAATATAGGCGAAAAATTAACCCCTCTAAGGTTGGAATCACAGTTGAATAGGTGCACCAATCGACCGGCTGGTTTTAGGTTGGTTAGAACGCGAGAGCAATCAGACTACATGTACATGTTATTCTTGTTAGCAAACAAATCGGCGGAGCAACGTTTAACCCTCTAAGCACCGAAGCGCTCGACCACGCTAGACGACCAAATGCAGCAACGCCGCAACAGAATCAACACTGTAATCTCCCCCCACCAAAGCAGTCTTCCTCTTCCGCAGCCTTGTCGTGTCTCGTAGTAGTTGTTGGTAGTGCCGTAGTACGCAGTGTGCGCGTTGTTTAGAAGTCGTTCGTAAACAGATGCATAATCAAGGTCGTAGCAAAAACTGCTTGACTCGCTTTTTTTATTGCGTTTCTGCTTGCAATTAACTCGGTGAAAACATAGGTCAAACGCGACGTTGCGTCTATGCGTGTCCGAGGTAGGATTGTCAAAATGATTCATCAGAAGTGCACGCAGGGCGTTTATCCGTCGAGTAACGTAGAGAGATTCGCCGTGCCCGTCGAAAAAATTCCGTGGAACATCGAGTTCGCGGAATACAAACCCGCCGTGCACACATCGAACGTTGTGAACGGCAAATCTTGGGCTGATCCCGATATCTCCGACGAAACGTTTCAGCCTCGATGGAACGCTGTCGACGGTAAGAGATTTTCCAAAATCTTCGTATGCACCTTTGGAAAATTAAAAAATAACAATAATGCGTTCAATAAAAATATTTGGACTACAGGTATTTGCGTGTTTTCAGGGTCGAGTTTGCATCTTAAGGGGATCGAAGAGAATTAAAATGAAATTAATGTCATTGTCGTCCAATGATTGCATAAGTTTGGGGATAGAAACTGTCACATGGCAAAAAAAATTGCACATTTCTCGTTGCAATGAATTTTTTTTGTGCTTCAAGGTCGATCAGTAAAATGGCTTTATTTGTGGATTGTTTGTAGGCAAAAAATTGGTGATTTTTCAAGGCACCGATAAAATACCTTTTGCCGCATAAAGATTATCAGCCTTGTGTCGCAAGAAACAAGAGCTGGTAGAGATAACTTGAATTTTTTTTTTTTTTTTTTTTTTAAGGAAAAATGTTCTGCATCGCAAACAAAATCTTATCACGCCTCTAGATCAATTATTAAAACCGCTTTGGTCCATTTTCGTTAGAAGGCTCCTTGGAGACCAAATATTTTCAGATTTTTTGATTTCATAGGTTTTTGCGCAATACCGTTCATTGATTACATGTTTTTGATCACATCCCAAAAGTAATAGAAAGGTGTAGAAAATACTTCTCATTTTTTTAAATTTTCGATCACTAAATATCCCAATTTCTCAATTTCTCGTTTCTCAATTTTTCAATTCTTTCCATCTTAATCCAAAAGTTATAGAAAATTATTTTTAAAAATTCTCATTTTTCACTTCTTCAATCTTATTCTAAAAGTTATAGAAAAGAATTCTTATTAAAAAAAAATTTTATCCCATTTCGCATACCCTCAACGATCTTAAAGACAAATGACAAAGTGCAGCGAAAAATAATCGTCACTATCACAGAAAATTAATTTCCAACAGAAAAGGTGAATCGGCGGAGTTTCATGGGAGATTACACCATCAGCGAGAGCGGCTATCCTCTGAATCCTATCGGTCGAACGGGAATAATCGGCCGAGGTTTGTTGGGTCGTTGGGGTCCCAATCACGCGGCCGACCCGATAGTGACTCGCTGGAAGCGCAACGGAACTGGTGCCCTCGAGATCGACAGAGGAACAGAAAAGCCGGTACTGCAATTCGTCGCCGTGCAGAGACGCGACACGGGAGATTGGGCGATTCCCGGTGGCATGGTCGACGGTGACGAGAACATATCGTCGACGCTGAAGCGCGAGTTCATGGAAGAGACGATGAACGCGCTGGAGAAGAGCGACACCGAAGTCGAGGAGCTCGAAACTTCGATAAACAAATTTTTCGCTAACGGCGACGAAATTTACAGAGGATACGTCGACGATCCGAGAAACACGGACAACGCCTGGATCGAGACATGCGCGACGAATTTTCACGACGAAAACGGCAATAGCGTTGGCAACATGGTCCTCGAGGCCGGCGACGACGCGTCGAATGTAAGGTGGATGGACGTCAACAAGAAACTTAAATTGTACGCGAGTCACGAAAAATTTGTAGAACAGGTCGCCCACGTACGTAACGCGCACTGGTGAATCGACCGTAAGATCGCTTACTTTCACGAGCGGATATCGCCGGACTAAATTCGGATGGATGCCTTTTTTTAATTAAAAAAAAAAATTGAAGATACATTATTCCGATTTTAGACACCCGATGTACGCAACGTCTATGAAAATATTTCCACAAAAGTGCTTTTAATAGAGAAGGAATATTTTTGCACGGCGATGATATTTTTGTAACGCTTGCGAGGTTGCGCTGATAACTTTGTACCACATGCCAAGAGAACTACTGTTGGAACATTTATTTGCTATAAAAGTTTATATATATTTTTGTCTTTTTTGTTAAGATGATATTTCTCACTATGGAGTACTTTAGAAGTATGTACAGTAGTTGAAAATGGGTCTCTATGAATTTTAATCGTTGACGCGATGTTATGTTGAAGCTATAAAAAAACATATTTATATAATTGTTAATAATGATATCGCGCTCCATTCGTGCATGTTTTTAATGTACAATGCTGCGTCCGCACAATTTTTTTTTTTCATAATTGTAAATCGAGTTAAAAAGCACGACAGAACCTTTTGATACATGAACGTCTATCCAAAAAAATGCTTTCAAAAAGAGTGACATTCTTTTTATTTGACATTTTAACAAGCGGCGTTTGCACTGCGATATATTCTTGTACCAAACTATTATATCATGTTCGCTGCAAATTTCGTATAATACGTATACGAAGAAAAGTTCGATCATCTGGCATTAATTTGGTACCAAAGTAAGGCTAATATCAGCCAAGGATGGTTAACAGTGGCTATTAAAGTGAAATATATTATGTGAAGAGTTAACCGAGAGAATAATACGCTTATTGTCCTACGACATCGAACACGATTTTATTGTCTTCTAATGTCTAAACGATACAGAAAATAAATATATGATTTGAAAACACATGTCGCGTATGTACATTACAGCTATTCCCATGGCACTAATGATTTTTCGAAGTTACATCTTTTTTTTTCGATCGTTACTCGCTTCGCATTTCGCTTTTTTCGTTTTGCACCTCGCGACTTTAGAGCAGCATGAGATCAAAACGAATGAAGTATCGATAAATTAGTGCGGGTCATTCGTTTTTAAGTACCGTTTTTTATTTTCTAGATCTCTATTATTAACGTTATCGGATGGGCAACTATTGAGAGAATGTAAAAACAGTCGAAAGTTTCTGAACATTGAGCACTATTTTATTATCTTGTAGTGTCTAAACGATACAGAAAATAAAGATATGATTTGAAAAAACATATGTCGTGTATGTACATTACAGCCATTCGCATGGCACTAATACTCATTCAAAGTCACATTCTTTTCTTTTTTTTCTTTTTTTTGCTTGTCTGACGAAAAATATGATCGTTGACCGCGTCGCCTTTCTCCTTTTTTCGTTCGAAAATTGCACCTCACATATTTAGAGTAGCATGAGATTAAAACGAACGAAATATTCACAAATCAATGCGCGACATTCGCTTTTAAGTACTGTTTTTTTTCTGAGATCTCTATCATTAACGTTACTGGATGGGCAACCATCGAGTGAAAATAAAAAAATTCGAAAGTTTTTTTTTCACTACAAATTGTAACTCGTTTAACGATTGCGCAATCGCCGCTCTCGATTTGATTCGAAGCTCATGCTACTTCCGTCCATTGCAGAACATAGTCGAGCGAACGAGATTCTTTGGCAGCTTGTAAAAATTTGTAAAAACTCCGAACATTCATTGAAATTCGACCTGCAAAGAATTGCCAAGAACGTAACAAAAAAAATTTCAACAAATTTCGTTCGCCTATAAACATACATATGTATATATGCATATATTCTTTTTGTTTTGTCAGTCAAATTTACCTCGTGCCGTGCTAGCCGGACACCGTGGCCACTAAACCGCTATTTTCCGCTAAGGACCTGGGTATTTACAATACGATTCAGATCTCGCAATTATCCGTGCAGTTGCGTCACGATTTTGTGATATCATTCAAGCTTCTCATCCAAGTCGGACCACAGTAGACATATACGTGTGTGTGTATATACATATACCTAATATATCTATTTGGAGTTATTCGTTAAAACTATGTTAAACTGGTGTATGAGGTACATTCAAGTGTAGTATGGCACGTTAGAGTCGCTCGAACTTACGATAATAGGTACGTGATTTGTTTGAATTCCGAGGGAGTTCAAAAAAATATCTGTAGGATTTTTCACCGCCGCGAAGTTCTCGTCGCGATACGTACTTTCGATTGAAGATTCTCCGAGCCTCTCCTCACTGGCGGATTCTCGAAAGTCCGCCAGTTTTAACAAGGCTTCGATATTCCGTTTATTGCTCATTTTTTCCGCCCGACCGAAATTCGACTTTACACGCTCGGGCGACTCGGCCTTATCGGGAAAAGCGGAACTATTTTTCTCCAGATCTAAAGCTACCCGAGCTTGAGTCTGACCGAGACTCGCTGCTTCGGTGAACAACTGGCGAGCTTTGCCGACGTCTACGGCCAAGCCGCCTCTACCCTGGGCGTGGAAGACTCCCAAGTTGTACATCGCGTCGGGATGACCTTTCTCCGCTGCGTCTTTGTAGTATTTCACAGCCTGTGACAAAACAGTGATTGTTTTACAAAACTATGAAGAAAAAAAATTATAATTTTAATAAATAAAAAAGTTATATATATACATAAGATATATTCATATATATTCATATGTGTGTATACATAACATATATACATATATAATTGTAATTAATAAATTATAATTTAATTTAAAAACATATATGTATATCTTGGCGAAATTTACCTTTACTGGATTGGTCGCCGTGCCGATTCCGAGCTCGTGGCACAGGCCCAAATTAAACATACTTCCGGACGAGGATAGACTAGCACCGGTTGAAAAATGCTTGAGCGCATCCTTGTAGCGTTTCTCCTCCAGAGCTTTCACTCCGAAACGAAGCTCGAATTCGCCCATGACGAATCTGTGAGTTCTCGTGTAATCATCCTTAGCTTCTTTCAGAGCCTGGGGAGGAAATACTATCTGGCGTTAATCGCACGAAGCGGAATAACTCAACACGCCTTGGCACACACAAGGTTATTAGGAAAGTCGCAAATTGCAGAATCTCGAAGAAATTTTTCAAGGTCAAACTTGTTGGTCGATTTTTATTAATACCTCAATTATATTTTTCGTTAAGAAATCGCATCGTTAAAAGTTCAATATTTTCGTTAGCTTGCTTATCGTATTTTACAAAAAAATTCCACAATCTAAAAAAACTATACATGTGACGAACAAATTTGAAAAAAAAATCTGATCTTCCTTCTGAGAAGCAGCGAAATAATTGCCGGAAACGGAAGTCTCGATAACTTATCGCACCGAATTACGATTATAGTCTTGTTATAATCGTAAGAGTAATTCACAAAATAATACAGACGGGATACAGAGGTACGGATTTATAATAAGAACTCCGAACAATCGCGGAGAGAAATTAATAAATAATAATAACTCTTTATATTTCAGAAAACATCCCCTTTAGTTAATACACCGATTGGCCGAGAGTCGATTGGGTTATCACCGAGCAAAGATTAATAAATAAAACAAAGTTCATTTCCTACCGGGTAACAAGGTCGCAAAATATGCCGATAACATTATAGTCAGGGACATCGATTACTACATCGGAATATCTCGATACAAAGCTGTAATTAAGTAATTTTTTGATTCTTTTTATGAACTATACTTTTGAAACCAAGTCCGTGGAATTTGGCTGTAAAGCTACTTTTAAAGCTTCGAACGATCCCGGGAAGATGTTGATTGATAATAATAATAATAATAATTCGGTTTGTTTTCAGAAACCATCACCTTTATTAAATAATCCGATTGAAAGCGACTCGGTCGGCTTATCGACAAGCAAAGATTGATCAATAAAACTAAGTTCATTTCGTACCGTTAACAAGGTCGCAAAACATACGGATAGCATTAGTCCGGGCTATTGATTACTACGGAGTAGTAATCAATGTAATACGTCTATACAAAATTAGAATGAAGTACTTTTCTTTTTTTAATTCTCTCAACGAGTCCAAAGAGTTACGCAACTTTGGATGGGAAATCTTTGTTTGTGTCCTCAGACGGTGTACGGAACAGCATACAGATAACATTAATCGAGGACATTGATTACTATACTGGAATATCTCTATACAAATCTGGAATGAAGTACTTTTTGTATTTTTTTTCAAATTCTTCCGAGTCCAAAGAGTTGTGCAACTTTGGATGGGAAATCTTCGTTTGTTTCTCTAGAGGGTGTAATGTCTGCAGATCAGCATTCTCACCTCTTCGATGGTGATTGGACCGTACACCCTCTGTTCCATCCAGTCTTGCGACGAGCGACGGTCGTCGCCCAGTTCGCCGCTCCGGCTTGCAACGCAATTGGTAACGGGCAGGACGCATTGAGGATTCAGGTTGAAAGAATCGACGAAAGAGGCTGGCACTCCGACGCCATGAAATCTCAATAGCCGGCTGTGCCATTTGTCATCGCTGGACCTCTCGAAGAGACGTCTGCGGAGGCAGAGGGACTGGCATACCACCCAACCGATCGCTAGCACGCTTGACTGAAAACAAAAAAAATTATGCATTTTTTTTTTTTTTTTATCGACGTTTTTATCACGATGAAAAATCGTTGGGCCAAAATTTTTTGAGCTGATTTTTTTTTTTCGGTACTTTCTTGCATTTATTTGCAAAAAAAGAACGAAGAATTTTTTTTTTTAATTGACATTATCACGATGAAGAATCGTCGGGTGGAAATCGTTCGAAATCATTTTTTTTCGTTCACTGGAATTTCGATGCTCTGTTAGCGAAAAAAAAAAAAATTGAAATTCGACGATTCTTACCCAGCCTACGGCCTCGGACCAGGATCTTCTGGTGTCCCATTTGGAATCGCCTTTCTTGTCTTTCGGGCCGCCGCTCTTTGCCGACCCGAAAAATCCATTTTCGCAAGTTGTGACAGAAGTCGCGAGGAATTTCTGATTTTTCACGAGATTCGGTTTAACCTCGTTGCTCGCACCGCCGTTGCTGTCGGGCGACGTTTGCGAGTAGATGTTTGTTCGACAGCTTGCCCGACGCTCCAACGTTTCCCGAATTCCGCGGGTCACGAATTTCCACATGTTTATTTGTTTTACGCGATGTTATTAAGGTGCAACGTGGAATCCGGGAATGAAAACAATTTCCTTAAGGCAATACGTCTTATCGGCGCACCGCTCCGTTCGCAGGAGCGCAGAGCAGTGTTTGGAAATATTCATTTTCACCACATTGCGGAATAGTTCTCACAAAACGGGTCATTTGACGGTCACGTGACTGTCCGTTGACCGTCAGTTGACCCATAAAAAAATTATCGATTTATTTGTGACCGATTATTTAAATTTGTCGCCGCTTTTTGGGCCTCTGCTTTGAGCTCGATCAATTGATAATCGAACCATCAATGATCGAACTGTGAGAGAGGAGAATCCTCCTTTTACTACACAGCTCTCGGTTTTCCCACCCTTTTCCTCGAAACGTCATGGCAGCGGTGGGACTGCAATCACATTAATAATAATAATTAGACAAACTGTCAAGCTTAGAGGAATATCAGTAAAATGAATTTTTTACATTAACGCCCTGGACGCCCTGGATTTTTTCATAAGCTGTGATCTTGGATAGAACATTATCACTGTACGAGCGACAATTTATTCGTGGAACAATGTCCGAATGGATAAAGATATCGCCAAGGTAACCGGTAACCCAAAAATTCGATAGCAAGAAACTCAAAATAACGCTCGATAAGCCATCGGTGATTTCCACCTCCGTCAACAATAAATTGTTTCATCTTTTTCCACCCTCTTTGAGTCTCATTGCTTTTGTCGTGGCGAACTCAGCTGAATCTCGGTAGACTCAATTTTTCACATTAATCGCGTTACATTGTTACAGCAGCTTCAAACTTTGAGAAAACCTCGTTTTTGTCGAAGGTAAAACCTTTTGACCAGTTTTGGTCAATGTCCTCGAAGATATGTATTTCTTGCCGTTCAAATAGTTCATCTCCGTCCCTCTCGTGCTCAGTAGCTTACATGTCTTTATGAGGTCACCTCGTTTCTTTAATTAACTAGTTTCGTCGAAGTAGATTGTTAGAAAACAACCCGAATCCAACCTATAGTTTTATGGTGGTTGGGCCACAAGGGAATGCCGGAGTTACACAATAAACGATTTAATAGTTCTCTTCTTTCAGCTTACAAGCAGGCTTGAAGATCATTGATCGTCTTGACAATGGAAAATTTAGAGCACTAGTAAACCACCTCTGTTCGACTCTGCAATTGGGCAATGATTGCAAAATCTTTACTCACGAGGAAGAAGAAAAACTGCTGGCGTCGCTCGAGGTCGACAAAGCAACACTGGTTGTGCTGCTTGACACAATCGAGTTGATCTACTTACAAGCTGCTTACGGCGTCGTTAAACCTGTGGCGATGGAAACTCTGATGAAGGAATCGTTTCCTGTATCAGAGGAGAAAATATCAATTTTCACTAACGCTTGGATCGCGCATGCCAAGGGTATCGTGGAATGTCTTAGACATAAATCTATTTTCCCTGTTCAGGTGAGAAAAATTGAAGGACGGATATTTTTTTTCTTGCAAAAAAAAAATCAGCAGCTGATCACTTCTTTTTTGTACCTTGAAAAGTATAATGCGCTCATAAAGTAACAAAATATTTGGACACGCCAACCATGACTTTCTTTAACTTGTGTTCCAAGCAAGGTACTCTAGAATTTCTCAAATCGTCGTATTTAGTATTTTGCTGAATTGTTCACAGGTCGACGATGTTAATTGGGAATTGAACGTACAATCGTCGTCCTCGGCATTGTCGCGAGAAGTACGTCCGGTCGTTTTGCTCGAATTGGGACTGACGGGTCAGAAGGAAAACTCCAAGCTGACAGTGGAGATGGACAAAAATGATCTGACCGATATATACAATAAATTCGAAAATATCCAAAGGCAGTTGGATCTTCTCGAATGGGCACCGGAGAAAAATTCCAATTGAATACAATTAACGGAAGCATGCCCGGCGATGTACATGTACATATATTTAAATTGAACAGGTATAATTTGTATATTACTTATATTAACAATACTATATCGGAGTATTTTGAGTAGTTCTTCTACACCGAACTTTTATTTTCCATTACAACTTGAGCGATACATCGTGACGAGTCCCTATGTTGTCGTAAAAATGTTGCTCCTTGCGGAGTACGACGTTGCTCAAGTTTTGCCCGCTCGATGCGCTGTATTCATTTTCATTTTTATTTTTCTCCGATGAATTTTTGTTCTGGGCCGCGGACGCGGTCTCCAGAATCGGCAACGGTCTTCGAGTGAACAAGTGTCCTCTACACACTACCAGAATCACCGTCAGTATCATCAGTAAAAGAATAACTGAGGTAACGGCACCGACAATCCATCCAAGCATCGAGTCCTCTGCCAAAAGGTATAAACACGTTAAAAAAACAAAATTAAATTTAAAAAATATTCGATGAATCCGCGATGAAATTCAAAGTGCGTATACCAACCGAGTGTCGTGTTCAGTAGAACAAGCGAGGAGTTTCTCAAATCTATATCACCGTTCTCCGTAGCTACGAAAAACTTGCAAGTCCACAGGCCGAGGTCCGACGGATTCGGATTAAATTGTACGGTGCACAGTCCCGTTGAGATATTCAGTTGCACTGTGTGTCTGACGGAGGCAATTTTTAACATATATCATCTTAATGCGTTCCTACTCAACTTCCATTGCGATTTTTCGTTTTCAGAGCTGGGCGAGGTACCAAAAAAAAAAAATCAAGTTCAAAGTGCAAAGTATCACAAGTACCTCATCTATCAAGTACCTTTTGTACTTAAAGTATTTTTCAAGTACTTCTTCCAAATACTTTTCGCAATTATTTTCCTAAATAAATTTGCAAAAATAAATTCTCTTTACAATTATACTTAACGAAAAGTTTGGAAAGATAATCGTATGTTAATAGAACCAGGATGTAATGCTCCTCATCGAGTATCCGTAAAACGAGCCTGTTCTCAACAAGTACTTGTATTTGGAATTTGAAATTGTAAAAAAGTACTTTTTTTTGTTTTGTATTGCAAGTACCCGGTACTCCTTTGTCCCAGCTCTGGTAATTCTTATACATTTCATATCGTAGAGGAAGCGTGGGCTAGGATTTCATGGGTCTTAAAAAATTGAGCCAGTGAAGCCTTGAAAGAAAATAGTAGTGAACAGAGTGGCATGACCGCTTTGGTGATGTGCTAAAACTTAACTCGTTATACCGAGTCGTCCTTTTGTTTAGCAATCTAGCGCAGGGGACTGTAGGAAGGGAAAGTAAAATAAAATTGTCAGTCGCCACGAAAAAGCGTGAACCCACCTGTCTTTTCGATCCACATCGTTCTGCCGGATTCTAACTTCGGGTTCGTGAATCCATTCGCAGTTGGCATCCGCCGGTAGCCTTTTGACTTGGCATGCGAGGATGACTTTTTGATGGGGATGCGACCACATAGCTACTGTGACCGCTTCTAAAATCGTTAATTTATCTGTCCGTTATATATTTTTTTTTTCGTAAAATCCCGAGAGCATGCGGTCGTACCGTCTCTTCTTCGCGGTATCCCGAAACCCCCAAGGATTTGCGGTTTGGTCGCCGGATGCCCAATTTGCATCAATCGTGAGATATCCCAATATCCGTAATTGTGCACCCGATGAATAAGTGCTACACAAAGCAGAATAATTTAATATTCTTGTGCTATTTTTCGATGGGTTCGATGAAGGTGCATCGTCGTACGTGTAGACACAGATTTAAAAAAAAGAGAGAAAAAAAATCGAGGATAGACAAATGGTAGGACAGAAGAATGATTTATTTTCCCCGTTTTCGTTTATTAGATGAAGACTTCATTAAACTCGGAAAATTGTCTACCTACTATAGATACTTTAACTCTAAAGTCGTACATTCGTTCGAGACTGGCCATGAATCGCAGTCGAGTCTCTCGGCAACACTCGGACATACGCGACGATTTTATATTTTTTTATACATAAAATATAGATGAATTGAGCATGCTTTTCAAACGACACTTCTCGATCGAACGAAGATAATTCATTGAGCTACCTCTTTCGAGGATATATGAAAATAAATAAAGATAAAAAATAAAAAGAAACGAGGTTGACAAGAGTGCGACCGACCTTTCGTGGTTCGTAATGCGAGGGAGATGGGGGTAAGTTGGGTCGGGACGGGAACCGTGGTTTTGTCAGTCGCACGCGCTTATCATCTTGTTAACTAATTGTACTATACGCGAGATTCATCGTCCAGTCGTTGACACAGTAGGCACCTCGCTGAACAGAGTTGCATTTTTTTCTTTTTTTTTTTCATCGATAATGTGAAATTTCGGTGAGCCACAAAAACAGTAGCTTCAGCATTAAAAATAGAACAACGTTCAAAACAAAATCTTACCATTTTAGCGTTAGTGATTAAAAGGAAGTTACGTATTTTCAAATTATAACAGTCGCGTCTAAGTAAGTCCATTAATAACGTAGGGGGTGAGAAATATGAATAAAAGTACGGGAAGTTACGCGTAAAGGGGCAAGGAGTGATTACCGTCTTATGTAAAAAAATGTGTGAAGCAAAAAACTTCTTACCGACTGGCCGAAGATTCTAACTCTAGTCCGGAACGATACGCCGCGTGTGACCTAAGCAACGAAGACTTTTTTTCGTGTCGGTAACAATTTTGGCTGTTTAAAAAAAATATTTCCTAAATCGAAATATCGAATTCCGAGATGGCAGAAATTAATAAATTAATACGTGACTCGTTTCTTCCAAGCGATTCCTCTCGTACGTAAATATAAAAAATCAAAATAAAAAATAAGCTTCTCATCACGTGAAAATTGATTTTGGCCGGTCCATAATTCCAGCATTCATTACCGAGATATTATAGAGCTCGATTTTTAGTTATTGTAAAAAGCACTTTTGCTTCGTCGAGCCTGCCAAAAATTCAACGAAAAAGTTACAAATTCGGTATCTTCGGCCCGTACAAATACACGCGGTCAACGACCGGGACGTCCGACTCGGTATATTTATAAATAAAGAAAGTGCACGAGGACCCTGTGCGCGCGTATCGGGACAGTCTCGTCGCGCGGAAGAATGCGAATGTGAATCGCGCAGTGAGACATACATATAACATGATATGGATAGGTGTGTGTGCTCGTGAGTCTTTCCACCCGGCTGTCGAGAATGAAATTCTTGCACCACCACCGCGGAGTCGCACATAATTGGCTCCGTAGTTCGAAGATGATTACCGAGAAGATGCACATATAAATCGGTGAAACGGTGAGCACGGTACAGCAAGTGGTTTTTTTTGTCTTATTTTCGTTTGAATTTTTTGTTTTCTTTTTGTTCCAGCAAGAGTTGAAGAACTCAGCTGAAAAAGTTTGATCGTCACCGCCACCACCACGAGCCAACCACCACCAAGAACGGTTTCCGCTCGCACGCGTCTCGGACTGGTATGAGCGGACCTCGATACGATCCTGAGCGAAACTCGGCCGTCGTCGTCGGGGCGCGTGTTCAGGACTCAATGATACCTGGTTCGAGGAGGCTGAGCTTCGCCGGCGGTGCGTCGGTGTAGTTTCCTTGACCGTGAATCTTCGCGCCGCATGTCCACAGGCCCTCCTGCTCGGCCAGTGCGTGACTCAATCGGACGCTGCAGTCCCGAGCTTCGTCGCCGGCGGCGGGAAACTGTTTCACGACGACGGTGGTGTTCGAGTTCACCGGAGTCAGGGACCATCGGCACTGCTCGACGGCCGAGGTCGTCACGCATCGCAAAAGGACGCTGCCGCCCGACGATATCTGGATGTCCTTCGAGAGCTCCGAGAACTTGACTGCATCTGCGTTGAACATAAGATCGTTGCATATTAGATTCATTTTATTTGATCAATTGATTCAAGTGATTTTTTTTTGTAACTCGTGCATGAGAAGTGCAGCTTCTCGTGCCTGCTACTTACGCCACTCTCGCCATGCACGAAAAGTAGCTGTTTTCATGAATGAGTTACAAAAAGTACTATTACGCACCAATTGATCAATTCTCTGGACAAGCTTTACGAAACAATTTTTCTTGGTATCCTTTTTTTTGTTTGTTTCAGCTTACCTTGCTCGTAAACAGTGAGCTTCGCCGAGGCTGACGTCAGGATAGTGTTCAGTGCGGGTATGTGCACCTGGCAGGACCAGAAGCCCTGTTCGTCCGGCGTGGCTCTCGGAATAGTGAGACTGCAGTCCCTTCCCAGATCGTCCGAACTCGGGAACTCCTTGACGACGGTGCCCTCCGCGTTTGCGGTCAACGAACGCCATATCCAGGCGCACTTGTCCACTCGTCCGTTCGTCATGCACTTCAGAGTCGCCTTCTTGCCAATCTGAACCATCGTGTTTTCCGGACTCTCCACGAAATTAATTTTTGCTGGGTGACAAAAAAAATTTAGTATAAGAAGTTTACTATCGAAAAGAGCATCGCGATAGTCGGATACTCGTGGAGGCTCGTGGGGATTTCGATGAGATACGACGTACCTGATGGCAGGAGGGTGACCGTGGCCGGTGGTGCTTCGTGAAGAAAACCGTTCGGCGTCAGCCGAACTCCGCACGTCCAGAGACCCTCCTCCTCGTGCAGTACGTTCTTGAATCTCACCGAACAATCGTGCTCGGCGTCCGCGTTCGGAGGAAATTTCTTCACGACGTTGGCATCGTGACTGCTGTTCGTCGACCTCCAGGACCACTCGCATTGAACCACTGGCTTATTCGCCAGACAGCGAAGGGACACCGATTCACCGGCTGCTATCTGAATTCCCCGTGAAAGTTGCACGAACTCCACTGAAATTTCGATCGCCGGAAGGACGATTAGTAAGAATGCTCACTGTAGTTTTTCAGGAGTCTTACCCTGGTTAATTTATTTTTCCGACAATTTTACTAAAAAAAACTTTCACCGGATCGTTTCAGCGATTTTCAGAGATTTTCCGAAATTTTTGTATTGATTCATTTTTAATTCAATATGTTTTTAAAAATATACCTTCGGATATCAGAAATCGAACGGGAGTCGACTGGACGAAGATGTCATTCGCCCGAGCTCCGCAGGTCCACAGACCCTCTTGCTCCGGCAAAACATTTTTGAACTTGATGCTGCAGTCGGTACTGTCGTTTCCAAACGCCGGAAACTTCTTGACTTCGAGATTCCACTGTTGGGACTGATTGAGCTGACGCCAGGACCACTGGCACTCTCTCACTGGGGACTCGGTTCTGCACATTATCTGCGCCGACGATCCCGCAGGAGATTCAACCGCACTATCGGACGGCGCGAACGTAACTACCGTATCTGCAAAATTTTAATCTGCCTGAAGGACTTTGTTCGACGGCCAAGTAGAAATATACGTTAGATGATTTAAGTTTGTTATGGATCGAAAATTGTTCCACGTTCGGTATTAACAATAAATTCATTACTACGACGAATTTCTTATTTGGAGAACGAACCATGATTTCCATTGGAGATGCTGAGCTTGGCGGGTTCGGTACTGGTGAACGGATCACCCACGTTTCGTCTCGCAGCGCATGTCCAGAAGCCGGTCTGCTCGTGCTTCGTACTCGAGAATCTCACCGAACAGTCGTTGCTGTTATTGCCGAATGCCGGAAAAACGCGAACCGGAAGCGATTGGGGAGCCGGCGGTGACGTTGCGTTTATTACGGTCTCACTGGAGGCTAAAGATGTGCTGTTTACTGTAGTGTAACGGAAAAACGAGCATATTGAAAATGTACTTATTTAAAAAAATTAATTTATTAAAAAAACCTATTTTGTGTTTAGAAATATTATTCAAAATTGAGTACTTTATTATTCAAAATTAATGCTCTTCAATAGTATATTCGTAAACATCGAATAGGTTTTTCTTTCTTTGTACACTTGGATGAAATGGAGGTACCATTTGTGGACGAAGGATGTTCATTGGTATCCGGAAGTGGCAAGTGCGTCGGGGGAAGCTGTTGCCAGGACCACTGGCATTCGGCAACCGGTTCGGCTATCCTGCACGGCAAAAGGACCGAAGAACCGAGCTCTGTCTCGGTATGCTGAGGAACGTCGATGAAAATTACAGCTACCGTGGGAGCCTTTGTTCCTGGGAGTATCTCCCCGTCGATGGCGAAACCCTCGACGTCGTTCGTGGTCGACGGTATCGTAGTAATTTCGACGATTGGTTCTGAGACGTTTTTTGCCACCTCGTCGTCCAACGGGGCGCCTGAGGGGAACCATTAAAGGAAAACATTAATTAGTCTATTAAACACCCCATTTAAATTCTCCTAAATTCTTCCCCCCCTCTGTCACCCCTCGCTCTCTACCAGTCTCACCATACTTTTGTCAAAAGACAGGAAAGTTTATATAAAAAAAGAAAAAATCACTTATTTCAGTCAAAGTTTTCTGAGTTAAATAAGTAACATGTTTCTTTTCATTTCATATATATTTTCTGGCAGCAGACGTTTCAAGGTTTCTGAAGCTTGGTTTGCTGAAGAAATTTTTTTATTGTTTTATCTTTCTACTAAAAAATCGGAATTGCCCCCTTGGGTGATCCTTGTTACCCGATTTTTTTTCGTTACCAAAGTCTCAACATAATTTATTTGAAAAATTATTTTTCGAAAAACTGGAAAACATATACACAGGGAATAAGACATATATACATGGAATGGAAGCATAGTTCTCGGTGTTACGAATTTATAATCAGGCGGGCGGTATCGATCCGCCCGTATAGTCGTATTTATCGTTACGACGTCCGTATCGATTGACGCCAGTAAATCCCAGGTCGAAGAAACTTCGACGAACGAGCGGATATACATATGTGGGACACGAGGGCAGGAAGCGGCGGGCATCACGTACGCAATCACCTTGCGTATCGCGTTTGTCACACCGGTTGCTCGGACCCGTTGAGTCTGTGTATTTTGCTTTCTACATGCAAGTCTGTGCTTATATGCCACGCGCGATTCGCCCGGCACCGTCCGCAGTCTAGGCGTCTCTCGTAACGTTTAATTTTCGTGCTGTATCGATCGTCCTTAAGACGAATGGTGGTCGCTGACACTGGAAGGTCGTCCCGAGTCGTTGCATTGAGATCTTTGTTTCGACGAGCTTAGCCACGATTCGAAAACTTTGGGACAAAAAATACACTCGTGCAGTCGCACCGGTCATCCGTCGGATGATTTTTTGCTTTCATTATCAAAAATGAAACAAATGTTTTATTTGCGCTGCGTTTGTTTTCTTATTGTTGCTGTTTCAGGATAAGGATAATTAATCTCTTTCGAACCGCCGGTAATCCGGTTTAACGTTTGTCAGGTCTTCGTTACGGCCAATGAACAAAAATGAATTCACCCCTGGCCCGAAAATAAATATTTATTCGAATTAAATAAACAATTATTTGAATCGGACAAGTATTTATTTGCATTAGATAAACATTTATTTGAATTACATAATCATTTATTTGAATTAAATAAATTTTTTTTTCCGGTGTATCTTATGCACTTCCACATCCGTGGATATAAGTTTTCAGCCGTGTTTCCGATTATTCTATGGAGGCGCGAAGGGGTAGGAGTTGTCGAGACGTTCGCTTGGGCTCCTCGTACGTTTTGTCAAGGCCGCAGCAGCATTCGCATTCGCGCGTTTTATCGTGGAAATAACATTATTTGTTCGGATAACAAAACGTGCAGGACCTTCCGTCGGGTGGGTTCGAGAGGCTTTCGTTCGGTGTGCGAATAGGTTCAGGTATGCTGAGAATCCGGTCGCGCGCACTACATCCGGTAACTATCGGGAGGGAGAGCAGCGTCCAACCG
Source organism: Amblyteles armatorius (assembly GCA_933228735.2). Classification (NCBI taxonomy): domain Eukaryota; kingdom Metazoa; phylum Arthropoda; class Insecta; order Hymenoptera; family Ichneumonidae; genus Amblyteles; species Amblyteles armatorius. The sequence continues at coordinate 21,177,579 of OW121688.1, forward strand.
CTTTCCTTGAAACCGCTGCTGATTGCAATGTAGTAATAAACAATATTGCACCGGGGCGAAGTAAAGAAGCCGCAACCGGATGAACTGTAGGGAGGTAACAGTCGCCTTTCGCTCGATCCATTCGCGGGCCCCGTTGAACCGCGAGACGCATAACAAAAAGAAAACGAAGCAAAGACGCCGAAGAAAAGCTAAACTAGTATCCCTTATCGGGAAGCCGGAGAGCAAGCCGGATTCAGTAGAATTCCAGAAATTATCCCGACGAGACGATATTGTCGAAGCTGCCCTCGGAATCACCGCACTGGGTTCCGACAGACCCCAGCGACTGTGAAAAATCGAGATTTTGTCGTTTCATCGATATCGTCGATAAGAGCGATGAAACCCTTGGAAATTATTTTTTATAGAAACCAAACTGAAGTTACTTGTTTGCAGTCAGTCTTTGTTTTAAATGAGCCAATTTATTTTTAATCTGCCTCGGAGAAATTTGAAACACTATAAGTATAGCTTATCGATTTTTTTAGCTAGATTATTTTGTACCATATTATTAGTCACGAGCTATGAGATATTTCGTAGTAAGACATTTGTATGTATCTTTTATTTATAAATTTCTGTTCGATGGTAATGAATCCATCTCTCCGGACGAAAACTGGATTTACCGAAGGTATGCATATACACTTTCGGCGGCTGGGAAAAAAAAATGCCTACGTGAAAGCGAAACTGACGAACGAGGGCTCGAAAGGTTAATGCTCCGGCTGTAAAGATGCTGAGGTTGGTCGAGCGAGATACGAGGTAGCCGAGCGGAGGCTAAAACGTTTTGCCTGTGGCTGCGGCTCACTCTGGTCTGCGCGGAGGCTAAGTGCAATCGATCGCTGACGCGAGATCAAGTTTACGGCCACCTTGTTACGTCCTTAATCCAGTTCACTGTCGTACCGCACGAGACTTTACGAGCTGGCTTGTGTGACGTGCCCGGTTCGACATGCCGCCTGGACGTGATGCAGATTAAATGAGGTCGACGTCAGTATTTATCGGAGTATGACGTCACTGTGGTATGGAACTGCAGCACAGGGAGAGCCCGCCGTATCTTAGGCGAGTAGATTTTCCTGCTCGAAGACAGAGTCTTCAAGTTACTCCCAATAGTCTCGTTTTTACCCAAAAACTTATTTTTCATGCAATACGAAATCGAACCGGATCGACCCGAAGACGATGCGGACGATTATACTGTGCATTCGAAAAATGATGCAGCGAATGTCGACTAAAAATAGACGAAATTCCAGAAGGTTCAAGAATTCTCATAGACAAGGTTACACCGGCAGGAAATTTTTTGACGTTGATGTTTGTGAACGGTATCATCATCTGGCTGTGAGGAGAGGACGGTAGCGATAAATGTGGCTCGCGGCTCGGTGGGACAAAACTGGTTCCTCGCAGAGGGTGGTTAAACTCGATGAGATGCATGGAATTTGGCAAAACGTTATATCAACTTTTACCCGTCTATAATCGAGGGACTTCAAGATTTCATGATTCCATGTCTCGCTTCACCGAGGCGTAATTTGAAACCCAGAAAAAAACTATCGAAGTATAAAGTATGTCGATCGAATTTTGGATCGACAATATTTCCTCTCGCAAGTTGTCTCGATTTTCTGCTTCTGGGAAACTGCGACACAATGCTGGACGATCGGTCTTATCCTCGAACAATAACTCCAATAATTCTTTTCGATGACTCCCTCAAACGTGCTCGCGCATTCCCGAATGACGAATCCGATGTGAAACTGAGTCGTCGCTAAACGGGGAAAACATACTTCAAACATCCATATCGAATGTGAGTCATTGACGGCGTGACGACGAGGTCGAAAACGTTTTAACGTACAGGAGCTTTGCGTCGCCGACGTAAGTTTGCATTAAAATACCGCCATCGATTATTGCAAACGAACGGTACGCAAAGCTGCACGTCCTTGGCACCATATGGAAACTTTACCTCCAGCATGTATTTAACACCTGTCGCGCAAAACTCGCGTTATATCATATACAGCAGGCGGAGGATCCCGACGCATCTTTTTACACGGAAAATGTCAACTCTCATATACATTCGTCGCTGTACGAAATTCAGCGTACGAAAATGTTTAGTGGATTCGAAAAATCCTCTTAGTTACGGAGACAAATAGATAGCGAAATTTTGGCAGTCTTTGGGTTGTAAATATTTTCATACTAGCTGTTCCTATTTAAATAGTACTTCAATACACTTCTATTCGAATATTAATGTAATATTTAAACAGTACATAGTACTAGTTATGAATTACAATAATAGTGTTAAAAAAATTGACATTTCCTTTTCTACGAGTTTTTTAGCATTATCTAATAGTAATGGTAAAAAATTAAAGGCTAGCAATAAAAATATTGGTAAAATCTTATTAACATTTTTTTTTCCCGGTCCGCATATGCAGGTACGCGTATGTACATCTCGCCTGTCGTCCGTTGTCTGTTCACGGTCAATGCTCGATGCTTATCGATCGCCGAGACGACGATCGATGACGTACCGTATTGACACACGGCCCGCGTTTCGGCATTGACAGATAATTACACGACAACGACGTTGTATCTTTTGGGGAACCACGTCGATCGCGTTTCCGAGAAGAGGCAGAACGCTTTCGCCCGAGGCGAAAAGCGTTATGCTGCAACCGATTCCAGGCTTTACACGATACCGCGCCGTATCCTGCCGGGAGAAAAAGGGAATACCGGTCGCGACTCGGGTTCGTAGAACGGAGGAACCCTAGGAATTGTCCTGCTCGCACAGCTGAATTCCATTCGCTTGAGTCTCTCGCATCTCCGGAATCCGGATACCTTGGAGACCTTCCGAGAATACCGATGTTTAACGCCCCACTTGAGCAATTTGTACTCCTCGACTCGGAGACGATGATGATGCTCGAGAAAATCGAGGATGACGGCCAAGAGGATGTGCACTCGAGCCACGGCAAACAGCGGGCGAATCGTCCAATCGTAGACCGTGTACCATTTACTGTGCTTATTTTTTTTTTTTTTACATTGTCGGTGTATAAAAGGCTGATAGACGATTCAAAAACGAATCAGAAACGATGTTCTTACTCTTGAAAGAGTAAGAAATGAAAATTTCCATTTGCAGCTATTACGAGAAAGCCACATGAAAATTTCACACACACACACACTTTTAGACTATTTTCAGTATTCTGACATTAAAATCTCAATTTTTTTTTTACGAAAACAAAGCTTCCTCTATGAGGAAGCAAAATAAAAATATATAAATGAAAATGAGGATAATTTAAAATCTATGAAAATAAGAATATTATAAATAAAATTGAGATTATTAAAAAAATAGACAAAAATAAAAAATCAGGTGAATGAGTTCTACATGAAGACACGAGAAATTTCTAAGCAAAAATAAGAAGCGAAACGGCGATTTGTTCGACTGCAAGGCTCGGGTGCCTTGCTCTGATTCCGACCGGCATAATTTCTCTGCGACCGAGCTGTCGGGACGGTACGTCGAGGCAGCCTAGAAGGCGAAAACTAGAGTCGCCGATGCGTTTGTTATTCTAACGACATACGCGATGAAAGTGAATCCCTACGGCACAACCATCCAGCGAATTCAATGCAGGTTTAACAGTCCGGAAACCGGTGTCATCTGATTTCAGGCTCGTTTGCAGGCAGCAGAGCGAATTGGAACATCTCATTAAGTCATTAGCCGGAGAGTCGGAGAACTGAGAAAAATTGTCTCTAAAATTGTCAATTAAAAAAAAATTAACGCGTCTATCGTTTGTCGTGTGGAATTTTCGTTTGTTCTTATGGAATTTTTGTTTTTGGGACCTCGAGTGGTTAAACGGCCTGCGCATTCGGCGACCCTTGAGCAAAGGTCTTCGCGGACACTAAAATGTTACGCTCACTCACTGGCATACCAATTTATACCTGAGACCTTAGAGCCGCCAGGTGATGTCGCGTAACCCGACCGGATGGATAAACACGTATTATCTGGAAGCACCTTCGAATAGTTTTCGATGGGAATCACATAATCATCGACCCTGTATGATTGACACGCTACTTTAGACAGATTGTTTTTTTTTCTTGGACATTATGCGATACCCCGTTTCTCGTCTATTTCGATATATCATTTATTTATATATTAGTGGAAGAATCGTCCACTTACGTTTTTTGTTTTTTAACTCTACAACTCATTAATGGGGTCCGAACGCACCCCACGCGAACGCGAAAAAAATTAGCTTCTTGCTGCTATTTCCCGGTTTTCAGTCTTCGAATAAGTTTTTCCAATTTTTTTCAGCTATATATACATGAAGTCAGATTTCTCGTACACCAATCTCTTCCTTATGAATAAACGAAGAAAACGGTGTATGAGAAAGTCTGTTTATCAGCATAGGACCGGTTTTATGATCAAGAGAAGCGTGGGGTGCGTTCGGACCCCAGTTATGCATTTGAAGGTAAAAAAAATTAAGTCATGAGTTGTAGAGTTAATGCAGATTGTTTTTTTTTTGGGCATTATACGATACCGCGTTTCTCATATATTTCTACACATAATTTATATATTAGCGGAATAATCGTTTGTTTAATTCTTTTAAATACCGGTGCAAAATGTATTGCTTAATGAATTATTTTTAAAATTTTGGAACCTCAAATGAGACGCCTCTGGCGATTTTCCGTTGCATTTTTTCAGCAACGATTTTTATTTCTTTTTTTTGTAACCATGTACGCGAAGAAGCGCTTGAGCAAAGCTCCGACGTTCGTATCCTGCCCGTGTTACGTAAGTTAATTTGTGTTGATATCCTCGGTTAATTGTGTGGAGCCGGAGGATTTCTATCGTTGCTCGTCCCTCCGCGTTCTTCGACACACCATAGTACACAACAGTATTGTATCTAGCATTGGTCATATACCCGTGACATGTTAAGACCAACTCTATCATTTGTGACGAAATTCAATCACTCGGCGGCAACATGCGAATTTTCATTTATTTATTATTAAAAAAAAAAATGTCCCCCTTCAGCGTCTGGCAATGAGCGTTCGTGCAGAAACGATTCATCTTTTTCGCGAAGGTTGAGAAAATACAAACAAACAAAAAAATCCAATTTATCGATTAATCGACCAACGAATGATATCGAAAATTTATCAACGAAATAATGAGACGATAATATTTTTTCGGCGTTAATAATTCTCGCACCTCGTTGCGCGCATCAGGTGTCTCAACTCTGCGAGTCAGGTTGATGTACATAATCATTAAATTTTAACGAGTCCCCGGCAGCTAAAACAACACCGATTACGATCGACGAGGGACAAAATAATTCGTCGTACAAAATGTTTGCTTCAATGCGACGAAATTGATTCGCACAAGCGACGATGAAAAGTCGTTCTTCGAATCGAACGGGCAAAAAACCTCGATCACGATTCTGCGTCGATGAAAAATAAAAGATAATAAATATCCTCCGAATTTCTATTTTCAGTGCAAATAACGATTCCACAAATTTTTATTTTTAAAGCGAATACAAATTCTTCGAACTTCAATTCTTAACGCAAACAAAAATTCTTCGAATCCATCTTTCGATAGAAATAAAAATTCTTCAAATAAAACTTTTTAATGCAAACAAAAAAAACTTCGAATTAAAATTTGCTTAGAAATGCAAATACTTCGAATTAATTTTTTTTCTTTAATTATAAAAACTGAGTTTGAACTCACCGAGCGTGACGGTCAGCAGGCCGAGGAGGGTGACCCACGTGACCATTTTGGCGAAATATTGGTTGCTCGTCGAGTCTTTACAGCGACCACGTGTCGCGAGCCTCTCGATGGCTGGAGGATGTGGTAGGGTCGTTGGCGTCGAATCCACCATTTATCATAAATCCTTCGGGCTCCCCTCGGCGATATATTCGCGTCCCGAGTCGTTCCGGAAGTAGGGGCTCGTCTCGGACGATCGCCTGTCGTCCCTCTCGATCGTCCCGGAGGATCGACGACTCATGTAACCGAAGTGGAAGTCTTCCTTAGCTTCTTCCTTCCTCGAGCTCTTCACCCGCTCTTTCCGAATTTCTCTCGATCACTCGATTCCCGATTGTCTCAATAAAAAACGCGTGCACGAAAAAAATAAAAAAATAAAAAAATCCCCTCGCTGTGACTCGCCGGTTACCAAGCTTCGCGGCTCCTATCGATTCATCGCTTTGCGGGCAGCTTGTAGCAGGCAGCTTCGGTCCCGCGTCGACTAAAGGTTCCCTCGCACGGATCGATTACAAAAAATTCACAAAAAAAAGTCCGAGTCTACAAAAAAAAAAAAAAAAGAATATAATAATATATATTTTTTAACAATGCCTTTTGGGATGGACGGCGTCCTTCCGGTTTGTCGGAATCGCAGAAATTCCTTCGTCCACCTTCGAAGTGTTCCTCGCTCGAGCTCGCCACTTTGCGGTGAACGCCTGAGAGCTCCTTTGCACAATGCCGTTCACCTTAAAGTTATTATATCTTTCGTCCGTATCCTCGACTGTCCCAAAATAATTAAAAAGTAAAAAAACAGGCTTTAAGATCCAGAAACGGAGAGATCCACTAATTTTATTATGTTGCACTTGTCCGGAAGGACACCGGAGTGGCGAGTGGGCGACGGCACGTTGCAATGTCACAGTGAAACCGACGTGTCTCGCTCGGTACTGTTGTTATTATACGGCTATTGCATCAGTTCGACTCCTTGTAGAGTCTTCTTGTCCGGCTCTTCGTCGCACGGGGAACAGACGTGAATCCGGCCTTTTCCCGTCGCAGAGTTGGCGCGCGAAACGGACTTTCCTCCGTCACCGGAACAGCACTCGACCGGCGAGCCGTCGCCGTGCGAGGCGGCTCGAGGACGATCGACACACGAATTCACCCTTCGACAAAACTCTTCTCCTCCCCACTTTCGAAAATCGGATCCAGAAAAATAAAAAATAAAAAACAAACAAAAAAAATGTTTAATTGGCAATTAAAATGAAAAACCAATCCTATACCGGATCTCCGGCGATCCAATCTCGGACCGGAAGTGAGCGGGGTCGAGGAATCTTCTCCCCAATATCGAGAATTCGAGCGAAAACAAAAGACGAATAAAAGAACAAAATTCAGAAAAAATAAATAAATAAAAAATGTATGAATTCTCTCGTCTATCGTTATTTTGTCAAGCGATCTTCCACGGTGGCTAACCGGTGTTCCCGACGTCGTTGCTCGGTGCTGGTAGCGCGACTGCAACGACGGATTTCTCGTGGCCGAGGCTTGTGTGTTGCCGCCGAACGAGCGCGGGCTTTGAGCTCTCGTCCGGCGTTGCGTGGGGGGGTTTCTCTGGTGCCCCCCCTGAGCAGTCTGAGTGGCGTACTATGGCGAAGCGTGTCTTCGGGATATCGGCGTCACGATGCGCATAGCGTGGCCGGCACGGACTCACCGCGATCTCCCGAGCGAAGCCGCCCGCGCACCTTTGCTCCCCCCCCCCCCCCCCCCCGCCTCCTCTCGCCGCAGCCCCCCTGCGGCCCCCGCCACGGCACCGCGTCGGGCCACCTTCTGCCTTCTGCTTCCTTCACGGCGGCCCCCCCGACGATCTACCGGGCCGAGGAATTTGCCCGAGGAATTCGATCGGCATCCCGCGATCGTGACGCGAGCTCGCGCGGATGCCCGGGGGTTTTGCGCTGGGAAAAAAAGGGCCCGATGCGCGCCGGTCACGTAGCAGGCGGGAGATGATGCTGCATCGGGGATCCTCCTACCAGCCCGTTCCTCCTACCAGCCTTCGCCCTTACCCACATTATCCCATGATCCTCGGGGTGACCCTTGACGCATCGCGGGATGCATGCATGCCGGACGGGCGCGAGGAGCCATTTATTTTTCAGCGGCGAACTCCTCTTGTTCTTATGAATTTTTGTCGGGGTTTTTTTTTTTTTTTTTTTGGTGGGGGAGAGTCGAGGCGGAAAGTAAGAAGGGTGGGAAAGATGAATCTCGGCGCTAGAATTTCGATCGGTGCTTCGGATCGATCGTGGGTTTTTGTGTTATTTTTCTTTGATTTTTTTTTTTGTACTGAATTAAATTAAATACCTTGATAGATTTGCGTAAATATTTTATTATATATACTAAAATTGTCGTGTATCCCTCGCGACTCTATCCGTACCGGATGGCACGGCCGGTGAAACGGGGTCGTGAACCGCGTTCTCCGGGGATTCCCCGAAATTTATTTAATTCACGATCCCAATTGCGCTTGGCACGAAGAGCCGAATGGAATCCAATGCCAAGGATTCGTCTTCTTCTTCTCTGACGTCTTTTCCCTAGTGGGAGCGCCACATAGGACCAGTATTGGCACGGCGTCGGCCGGCGTTCGCCCGACGTCGGCCAGTGCCGGGCCTGCGTGTCGCTCCCACTAGGTTTCTCATAAACTTCCGTTCGTCCCGGAGTCGGTCGTCGGATTTTGGTTACTTAATATATATATGTGTATATATATATATATATATTTATTACACCGCTACGAGTGCGTATTTGCGAGTTGCGTGAGTCACGAGCCTCGCGGTGACTAATTCCGTTGTTTCCATTGAGTAATTCCAGTCTCCTAGGCAGCCGCGAAGGTAAACTCTCGATCGGGCCGTCGCGCAAACTCCGTTCGTATAATGCATCGTTTACGAAGGTGCGAAGGTACGAGCCGCACGGCGGTTCGGCATTCGATAATGAATAACGGTGCCGGCGGTCGTCAATGGCACGGCGTGAGAAATCACCCGCGACGATGAGAGATCCATCGTACGCCGGGTATATCATCCGGCTCTTTGGTTATTCATTACTTTCGTAGTCATATATCCTCGTCGTAGTGCCCTCGCTCGCGGCCCATTGGCATCGTTAACACACCGCAACCTAAAATCGGCTCCGAGAATTGCGCGCTAAACTGGAGAGGGAAACAGAATCTGACCCACCGTACGGCAAAAAAAAAAACACGCATAACAACAATAATCCAATGACTCAAGAATAATCGGGGTACCGGGCTGACGGTAAAAGTATATTCTTCTTTCGTTCCTCTTCCAATGAGCATATATTAATCATTTATAAATTTTCATATGTAAGTAATAATAATAACATGGTTGTGCACGGATAATAATAAAATATAATTAATGAATATATGAATGTTAATACATGTTGAATACATTCTGACAAAATAGAGTTGTATCTGTGCTGTAGCGTAAAAGAGGCCGAAACAGAGTAAGAGTGTCGAAACATTTCTGTTCGTTAAAAAATTCTAAACACGCCGACAATCGGGTTCGGGATTGCGCAAATGACGAGGTCACACACCCGCCGATCTTCCCAGCTACGCTTGCATAGGCCACGACCCTGGAAGAGTCCCGCAAACGGCCCTGAACCTGAACGGAACGAGCCGGAGGGGTTGCAACGCGTACTATTCAATTTCACTGGCAGCTTGTGTCCTCGCTTCGGGCCTTCATCGTTCTAATTAGAAAAATTGTGTTCATTGACCCAAATAGGACAGTGCTGAATTTTGAGTCAATCGTTTTACCAAATTTTTTTTCGGTATTGAAGGACAAACAAACAGCTTCTCGTTTTTATGGTACATCTTGTCAACTAACTTCAGTGGAACTGCAAAAAAACCTAAGTGACGTAGTAGGCCAGTCCGTACAGAGAGGATCAATAATAATATATAAATATATAAATATATAAATACATAAATAATTGAACTTCCCTTTAACAGACTCTAAATAATGATTACGACTATAAAGGTAGACGATCCTGAAAATATCTGCATGAGACTGAATTTCGTCGAGTTGTAACGGCTGTTTTTTGCATCGCACAAACGTTGCTCGGGAAAGTTCACTTAGCGAATAAGATTATATAAGTGAACAATTTTTTTGTTAAATTCGTAAAGCAGTGCATCGACGGAGACTCGCTAAAGATGAAATTTGATGTCAAGCCGATATCGTCAGGGTCATAAAGATAGCTCCCTGTATAAGGAAGCGAAAAGTGTTATGAAAAAAGTCGAAAAACGATTGGGCGTACGATCGTCAATCGGGCAATTTACTCAGTGGAACCCGCGCATCGTGACTGCTGCCATGGTCATTGCGCAATGTCCACACGACACGTTGATTCCCATTGCCCGTGTGATAACGGAGGCTATTGTGTAACTAACGGATAGAGACTGTGAATATGAGACGAACGGTAAGGATCGTATCGCGCTTCGCGAATGCGTCGAATTACTAGATGCGCCATCTTCGACATAACAAAAACAACATTATGAATGATGATGTTTCTATCGATCACATTTTTTATTCTCAATTGTATAGTTGTCGGTCGGTAATATTATGTATCGGTATTCGATCATCTATCGATTGAGCGAAGTTACGCATCGCGACGACCGTTTGATCGATACCACGTTGTTTTCGACTGGGAATCTGTAAAATGAATATATTGTGTAAACGCACTTTATGTAACTCACACATGAAAAGTGCTACTTTTCGTGCCTACCGAAAGTAGCGTAAATCCTTTTCAAAAAATTTTAATCGACTTTACTTCCTGTCACTTTTACAACAGTCGCATAATTCCATAGGTCGTCGAAGTTAATCGATGCAATTAGTACTACGAAGATGGACCAATAATTATACGAACGCGCAGTCTACTGCGCATGCGCAGTGAATCGCCACTTAGGTGATTACGAGCGATGGCGGAGTGCGCGAGCCGCGAAGAAAATGGAGATTCCGCATCGCGGAAGTGTGCAAAATTTGTTGATGTGCGGAAAAAAAGAAAATCATACATGCAGCGGAGTTTAAACGGTACGCGTCGTGAGCGACTCCCGGCGCCGGGAATCGGGCGATAATGGCATAATGAAGAAGTCATTTAGACATGCCACGATCGTATCCTCGGTGAGGATGATTGGACACTCGGGAAGATGCGCGGACGGCGAGTAGCGAGCGTAAAATTTTATTTCAAATTATTCGATATCGTTAGTGAATCTGACGATCTTACTAATCGACCTACCAACTTGCACGGCCATATCAAAAGTCATTACCGAAATGACGATATTTTTTTTCTTTGTTTTTTCCACATTTTTCCACATTCTTGGTACGAATCGAAACGCCGCTTCACCAAGAAAATTAACGCTCATTGCAGTCTCCGCTGACCGGAGCCGTTTTTCTTTTTCAACCGGCGACTGACAATTTGCTTTGGCCTTCGCCGGCGGGAAGCGTCGCAAGGATTGCTATCACCGCTGTTGCACGGTGCTTCGACGCCGTAATGCTGGTACCCTTCTTTTCGATCGGAGATAAGCGCGTGCCGCGAGCCTTCCCGGCTGTACGTTAGCAGCTTCCATCGATATGAATTGCTAAATTGTCGTACTTTTTTTTTTTATGCTACATTTGTTATTGCAATTTTTTTTAACTGCGCGGGGGGAAAGAATTTATGAAAGAGGTCTTGTAACAAGGTAGTTGTCCCGGTTGTCCATCAGTCAAGCCCAAATCCCGACATGTATAAAATATTTATCTAGTCAAAAGTAAAATTTTGATAAATTTTTATTTTGTCGTTAGATGTTTTAAGCAAGTTCAAACTTAGTTGGAACTCAGATTCAGATTGAAGATCAAATTTAATCCCAAACTTAAGTTTGAACTTAAGATTTTACGATAATCGAATTGACGAATTGACTAAAAAATTAAATAATATTTTATGCTTCTTTCGTATTCCGTAATTTTCGTTGAAACGAATAAAAAAGTGAGAAAAACACACAATTTGTGTGATTTGGAATACATCTCTCTGACAGGATGTTCAGTGCAACAGTCAGAAACTGCGGCGGTGGCAGCGATATCTCCGCAATCATAGCATGACAATGAGTAGTTTGCGAGTGATGCGCAGTTTCAATTTGATGTAATTGCCTCGGATAGGTCAAAACTATTAATTGTCGAGCTGCGTAATAACGTCGGTGAATTGTATCTCGGTAACGAAGTCATGCGAAACTCGTGCCAGGTAGACCGTCGGAGCCGAGACTCAGGCTCGCTAATTTTTTCAGTTCCGTTCCGACCCACAAACTTATTTACAGACCGGCGGATTATCGATTCCTATAATTTGTCTGTTGGCAAATGGCCAACTCTTGCTCGTCTACTACACCGCGCTCAGTCGGTAACAAAAACTGTAACGAACGCAGTTTCGAGACCGCAAACCGCCGAAGAAAAAGAAAATTGTCTTTTCCTGCATCCACCAATGCTCCCGTGAAAGAATTTCCATTTTCCAAAAATCATTAATTGCAGATTCGGTTGCTGACCGTAGTAATTCTCATAACTCTGAGGAATCAATAGAATTCGAACGACGACTGGGGCGTTATAGTTTTACGATTCGTTGCCACGACTCGGGTAAAAGTTGGAAATTTGTTTGCGAGTCCAGATTGACAAATGAAAGTGTTCAATTAACGTCGTTTCGTTCTCCCGATGGGAAACTTCATTGATCGGACTGACTCGGATGCGCGACATTGTGATCTACATGTTCTGACTCACAACGAGTCGCCCGGCGGAGGTGTCGGGCCACAATTAATTCTGCTTTCGAAAGCGTTGAATGCTCGGCGCGGTCTCGCGATTAGCAAATGGCACAACGAGGTAAACGAACCCCGAGCGGCGCCGAGTCGAGTCCGGGTACACGTGGAGAACGGTCCAAGTTGATCGCCGGTCACGCCGGTGAGAACCCCGCAGTCGAGGTCACTGCGGTTGTGTGTGTTTCGCCGCGATTTACGAATTTCCTGGAAAATTTTACGTATCGATTCATCTTTCATCGTCGTCGTAGGGACCAATTGTTCGTGTTTCGCATTGAAATCTGCGTGTTCTCGATCGTTTGCATTATAGATCCGTGCGGCAACACTGGCACATGTGGTGAATCGGGGGACAGACGACGTTTGCTACAGAATTCAGAAAACGGATCTCTGCACAGGTCGGTAAAATGCTGTGGAGAGTTTGCCTCCAAGTTTGGAGCAGCACCGCCATGTTTGCGCTGCAGTAGGTAACTTCCGCGCGTGCGCTCGAGCGCAGGGATCTAGGAGTCTCGGTCGGTGTACAGATCAGCCCGTGTGATAAAGTATCGACAAACTGTAAGAAGAAAACAAAGCTTCCGCCATGAGGAAGCAAACCTTTAAGGAATTAAACGTGAAATGTTCTGCGAGACAAAAGTGTAGGAATGTAGTGGTCGCGGTTGGTATTGAACGAACCGGCTTTATCCAGTGAGAGCGGCTGTACAGTATCGAACAAAAGTTGGTGGCCAAGAGCACGTTGGACTTGTGCTGGAATACCGTTGGTCGATTCCTCTTCTGTAGCAATTTTACTTGCGGATGGTTGGAAAGCATGATTAATCCTGCCACAAAGTTTGCGTCTGCAGTGTATTGTATTTACTGTGTTTACGAGTGAGCACGTGGCCGAAATTGTTTCGGAAATAAATAAGAAACAACTGTCAAACTCACGAACCGATAAACAGAAAAAAGTAAGTAAATTCACTAGTTGGGGAATAAAAAAAAAATCAAGATTCAAGTAGTTACGGAACGTGCAAGTATGCCTGACAGCAAATGTAACCTAGCGTCGAGAGTATTTCTGCGAGCGTGTCAGAAAGGTGACTTAGGCAAGCTCGAAAGTGTCAGAGAACAGTTTAAAATTGACGATTGGACGATATATCGTCACGATGCATCCGGTGATACCGGTCTTCACGTTGCCGCTCGCGAAGGCCACCTGGACGTCGTCAAGTACCTGTGCCAAGCATGGGAGCAACCCCATTACAGAGCAGACGTCACGAATAAGGACATGAAACGTCCGCTACACGAGGCTGCGCAGTTCGCGCGGATCGACGTTCTGCAATATCTTATTGAACGAGGTACACTACCAAAAATAACAAAAAAAATCTCTGCTCACTTACTTACTTACTTTTAATATCTAATTACTTTGAATATTTTTCGCTTTAAATAAATAAATAAATAATATATAATATTGTTATATATTTTTTATATATTAAAAAACAATATATAATATTTAAAAATAATAATAAACAATAAAAAAAAAAAAAAACATTTCGCTTTAAAAACAAAGCAAAATTTGGTTCAAGTAACCGTTTTGCCCCACTCTCCCCTAGGCATCAAAATATTTCAGGGGTGCAGATTAATTCGTTGAAGCGGGCCGATTGGACCCCACTCATGCTCGCATGCACCAAAAGTGGCGTTGACGCAAGAAGATGCATACAATGTTTGTTGGATGCCGGATCAGATTCCTGCGCTAAAAACTCCGACGGCTGGAACCCATTGTTTATCGCTTGTCGCGCAGGGGACGCCGATGCTGTAAAATTGTTGTTGCATAATGCACCTCATTGCATCAATGCTAGAAGCAACAATGGAAGAAGTGCTTTGCACATTGCAGGTATGTATAAGTGCAACGAATACACATTTCATATATGATACATGATATTTTTGGAAACAGTGAAGCACTTTCGATTTTTGGCGAAGACATTTACAATGCAATTGTTAGCGATACGTTTATCGTTTCCCAGCATTTCATGGTGGCACAGAGATCGTTCATCAACTAGTTGAAGCGAATCCCGACATCCTCCACGCCCGGGACACTTCCGGTTCTACGGCTCTTCACGAATCGGCGAAAAGCGGAATCTCGAAGGTGACCGAACGTTTGATTGAGCTGGGTGCCGATCCGAACGCTCTGGACAACGTGGGACAAAGTGTCCTGCACGTTGCCGCAGCCTGCCAAAGTGTCGAAACAATTAAGTATATTTTAGTTAATAACTTAGTCGACGTCCATCTCGAGGCACAGTTCGGTGTAACGCCCCTCATGGTGGCCGTGAGACACAAACGAAATCTAGCCGTTGACATATTAAAGAAATTTTTGGAGCAAACAAATGATAAACCGTAAAGAAAAAAAAAATTTGAGTGTTTTTTTTTACCGTGTGCTCGTGTCGTATACGGAGGCGGGATAGGATCGACGCGAATCATGAATCCGTCGATGTCAGAGGTTGGTACACATTTATTTATTCAGTTTTGTTGTATTAGACAGTCTTAGAGAAGCATAAAAAAAAGTTCAATAAACGAAGCTCTTTCGAGTTGAAAAATACCTGTGTTTACAATAATGTCGCTACGCGGAATTCGACAGTACGCGCGGATAGCCGATGAATTATAAGAACCGTACAAGTGTATGCTTCGACGAGTCCCAATACGTTCATTCGATCGGGAAACATAAATATATATATATACATGTATATATATATTCGTACGGCGAAGTACAAGAGGTCAATATCACAATATATTTCGCGCTTCACTTTGAGCATCGCTAACTTCAATCATGTTGCGGCAACATTACTTATCCTCCAGTTGTAAACAAAAATATATATATATATATAAATACATATATATATAATGGAAAAATTTTAAACGAGGATTTTTTTGGCCTGATTAATTCCGCAAATACGTTTTGCGACTTGTTTTCACACTAACAGTGGAAACGTAGGTGAGAGATGGTCGAAATATAAAAAACAATACGCGAACGAACGTCTCGATCCGACACATAGACAGAAAGTGTAATATTTAAGCGTTAGCGTTACGTTTGTTTTTTTGTTTTTTTTTTTCATTTTTTTTCTCAATGTGAGAGATGAGGAGAGGGACATTACTTCATAAAATGGCTAAGGATAAAACATGCATTGTATATTTCTTCCATCTGACAAATGTTTGCGCATAATCGTAGCGTTTTTTTTATTTTTATTTTTTAAGTTTTTTTTTCTTGCAAATGGCCCTGGACCAAATACACGCGCACGCTCGCGCGGCGTGGCTCCTCTCCTAGCTGGTAGTCTTATCGTTTTTTTTCATCTTTTTTCTTTTTCTTTTTATTCCCTTTTTTTGTTTGTTATTCTCCAAATCTCCATCAGTGTTCGTATTCCAGCAACATTGTCATAAATATCCAATAATTACTTGGCCATTCAATATTTTATTTTTCTTTGCTTAGTTTATTTACATACCTATTATGCCGAGACCTTAAGTTAATCTTACACTTTTCTTTTCCACCCCCTCGCATCAATTGTTCATCGTCTTTCACTACTTAAACTAACGAAAAAAAACTTCTCTTATCGTCTATAAGTATCTCACATTTAATAATTATTACGCTCTTATCGTCGTTTCTCATTTACATTACAAGTATTCAACATGTACAAAGCCCTATTTACATTATTTACAATTTATCGAAATAAGTTTTTCTCGAAGATAACGGGTGATAAGGGGGGGGGGGGGGGGGGGGGGAGGGATCGCTAACTATTATTATGTAATAAACGTGATTAACGTAAACGCTTTAACCGTCAATGCCGAATTGAGCTCGGATACGAGAGAAGGGAAATTTCGGAACTTGGTCCAAATTAATAATATCACTACCTCGCTGTACACGCGAATCACGTATTTGGACTTTCGTGAAACGCAAAAGTCGGCTCTGTCTCTCTCTGAACAATAAATTGCGGAATGTTTATAAGACGCACACACACGCAATGTGACTCTCTATAGAGTTTTTTTTTTCAGTGCGTCGATTCCACGCGCCTTTAAAATTATTACATCATACCAACCATTCGATTATAGCACTTTTTTCCATTTCTTTTCTTTTAGTTACATCAAACATTTAACGCCTCGCGGCGTAAAGTTTCGAGAGTTGATCGAGTTTTTGCTGAACTGACTTTTTCGAGTGACGCCTGAAATTTTTTTCTTTTTGAAAACCGACTTCCGATATGTCGCCAATTTCGGAGTAAGGTGGATGCCCACAGGGTCACTGATCCTCTACACTGATGTTGACCCCGGTCGTGAACTTTTTGTCTCTTTTCCGTGAAAAAAAATATCTTCCTCAATTCCCGTCAAAGTACATTAATATTTTTATTTGCAATTCAATTGTCACAGAATGTGTTCTTCAATATACAGAAAAGTTGGCATGATCGAGAGTCGGTGTCAGACTTAATGTGGAATGCCTCAGCAATGGGTATGAAATAATAAAATATAACTTTTCAACGTTATTCAAAAACGTTAATCCGGAAAGTAAAAAAACAAAAAATTTAATATCTGAGTAACCATTTCTAAACGTGTTTTTATCCGCGTGTCTTGACCGTTAATGTGGGTGTTGAATTTTGTTTCGATCAGCGGAACATCCACCTCGTTCCGCGCTGCATCGTCTCGATCATTCCTTTGGTTTTTCTTCCTCTAACCGAATTTTCCATGCTCTATGACAAACCGACACTGAATCTTTTTTTTTTTGGGCGCTACAATAGGTGGGTAAATACTTATTGCAGAGACACCGGGAAACATTCATACATTTAACACAGCTGTACCTTTAATGTGGCTATTAATATTTATAATTGTCTACGTTATAGTTGTTCTCTCGCGTCGAGGGTTCGACGATACGAAATTTACACTAAACTGACGTATGGAGCTGGGAAACGAAAAAAAAAATTAATGAAGCTTCACGTCGATGTTATAAAGGATTGTTGACGCGGATCGGTGTTGGCATCGACGAACAATCTCACGGCGAAGCGGCCTTAGATTGAGTAATCTCTTAGGTTTTTCAGCGCGATTGAGTCAACATGAGTTTAATTTCATCCGCCACTCGTCAATTCAAATTTAGACGCTAAACAATTCGATGGGTAAAAAAAATAAATATAGCGCGTGATACCGCCGTTACAAGATAACATAAAAAAGAGAGAAAGTTCGTAAAAAACAGTGACTAAGTTGTGTCTTTTACCGTAAACCTCCGTCGCCCGTTAAAACTCACCGACAACGTATTCCTATATATACCATCCTCGGTCGCCTCAAATCGCTCTCACGAGTACAACCTCGTTGTACACTTTACACGTGTTCCTGTTTTTTTTCTTTTTTTTTTGTTTGTTCGTTATCTACTCGTTATTTATAAAAATAATATTTTGGGGACGAAAAACGTTCCAAAGCTAATCACGGGCAAGACGCCGCGGCAGCGATCGGTGAAAGTCACGCTAATCGCACAATAATCTCTTCACCATTATTTAATTAGTTTGTTTTGTTATTTTTATTTTTTTATTTATTTTTTTCTTAAGAGTCTTAATGTGACTTCTCTATGTCCCCGTGAATCCGTTGTTGGAACTCACTCGGACAACTACTTTCGCGCTTTTTATTAATTTTTTTTCTTTTAATGAATCGTGCCATTCACAAAACGTTGCACGATTCGAGACACGTCGATATTTTTTTTTTCCCAATGTCGCCGATATGTTTACTCGTTTTATGCATTTTGCTGTTACACTTGGGTTTCCCAATCGTAGTAACGAAGGACTGGCCAGTTTCACTGGGAGGGAGTTACTAATAATTCGCGTCGTCCGTCGCGTCGTTCGTTCGACAGTCGGTCTATCGTTTGCGGGATTTTTTTTCTCTCGATGATAAGCCCGTCAGACGCGCCCGAGGCTCGGTCGGAAGAACTCAACGATTGTCGAAACATGCCATCGAACCGAGATCCGAATTTTACATCCTTCGTACATTAAAAAAAAAAGAATAAATTGCGACGACGAAAATACTGTACAATCTCAATGGTCAAACTTTTGGAATGTGAATTTTTCCTCTCAGATAATCGTTCATCTTTCACTGGTGTCAATCCGATAACAATACCGGCTGTCTTTTCAAAATTTCATACACGCCGCCTCAGATTGTTTTCTGACAAGCATCGAGGACATGAGTACCAAACCAAAATAAACTCATCATCACTGTCAATATTTCGGGACCGAAACCAATACGCTCAATTTCTGACGTCGCAATCGATGCAGAAAACTTTTTTGAAAAATCGCGTCATAAAAAAAATACAAATGAGAGATAAGCGTAAGGGTCGCTTGCCGATATTTACCATCGATTTTGAAATAAAAATAAAAACATGGGTGAAAAACAAAAGAATTTCACGGTGATATAATTCTCATTCCACTCGTATAGTGAATGATCAACGAAGAAGAGGTCGGCTAGAGATTGTCCACCAGTAATTTTCGTCGTCCAATAAAATATTTTGTTGATCTCGCGAACGACGATGCGTCTTGTCGTCGACAATCGAGTCTTGAGTGAGGCTCGATGAGTTCGACCAAATTGAGTCCTCGCCGGGCGCTGTCGACCCGCGCGCTTTTACATAATAAAAACTATTAAATACACAACGATTCGATTCGTCTAAAAATTAACCGTACGACACATTCGTCCTTTGCCCATACTCTGACAATATTTATTTATATATATATTTTTTTTACTTTCATTCGTTCGAATCGATCTCGCTCACACGTTTGTTCTCCTTCACATTTGGGCGTGTCTTAAATAATTACGATTACACAACTCGCTTATCCGTACGACACTCGACTGAGTCGGTTCACGCACAAGAACCGCTGTCCGTGCTTCGAAAAACGCACGAGGTCTCTCGAATTTCGGCCCGCGAAAAGATATATGCTTTCTCATATATATATATAAATATATATATATATATATTTATATATGTATATATACATATATATATATATATATATATACATACACCCGGCCATTGAGAAATTGAGCTTTAATGCGTTAAAAATGCCGTAAAAATGTTTATTGATTCGCTAATCGCGCGTTAGCTTTCCCCCGCAAGGGGCACACAGACGCTTCGATTCCCACGAGGTCCCGCGATGTCTCCGGCTGAGTCCGGCGTGAATATTTTTCCATGATCCCCGAAAAATCGTTTTCCGTCCCGGGAGCTTGTGGCGCATTATCATTGCGCCCGAAGTCTCGATTTCCGGTCCCCGCGATCCTCGGTGGTTCTCCAGGTGAGCCTCGAGTGTGGCGACTTCGCCGACGAGCCCGAGGTCTAACACTCGCTGTAAGAGGGCGGCGGGACGCCGCGTCCGGTGTACATGTCCGTCTGGGGCTGAAGATGGCAAACGACCGTGTGGCCGTCGAGGACCGCGACGGTCCTCGTGTGGTCCTGCTGGGGAACGCCGTAGTTTCCGGGCATCCTCGGCATCTCGCCGAGCTCGTACTTGGCCGGTTGTCTTCTGAGCTTCTCCCAGCAGGCGTTCAGACTCCTCTCCTGGGCGGGGCTGTACTGGGACGGGTCGAAGTGGAGAACGTTGCGGTCGAGAGTCTGACCGTAGTGGACGAGGTTCCTGTCGTTCGCCGGCGAGTATGGGATGAGCGGCCGATGGTCCCCGTAACTCCGGGACGACTGCCTGCTCATGTCGCTCTGGCGACGACCGTCCTCGTCGGAGAGGTCCGAGACCTGAATCTCGCCGCCCCGCTCGATCTCCTCGTAGACCGGGTCGTCCTCGCCGACCATGCCACGCGACACGTGACCGTGCGCCGGGTGACTCTGGTGATGGTGCGCCACGTGACCCTGGTGATGAGCGCGACCCCCGTCACGGATCTCCGTGTAGGTGTGGTTGTACGGCGAGGCCGCCCGACGACCCGTAGTCCGCCCGTTGCCGATCTCGCTGCCCTCCACCAGAACCCTCCGGTCTCGCGTTCTTCCCGAGTGGCCCAGCGTCATCGCCGTGTGCGTGCGGGGCGAGTCCTCCTGCTCCGAACCACCGTGCCCCGAGTCGCGGGAGTAAGACTTAAAAGAAATGTTCTGTTGGAAAATAAACGGAGTTTAGAAGGTCGTTGCGGTGAGGGGATTATGAGGTACGAAAGGGCGCGATGCAAAACGGCCCCGACGTGGTGCAGGTGACGGAGATTCCGGTCGAGGCATGCGTGCTCGAGGAAGACTATTATAGTGAGGTTTTTTTTTCTTTTTTTTTTCCGAGGTAGGTAAGAAATTTGGCATTGGCGACTTTATGGGGTATTGAGGAGGCTCTACTGGGTCGGATTTGAAAAGACAAACTTTGCGAATGGCTGGCAGTTTGATAAGTAGAGGGATCGTGAAAAATTTGAAGGTTCGCAAATATTTTGCGAAGTTATTTGTGCGATTTTCATGCATTTATTTTTTCATAGGGAGGATAAGAAGTCTGATACTGGCGACTTTATGGAGCATTGAGGGGAGTCTACTAGGTCGAATTGGAGAAGGCAAACTCTGCGAGTATCTGGCAGATTAATAAGTTGAGAAATCGTGAAAATTTCGTGAAAATCGAGGTTCGCCAATATTTTGCGAAGTTATTTGATCGACCAGGCATTTTTTTTGAGCATGCATGGCGTATACTATCCTGACCGGAAAGTGAGATACCGTGAGAATTTTTGACAATTATTCTAAAATAATGTACGGTTTTCGAGATAAGAAAATAAAAAATGTTGAACGATCGAGAGATTTTGAAAAAAATTAATACGTTATTCGGAAAAGTGAACTAATTTATTTTAGTTGAAAAGAAAGCATCTCTCGATTATTTATTGAACAATTAATTGTTGATTATGGTGAATCAATATTCTCAAGATTTTCAACGTGATTGATTTTTTTTTCCTCTGATTTTTGTCGATGCAGGAAGAGCCGAAAATCCGAGCGAATCGAACTTTTGGTTGGGAATGTATGCGCGAAGCATTCTTAAATTGCAGAAGCTTGCTCGGAAGAGTTATATCAACTCTTGTGGTGCATGTTTTCCGCCTCGAAGAGGGAGAAAAGAAAAAAAAACTGCGGTAATAATTTTTTCGTCGTTCAGGCGGAACGACCGAAACTAAAAAAAAAAACCATCCCACTTCCATAATTTTGATCTCTCGCAGCAGTTTTTTTTTCCTTCGATTTTTTTTTAGTTTCTCCACGAACAAAATTATGAATCAATTTTGCGAGATATCAATGTTTCACGGAGAAAATAAATTAAAACTCTACAGAAAGAAATGTATCACGCGTGACAACCAATTCTAATTTTATGCATAGCAAATAGTAGGAGAAAAAAAAATCAGCCCCAGAGTGATGAAGTACCGAATCCTTCGAGTAACGGAAACATTTTCGAGTCGCTTGTGTTTCTCACATTTTACAAATAAAAATAAAAATGCAATTTTCTTTTCGAGAATTTCCAGGTTAATTTTAAAAGCAAAAAAATGAGGAGCGTTCGCAAGTTTATAAATTAACATTCGTACTAAAATTACGATAATTTTGTTTCCATTGCACATTACATAGGAATCGTTATTGTGGGACTTGCGAAAAGTTTGCCTTCCCCGGGTAACGAGTTAATAAATAGTTATTAGTATAGCGAGGCGTCGAAGCCGTGAGTTAGTTACCTTCCACATGAGGTTTTTGTTAATGGGTCCCCAAGTGGCGGTTGCAGACTTAGGGATATTAGGAGCTGATGGGAAGTAGGCGTGACGGGCGTGCGGCAGCGTTGCCACTGCGTGGGCATCTGAAGACGTGGAGGATTCATGGGGTGCTGCGGCCGCGGGTTGCCTTTCGGTGCTCGGCCAGCCTCGCCCGGACACCAAGTACTGTAAACCAACGTTCCGCCGTTCTCAATTTACCGGCTCGCGTTAAACCCCTCGACTGGCTCCGTTCAGGACCCATTCGTGCCCGCGCACGACGTCGCGTATCCTTGACTCTTGCCGGTTTAGATCGACGATTTCATACATCCCGCACTTGCAATGTAGCGCGTTAAAAAATACCCCATTTCGACCGTTTTCCATCTAATTTTCAATTTATTTTTTTTTCGACTAATTTTTAATGAGGTTTAATTTAAATAATCATTGATTTGAATGAAGTTTAAATTAAATGAAGGCTAATTGGAATAAAATTTAATTTGAATGAAGTTTTAAAGTTTTGATTTTTCAGTCGTATTTTGACTTCTTTGCAACAAGGACTGAGCATTTTTTAGATGGTTCGTAAAAATTGTTGCGATATATTCGGTACACTGTTTAAAAATGTTATAAGATTTTTTTAAATAATTTTTTTTTGCAACATTTAGTTTTGTTAAGCAGGTAAAAAAACACTGCATCTTAAGGAAAACGGTGAAACAGGGTTACTACAATTTTCTCTCAATATCCGGAGAGTCACGACAAGTACGCCGGATTAATGTGAATGTCGAAAGAAAAAAAAAAAAATCATGATCGTTGGATGAAAGTACAAATGAGAGGATGAGGCCGTATTGGATGTACAGGTGTAAAGCACTTTGTGATTAGTGTAGCGCGATATCAATTTTGTCATAAAAATACTACTTTTTGTCCGAACACATTGTTAAGAAAAATTATCCAACTTCCCGATACATTTTTTTTTCATACAGTAGCGAACAAGATGTTTTCTTTTAATTTTTGATTTCTTGCATCGACAATCGGGCTTGTACGTGAATAAGTGTATGAAGGAAAATGCGTGCGTAGCGAGTGTTAGCGATGTGTCTTACGGTCTAGGAGATAGGCGTGGGCGAAGATAAAAACTCACGGTTCAGTCGACTGTTCCATATAGACCGCGAGAGATTTACGAGAGTTTTACACTTCGCCCACGGTCAGTTTTCAGCCGCACACTACGAATCTTTCGAGTCACAAACCGCACATCGGTCCATCACCTAAATCGTTCTACAAGTTTTACTCGAACATGCGCTTCCTTCGCGAAGCTCCAAGTTACGTGGGCTGCCGCCCAATTTTTTTTTTTTTATAATTCCAACAAGTTTTATGTACGATCGGTGATGAATTGTAAAATAGAGATCAAAAAGAAAAAAAACGACAAAAAAAAACACCATTTGACACGTGTGCGTTTGCGATTGCAATCGCGGAGCAAAGGTAGCCGACAGCCGAATACACCAAACCCCGCATAGGAGCGATTGCGGAAGAAACCACCACTATTGTTAGTAAAGAGGCCTCCGTCAGCTATTTGTTGTTGTTGATTCTTCTTATACGCTATATACGCGATTGATAGTACGATTGCCCGTTCGACTCCGATCTTGTGTAACTATCTATGTGCCACAATATACCCAATGTGCGTGAGATCTGTTTTTTTCTACTATCTCGATTACCGACAGTGTCCAAGGGTAGACAATAAGGTAAGAATTGCAAAGAAAAAAAATAATTATAGAAGAAAGTAAGTAAAAGTTTTATAGAGAAGTCGAGAGCGCGCAGGATATATTTTCGAAATATTCTCGCATGCTTGCTACAGAAAAGATTTTCAAAAGTGGTCCTAGCGCAAGTTCTTTCGATCCGCTGCGCTATAATGCTTCCCTATCCACCGAGATTTCGAACATCCCGCTTCGCTCCAATTCCGGTGTGGAGTTAAATTTTCGAAAGACTTTCAACGCTTCGTCGAGTGCAATTTTTTTCTCATACGACTTTTTCGCACGCTTAAAGGAAAAACGCATCGAGGACCTCGCTGAAGTAGTAGATGCGAATGGTTGTTTCGACGGACGAAACGCACGCGCGAGATGAGTCAAGGGAGGAGGCTGAGAGCGAAGGAAGTGGAGCATTGGAGCGGCAAAGTGAGCTGGGAAAAGAGAAACTCGCAGGGGACGGGCGGGAAGATGAAGAGAACGGACAAAGCTTTAGGCGGAAGTCATCTGTTCGACTCGGCGTTGCAACGCGAACTTTATGACGGTTTGTTGACTCTTGTTTGAATATTTTCTTCCCTCCGTCACGGAGGAGGCTCCTCTCTCGCTTCCCGTGCTCAAGCTTCCCGTCTACCCTGAACCCTCTATTTTATCCGCGAGACTTTTCGCGAGTTACTCGAACTCCGAGGGTCGTCGGAAACTACGGTCTCGAACGCACGCTCACCGTCATAAATTAATGCGAGAGAAAATTCAATTCCGCGACACTTTACTTTCTTTGTTGTTTTTGTTTTTTTCTATTTATTATTTTTTTTTTAAATGTTTTTAATGGAGCCTCGTCGAAGGAACTTTGTAGCAGAAATGCGGACCGAAGTCGACGAGGCGAGGCTAATGCTGTAACTTTTTTCTCCGCTAAGGGTCTGTAGAGTCCTCCGAGTGTTAGCTCGGCTGTGACAAAATTTGCAATCGAACTCGATAGGTTTATTATCATTAATCGCCGTAACTTCCAAGTTTATTCTATTCCGGTCAACGCACATCTTTCTCGGAGCTTCGAGATTCAGAATAAAAGAGCGCTTCCGGTGCGTCGTTCTATATATTCCCTTGGAACAGGAATAAAAATAATGAAGCTCGGCAATGGTTCCTGAGAAAAGTGTTCTCGACAGATATTCTACTAATCATAAATTTAGATCCTACTTTAGAAATATTAAAAAATGACCTAAATCTGAGTTATTTTTCAATTAAATCGCAAACTGACGATAATTCCAAACATCCTACGTACGAATAAGGCGAAGAATGAGTTTAAAGGATCGATCCTCGTCAATCTCAGGCGGTATTCAAACGATACTTGATCCCTCGATTCATTAATTAAGAGGACACGTTTAACTTCGACACCGTCGTTATTTGGGATTCCGCGAGAGTCTTTTTGTCACGTTTAGGTTTCTCAGATTCTGCGCAATCGCGGTAAGTGAAAAAAGCAGACTGACGGAAAAGAGGATTCCCTCGGGTACACATGAATTTGTTACTCCGTTCGCTCGGCTAGGATAAATTTTGCAATTGAACCAGACATGTTTATTTCCGTGAATGGCCTGACTTCCAGATTCATTATATTCCCGTCAACGCATATTTTTCCCGGAGTTTCGAGATTCAGAATATTACATTTTGTTTCATCCTCGAGGTGAAAAGAGCAACGATGAAAGAGCGCTTTAATCATTCTCGGTACTTCGAGATACAGAATATTACATTTTAATCTTCGAGGTGACAAGAGCACGACGAAAGAGCACTCCCGGTGCGTCGTCCAATGTTTTCTTGGTACAAAAAAAAAAAATGAACCTAGTTAACAGTTCCGGAGAAAAGTGTCCCCGATCGATATGCTACGAATCATAAATGTACATCTTACTTTATAAATATAGAAAAAAAAAAGAATGACCTAAATCGAGTTAATTTTCAATCAAATTGCACCCGACCCTAATTCCAAATATCCTACGAACGATGAGCCCGATAGTGAGTTTGAGATCGATCCTCGTGGATCTCCGGTCTTCGGTCGCGATTCATTACTTAAAAGGACACCATTTAACTTGGACACTGTCGTCATTCGAGATTCCGCGAGAGTCATTGCGGGCTTCTAGGATTTTGCGCAATCGCGGTAAGTGGAAGAACAAAACAGACCGACGGAGGAGAGGAGAATCTCCTCGGTTGCGCATGAACTTTGTTACTCTGGCGACAGACGGAGAGGCGAGAAGAGAATCTCGGGGAAAAAAATTAATTAGAAGAGTTAAACAAATGCGTTCCTGGTTTGGTGTATAAGCGGCGTTTGGATACCTTGCTGGGCGGGATGCCTATTGTGGTTGCTGGGTGCCATCATGTGCATCTGGTATGCCCCGTTCGGCGACCTCAGCGACAAATTGTTCAGGTTCACGTTTATCGAAAGATTCGTATTGTTAGCTGCCGCTGTCAGGTTGCTGATATTGTTCGGCGGTGTACCCACATTGGAGGTCGTGTGCGGCGACAATCCTGAACTGTCGGTCGTCGGGGCCGACGGATTAGACGACGTGTTGTGCGACGGAAAGTCCTTTCCGCCGTTCGCGCCTGCCGGACCTCCGCTCGTGCCCGACGAGCCTCCAGAATTTCCGGACACCGTCTTCGAGCATCGGAGACACTTCGGCAGCCAAGAGTGTCGTCGAATGAACTTTCGATATTCCTTCCTCACCTGCGAAATCACAGACGAAAACCACCCCCGGACCCATACGTTTTAACCGTGCACGAAACCAAGCGGCGGTGTCGAGGAAATCATAAATTTCGGGAGGGTGTGAGATCATTGAGGATTCGCTTGACCCTGCTGTTCTGTTTTCTAGAGCTCTCAGGCCTCAAAAAAAAAAACCTGCGCAATTCAGAGGCGCGTCCATGAGGAAGCAAAACATGCGGAATTTGCCGAAAATACTTTTTTTTATAAAAAATTGTACAAGTACTTAATTTTTTTTCTCTTCCAGAAGAATGCGTCGGCAAAGCGATCTCCTTTTCACGATTATTTTCCTCGAAAATAATTATCTTCGAATTTTCATGAAAATTAATGAATCTATGAATTCTCAATTCTTCCCATTTTCAAACAGCAAGGCCAAGAAATTAAATTGACAAAAAAAAAAGAAGAGAGAAAAAAAAATAGTTTCACAAATAAAAGTCATTACAATAAAAAACGATACTGGAAATCGGGTCGGAGATTCGACGAACTCAAACGATCAAGCCTACTGTTGTAATTAATAAAA
Source organism: Amblyteles armatorius (assembly GCA_933228735.2). Lineage (NCBI taxonomy): Eukaryota > Metazoa > Arthropoda > Insecta > Hymenoptera > Ichneumonidae > Amblyteles > Amblyteles armatorius. The sequence goes on from OW121688.1 coordinate 21,204,723, forward strand.
AACGTGTCAGATGGGATTATGCGTGCCGACAAAATGATGGTAAAGTGACAGCGAGCGATCACGACGTGCGCAGTTCGTAAAATTCCGTAAAAATCGTCGGTAATTTGAAAAGTTGGGGAGGGGGGCGTCTAAATGAATAAATCAAGTGCGAATCTCGTAGATTATCTATTCGATCGATCGGACGATTACCAGTATCGAAATGTAGTGTACAGACATTTGTTATTTTTTTTTCTTTTTTTTCTTTTTTCAATAAGACAATAAATAATTGATTATCGCTAACGACTTATCGGCTAATCGAGACTCTTAGAGTCGTGTGAGCGTTCGCGCACCGGTGTAGTCCCTTACCTTCTCGTTCTGTACGCAATGGAACACAAATATAAATAGGCCCTGAAGACTATTCAATATAGTGAAGATGTAAGCCATCGCGACTGATTCTTGATTCAGGTACAGCAATCCGAAGGTCCAGGTGAGTCCCAGCAGGAAAACCAGCACGATTGCGCCTCGCAGCCACGCTCTGATGTTTGTTGAAAAAGAAACGATAACAACAAAAACATTGGTTAATCTCAATAAATAGTTGTCAGTGTCGAACAGTATTCGCGGCAGACGGCGTACGGACGAGATTTTACCAATTGATTTATATTAATTAAATTTGGTGATAAAAAAATATTTATAAAAACTGATTTTCACCGACGAAAAATTAATTAACGATCGACGAGTCGAAGCGCAAATCTTGTCCGCGGGGGCCGTTAAAGCCTACGAGCACTGTTCGTTCGGAATAATGGAAGTAAACTCGAAATCTTAACGGGATCGTAAACGGTAATTACTACCGATTGTAACAATACTGTTTATCTACGTATATACTCTACTAAGCCACAAATACAAAAAAAAGCATGCACTAAACGTGGCGTGTACTGAATGTATGAGAATTTTTTTTTCTCTCGGTGGACGAGGCAAATGTTGGCTAGACGCGAGATCGTATACATGCGAGTATATTGCGAGTGAAATTACTCTACAGTAATGTCGCGTGTGTGTTCAACGGCAACTCGCGTTCCATTACCATTTACAAACAAAAAAAAGGAGGACATTTTTTTTCGACTTCGAATCGATATTCCATTAATAATTTTTTTTCTTTTAGATATTAGTGAATTATGTAATATATGAATGGCGAATGAATGAATGATGAACGATAATAATAAAAATGGTAAATATCTTACAAGTGCGCTTGCAATTTGTTGGGAAGAGCATTCTCTTCCTTTCCACTACCAACCAACCACGCCATGCAGAAGAATGTAGAATAGTGTAGACAGAAGTGGGTAGAAGATTTAATAACAAAAAAAATGAAACAAGACAGCAGTTAGGTAATTGTCCCGATACCATTTCTAATAATTAATATTTATTTTACTTTTCCGTTTTTCTCTGACGCATTTACAATGCCCGATTCGCATTACGGAACGCTGTGCATTATTTTTTTTTTTTTCAGTTACGACGAAATTGAATACGCTGACCCGAATATATAAATATGTATTTTGGTTTCACAGCCGTTTACGTATATTAATATTGACGTCGATTTAAGAGTTCAACGGAAGTAATCCGAATCGGGATTGCAATGGAAATTCATAACGCCATCACCATGAATAATTTGATAAACGATTTTTTTATTCGCATCCGATATTCCGAGCGCAACGGCGCACTACTTGTTTTCGAAATCCCCGCGAATATAGATGAACCAACGGGTAAAGTCGAGATCCGACAATTCTGCCTATTCACCATTCGGCGTGTTTGTTTTTCTTACATAAATCACAGCGAGAGGCACAAATTTTCGAAATTTACCGCTCGTTTTCACCATTAATTATCGTACAAAACGAGAAAATTTCGTTTGAACAATGAGCACGATTTCAAGCGAAATATATGAATTATTTACAAAATCAATGAATTCCTCTATCCATTAAATAATTACGAAAAGCGCTAATGAATCGAAAATTCAATAAAGGATCGTATTGTATTATTCTAGTAATAATTTGTGTGTCATATTTAAAAAAAAGGATGTAAAAAAAATTGAAAAAAACGAACGCAACGGATGAAATTCAGCCGAGTTATGTGTGAAAACAGATTTTTCGTAGGTGTATCAGAAGCGCTTTAAGCTTGCGTACATTAAATCGAAAGCATCGGAAACGATCGCTCCGAATCTACGAGACGTCGATTTTTTTTTGTTCGTCTTGTTTTTTTTTTTTACGATACGCAATTCTTCGTCAGTTCATCAAATTACAATCGATATTTCCTTTTTTTTACACTAAGCAATAAAAAATGTATTCTGCCGTCTGAATGATCGACACTTACTTTGCACTGGCGAGCCTCGAGTGTTCTTTGCTCTTCATTGACACGGTAGTGTTGGTGTGCCGGCACATCATGTAAATTGCCATTGACAGGAACACGAGATTGGCCTGCGAAAAAAAATCAACGAAAATCTAGGTAAAATATCGTTCGGTAAACAATCAAACATTTTATAAATAAAAAAAATCGGACGAACGCTACGGATCGTTTTGGAAAACAGTGCAAGACATGCAGAAAAATGTCACCGATTATTTATGTTCTCTGATACATCTGTTGCTGGTAAGTATATTATTATTATAAGACTGAGGAACTCCGGTCAATGGCCTATTGGCCAATCTAAGGCATTAATGTATAAAAAAGGTATGTAATGTAATGTATATTTAAGGTAATTGAAAAAGGTAGTAAGACATTAATGTTAAAAAAAAAGAAAAAAAATAATATTGATCTCGCATTGTAAGGGAGGTCAATAAATGCCTTTCACAACAGCTATTATTTTTATTATAATTACTAATAATTTTTCTGCAAATTTTTGCTACATTGAGAAACACGCTATTCACTCCGGGCCCTACATTATTAATTCTGATTAGTTTTGCAGATCTCGCGAAAAGGGTTTATTAATTTAAGTACCCATTCGATCAGAGTGTACGTCAGGTGTGCGTCCTTAATGTTGACGATCGTCGGGAGTTTTACGGTTCTTCGAGCAAAGTAGTAGCCACGAAAGGAGAACAAGCGACGGGCGTGTTATAATTAATTCGTAAGTAGGCTCACGTGTGGCTTATCTCGTCGCGTTGCTGGACGTCACGTAGTTACGTTAGACCAGCGAAATTCTCAGAATGAGCGATGAAAACAATGTGCGGTTAGAGTGGAAGAGGCTTTACCAGAATTACTAGTATGACGGGTCCCACGAAGCTGAAGATGAAATAGTTGTCCGCTCGTAGCCAGCAGTATTGATCGGTGCCGTAGCTTAGCGGATCGATTATACAAGAAATTGCAACCACGAGTAACGGACCACCATAAGCCACCAGGTAGTACCAGCGGAGACGAGACTTTTCCGCCTCGAACACTTCTATCAGCATCACGTACAGCTGAAATCCTGTGAAACGGATGGGAGGAAAAAAAACGTTAACAATCACGTAGAAGCACATTCAACAAAGCTTTGACGTCGAATAATTATTTATATCGCCGTTAGAATGCGTTAACGTCGATCGATATTTTTTTTTGTTTCCCCAAGGTTTTATATCGGCTTTGATATTTATAACATAACTAGCCGATTTTTGTTGCTCGGGAGATTCAAGGCTCTCTCCCGATTCGCGTTTGAAAGAATATTGGAAATCCGTTTTTCAATTTCAACGGCGTGTCTCTGTTCTTTGCATTGCTATACCGATATCGCTGGACAAACCATTGTTTTTTCTTTTTATTCTCACTCCTTGATACGATATTTTTTTCGTTTTTTTTTCCGCAAACAGCCCATCGCGAACGGGAGAGAAACAATTTGTTTTGTCGGGGAGAAAATTTTCAATACTTTTCGGAGACCACGCGCCGGTACGCGAAGCCCACGAAAATACGCTCGTCATACAAATTTTTTAAATTTTTATCACGTTCCAGATTCACCGATGGTCAAATTGTTCCATTATTGGAAGCAAATTACAAAAATTTACGTTCCAATTTGCTAACAGGTGACAAACATGGAGCCCTTTTACATAATCTGGATTTAAAAAAATAAATAAAAAAATGTTGTCACCTTCGAGGAACATCCACGCGAATGCGCAAAGAAAGAAGAAGTGAAGAAGTCCAGCGACGATTCCACAAACGATTCGCTGATCGGTCTGGCCGATTCCGCACACGAATAGAACTTCGGCGATGAGCAAGCAGACGCAAAGGTTTTTGTGAATGGTCGTTCTGTCGGACTGGAAGAAGAAAAAAAACATATATATATACATACATACAAATATAAGTGAATAAATATATTCGGAAATTTTCGAGTCTTAGTCATCGAAACGAAAATGTGATTACTTCTCGGCTCGCCATCGGCCGAGATGACTCTGTCACGAGACACCATTCGTCTGACTCACTATACGCTTATACCATAATGTACACGTGTCCGGAGCTGTTACCTTGAGGCCGCGAAACAGTTGGAACGTCAGGATAGCCAGAACGAGACAGACGACCGAGATGATGCAGCCGATATACGTGATGATTTGTAGCGCGACCCGATGCGCTATGTCGAGCTTCACGGCGTGCACGTCCATCAGGACGGCGAAGTTCGTGAGGTGATTGCACTCGCAGACCGTGTGTGTGTCGTTTGTCTTGCGAATGTGACAACCCTCTTCCGACCAGGCGCTGCGAAAATCCGAAACGCACACGACAAGTGAACATTACTTTCTTCATATCAGTGGAACGGTTTTACAGTTATGGGGTAAAAAAAATAACAATGTTTCATGCCAAAATTTAAAGGCTGTATTTTAGGATAAAAAATATATATATATTTGGCCGTCGAGCTGTGTGGTGATCCGTAAAATTGTGTGTGAAAACATGCTCCGTAGTTTCGGGATCGTGTGGGAATTCAATGAACGCAGACCGCCCTCGATTAAGGGGCTGGCGAATCTTCCTGTTTTACCGACAGAAAGCGGCGATTCCATGCAATCGAGTTCAGTATTTTCCGTTGAAAAATGACGGCTGTTTGTTTATGAAGGAGTTTCGTCGATGGATGAACAAAAGGCTGTCATTTGTAATCGGAAAAACCTATCGAATATCTAGATAGTGAATTTATAGAGCAGCTTTTAAGGATGAGAATAAGCCGTAGTACAGTAATAACTCTTTTAACACCCTCTGTCTCTCCCTCTTATACGTGTTTGGCCTTCCCTTAAGGTGATGCCGTCCCGTCCACTTAGGTCGCGCCCAGCCGGTAACAGAAACTGTTACGAATGAGATTTCGAGACCGCGGACAGCTGTAGGGAAAGGAAGTTGTTTTTCCCAGCGTTTGATGATTCCACGGGAAAAGACAATTTTCCTTTTCCTCAGCTCTTCACGGTCTCGATGCGGCATTCGTTACAGATTTCGTTGCCGACGGTCGTAATTAACACGAACTCTTATGGCCGGTCTGTATCCCCGCCACAGACCTATCCAAATCGGCCAGGCATAAAGGAAAAGCACCGCCCTTCCCAGACTTTGATTAATCAATGTCCCTTAAGGATCCACTCCCGGGTTCAGATTATTCCAACTACCCCGGTTCAAAGTCTCTCCAAGAGACATCCCAGGATCAGATTATTCGGTGTCCCTTCCGGGTCAGTCTCTCCCAGGAGACTTTGACCGTAATGCATTTTTGAGGATACTCTTCACTCCCGAGGTCCCGCTAAAGATGTTTTCACGTATAAAAAAAATCTATCCCGGTCTTCCTCTCCGAGGATTACGGATCAAAGAGCCACGAAAATTTGTGCAGCTTCATACAGGCTCAATTTTGAAATATAAAAATGAAAGAAATAAAAAAATGCCAGAAAATGCATGTAGGATTTGTGAAAAAATATTTTAAAAAATGTTTGAAAGTCGTACCTCATAATATAGTCCCAGAAAACGCATGTAGGATTCGTGACATTCTCAGCGGTAAGATGTTCGAAGTGAACCCTGACCGGTTCCGACAGTTGAATGTGTCTTCCCTTCCCAAGCGAGGCGGAAATCACTTTGCTGTTGAGTATTCTGCTGGTGTTCTTCCTCGTTCGTGGTTGCGTCTCGTCGCTCAGAACGACCGATGGCTCCTCGTCCTGGGGCTGAAGAATTTCCTCGAGTCTGTCGAACGCCATGAAGACCAGCCGAACTATTCCGTCGTCGCTGTTCTCGAGGAGGGATCTCCTCGTGAGCTCGACCCGGTCGTTCGACGCCGTCCATCTCTGCTGCAGCAAGTCGACCGGAAAGATTTCCACGCTCTCCTCGATGTTTCGGGTTTCCAGTACGCGAACCTCCATTACTGTAAACATTTTTGTTTTATTTTTTAGTAGCGGTGGCATTGAGTTTATTAACAATACATCGCATGTAACAGATTTTTATTGTACCCAATAGACTTTTCTCTTTACACGTATATTGTATATCGCCAATTGGCCATCGACCGCAGTCCTTCAGCCATTTATTTTTTATTACTGAAGAATAAAATAAAAATAACGGTCCCGATCGGGCGAATACGTTGCTCCGCTATAGATAAATCATATCCGAAGCAGCAGGTGCCGGAACTTTTTTGTTTATTTTAGTTTTTTACCTCATACACTGCCTCCGCGGATAATCCGCGCTCGCGTGTTTACGATTAAGATATAAAGTACAATATATATCTACGGGCGCCCCGTGACTTTTTACGATCTCTATTTCTGTCTTTATCGCCGAGGGAGGGTCTTTATTGTTAACATCGCGTGATGAACCTCCCGAGGACACAGGCTGAGGACCTCGTTCGCGGCGGTATCGCGACTGGATCAAGTGGCGGGTTGCATAAATGTCGTTACCGCCATATTTCAAGTAACGCGGATTCGATGGGAGTCTTAAAAAAAGCATTGGAGAATCGGTTTAATTGTTAAAAAATAAAAATGCCATCGAAGTGGCGGTAGGTAGAGTCGCTTTCCGGCCGGTCGGACATCGAGATGCATCCAATGCGTATCAGAGCTAGCCGACTCCAATTAACCAATAATTTCCAATGATCGCAATTTGCGACGAAAAAAAAAAAAAAATGTTAGCAAGTTAGCTGCGGCAACGTTCGACACAGAATGAATTTACTACGCGATTCTTTCGAACTGCACTGCTCTATGGTCGGAGTCCAGTGTTCCTGAGAAGCTGGGATGTTAAATGCCTGAACTACTATATCGATCGATCGAACTTCCCGCGAATTTTTTTATTTCAGCCTATGGTCGGAGACTAAATTCGCAAAAACCTATCTGACGTTAACTCTCAAATTTTCTACTCGTTGCAATGATATTTTTCTTGATACTGAATTCATAAAAAAAAAAAAAAATAATGTTGTTCTCCACTCACGTATATTCTTTCCCTCCTGAACGATGGTCTTCTCGTGCATGAGCGTGTGTGCCAGGAGGAAAGCGTTTTCCTCGAGTCCTATGAGGAGCGAAGTCGCGACGCGCATTTGCTCCTGATGGCTGAGGTCCCTCCACGATGCCATTTGGGCCTTGTCCAGCAGGTTGCTTCCGGTCCGGACGACGCCCTGAAGAAGCTCCGTCACGCTCACCTCCCTCTGCCTCGAGTCCTGATAAGTCCTTATGTCCTGTGCCATTTTCTCCGCCATGTTCTTTATTATCTTTGTCGTTATCATCATGTCCCCGCCGTACAGGACCCTGCTGTTGTTCGTGACCTGGGACAAGTCGCTGCTTATACCGAGGATCATGTCGCCCTCGATAACCCGGCTCTCGAGGGAGGTCAGCCACAGCGAACGACACTCGCTGAGATCCGGTGCGTCACGGTGCCAATTGGCGACCTCCTCGCCGGCGACGCATCTCCATCGGGCCAGGCCGTTCGCTCCGCCCGGACAACTCTGGACCGCCACGTCACCGGATCGCGTAGCATTCCAGTACAAATTCCTCGCAGCTATCGGAGGACACACCTGCCTTCCGTACTCGTTCCACTGGCCGTTCGAGCTCGACTCCGGATACGACGTAGTCGCTACTGAAATTCAATGGTCAAACGGTTATCGTCACGGGATCGTATAATTTCATGGTAGCGGACTTTATACCGGCGACCGGGGGGATGCCCGGGTACCGAACGGGGGTGGGGGGGGGGGGGGGGGGGTGCTCCGACGAAAATTGAGATAGATAAAAGCCGAAGACAAATTGAGATATCGCGTGTCTAACGGGGAAAAGGGGTAACGACCGGAGCGTGTCCCGTTGTAGGAAGAAGTAAAACTATTTGGAGCCGAAGAATATTATAATGAAAGCGGAAGTTAGGGAATCCGCTAATGGCAGGATGGAGCCGGGTGAGAGGCATGTGCGGGGCTAGATGGGTCACTTTTGTACCAATTCCTTTTTGCGGTACGTGCGGAAAGAAATTAGTTCTCAGATGGAGGTCCATTTTGCCCCGCTTTCACCGCTAGGGCCACATCTTCGATACTCCTTTTTAGTACACTCGTGGGAGTTAGTTGTGGTATTTAGAGATTGTATCGGGCACCGATTCTCTTATGATGAACATTAAAACTGCGTGCTTTTTAACGCCATTTGACTATTTCTTTTGTTTTTTTTATTAATTATTTTGACTCCCGATTGAAATTAGATTTTTTTTTATTGATCACGTTTACCCACGGTAGATTAGAATCAATCGACGGAACTTGTTTCCGAGATCGGTTGACTTACCAGTGGGTCTCCGAGTGGTTTTCCAAGGGGTGAACGTCGTCGTCGTCGTGGGTTGCAGAGTTTCCGGTGCCACCGGAAGCAGCGGTGGTCCCCGGCCGTTCGACGGAGGGTTCATATCCCGTTCCTCGTCGACGAGCTCGGTGTCCTGACCGGATCGCGTCGAGGTCGGGCTGCCAATGTCAATTTGAAAAATCGTTAAATTAATTAATGATATTTAAAAAAATTAAAATGAAAAAAAAAACAATTTTCCGAAAAATAAATTTAAAAACTACAAAAAAGAAATATCAATATATAATAAACTTTTATGGTTGCCACGGACCTGGAAAGCCTGGAAAACCAGGAAAAGTCAGGCAATTTCTATTGGAGAATTTCGTGGCAACCACGACTTTCTTTTTCAATCTTTGAAACACCTTTAAATCTTTGAATCTTTGAATCTTTGAGATTGGTGTTCGTATAACCTCGGTAAAATAGTTCGACATCCATAAATCATCAAACGAATTTAAATAATAATTTTTTATACATAATATTTATATATAATATTGAATGAATACTTTTTTTTTTAATATCGATAAATATGAACAAAAAGAAATGTTCGTAAATTTCAACTGTCATTCAACGTGTTCGATTTTTCGATCAGCGCACAAAACGAGGGTTGCTTAAAACCGACCTTGGTTCGGTGGTTGGCAAGGACGCAAGGGTGGAAACCACTGTCGGCTGTTGGGCCGCCGCCGGGGTCGTCAACTTGGCCGGCGGTCTCACCGTCGGGCTCGCGGTGCTCCACACGCTCGGTTGCGAAGTTATCAGCCAGGGTGGACTCGGCCTCGATGTCGTCGTTGTCGTTGCCGCTGTAAATATTTGTCAATTGAATTATTTTCCAATATCGAACAACCTGACAACTTTCCAAAATATTCGGCAATTAAATTATTGTCCAACGTCGAACACGCCGATCAACTTTCCAAAATATTTGGCCATTACATTATTTTCCAGCGACGAAACTACCGGCCAACTTTGCGATTTAATTACGCGTTAATCGGTAATTTTGCAACGACCGCGTCAACCTCGCTGTTCCGCCTCTCCAGCGAGACGCATTTTTCACGTGCGTCAACTATGTTCTCCTACGTTGTTTTTACTCCCGGTCACTTTGAAAAACAGTTATTCGCGAACCGAATATTCCGGATATTTTTTTTATTTTCACGTTCCGTTTCGGTCGTTCATCCGCAGCCCGGGTAAATTTTTTTCATACGTTTTTTTTTTTGGTTTTCTTTTTATGTGAAATACCGGCTCAAATATCGGCATCGAGCATGCAGTTCGGAACGCATCGCTCGAATGCCAACCGACGTGTTTCTCCAGATCGCTTTGTTCGATATTCCGTTAAATCAATACGCGACACTCATATGAGATTTTCGTTGTTTTTCCGTGATATAGAATAATTCGAAAGATTTACAGGTATTTGTTCATTGCGCATCGCCGAATCATTAAATTTATTTTTCGTTCTCCCCCGCCGTTGGAACTCACTCTCGTACATCGAACCATTCAAATACTCCCGTTTGTCCTCGCGTTCGTTTTATTCGTTTATCGAACGTACACGGGTAGGGCATTTTTTGCATGCCCGTATCGAAATATTTTTATTGCAATACAAAAATAATAATAATCGATAATACATTATACATTTTAGCCCGAATGTTTTGAATTTTTTGACGAAATAATATGCCGTAATTCGAACAGCTTTTCATTGCGATGGAAACTCTTTTTACACTCTGATTGTGGGTTCGGTTGTCGATTGCCATTTATTTCATTTCATTTTATTTCACTTTATCAGTTTGGACGGGCTGTATCGCTTTCGTTGCATCGCATACGGTCGGGCATAAATCCCTCGGAGCGCATTATTAGGATTACAGCTCGAGGTATCGTCCTGATCGTTTCGTTTCATATCTCATCGATAAACAGAACGATTCTTTTTATTTACTTTCTCTTCATTTTTTTTTCTTTCGGTCCAAGTCGAGAATACTGTAATGACACGGCTTTGTCGTCTCTGTGGTGCATGCCCTCGTGCTTTTCATCGTTTTCACATTTATCGTAAAAGCCTTGGCTCTCATATCTCGAACGATTTCTCGAGTGCCTGCCTCCAGGAATAATACAGGATAGTGCACTCCTCGGTGCACGGGCTATGCACGTTATCGTCGAGGACAATATGTTTCCAATCACAATACCCTGCAGGAGGATTAGTTTCCCATACGGATATATCTGTATCCGTACGGATTTCACCAAGCGGACATAGATATATATATATTTACACATGGGGCGTTCCACGTTCACTTTTCAGTATGATTTTTTGCTTATTTTTTAGTGCGATGATGTTATCGACTCTCAAGGGTATCGGAATTTTTCTCAGATTTTTCTTTTTATCACCAGTGAAATTTTTAAATCCTCGAAAGACCAATTCCGAGAACGCATTTATAATTAAAAAAAAAAATGCACTCTGATTCGATGATTTAAAATATGATTTTTAAGCACCACACGATGATGAGATCTCAATATTTACTATTTTTTTCGCAAGTTTTTAGTTTCTTTCGTGTCGCGATTGGAATTTTTCTTTTTTTAATCGGTCATAACTTTCTAAAATATCAATGGATTTCAATTTTTGTGAACCTTATAAAAATTGATATTATTAAAAATAAATAAAAATAAAATAGGAAATATTGACGTCCCATTACCGGTTGGTGCTTAAAACTCATATTTTTAAATCATAGAATCATTGCGAATGTTTTCAGATTTTTTAAAACACCGTTTTCTGAATTGGTTTTTCGAATAGAAAATTTCACAAAAAATTTCACAGAAAATTTCACAAAAAATATTTGTAAAAAAATTTGCCCAAAGTTCCGAGATGCTTATGGATCGGTAACAAGATCGTACGAAAAAATGAATAAAATCGATGGGGGTGAAGAACATGGGCTCCTAATCTGACGTGCAACGCCCCATATGTATATACATATGTGTACGTATATACACTATATATACAGATAGACGAGTAACGTGTGGCACAGTAGTATAGATCCTTAAACCGTGACGGTAGTTAATCCGAGTATGCCGGATGGCTCACGTATTTCGTCGGATTATCTTCACGCGGGTCATCTTTATTGAACAAAAGGGTTGGCGATAAGGTGAAATATCACGCGAAGCGCGCGGACACCGATGTTCGCGTTACGATAGCACCAAAGTGGCCTTTTTGCCTCCTTTCTCCATATCCAGTCGTACCATTGCCTCGACGATTCCATTGCATACATATATATGCAACTCGGGCCTCGAACACGGACAGCCAGATCGATCGAAGGACCCCATAAATCTATCGCGTACAGTGAAGAACGGGGCAAAACGGAACCCCGGGGAAAAAATGGAGCTTCGAATCAGAGATGTTTTTTGTGTCTTGCGAAAAATTTGTAAAAACGGTTCAGTTCGCCCCGATCGATGTGATGCAAAGAAATACTACGAAGTATTCGAATGTAAATAATCGATGAAATATAATCGTACGAGGCATTTTCCGTCGAGTGGTCTGCAAATTCTCGTAAATTAATAATATTTAATACAATTTATGTGAAAATTAGAGAAATATAAGGACGTCATAGATCGACGATGAAAATAATAATAACGATATAATATATAATTCATAAAAGTCTCATTCATTTTTAAGGGAACTTTGTAAAAAAAAAAAAACTAGATATATATATCTTAAAAAATCTAAATAATTTCGTCTCCGACGTTGGTACCAATTTCTTAAAAATACATTCTCGAAAATATAACATCGACTCGGAATGCCTCGTTTACCGATCGGGTTTCTTCCTCGCTACTTCGGTGCATTTCGAAAAAAAAAAGGAAAAAAGCTCGCTAAATCACGAAATTTCAATACGCCGGAACGATTCCATGAAAATTGCGCGCGCAGTATCGGGATTTTTTAAAATAATAAAATGTTCTTTACTTACCGGACACGCACTGATAGTGCGCCTCGAGGTATTTGAGTGTGTTCGGGCACGGATCCCCGAATTGCGATGTCGATGCGACGATGCTGCAATTCTGTTGCTCATTGCACCTAAACGGTTCGCAGCGCAAGGAAGAAAAAAAAAAAAAAAAAAACCACACGAATTTTATTAATCTGTACCGTTGGTTTTTTCCAGTTCGTGTGCATTGCCATGGATCGCTCGTTTTTCCATCGCTTAATATGTCTCTCCCCCTGACCGGAGACACCCAAAAAAGTTCGGCGCAGACTTTCGACCCCCGCTCGCCAGCGCATCGATCCAACGGACGAAATAATTGTTGATTCTTTATTTTTTTATTTTTTAAATATTATTTTCTGATTTAACGCTCAGGCGCTCCGAGATAATCGGAATGGAGGTATACACGGGGAGGCGAGCGGGAAAGGAGATTTCCGAGCGGGAAGCTTACGAGGGAGTTTGCCGAGGACACACGAGGCCCTCGAAAAACTCCCCCGCTGCTCTTGTTCGGAAGGCAGGCCACGTATCGGCGTTCAGCCTCTCGTAAAACCTCGGGGCATTATCGTAGTTTGCTGGCTGGAGGGAAAATGGGAATCGTGGCTTTTATCGCGCCGATTGATTTTTATTTGTCTCTTTTTCCCTCGTCCGCTCATTTTTTTTTCTTTCGAATATTTATACTCTTTTTTTTCCTGCCTATTTCCTTTTACAACGCGCCCTGACGTTGATTTCGGGTCCGGGAGTAATACCGGTCGCGGCGATCACGGCGATCCGCCCGATCCGAGCGATATAAACTTTTTCACTTGCGATCGCTATGCAAAAATAAAGCGCAGATTTCATACCCGCTTTACGGGGAAAATCCTTTGAGCTTCTCTTACACGTAGGAATTCGCTTTTATCTCGCTATTCCCGTTGCCCCAATTACCTTTTGTTCCGCGTTCGTACTGAACGGAAAAAAAAAATTAAAAACAAAACGAAATAGTTTTATGCCTTTCCGCTTCGAGCGAAACGGGCGCAAAAACAAAAGATTTTTGTTGACAAAAAAAAAAAAATGAAAAAAATAAAAATAAAAACAATGAATGACAAACCAACCTATACAATGAAACTGTGCCTCGATGTACTTTCCGGTTCCGGGACAGGGATCCTCCTCGAATATCTCGCTGCACACTTCCACTGTGCACGAACGACGCTCATTGCACCTGCAAGCGTCACGTGATGGAAGAACAAGTTTTTTTTTTGCAACGTTATCTGCTTTTTTTTGTTGCTTTTCTATTCGTACCAATGAAAACCGGATTGGATTGGCGCAGCAATGACAAAGCGTGGAAGTAACGCGCGATAATCATATTATTGTGCAGGAGGGACGACACACGAGAGGCGAAAAAGTTTTCCGGTCCCTAAGATTGATAAAGCTTTTTGCGCCCGGGACGGTTCACGAAAGATTGCCCAATTGCCGAAGGTAGATGGACTGACATTAAGGCAGTCCTTGCGGATAGAGTTAACTTCACTTAAGTTTCAGAGAAACGAGAGAGAATTGCAAATCGAATCTTTTATTACGCAAAATGAATCTTTTCAGCATCTTTAATACGCTTGATTTATTTCAGATTTTTGTACCATCGAGAAGTGTTCACAATTCCCTCTCATTTCTCTGAAACTTATACGAAGTGAACACTATTCGCGAGGACTATCTTCATACTGAAGCTCAATTTTGACCGGTGTGTATTGAGAACAATTTTTACCATTTTTATGCTACTCGATGTAATTTTATGACGAGGTAAATGTCTTATGATTCTGCATCGGTCGCGCACAAGATACGATGCGACCAGAAAAATAAATTATTTAACGGGTCCGCCGGAAATAAATATTAATTCGAATGAAACATTAATTAGAATTAAACGCATACTAATTTGAACTGAACAAATATTAATTTGGATTGAATAAATATTAATTGAATTGAGCGAATATTAATTTGTGGGGCACGCGTCAAATAAATTCTGTTTCCAGAAGTACCGAAGCAATTTCAAAGAACCGAATAATTTTATCCGCGCTCAAGTACAAATTTTTGGTTGATGCAAAAAAAAAAAAATTGTATCTGACATTTAAAGGTCAAAGTTGAAATGTTTTTGGACAATTCCAATCCAATTGATTTCCCAGTTATAATCTAACAGATAGCGTTGAAATTTCTCTCGGTGTGAAATCTCCGCCCGGGTGCATTAGCACGGTAAAGAAATGTGCGATGAGTTTTTGTTAATGAATGGGGGTGGAAAATGCGATTGCCGTTGTATTCAGCGCATTCGAACGGGGTCACACGATTATTGGTAAAAGCTCAATGGGAATTAAAAACGACGGATTAGCGACAATAGTGGGACAGTGGGACACTCGTCACACCATCAGCAAAATTAACACAGCGTTGGATACACATTAACATAGAGCGTACGTAAGAGTCGAGGGTAGACGAAATTCCTTAAATTTCCCAAATTTATACAGGCCATTCTTTATACCTCCGATTAAGTTGTAATCGCGATCTATTCAGTAGGTACATTTTAAGGACATCATGACCTCATCAAATTTTCAACTTCAAATGTATTGCTTGCATTTTTTAATTGCCCCAAATCGTTAGAGAAATAACTATGTGTTGTTTAACGAAGAAACTGTAAAAACACGATATTTTTGCGTTAATTTATCGCAAGGCAAATTGAACCTGGAAAAAAAGTTATTAACCAATGTTTTCGGTCAGGTTCGAATAATGTGGCCGTTGTTCAACATTCCGTTAAAATGAACGTCATTATTGCGATTTATCGAGCATTTTCGTTTACGCGGTCCGCTACAGCAAATATCCGGGCTGCTTCGCAATTTCGATGTTTGACAACGGTCGCCGCTGTGCAAACCCCCCGTCTTCGTTAAGCCCGAATCCTCGGACAAATAATGTTAAAACGTTTTTTTTTTCTTTTTTTCGTATTGCTAATACCGTTGCTCGACCGGTAATTAAAACCGCAGTTATGAGCGTAGCGACGTAAATTTATTTAATAACCCCACAGCGCATGGCCCGGAATGGCAGAGGCGAAATTTGTTGGAGGCAAATGAATCTCCAATGGAAGTTATTGATCAAATTAGAGGACGACGGGTTCCGGCGAAATTGACCGTTCGACGGAGCCGCATTTCGGCAGATAATCGCGAGCTTTACCGGCCGAATTTTCATTGTGATCATT
Organism: Amblyteles armatorius; assembly: GCA_933228735.2. Classification (NCBI taxonomy): domain Eukaryota; kingdom Metazoa; phylum Arthropoda; class Insecta; order Hymenoptera; family Ichneumonidae; genus Amblyteles; species Amblyteles armatorius. Next base: position 21,220,571 of record OW121688.1, read on the forward strand.
GAACAGTCTTGTTGTTTTTTTTATTAATTTTTTTTATAAAGCTTTGCGAGCAGAAAATAATTGTAAATAACGCAACTAGTAGAGACAGAGCTGGCGAGATGGATCTTCAAATCGAGAATTAACATACTTAGATCGAAGATGGAGAAAAAAATATTAAGGACTGCGGACTCGCGAACCAGTCAAGAATTGGTGCGCGACAAAAAAAATTTAAGTCACCGAACTAATGTCCAACAGAACTGCGATCAAAGTGCACGGTTTTGGGCCAAATGAAGATTCCCAACCTAATTGTCGTAAAAGTGAAGTCAAATCCATAATAAGCAAATAATCTGCTTACAAATAATCGGTTCAATCTAACTACGAACATTTTCGTAGATACTCGATTATCTTTTATAATATTATTGCTGCAGACAAAAGACCGCATATAACTAATTTTTTATGTCGAATAGACGCTGATGTCTGTGACTCCGGCGAACCGACATAACTACCTTAAATTGCTGGGATTTCTTTTTATCGCTACCGATTTTTTTTTTCCGTCGCGATTTATTCCTCTCATGGTAAATTCACGAGGTCTACGCTCAAAAGTTATCGGATCGTTGATCTTATTTTTTAGTCACAATTATTATCAGCAATTATTCTCGGCGCGATTTTTAGTACGACAGAAATGGCTTTTGAATATCGTCTTCGTTTTGTGTCGCTGAATAAATATGAAGAGAAAAAAAATCCTTAATCGTAAATCCGTGTATACGACTCGTTTCGCCATTCGGGCATTAGCAAAGACAGACGAACGCGGCGTGAGGTCACTGCGGTATGTCCATACGTTATGTCAGTCGTTTCGGGTTTTCAGATGAGCGCGCAAATCGCCCCAGGGCTAATTCCGTGGATCACCGACTCGATTCGCGCCCGAAAACCCGAGAGCCTGTGCTATTCAAGTAATCCCGAATCCGCAAGCCGTTACTGCACGTTTCTAATCCATTCATCCGTTATCTTGAGGCTATCTAATGGCCGGCGTGATATACCTCGCGGAGGCTGTTACTCGGATCAGTGCTCTTCTACAAATGTTTATGTTCCACCGAGACTTTTCCTTATTTCGTTTTCCGTCGAGAAGAGCTACCCAGTGACAGTCACATTTGCAGTTTGCTTGTCAATTCGATAGTAACTTCGAAACCGTATTCGGATGGACGATATTATTCTTTTTATTTATTTCCTACGGTTTATTCGAATGATTTCTTTAATAATCGTTGTTAAGAGTAACCAGACGGTACAGATTGGTCTTGGCCTGGCCCAATTTTCAATTCGTTGTAATATAATTCAATAATCTAATATGATTCAATCATTATTGGGACCCAATAATTTTATAGCGAAGAAAGCTACTATTTTCTGGAAATCCTAAAACTTGTTCCCATTCGAGATTTCTTTTTCTATCAATTTTTTTTACATTTTTTTTTATTATTTGGAACGTCGCTTTGCAGCAAAGATATTACGGTTCTCGCTTGGATGGCCGGTACATTATCCTCTAAGTCCGGGGACACTCGCGCGGCTTTGTCGTCGCCGTGTTTGGCACTTTGGGAGTTTGCTTAAGCCGAAAATCGTTATTTTTCGATTTTTCGGATCAACGAACTGCGCGTAATATCTTCGACCTCCCCCTCTGTAACCGAAATACGCGTCCGTTTTTCCGCGGCTAAGCTGTCTTATGAACGACGTTAATGCGCTTGCTTTTAACGTCAACCCGATGGAAATTACCCCGGGTCACGCCAATCGGACATTTCGCAAAAACAGTGTCCGAGCCGCGGCTGCTGGGTTTTCACTGCTTCGATCGAAGCTCGTATGTAATGGATATACTCTCACCGTGCGACGAGTACCACGGAAAAATATCTCAAACTCGCTTCGGCATAAAAAATACAAAAAAAAATGCCTACACAAAATTCTGCAAAATAACTAAATAACTATAACTGATTCGTCAAATTGTGTAGAGATGAAAGAAAACCCTGTATAAAATTATATAATAACTCAATGACTATAATTGATTCTTCAAAATTGGAATGAGGCGACAAAAAAAAATTCTGTATAAAATCACGCAAAATAACTAAATAACTGAAACCAATCCGTCAAAATTGGAATGAGGTGACATAAAAAATCCTCTATAAAATTATGCAAAATAACTAAGTAACTACAATTGATTCGTTTAAATGGGAAAATGATGAAAAAAAAATTCTCTGGACCGATATTTTGCTAATTTCGCTATGAAATTTTCCGCAACGAAAAAGTCGAACATAAATTTTTGTTCGGTGTATCTCCGCAAAATAATATCTGGCGCGAGGTTGTAAATTTAAAACCATGTATAACATTGAACGAACCGGCTAGAGCTCCGTATTATTTCAGCGGCACACGAGGCCGCCGAACGATATTTCCTCATAATAACAACCGGAGTTAATTACGGCCATAGATTCGTTAACGGGACTCGGTTAGAGAATTTTTCATGTGTAAATCACCCGATGTTCGTTGCACCCCGAAATTTGATCTTTATTTCATTATAAAGCGCGTTAGCGAAACGCTATGATATTGCGATGCAGCCTGTTTTCGTCAAACAAACATAACGTTGCGAGGAGCACATTGAGCGTATATTTCGCTTTCTCGTGGAGAAAGCTTTGTTTTTTTTTTTTTTTTTTAATTTACGTTTTTTATTTATTTATTTGTATTTCCGTAAAATAAATGAATGCATCCCCACTCGTTTTTTTTTTTACCTCTGTACAGTTAAGTACATTTCGACGTTTTTTTTATTGCGCACACGCTGATTGTTTCGACATTTTTCATACGAAAATAATCAATTTTTCTACCAACGGTGATGGAAAAAATTACCGACGAGAAAGAAATGGTATTTTTCGTCGAAATAGATTTTTCACGTCGATAGAAAAACGAATGAAGATATATTTTTTTATTATTATTATTTTTTAATAAAAAGAAAATTGCATTGAGTTTACGATCGGTTATCGAGCGTCATAATTTCGGCATAGCGAGCGGTGAAAAAGCCTTCGTCGAGAGAATTTCCCCTGGGACAAGTCCTTTCGTCTGCTGGGTAGATGCAGCGGGGACGACACTTTGCACAGATTAGAACACAGCGCTCGCGTAGGTGCTACTTCCAATCTGACATTCAATGGAAGTAACGTAAAAATCCATGGCAACACACACGGCTGGGATTTAATGTTTGGCGTTTTCTTATAATACGTACACACATACACTGTAAAAAATAAATTGTAAATTTAATGTACTGGAACTTGAAACTTGCTTGTATTCTTACATTAATTAAAGATTAATGTACTTTTTTGTAAAATAAAAATACGGAATATGAAAATTAGAAACCTTTCGCCTGAAATTTACGAAAATATTCATTAACTATGAAAAATTTTACCGTAGAATTGCAATGCACATGTGTTTGAAATTTCCGAAACAATTTATGCAAAAAAAGGATCCAATACCGTTCACTAATTTTCAATTAAATTTTTTTTACAGTGTTGACACTCGCGATTACCCAGGCACTCGGCGCGTGCGCTTTACGTATTTCGTGCACGAAGCGTAGGTAAACGCGAGATCGATATTTTCTGAAAAATTATTTACATTAATTATCACAGTGAAACCCAAGCTTTACCGAATTACGATCGATTTTTATTCTTATTTATTAAATCCATCGGCGATCTCTACGATCAGCAAGACGGGAGAGAATTTTAAGTTAATAAAAGGTTGCAATGGAAGATTTTCAATTCTTTAAATGATATATTTGAGTCCGAGACCGAAACGATTGTCTGTCGCAAGGAGTGACATTATCGACAATGTAACGGCATTGATGCAGAGAAACTAATTCTCGTCTAAAGTACGTGATGAAAAATACATACCGAGCGCGACTCAGAAATTCGATTTGACTGCAGCGTTGAAAAAATGTGTTGGAATACATTTTTGGCATGCCTTGATTGCTCCATTTATCACCAATCGATTATTGGATTAAAATTGGTTTATAAAAAAAAGAAACTATAAAAGCCATAAAAAAAATGTTTGTAATATTTGGCCATCTTTTTTTAATTACTTTATTGTTCGATCATTATTGCACGGTTTTACTGCTCATCTCGCTCTGCTGCGAGAGATGATTGTAAAAAATACATAATTGTTACACCGACTAAAAAAAAATGAATAATTGATCATTACTATTTTTTTTCGTAAAAATGTCGTATTTTTTGTCTATAAAATTCTCTTCGTGTTCGTTCGTCATTAGAATTTCTCGGGCATATCGCATCGCATCTGCCGACTGGCCGACCAATACGTTGCGATAAGTCGCAAAAAAAAAAAAAAATTATAATTGATACTCGGTCGTACCGGTTTGCGCAGAAATCGATCGTAACTCGGTTACCCCCTCCGAGGAAGTTATAATTTTACTATGCATGCATAAAAAGTTTTACGGTTCGGGTTTCTTCTCGGGGGATCGAGGATCCGTCGTAACGGCGATTTAAGAAGCACCGTACAAAATAAATGAGAAATCGTCGGTGCTCGATCCTCTCGCGCACGGAGGAAAAACACCCGTTGGCCGATTTTCCTTCATCGACGATATATAACCTCCTCCTCCCAGTGGCCCGACCCACGGATCGCTATTCCGCGAAACATTTCCCAAACTTTGTTTGCATACTGGCGATTGGAATACTTTTAAGTACCACGAGCTGCAGAGCGGAAGTCTCCCTCCCTGGCGCCCTCTTAATTTATCCCGAGGATTAAACGAGTTGCCCCACCAAAGCCCGAAGCGTCTGGCCCACTTGTACACGCGATATACATTGTGACGGGAAATTCTTCGCGGAAAAAAAATAAAGAATGCGTAAATACGTTTTATAATGAAACAATTTTCACGCCAGTTTCTCCCACGGAAAGGCAGTACAGGTAGAACAAAATATTAACTGCTTATCGTATTTTTTCTCCAATATCACCCTGTAATATTATCTCGTGTCATGAACATTAGATTGCGCATACGCAATCTTGTATACCGGTCGCTCGATATTTGGTTAAGAAATGAATTATAAAAAAAATATATATAACTGATCGTTTCAGAGTTGCAATTCGACTTCAATACCAACGGATCGTGAATCTGGATTTAAAAAATAGGGCAATTAAAATATTAAAAAATTATAAATGTTTATATGTAATGTATAATATATGTTATATAAATACATATATATATATGTGCACTGAAAAAAAACAGTCACCGGCTGCCAAAGAAAAAAAAAAGTTTGTTTCAATTCTACTTTCAATTCTTACAATTTCATATGATATTGAAACAACGACAGCAAGACTGTCAAGGTGACACGTTATCGTTCCAATCCGGTATGAAATTGCACGAATTGACAGTGGAATTGAAACAAATTTTTTTTTTCATTGGCAGCCCGCAAGCAAATTTTACTTGAATCATTGATATTTTTTTTTCAGTGTATAAACACATGCATGTTCTATCTATACCGTTTTCCATGAAGAGTGGGGTAGCAGTGAAATTGATAGGCACGATATCGCAAAAAGAAGAAATCGGGTGGATATACGATAAGGGAAAAAGCATGTGAACGACCGAAGGAACGGTTGTAAAATAGTGGGGTATTCGAGGGAATCGATTCTCGCGAAAAGCGCACGGGGCCATTAACGAACGAACTTGCTGGATAATGCGTTCGGATTTCCACGTCACGATTTACGAAGGCCGCGAGACTTCCTTCCCGACCGGTGCGCTCTATACGGTGGAGCCGTAACATCGGGTTACTACTGGAGCCGTAACTTTTAACCGGCTAGAGCTCCCGCGAGGATATGGCGACGATGTTTTTATCGGATTCATCGCGTACAGGGGGAGGGGAGAGGGGGGGGGAACCTCTACCCGGTGAAATTGATCTGTTTATCCGTCCGAGCGCATTCCACTGAAAGCAAAGACGCGAAGTGAAAACGTTTGTAATTCACAAAACGACATTACAAAGAAAAAGTAACATTTAGACAAAATATTATGAAAAAATAGAAAAATGTACCGACGTATTTAACGCAATGGTAATTATCACATACATCTTCATTACGCGTATAAAATATATTAAATATATTAAATATATTAACTGTATTAAATATATTAAATATATTAACTATATTAAATATATTAAATATAACGCGTAACAATGTGGTGATATTCTCGGGATCGAGACCTGTTTCGAAGTCGTAAAAAAAAAAATACCGCTTTCAACTCGGCGCGGAATGCCTCATAAGCGCGTATTACTCAGTATTTTTCCGAGCTAATCGGTAATTTGCGAAAACCGACCGACCCCGGTAATTATTTCTCATTCGTCCTCGGAGGTGCTCCGAAGAAAGAAAGAAGAAAAAAAAGATTGATGGCAGAAGTATTATCCTTGAATTACGAGTAGGTCCGCAGTGCAGCGCGCCGTTATCCGCGAACTTGGTGCAATTACTGCTGGCAAAGGGGGCGAAAGAACGAAGCGGAATGAGAAAAGGTATACACGCTCGGAGGATGAGCGGAGTGGAAGGTATAAAGTCCCGACGGCTTCACGGTCGTGCCAATGACCGTTTCAACGTTCCTTTTTTTTTTTTTTTTTTGCCTGAGCACGCGGGGATAATTTTCGCTGTGGCATACCGAACCGCTCTCCGAGCGAGAGTACTCGCGACGAACATCGTTTCGTGGGCTCCGTATAACGCGCAAGACCCTCACCGGCCGCCGCGTCAAGTAAGTCATTTCGTTCGAGATCCGTCTGCCTTTTGTGAAAGGCTACGCACGATCTTACAACCGATAAATACCGCGTGTCCGGACCGAAGTTCTTAAGCTCGAACCCCGTGGCCTTTCGCAAAAGTCAATAAATAGTCGAATTTTTTTTTTCGTTATTTTCTGACGAGTCATCGTAATAAATAAATTACGAATTTACAAGTCACGATTCTAACACCTAAGCGCGAGGATATTTCTATGGCGATCCTTGGGCGGTCTTGCTTTCGGCTCTTCCGGAATACTCGATTGCTCGAGCGACTGAGACACACCGATTTCATCGCGGAACGCGAAGAGACGCGATATGATAGACCGTCGAGGAGGAAAAAAGAAAAGGATGAAAAATGTCGGGAGTCGTACGTGCTCGCATACCCTAGTGGGAGCGGCGCACAGGGCCGGTGTTGGCACGGCGTCGGCCAGCGTTCGCCCAACGTCGGCCAGCCCCGGTCCCGCGCGTCATTCCCACCAGGGTAGATCGTCCAAAACCCCGAAGAGGAAAAAAGGAAGGAACAAAAATATCGCGCGTCGTACGTGTCCACGTACCCCAGTGGGAGCGCCGCACAGGGCCAGTGTTGGCACGGCGTCGGCCAGTGCTCGCCCAACGTCGGCCAACAACGCTCCCGCGCGTCGTTCCCACCACACTGAGAGAAAGATATAATAAAGACTGTGATAAGCTACGTGCAATGGAATAAAGTGTGATGCACAGCACGAACCTAATAATCTTTCTTCGAATGCTTATTGTAGAGTACTAATTATATTATCTTGTGTAAAAAATAAACAGACTATGTTATATCTTTTGTAAAAGGGTTATTCTCGTTGAATAAATAAATAATAAATAAGTAAGTAATAATACTACGGGTTATCTAAGAAAAATTACTATGCACGGAATAAAATGTTTGTACTTTTTGCAACAACTTATTGTCGACAAGCTTCCACCATTGTTTATTTGTCAATTTTCCGATCGCACCATCCTAGGCTTCTAAACTTACAAACAAAAGTACAAATTCAAATTGTTAATGACACGGGAAATATAGGAACACGTTTGTATATTCAAGCCTGAACCGGCGAGCTTGTCACTTACTTGACAAAATTATTTTATGAAACTTCGTTTTCCGATTTTACGAAATTATTTTTTACTGTGCAGCTCATGGTAGTATGCCACGAGGGCGCCACCAATGGCCGAAAATCGCATATTTTTCAAGAACTTTTACCACAATATCTGCAAAAAGTTCTCATAAATCCGGTCATAGGTGGCGCCCCAGTTCCCTACACAGTGAAAAATTATTTCGTAAAATCGGAATACGAAGTTTCGTAGAAATAATTTTGTCGAATAACTGACAAACTCGTTTGTCAAGGTTTGAATATAAAAATCTGTCCTTCTGTTCCCCGTATCACTAACAATTATGGTTTGTACTTTTGTTCGTAAAACTAGAACCGGATAGACGGATCAAAATATTGACAAATAAAAAATTGTGGATGTTTGTGACAATGACTTGTAAAAAGTACAAACTTTTTTTACTGTGTACTACTATGTGCTACGGTAACGTCTTTGAAGCGATATAGTAATATTTACTAGATCCTTCTCGCAGTGCAGGGTGCAACCTAAAAAATCCTTTTCCCAGATCAAATTTCACCAAACGAAACCCTTCCGGTAAAGAGACTTTTTATTAATACTACACATACGGGCCAAATCTCTTTTGCGGTGTATCCGATATTTTTCCATACCAGAAACAGAAAACAGTTTATAAAAAATCAAAAACATGAACCCAGAAGCGTATAAGACGAGTCTCAGCTTTGGGCCGTGTTGCTGTTAATTAGATTTGAAAGAAACATATTCGGTACGGCTGAGACTCGGACCAAAGATAACCAAAAGCAGAACAAAAATTTAGTTATGCAAGAAAGAAAAATATTTAAAAAAGAGATAAAACCACAAAAACTTCGAATTCCTAAAAAGTCACATGAATTAAGCCCCGAAATAACAATGAAACTAAAAGTAAAAGCGAACGTACAGCTGCTGTTATTGTCGTTGATGAGAGGAGGCAAAAACATTCCATCAGCGCCCGATGAGTATTGAAAACGGGGGAGAAAAAAGAAAGCATTGTTTCGGTGTTCCCGAGAGATCCTCGAAAGAATGTAAAGATACATGGATAAGTGGGAGGCAATGCTGTCGAAGATAGATATTGAGGCAGAAAAAAAAAAAAAAAGTAATAAAAAAAAAACCGATTCTCGTTCGGGATTCGAGAAGAGTGGATAGTTTCGACGACTGTGGAAGACGGTGACGGTTCAAGGACGTGGTTTGGAGCTGAGTCGGAAGAGGAGGATGAGGAGAATGAGGATGAGAGTCGATGAGATGAGGAATGAGGCGGGGAGGGGGGAAAGGGGGGGGGGGGGAGGTTAGGATGCCCTGAGTATTTGGCGAAAGGATCGGAGGAAAATAGAGTGGATTCTCGGCTGGCAGACCGGGACCGAGGGAAGAGAGACAGAAGCGGCGCTGACTGTGCGACTCCTTCCTCTATCCTTGGCGGATCCTCTGCCAATACGAGCTCCGATGGTCGACCAATTGGCCAGTTCGTTCGACCATGCGGACTCCCGACCACCCTATCGCTCCTCTCCACTTTCTCATATTCCTTTTACATTCCTTTGCGATATCCCTCCTCGTCGCATGTCCCTTGGCCCTTTATTTCTCGTCAAAGCCGAGAGAATCCCAGATTAAAAGCAGGGGTGCAAGGGAAATGCTTCGAAGGAAGTGCAATCGATTGAGCATTATTTTCTTTCTATTTAATTTTTTTATTTTTGTAACTTACATGCTGTAGAGAACCCTGAAGGATTTTGGAGACATGCAGTTGACGCTCCAGTCGGTATTCCCGTGCTCGTTGCATATCGTTATCGAGAACCTTCCGTAGTTCGCACGAATGAGGTGTATGAGCTCACCTTCCCGGCACTCTATCCGCAGTGTCTTTCCCTCGCACGCGTAGGCTGTGTCGTAACGTTCTGGAAAATGAAAAGAAAAGAAATTGTTATGACTCATCGGACCGGCGATCAATTTTTTCTTTTGTCTACACCCAGATAGTACATTTCGCATATGGAAAGGCATTTTTTCAGAACGTAATTAGCCCTGCCGATCGTACTTCATTAAAAAATATTTTCTTGATCATCGCGAAGCTCCATCGAGTTCTCGCAACCATCCCGAAATCTGCTCGGAAAGCAAAACTGGGCGACAGTTACATGTCTCGTCTGTTCTTACGAAACGCACTATCAGGGCCGACCGCGAATCGAGTGCGACGATCGGATCGTGCGGTTTCGGTGCCGAACCATCCGCAGCGTTTATTCTTCCCTCCACACTGTTTTTCATAACCCCGAAGAATTTTCAAATAAGAGCCCGTCAAGTCGAGAGTGGCTCGTCGCTGCCGGCTCGGGGATATAACATTTTCAAAGGAAGACGGCAAGCAGCAGCAGCAGCAGTCGAGTACCCGATCTTTCCCGTCGTGCCTCATCTCTTTCACATTAAGCTTAGGTACCCGCTGTAGCCTGCAACCGCGTAGAATCGAAAGTCCTTCCACTCTTCCCTCGTTGTTGTCGTCGACGTCGTCGTCGTCGACGGAAGAAACGGACTTCCGCGCGTACAATACATCATCGACGACAAAGAAAACCTCCCTCTTCATTCAGGATAATTAGTGGTTGTAGGATTTTAAGAAGCGGTAACCAGGACGAGGTCTTACTGTATATATATATATATATATATATATATATATATATATATATATATATGTATATATGTATATATAAATATATATGCGCAGTGAAGTCGGCTGCCTTCCCTTTGCGGCGTTCTTCTCCCATTCTATCTCGTCAAGGCAATTCAATTCTGCGTTCCCGACACCTTGCCCTCGTAATATCATAACGGCCCTGGACTTCTTATTCCCGGAGCCGACGGCAAGAAGCGCCTTACGACGGGTAATGAGCCCCTCGAGGAAACTCGAAAGTATCATAGCGCAATACAGAATTGTTTGCGAATCGCCCGGAGCGATAATACAATATGGAATGCAGAACTGGGATTCGAACTGTGGTTCATTCTGAACAATCAATTGTCTTAAGATCTCTCGTTACCATTTTCTCGGCGATTACTGTACCGAATTTCCTGAAGGTAGCAGATGGAACTCGAAAGTATGATAGCGAAACACAGAATTGTTTGCGTATCGCCCGGAGCGATAATACAATGAGGAATGCAGAAGTTGGATTCGAATTGTGGTTCGTGCTGAATAATCAATTGTCTTGAGATCTCTCGATTACCATTTTCTCGGCGATTACTGTACCGAATTCCGTGAAGATTTCAGATGCAACTCGCGAGTATCATAGCGAAATACAGCGTTGTTGAACAATGCAATGAGAAATGCGCTTCGATTCGAACTGTGGAAATACACAATTGTTAGCGAATCGCCCGGAGCGATACAACGAGGAATACAGAAGAGGGATTCGAACTGTGGTTCATGCTGAATAATCAATTGTCTTAAGATCTTTCGTTTCCATTCTCTCGGCAAAATTACTGTACCGAATTTCCTGACCTTGTTCGGCCACTCCTAAAAAAATCATATCGGCAGATGGAACTTTCCCATATAAGTGTCTGCATAAGTTTCCCGATGCCTGCATAGTGTGCAAGGATTTTTGTTTTCAGTTGGAAAACGTATAGTTCGCTACAGTTCGAAACTTCAAGATTTTCGGCCGTGATCCAAGAGACATATGGAAATTATTTAGGCCGCGACGGAAGTCTGGCGTATGGGAAATTTTAACGGGACTGGAGTGACGCTTGCCGTATAAGGGTTTTCGGGCTCAGGTGGGAACGATCCCGCTAGTAATTTGACGCATTGGGCAAGCCCTTAGACTCACGACTTCATGACTGTTCAAGCGGAATCTTCGTCTCCTGGGTTCACAAGGGATTCGAGGACACCTGAGATCCCCCGGATCTTACTCGGTAATACCGTAGTAGGGTAGCATTAAGTCAACGTGGCGCAATATCCGGTCGCCGTCGCAACATCCATACAGTGTGCTGAGCGCCAACGATGTCGTGACACCGGGGTGCACGCTCGTAAAACGGGCGATATTTGACTTATTTAGACGAAGTTGGCGAAGGCTGGCTGGGTCTTGCAATATAACGCAAGTATCTATCCGGGTTAGCTTGGCTGGTGCTGCAGGGTATTAAGTGCGACGCGAAAGCAAGTTTACCAGTTTACCTTTGTACGTACTGCGGTGTGAAACCAAGGTGAGGAAGCAGACAAGAGTGCGACAAGAGTGTGACAAGGGTGTACCAAGAGTGTGATTCTCTCGTAGGAAGCAGAGAAAACGAAGAAGAGGAAGAAGAAGAAAAAGCATGAGGATGAGCATGAGGATGAGCATGAGGACGAGCATGAGGATGAGCATGAGGATGAGCATGAGGATGAGCATGAGGATGAGCATGAGAATGACCATGAGAATGACCATGAGCACGAGAGTAAATGTGTGTGCGAGTGAGAATGCGACAGCGCCTTCCGGCGGGTATGTGCCGCAAGCAATGCAGAAAGTGCGAAAGGGAAGGAGCGAGTAAAGCTGGACGGACCGCGGGGAGCCGAGCCGGTAATAACTCTGTCCGTGAAAGCCCCTTCGTGAGTTCATTAGTTCCATACCAACGCGCTACGACGAGGCAGAGGCGGCTACGCTTAAGACGGCGGTTAGGACTCGTCCAAGTTGGCCGGCTCCCAGAGGCCACGTTACGATGAACCACAACGATCTCGATACTCAAGCTACAGCCTGGCTTACTAGTTTCCCCTTGACTTCGTCATACCAGTTATATAGGACGTTACCTAATTGAGATCGCAGAGCGTACACAAGTCGTTCTCTCGGTACAGTGTCGCGCAAGTTGCGAGGGGCAATGAATTTCTATCAAAGAAATTCGAACAATCCTCCTTGTAACACTTTAAAAATACTCCGGTTATGAATAATTGGACGGAGACGGGTAGGAGAATTTATGCGAATTGTGGAATAATAAAAAAAATGGTACCGGTCCGAAAAAATTGCCAAAGCTTCGATGACCGAGCCGTGCATCGTGATGGGAGTCTGTGGCCGGATGAAAGTGAATGAGAGGCTCGACAGCGGCCGTAAGCCGACTTGCTCGAGGCGCATCTGCGGCGCGTCGAGCGAATTGTGGTGAACGCGCACCGGATCGCGAATGCAGCTAGCCGCTCTCCGTCGGGAAAAAGGATCAGGCAGGCAGGAGTCTCTCGCCCGGTCGCTGCCGCTGCCGGCGAGCGGCGGTAATTTCATCGGTTTCAAAGGTATGCAGCGATAGCTCGGCCTCGGCATTGACGCACTCGAGGACGTGATCGCGAAGTGTGACCGCGTAAACTTCCTACCGCGGAGCACCGTTCTGAGCATCGAGTTGGAAATCTTTGAGGCCCTAAAATCAACTTTCTCGCTCGTGACTCTGTACAATGTTCTCTTGCACAATTGGAATTCAATTGTTCGGTTTCGAGGGCTCTTGGAATTTCGCGAGATCAGATATGTACTTAAATAGAATGATTCGAAAAACGGGCGGGTTGCGAGAATTATGTAAAAGCTGCCTACAATGGACTTTTTCTAGTCCTTAAATCTCCGCCTAGTACAAAACTCACAAAAACGGGAAATTACACCACTTAAAGTATGATCTTCAATGTCAACGATGCATACTGATCGCCTACTGAGCGGGTTGTAAACTCGTTGAATTACGAGGATTCGAGAAAATGCCATTCACGCCGATCCGATCCTACTTTAGGGATGTTACGACACTTTTATATCAACAGCCTCATGAAAGGGTTGTCCATATCCGTGAGAGTTCCTACACTTGCCACGGTACCCTCATACTTATTTTCTTTGATTACCGGCAAGAGTACATCCCTCCCATCCGGACGGCGATCCTTCGTTACAATTTTGCCATTTTCGTCGCCGGAGCATGCTATCCCGTCACGCGCCAATCAAAAATTGCTTTCAATTAACTATTTCGACTCTTTAAATCCCTGCCCAGTACAACACCCACAAAAATCTCACCCCCTAATCTCAATGACGCATCAGTATGCATCAGTATGGCACACTCGCTGAATTATCAGGATCCGAGAAAATGCCATTTATCCCGACCCCACCCTACTATAGGGACGTTACGACAGTTTTATATCAACAGCCCCATGGAAGGGTTGTCCATATCCGTGAGAGTTCCTCCGCTTGCCACGCTACCCTCATACTTATTTTCTTTGACTACCGGCAAGAGTACATCCCTCCCATCCGGACGGCGATCCTCCGGGACCATTTTGCCATTTTCGTCGCTGAAGCATGCTATTCCCGTCACGTACCAGTCGTACTCGTGGAAAATCGTGCGTCCCGGGGAAGTGCGGCGGAGAGCATACCACAGCGGCGGTGGACAGAGCATCACACCATTGCCGCGAGCGGAATACCACCCCGAGACCGCGTAGAGTCTGCCGCGCAATTCATCGCCGTGGACGGCACCTTGGGGCCTTGCGGTCACGGACGCAAGAGCAGCGGTCGGACCAGCGACACTGTGTATCACCGTGTCCTTGTGTGTGTAATACCTGAATTGAAGACTGAGCATTCTGCGGGGAAGAAGCGTACCGGAGCGAGCGCCGCATTGTATACGGCGACACGTGTGTACAGGACACAGGTAAACGCTCTTGGATACAGGTATACCACCTACCGAGTACGCCGCCGGAGTGAGGAGGCGGTCGCGTTGCTTCCGAAAGCGTCAGCAAGCGCTGAACTACGGGGCGCTTACTACCCTTCCGCAGGGTGGTAAGTGTGAGCAAGCCGCTGGATGCTGGAGGACTGAGAAAATGCGGTTCGCGCGAGAGGCGGCGGAGCCCCGTGAGACACGAGACCTTGAGCACATCAAGACTCTTGATGTAACCACCAGAATCTCGAATCATGAGATTGCGTATTTCTTCTCCACCCTTCACTTCTCGCTATCTAATTCCACCGATCCTTCGACTCCTCTCAGCTGGTTCTCAAGAGTTGAATGGGTTACCGTTTAGTTTTGATATTTTTCTTTTCCCTCCCACTTCCTTGATACCGGGCGATAGCGGCGTGTTCGAGGGACTCGGTAGGATAGTCAGGCTGACCTTTGGAACTATCGTTGGCCCATTGTGAGATAGGCCGATCGGCACATCGGCCGAGAGATCATTGCGCAACCAGAGACAGTCGCCGGCTGAGCGACACGCGGAAACTTGTCAAGATTGAGAAAGTTGAGTCCTCTGAGGTCGCAGGGAAATCTGTACGGCAATGTCGGACAGTTTCCGGCGGTCTCAGCGATAAACGTTTGAGAAATACGATACGATTTTTTTTTTTTTTTACTTCGTTAAAACAACCACATGTCTTGCGTCGCAACATCGTCGTATTCGCCAATGATCATTACTCCGGCAGTAATGGGGCTTTCAGAGGAAACAATGAACCCTGTTACTCCCTACCGAGTAATGAAACGGTACTGCGCATGCGCACATGCTAACGATCATTAGTCGATAATAGGCGATTTTCCGTCCCTGTTATCCGCAAGGAATGTCGTTATTTTAGCGATGTCGGGAAGACTTCATTTTTCACGCACCCCCCCCCCCCCCCCCCCCGCCCTTTGCTGTACCCGGGCTAATCGTGTATCTCCGAGATTGCCGTACAAAGAAGATATCATGAATCGAATCGCCGAAAATAACGTGCGAGAGGTGTCACGATAGCTTTAAAGAAATTTATCGGGTCTTCGGACTTCATGAGGCGAACGGCTTGTGAGCAAGTAAACGAAAGGTATACAATGGACCGGAGGTATGTATGTAGGTAGATACATGCAATCGAGGAGGAACGCGTGATTAATCAATAAAACGCTGCTATAGCTTTGATCCCACGTACATCATATTGTAATGTGAGCAATACACTGGGTGCTCACTGGCACAACGTGGCGGTACAAGAGTGTGTTAGGAGCAGCGGCGTTTTGATAAATCGAGTGAGAGCCGTGCGTGACGCAAGCCAAGACACGCTGAATGACGGGCTGTCGTAATGAATCATTAAATATCGTACCGCGGGAGTACGGCGTATTTATTGTAAGATATACGGACGGCTGCGGGACGTGTTAAATATGTCCCGGCGTTTTCGTTAGGAAGGGTACTTGATTGTATTGAGTTCCTTGTTCGATTCGCCGAACACGTGAATCATTTAGCTAGCGGCGGTGGTCCGATGGTATCGAAACAATCTTTTTGTAAAAAATCCATCGGCCATTGAGGGAGCTATACGAATTTTTTTTCTACTTAATTACCGTTTTCTCGGACAGACGTTCGCCACTTTACTGGCGTTCAAAAGCTATAATTGGAATTGAGAGGCGCGGGATTTGGCGATCGAAAGTATGTTATATAAGTAATAATTATAATTAACGACTTATCAAATTGCTTAAATCAATTAAATAAAATATTATTTATTAAATTTAATTAAATATTAATTAAAGACGTACGGCCAGCTGAAATTTAATTACGTGCTTTATACGAAAAAAATGAATACATTTAGTGAATTCAATGTACCGGAAGGTGAAATTTGCTCGCATTACATAATTTAATTGAACTTTAATGTAATTTTTCGTAAAATAAAAATACCAGATATCGAAATTTACAAAAATTTGCATGAAAAATGAAAATTTTACTGTAAAATTCCATGTGTTTGGAATTTCAGAAATACTTGTATGTAAAAAAGCTTCCAATGCCATTTATTGATAAAAACAACAACAAAAATTGTGTCGTCATCTACTCGAAAATTCGAATTTTCCCTTAGGTAGTCCAACCGCCCTCCCCCTAACTCTCCGAAAAGGGCCAAACTCGGGTTATTTATACATCATCGACGACTTTTCGCGTCAACGTCTGTCTCGTGAGGGGAACGCGTGTCTGAGACATATCGCGAGCGGATCTTCGCCCCCGTGTACACATCCCTCGGCCGGGAATCCGGTGCGTGTGAGCGGAGGCAGCTGCACGGACGTACGGGTTTGACGTGCGGTTCGACTAACGTACACACAACCGACAGAGAGTGAAGAGAGCGGGGCTTTGCGGTTTATCATTAATGACTTCGGATAATGATATATCGAGGGTGGGGCACGTCGGCGTCGGGAGAGGGCCCCGACTCGGGTGTACACCGCGGAGAGAGTTGCGTGGCCGCACGTAGTAGAGAGACTTGGCTGTACATACAACCCGG
The DNA here is from genome assembly GCA_933228735.2 of Amblyteles armatorius. Classification (NCBI taxonomy): domain Eukaryota; kingdom Metazoa; phylum Arthropoda; class Insecta; order Hymenoptera; family Ichneumonidae; genus Amblyteles; species Amblyteles armatorius. Next base: position 21,237,564 of record OW121688.1, read on the forward strand.
GTAACAGTAGAGTGGGAGGTCGAATCGCACCTCCCGCTGCTAGGGCGGCCGACATGAAAGGATAAGCCGAACAGCGGGATGTCGTCAGGCCCGCGATGCAGCTACGGTTTCATTTTTCTCTCGGCTATCGCTCTCTCAAACCCCCTCCACCCCCCTCCGCAACCCCCTCTTTCTTTCTTTATTATAGATACGAAGGCATATACGCTCTCGGTGAATGTCGGATATGTTGAGACACACCGCGAGGCCATATTGCCGATCGGGAACAATATTTCACTCTTCCTCCCGGTATCTCTCGGCTCTCAGTCCGAGAGAATCCTGGCACTGGCTCGCCGGCTACCTGAGACCTCCGCGGCTGAGATCTTCCCGTCTATACGCGGTTTTATCTGGTTTATCTCGTTCCCTGCCGCTCCTCGCTCATCCCTCCTATCAATTAATCTTTATTTAATAAACTCCGCAGGCGCGGGCTCTCCTCGCCCCCTTTGTTTATACACATTCTTTTTCAATACCTCTCTACTTCTCTTCGTCTTCGTATATTTTATCGGAGGACGCATGACCCCTCACAAAGAGCACGAACGATCGAGAGGATGCTGCACTGGTCGTCGTTGATGCCTGGTTTTTCCGGGTTTTTTGTCTTGATGGGTGTCTTACTTTGTGTCTTAACGGGATCGAAGATGTCAAGCAAGACGTCGAGCAATACATCCGGCAAGACATCCAGCAAGACATCCGGCAAGACATCCGGCAAGACATCCGGCAAGACATCCGGCAAGACACCGAGCAAGATATCCGGAAAAGCCGAGCCCCAATGAGGGCCGTGTATCACCGGTGGATAAAGAATTCAAAGATAACTCGGGAACGCTGCGCTGGATTACTGTGTTATGTATAGACCCGATCGATGCTATGTGCTGAAGTATATCACCCACACTTCCGTACCCCTGTAAGGTACTCGGGTATATTCGGACAAAGGTGCTGTCACGGGAACTCGGAATATAAATAAAGCTTCCGAGATATCGATCTATAGTTTACAGGAAATGGCAGATATATATAGGGGATTGTTACGAGGCAATGTGTATTATCGGGTGTCTACTTTGCTTCGGTAATGTTATACCATGCAATGTGGGTCAGTTGTGATGGTTGGAGGAGAGGTATAGGCAGGGGTCGTTTTGCCGCCCTCGCAGAATTGTCAGGGGGATGCAAAGGGGACGCTGTACTTATTGGCATAATCGATGGAAACGGAACAACTAGAGTCACGCGACCTCGTTGGTCGGATCCTTGATGCGTCCTACACGAGGTACTCTCATACGTATAGGCATGGGATGCTTAAAAAAGCCAATTTGTACGCTCGGAAAGTAGTTGTTACAGTGTACGTACCGCTGCCACAAAGGCTGTCATTTCTTCGGGCCAGAACTAGTATGGACAGCGTTTCGTTCAATCGAACGAGGATTGACGCTGGGAAGTTAATTAAGATGGCTGTCGGAGTGGACATTCCTTTCGAAGACCCGTCAACGCGACGGCTCGTCCAGCGATAGCTGGACCGCAAGAGGGACGATAGGGGTTGGGTGAGGGACCGTCGCTAGGTCCTCTCATTGACACGTTCCCGAAGGCCGATAATGGGGTGAAACGCTCCGCTTCGGTACGTTAAGTCTTTCATTGTCAGATCCCTAATCGGAATGTCAACCTTGGTGATTCAATCCGGGAAATCCAATTGATTATAGAGATTCATTGATCGAGTGATTTCTCAAATGATTTCCCAAATGATTCGGTTTAATCAAAGAATTTCTCAAATGATTCCGACATCAAGCTTGCCGTCATCGAGATGATGTGAAATCTGATTATGGGACCAAAGTTCTTTGATTTATAGCGTACGGAAATGTCCGTACGATTTATGGCGTACGGAAACTCAATCTGTATAATGAAGACATTCAGGCGCTTTCCTGAGATGTCCAGCACATGTCCAGCCTCCCTTACAAAGCGCCATTAGGAATGTACCCAACACATACACCCAGAGTGTCGACTTCCCAGCTTGAAGGAGAACGGAGCCGAAGGAAAACCGGTGAAACAGTCGGTTTCGTCCGTCGAATCTGAAAGTCTTGAGGGCCGCAGGGATAACGGTGGAGGAGAGAGGCTTCGGCTGGGGAGAGATTCGTCTCACTCGATTGAGCCGAAACGTTATGGCAACGGCGGGGCGCTTTCGGTTGTTCGTGCAATGCATCTTCGGCTTCTCGAGAGTTTCGGATTCGGTGTATGTGCGTGTCCTGGTGGGTGTGTGCGAATGGCTCTGCGAGGGCGCCGTGTTCGTTCGAGTATATGCGGCCTCCGGGGCCGCGAGGAGCTCCCGGGACACGTAAATCAAAGCGTCCACGGGACTCGGCAGCATTCTCGATGCCGGCATGTGTTGCGTGCTCCGCGCGCCTCCTCTCTCCAGCCCCGTTTGCGCACAGTCACGCCCGCTTTTCTAATTTACCTAATCCTTTCCTGCACTCTAATTACATTATTAATTCACGGAGAATGTGCACGGTTGAATAGGCGCGCGGGGTATGGTATGCAGTCTACAGCGCTCCACATGCGTGTATCCACATATGTGCGATACATATGCGCACATGTACGTGCATCATGTACAGTTGGCCAGATGAAATTCATTGCCGAACCGGTGTCTGCGGAATCGCAACGTTGTGCATCCTCCACACTGAGACGCGTGATACGCGGGCGCATGCGCGATGGATAACGCGGTCTGCGTTCCAGCGCCACGGAGAGTCCCGGTTACGATCGCCGGTTTTCGGCGAAGCTGACCGACTTACCGGAGTCATGCGGCAATCGCTGCGGGCTCGTCTGGCCGATAACCGCGCTATGCCGATCAGCTTCACTGGAAAGCCTATCGGTCCGCGCAGACCGACGCGATACCGCGCAGCATCGTCGCCGCGCTTGTGATTTACAACCTGCATGTCCCGAGGCTGGATCCAAAACGCTGCGCATCGAAAAATAAAGACCGGACCGGCCGACGGAGCGACGGCGGGCTGAGCCGGATAACCGCGGAAAATTCGACTCATCGGAGATTTGCGCCGGCATGGGCGCAGATGCGAGATCGAAATTTTCGGGAACGGCGAGGCGGCATCGATATCGCTTATCGTTCCGCGTCCGCACTTCGGGAGACTGATCGATGACTCATCCCGTCGATACGATGTCAACGACGAACGAAACTCCTACCCTCCCGTGACTTCTAGCCGTCGCTTGTTCTTTTTTTTTTTTTTTTTGTGCAACACGGCTTTCATGGAATTGCCGCGCGACGCGCCGAAGTCTCGCTGTCGACCCGCATTTTTGTTATTGCCCGGCTGCAGGGCTTTTGGCACTTCGATACCTGCGGCCTTTGGCCTGCCACTCGCCCTGCTCGGCCGAAGGCACTTTGCTACATTGACTAGTAGTGTCGATCGTGGAGAACAGTTTTGGGCACGTTTCTATTCAATAAAAGCACCATTCGTTTGATGCGGTAAGCTTGGAAAAAAACTGGCGTTGCGAAATGGCTCTGCGATACTTAATAAATGAATAAATAAATGAATAAATAAATAAATGAATAAATAAATAAATGAATAAATGAGTGAATAAATGAATAAATAAATGTTATTCGTATATCTTTTACCATATACTAATTTAATAAATCGAAAATTAAAAGCGAAACCGAAACTAAACAGTCGATCGCCATATCGGACGTGACACATCAATTGCATCGTTGTCGGGATATCCCCCAATGAGTGCATTCGCAAAGTGACAATGCATTTGGGAATGTCGGCTGTTACCCGAACAATAGTCAAGCATATTATAGTAATCGGCACTCGTGAAACGGCGCGCAATTAAAAATTTCTTTCAAGCCCGAAAAGTGCTTGAACATCGCCCAATGGGCATCCACATTATCGACGATCGAGAGATAGATGAACGGAGCGCTTGATCCCATCAACGGTAATTGCAAATGCGACCTCAAATTGTGTATTTTTTTTTAGTTCTTACCAAATTGGAGACGAGCGCTATCCAATTGTAGTTTCATTACGAATCGATAACCCGTCGAGACGATTACGCAACAGGATAATTTCAAATTCGATTATCGACAGCTCTCAATAATTGACGAGGGCGAAAAGGGGGAAAACCGCGCTAGCGCGTATGCTCAAATTCGTCGCAAAAAAAAAAATCGGTCGAGTACCCGCTCGTGATCAGACATTCTCTCTGGAGAGTGGCCGCATCGACAGTCAGTGACATTCGATCGACATGCATTATCGGATTAGATGATGTTGGCTTTATGCAGTCGATAATCCGAACGGACCGCCGTGTGCATATCTATAGTGCAAACCGATGTACCCAGTCAATAGAGAATCGTGCCGAGACCGAGCTCTCTCGTGCCGTTGTACTCGCCGGCAAATGGCTCGCGTTGCTCTCGCGTCATGTTGGCTCGACAAATTTGACGCCGAAAGAAATTCGAACGATCATCCATCGGTTCGTTTATCGGCTAACCGACGAATTTTCGTTTTTCTTTTTTTTTTTTTTTACGAACGAAAGGGGTGATAAAAGTCGAGAATAAAAAAATGGGCTCCATAGCTGGAGGTATGCGCTTCGTTAATTGAGTATCGAGGAAATCGGGGCGAAACGAGGTAGTTAAGAGATAAAAGCCGTTCTGACGGGCTCGAATCTGTGAATCGACTGTTTATATATATATATATATATATATATATATATATATATATATATATATAAATTCAACCCGAGCCTATATTTCTCAGCCTCAATTTTTATTTCATTGGCGGCGATTTGGTACACGGTAAAAAAAAGTTTGTACTTTTTACAACTTTGTCCGCAAACGTCCACATTTTTTTATTTGTTAATTTTTCGATCACACCATCGAGCTGTGTGATTTCAAGTCAAATTTCAAGTCAAGCCTATGTCTCTGAACCACAATTTTTCTTTCATTCTTCTCTTTTTTTGCAAGGACCCCCCTGCATTGGCCCGCGGAACACACCCAACTATCCAAATTCGTCATTCATTCACCGCGATCCGCTGCGCCGCGCGTGCGCACAGTGTCCGTTGCATTCGCAAAGTATCTCATCTTAACATTTTTTGCTACCCCATTTTGCCCCGTGCACGCAGTTGTACAGCCATTCCTCGTTTTGCCGCTTTCTCGTCCCGGTTCTCATCGCCGTCCCTCGCTCCGGCTTCTCCGTCACCGTTATCATCCTTTTTCCCCTCTCTATCACGTTACGTTCCTGCGCCCGACGTTTCTTCCCGGGATGAAGCGCCCGCGAAAGTCCCGAGAAAACCGCGCCACCAGACTCGTCCCCGCGCACACCGATATTTTACTCTTCTTTCGCGAGCCCGCGGAGACAACGCACTCGGCACCGAAAGCTTTGTCATCCGAGAGATAACGGAGAGCGGGAGGGTAGATTTATCATCGGGCTAAGCTCACCTTTCTTACGGTCGTACGGAAAAACGGATTATTACCGCGGGGCCCGAAAGTGTCTGCGCAATCTGTATGCTGTACAGTCGCTCTAATGCACTACACACACTGTGTACCCGGGCGCGAGTGGCCGACGAATGAAAAACTACGGGACGTGATAAAGAAAAAGCAGAGTGTGTAGAAAAAAAAAAAAAAAAAAAAAGTGCCCAGAACAAGAAGAAGGAAGAATGGGCGTAGGAAAGTGGAGACGGAGGGGGGGTGATCCGGCAATCATGACCGGGAGAGAGGGTTACATAGCGCCGGCGAAGGTGAAATAAGGGGTACCGGAGATTCGAGCGATCGTAGGTCGTGGACGTGGTGTCAGACTGCACGCAGGGGTATATTATAGTTTATCTGTGTTGGTCGATTCCCCACACACGGGACTTTAACCCCTCACACTTTACCTCTCTCTCCCCTGCCCTTTCATTCTCCTTTTTCTCTTGGAGCTTCCCTCCCCCCTTCCCTCCTCTTCCTCGATCGTCGTCGTCGTCGTCTCTATCGACCTTTTTCGATCGCTCGTACGTCTCCCTGAGATACGGCTCGCATCGAATTTCCTCGAGGATCGGACTACGTAGACGACGGCTGTACGTAGGGGAGGGGGAGGGGGGGGGGGAAGGTTTACCTTTATACATCGGCGACGTTCCTCCTCGCGTTTCTCTCGGTGCCGGCTGGGACCCCCTTCGCGATGTCGGGCCCACTCGACGATTCATCCAACCTACGATATGTTTAACGAGACGACTCTCTATAAAGTTTCGCAATCGAGATGTGCTCCTCCCCCCCCCCCCACCCCCTCCCCCTCCAGCGCTCCGTTCTGCGTCCCGAGCGATCGTGCCGGGGAACCGCGACGAGATCGAGGAAGTATCGGTATCGCGGGGGGATCGATGAACTCGTTAACTCGAGAGAGTAGCTATAAAGGGGGGAGAGGGGGAGGGGAGGAGGCTGATCCTGATTTATCAGAGGAGAAAGCGGGATGCCAGCTACGTCGAGTGGTAATCGCGGAGCAATATTCTAAACAGCTCGGTAATCGCGAAGAGGGCGTTGATAAGAGGGGTGTAAAATTGGATCCTTAAGATTTTGAAAGTTTGTATTTTTTCGTATTTTCTCCGAGTTTTTTTTGTGAATAGTTTTTATAATGGCTGGTTTCGCAAGTCTGAAGCTGACCTTTTTCGGTGTGCGGGAGGGGGAAGAGGAAGGAGGGCGGAGGAGGGGTCATAATCCGTTTTTTTGGGGATTTTTTTTGTTTAGGTTTTTCCCCTTTTTTTGTTCCTTTTTCTTCCCCTTTTTGGGTTTTTTTTTTTCTTTTTTTTGGGTTTGGTGAGAATCGCGGTAGGGCCGGGAAAATCTTTGCCCGGAAGTTTTGACAAGTTTTTTTTGTTAGTGGCTGGATTTTTTGTCAGTTTTTTGTTAATTTTAATTTTCGAGAATTAGGAGCGTTGAAACGGAAAGCTGATGACCACGGTTCTTTTTGTTAATTTTTTTTTATCGATCTACCGGAAAGAACTGATGAGTTAAGAGTCTGGTTCACGACTCGGAGCCATCGCGACGGGTCAATGCATGCGGCAATATCGTGGAGTGGTTTCTGAATTTTGTTTTATTTTTTCATGATAATGAAGTAAATTGCAATTTACCGTACCGCTACAGTATATTTAGGCAAATAAGTGATTTAATTAGCGAATTATATTCCCCAAGAATGCGCAGCGCAGTTGGCGGTGCGAGACAGTTTGACTTATTACATTATGTGTGTGTGTGTTCTTTTTTTTTTGCATATGCAAAATCGGAAAGGTCAACAAGCAAGCTCGACGGTGAAGATGGCGGGCAGGAAATTTGAAGAGGAAATTCAAACCTCGGGGGAAGAGCGAGAGTACCTTTTCTACCCTCCCGAGTGTATTTGTGCAACTAGTTAGTGCCATCGGTGCTGGGTCGGCTGTGTCGGTCAGCGCGCGAGTACACACAGACGCGACTCTGCCCATCCACCCGCTCTTTCACTCTCATTTATAAATACGGTTCGTATATACAGTGCCGTGGTACGTAGCATAGTTCGATCCGTCTGCGGAATAACGTAGCCCACATATACCCGGTTCGTTGAATAGTTGTTGTTCGTTCGGGACAAGTGAACACGGCTCTACCTAGCGCTGTCGAGTCAATGAACTTCGGGGGCTGGCGGTCTCTGCAACCCTTGCTTTTATCCGTTCTTTTCTATAAATGCACTTTTAAGAGAAGCTTGTTTCCAAGCGCGTTCCAATAACACACGATACTCATACCGAGTCTCTTTCATCTATTGAACGTCTTTAAACAATACGCTTGCTCGGTACCTTGCCAATATTACATGAACAAACTTTGTGCCTTCTCAAGATATATATATATATATAAATAACAAAACAGTAATATTGTATTGAACATTATATATAATAATTATCGTTGCATATTATATAATAATAAATATATATGTAGCACACAAAATATCTACTGAAATCTACAAAAAAACTACTGAACACTCACAGACATAGCCAGATGTAAGAGTAAGATTCAAATGACAATCCATCTATTTTTTCGCCAAAGCCTAATGTTATTAATTATCGCGTTCACTCGAAGAAGAAAGGAAAAGATTTCGTTGGAAAAAAAAAAAAAGAAAGATTCCGTCGTGATAGTAGTTGGCGAAACACATGGCGGGGATATCTCGGGTGTGAAGGGGCGTGTGGCCTCTTACGGTTATGTATTTGTATCCAGTTATTAAAACACGTCGGTGTATCAACCGAGGGCGCTTAAGAGCCCGGTTATTATTGACTCACGCATATCGAGGATAGGGGGGTAAAAGAGGTACAAATGTTTTCGCAGCTCCCGCGCTGTGTTAAACGCATTACGTGCATCGCGGTATAATACAGAAGAGGAGGGGAACGAGGTGGAAGAGGTGTATTGAGAAAGAGATGAGAATGAGGGGAGAATCGAGAGTAGAAAAATACGGGGTAGAAGGGAGGACGAGCGCGTGACGAGTCCCGGGCCTTTGGGTTCTCACCTGCCAGAGAAACGGGAGACGAACGAAACGAAGCGATAAGGTGGATGCAGGTGCCGCGCTCGGGCTCACCTCGACGCCCTGTAATTAGGCTAGGAACGCCGAATCCCATCCTGCCGAACTTACAGTCTGTCCCTTTCGCTCCATCGCCCGCATCGACCGGGGAGCAGCAGAAGCAACGGTAGCCGCTTCTTTGGCTTTCTCGCTCGAGGTTGTGAGACGAGAAAGCGAATGCACCGGGGAGTGCATGTCGAGACGAGGCAGCAACGGCAGCAACGAGCTCAAGGCCTTCCCGCCGGGCTCTCGACTTATACTTCGTCGACGATGCAATTTTTCGTACCAACATTTTTTTTCCAGCCAAATTCTCTTCGCCTTCCGTGTTAAATTTATAGGAGACTACGGGCCGTGAAGCCAAGTTATTTTTTCACGAACGTGGATCATAACCGATCTAACATGTCCGAGAACGTTCAAATATGATAATTAAAAAAACCGTAGTGGGCTTTGGAGCGTTACATAGTGGAGCGGCGAGGCCCCGACTAGTGCCGGTTAGGGAGTTTGTATGCCTCACTTAACGCTGGGACATTTCTGCCAGGGATTGTTTTAACGTGTGGTCTACAGTTACTTTTAACACGAGTTCGTGCAATAAAGTTTCGGTGCTCCAACAGCGTTAGATATACCGTGGTCGGTAATAAAAACTGCAATCAACTTCTTGTTCACGGTCGCTCGCATTTTCCGTCGGAAGAAAAGTCTCACGGGAAGACACGGTGTCCACTTCCGGTGAGAATTTTCTTTTGACCGCGGGTGCCCGGGCAACGTGGGGAAAGTCGATTACAGTTTTTGTTGCCGACCTAGTTCGGGTTATGTAGGGTGGACGGTATTTCACATAATCTTGAGTCGAATTTTAAGAAGTTAGTTTGAATTTAAGATCCCTCCTGAGATCGAAGTTAAGATCGAAGTTTGTTCCGAACTTCTTTCAGCATCTGTCAAAAATTCAATCTTAAGATCGATCCTAAATTTGAACTTAAACCTGAACTCCAATTCGATCGCGAGTTCGAACTTGGGATCGATCTTAAGTTCGAACTTAATATGAAGATTGAACTACAATCGAATGTGAGTTCAGTTGTAAGTTCGAACTTAATGTGGAACTCGAACTACGATTGAATTTGAGTCCAGACTTGAGTTCGAACTTAATATGGAACTTGAACTACAATCAAATTTGAGTTCAGACTTAAGTTTTAACTTAAGATCACACTTAGGCACGGAATCAAGTGCGAACTTAAGATGGATCTTACGCACTCAATGAAGTCCGCGCCAAACTTCGATCTCAAGAGCGACCATAAGTTCAAATTAACGTCTCGAAAGTCGACCCTCGGAGTGATCACCAGTAAATGCGTTAAATCGACACTCTTGATTCTAGAGTGTACCTACTTTCGAGATTAAAAGCGTAGAACTCACTCGCTACTCGTCTATTCAAGAACGTTCGAGGATATAAGAAGCAAGAACGGATAGATGTAATGTAAAAACGGTCGTCAATAGACAAGTGAGTCGAGGATGCAGGAGATTCATTTTTAATCTCGGACTCGGCAGAACTACGTTGAAGAAAAAGAGACGATGGTAAAAAAAAAAAAAGAAAGAAGAAAAAAAGCAGTAAAGGCCGAGCTTTACGAGGCGTCGAAGGGTAGCCGAGGCACAGAGCGGAATAGACGGTGCTTTACATTATTCCAAGAAGCACCGGCGTTTTCCACGTCGGTTCCCATTGAGAGAGTCCGCCCCCACCCCCGGTAACAAGGTTTCTTCTTTCCTGTACCTCTCGGTTGAAAAGACCGAGGCACGGCGTGGCTCTCGGCCGCCGTGTGAATTAATTACGCGATTGGTTTAGAGGCCGTTCTTCTCCTTTCTGTATTAACGGGGTTCATTAACGACCTTCGGCCCGAGATATTTTTGCTTCCTCAAAGTGTTGCCCGTCAAGTGTACCTTCCCAGATGGAATACGCTATTTTATGCAGATCTCATTCCTACTCCGGTAAAAGCATCGAGTTGTGGAAATTTGTGTACATTCATAACATAATTCGCACTCACTCGGGTCGCTGATTGAACGCTTAAACTTTTGTTCAAATATTAGAAGTACATTTTTTTATGTCCCACAAACGTTGGTGGGGCAAAACGGTCCGTTTTGCCCCACTCAACCCCTATCACTGCGGTACTTGGACATAACTTGAAATCGGAAAACAGTTCGTCACTAATGACGATGACGACGACGTTTCTATGTCGGTAATTCAATACACTGTGAAAAAAATGGTATTTAATTTAATGCACTGATAATGACATTTTTTTTCTGCGTAAATTGGTATATTCAATTTCATAGAACCGTGATGAAAAATTAATGTACAGTATATTAAAAACTGTAGAAATACTTTATTTCCAATGATCGACTTAAATTTTTCACCACAGTTGCTCATTAAATTAAACGGACCAGTTTTTTTAGTTAAAATTTCCCGTCCGGTACATAAAAATGACAATTGTTTTTAACAGTCTCGGCATATTTGGTAACGATATTTCCGTACGCTGATGTTTTTTTTTGTCGTCGTTTTCTATATCGTCGTTGTTATTAAAATCGGCAGTTTGTTCTCCGAGGTCATTGACCATCGTCGAATCCGAGCTGCGGGGGGACACGTCAGTCCCGAAATCTTCCCAACATTCGCAACCGACGCGCCCGTCAATAATTCATTTAACGGGTGTCTCTGCCCCTCTCGAGGAGCGCGAACCGGCGAATACCGCTACCGGTGTGCGGTGCTGGCAGCGAACAGACGGCCCGATTCGCTCGGGGATTCGAGCAGGAAGCATTACTTCGCCAGCGGGTTTTCCGCCAAATCTGAAATCGAAATCTCGAGTCGCGAGACCATGACTTCAAGGGTTCACGTTCGCTCGACCACGAGTTGGCTGTAGACTATCGACGAACGGTGAAAAAAGAATGAGAGAAAACAGTTTGTTCGAAAGACCGGCTGCATTGAAGAGGGCACAGGTCGATAGCCCTAGCACCGGCAGTACTATCGATTGACTAATGAAAAATCAAAGACATGGCAAAAACCTGCCAGCTCGAAAACAACCAATCGCCTGGGGATAAGGCATCTGCGATACTGCGACGATGATTCTGGCGTAATTTTACCGAGCCGAACAAAAAAGCTCGGGGAAGTTAGGAGCATTGACAGAAGAAACGTGTCGATAGCCCTAGCACTAGCAGTACCATTGATTGGCCAATGAAAAATGAGAGACATGGCAAAAACCTGCCAGCTTGAAAACAACCAATCGCCTGGGGATAAGGCATGCGCGATACTGCAACGATGATTCTGGTGTAATTGTACCGAGCCGCACAAAAGAGCTCGAGGAAGTTAGGAGCATTGACAGAAGAAACGTGTCGATAGCCCTAGCACTAGCAGTACTATTGATTGGCTAATGAAAAATCAACGACATGGCAAAAATCTACCAGCCTGAAAACAACCAACCGCCTGGGGCAAAGGCATACGCGATAATGTGACGATGATTCTGGTGCAATTGTACAAAGCCAGACGAAAAAGCTCAAGGATGTTGGGAGCATCGTTAGAAGGAACGGGTCGATAGCCCTAGCCGTAGCAGCACTATAGATTGGCTGATGAGAGTCAAAGACGTGGTAAAAACCTGCCGCCTTGAAAACAACCAATCGCCTGGGGCAAAGGCATACGCGATAATGTGACGATGATTCCGGCGCAACAATACCAAACCCGACAAAAAAAAAGCCCGATGGAGTTAAGAGAACCGAGGCACTGGAAAATATTTGAAACGCGCGTTCGTTCTCCTCCGCCGTGCGCGGGATTCGCGAGTTCTCGGACTGTCCCGGATAAGGTATCGTTCATCGGCTTAGCGGCGAAATAGCCGGGGCTGTAACATTGCCGCGCCGCGGAGTCCCTCGCGCTCATTTCGCGAACGGCAGAAGCAACAACAGTATCGGAGGAAGTGGGGAGGAATGAGAGGCGAAGGGAGGTAGGGAAGAGTGCGGCCTGCGGGACCAACGGGAATTTCGTATCGCATCGAGGATCGCATTGTCACCGCGGCACCTCTGCGTCGACCTTTTATCGTCCTTCTTCCCTTCCTCCTCGCTCGCTACCCCTTTCGCTTCTGCACCTTGCCACCTCCTACCGCAGCCACGACGTCGTCTTATTTTCCTTATTCGCTTCAGCGGCACAATACCAGCTTCAGCTTCTGCCGAACTTCTGGTACGTACGTATATGTATGTAAGGCTGGTGTAAGCTATAGGGTATTTCGCGGATCGATGCTTCCAACTTTGGTGCTGCGGCTGTAGCGCCGAATGTTCGAGACTCTCTATGTGCTCCCGATGCCAGAATCGGCTGAACCATACGTGGGCTTTTGGGTGAGACCGTTTCGTCGATGGCGACCCATCAACCGTTCTTTCTGCATCGCGCCGGAGCGTTTCCATCAAGCGGAGCGACTGCTTCAATCTTGAAAGACCACATACGGGAGTGCGGTGCGCATCGCATGCGACCATTCATCTGTGTCACTTACGAAGTAAAGAACAAAGCAAAACTATAGGCTGCGCATGGTTCTAATCGTAGATACAAAGAGTACCGGGCTCATAAGAGCGAGTCGCATAAACCAGACAAGAGTACATTTGGGTCACCTAGGGGTGCCGCTTTGAGTACCATCGAGAAACCCACCGGATACTTCCTGCTGTTCGGAGCGGGACGACGAATCACTTTGTTTCATCTCCAGAGCCATTGTCTCCGCCATGAATCACTCGTCGGCGAAACGAGTACGGGCTGAAAATGGTGCCCTCTCAGGAACGATCGTTCGGCACCGAGTGCGAGAGACCCTCGAGAAGAAACAAGCCAACGAGACGGGGCCCCTTCAAGCGCAAGTTCTTTTGGAAGAGGTGGGTTAGGATGTGTGCCACAGAAATTCGCAGGGTTACATAAGAAGCTGTGGAAGCAGCAGCAGCAGCAATGGTAGATACAGTATTAACATCGGTGTGAGTCGTATAAGTGAGTGTCTAGAGCGGAGAAGAAGAATGAACGCAAGAAGAAAAAGAATCAAAAAGACCAAAAAAAAAAGCACATCGAGGGAAGACTCGGAGCTGTTGGCGGGGCGAGGGTCGAAGGGCGTAGAAGAAGCGCGAACGAAAGGCAGCGCGGAATAGCAGAGTGAGGGCACGGGGCTGGAGCTATAAGTCCGTAGAGCTGAAGAGGGAGTGCGAGCATGTCCTGAAACTGCTTGCCGATATTTCATCGGGGAAACAAGCGAGATAACAACGGGCGCGCGGGCACGCCCACCTCCTCCACCCGGCATTCGCGCCTGCCAGGCCCACGGACCGTTTCGTTGCAAGACCGAGAGCAAGAGCACAGGAACTCACGGTATACACACGGCCGAGCTCCAGGAGAGGTTATACACGAGGTTCGAGGAGCGTGGAGCTAGCCCGGAGGCGAGCGAAATCTTCGTCGAGCCGCTTAATTCTGCAGCAGAAGCCCCGAGGAGTCCCCTCACACTGGTAACCGGGAATGCGTCCGTGTGCCACGTAGATTGCATGTATCGTATAGATAAATGTCTAAAAAGGAGGATCGGGAGGAGGGGTTGGAATACCGTATGGTATGTGTTCTCCATAGTGTGCGGTCGCAAGGTCGTTCGCGATGGGCTCCGGTTCATGCCGGTACTCGTGGCGAACCTGGCAGACTGCCCTGGCGAGACGCGGAGGAAGAAATAATCGTTAAAAAATATTACCACCACTTCCCGTCCACCGGGAGCTCTCGCTGAGTACGTTGTAGTGAGTACATACTTCGGTACATACACCGGACGAAGGCTGTTTTCGCGGGAAGGTGGAGCCGGGGACCTAACTTGGTCTGATAGCCTGTAGCTGCCGTTTCGAAGTGAATTTCGTGTCCGAGCTCAAGAACAACGGATTATGACCGGGACATTCTCGTATATAGCCGAGGAAAGTTGGGGGTTTCCGCGCTTGGAATATATCGTTCCGATCTCGTAACTCGTTACGTGCAGGAACTCCAGTGGCCGACATCCTTACGAATCCCAACTGTGCTCTCTGTGTGCAGTCTTCTTCATCCACAATTGCCGCCTTTGATCATCCTTCGAGAGCTCCAAGGGCGCACCGGGAGACTCCGGTCGAGTCACTCAAGGAAGGATGATTGTATTTGAGACATAAGGCAAAGGTTCCAATGTTCGGACCGTCAAGAGCAGTTCCGGCTTTCAAGCAGTTGATCAGTCGGTCAACAACAGATTTCCCATTAAACGACTCACAGCGACTTCATGGTCGTAGCTTCGAGTCGACGAGTTTCCAACGCGCATCGATCGATAGTTGACGTATGCGAGACCATTTCGCAATCGTGTACGAAAATAACAAGATTGCCCAAGTGTCCCAATCGTTTGAGGGTAGTTTTCAGCTGGTCTCGACTAGATTCATCCAACTTGGAACGAAATCCAACAATAAAACAATCGTTTTGTGGGTAAATTCGTTATTTTTTGCACATCAATTGATAATTGTGGACATGCACAGCACAGCGCCAGGTGACAACTGGGTGTCCGGTTGTGTTGATGCCGTTACCTAAAGCTATGTATAGCACTCGCGTGGAAAACTCTCACGGCCTACACTCCGGCTATGTTTGTCACACGGTTCTGGATTTAATGGGACCGCAACCTTTTAAAGTGTTACAAAAGAAGGGCCGGCACATCAATTTGTAATTCGCTACATTGCTGTACGAGACTCTAGAATTCAGCGTGTTTGCCCGAAGCTCTTCAAACTCAATCCTCCTACTCAATCGTCAATGGAGCTTCGATCAAGTAGACTCCCCCGTCCGACTGGCCATTCAAACGCGTCCTTTCGCTACTTGGTCCCCGGATAACACAGAAAGCAGTGAATAAGTTGCACCCGCTCGACCCGGCCTTCTTCTCCTTTCACCCTCCACCATCGACGAGGATGAAATTCTATCTACATTCCGACGAAGGACAACTCGCCCAAGTGAATTCGAGAATCGTCACTGCTTTACCTATACACAACTGAACTTGTGCCGAATCCCGTTGTGTGTCTACCTCGTCGGGTAGTCCTGCACGTCCGTTTCCCGGATCTCCGGGGACTCTTCTTCATCGTCGCACAGCACGCTCTCGGCACTCTTCGTCCTCCCCCCCCCCCCCCCCCCCCCGCCCCTTAACCTCCGCTGCAGGTCCTCTTTCACCGTTAACACCCCGCCAACTATTCATCGCGGTTTCCGTGAAGCTTCCCCGTTCATTACTCGCCGGCCTCGGCTGCCTCCATCAACTCCAGCAGCGGGCTATTCATTATCCTCCCCCAATCCTTCAGCTTCAAGCGAATTATATGGCGTTGATAAAAAAAAAAAAAGAAGAAACGCAAAATAAAAAATAAAAACGAAAAGAATCTTACTTCTTCGTATAATTAAGCCCGTGTGAATGCGCAATCGTGCCTGCTATTGAGTCTGTAATGCGTGTTTCGAGGATGATATTTAAATTTCCTCACAATTTTCGAAGCGTTCGGCGTATGTTATTGGGAGATTATCTTCCGAAGCATGAAAACGTAACACGTGCGAGATTTTTTTTTCTTTCTAAATTGCTGGAATAATTTTTTATTTTGCTTCCTCGTAGAGGATGCTTTGTTTTTGTTTTCTGATCAATTGCAAGGGTCGTACAGAGCACTTTGTCTCAATATCTCGAACGTCGCTGATTTCCCACATCCATTTTTTTACCCAATCAGCTAAAAAAAAGAACCTCAACAGAGATGGAAAGGGAAAACGATTTCTTCGCTCCGGATCGATCCCGATCGATGGACAAATTGATTTGTAATCGATAGAGGCTCGTACGAAGCGATCAGTTGCGATCCCGAGCCTATTCGAATTTATATGGCAGCGATGAAAAAAATCTCACACTTCGTCCAATCACCCATTCGCGCCGCCTATCGAGTCCGTAAGTGCCTTTCAAAATAACACAAACAATTTCCTCGCAATTTCCGAAGCGTTTGGGACGTGTTATTTCGGGATTTTTTCACGAATCATGAAAACGCATCCCGAGCAAGCTTCAATTTTTTTTTTTCATCTAAAATTGCATACATTTTACTTTTACCCCGCTCAACCCTGGGCGCTGTATTTGCCACATACATTCGAGGCAGGTTCAAAGAGAAAGAAATAAAAAAAAAACCTAAAAACCGGTACAGCGATGGAAAGGGAAAGCGATTTCTTCGTTCGGTATCGATCCCGATCGATGGACAAATTGATTTGTAATCGATAGAGGCTCGGTGAGGCAATCAGTTGTGCCGAGGCCGAGCTTATTCGCAAAGCCGCAAACGACCGGTGCGATAGTCGAGGTGGTGTATGTGTGTTTCGGACGATGGTTTCTCAGGGCCCTCGCGAAACGGCGAACGGGTTGTCCTGACCGCAAGACCGGCCTCGACGCACCGGGAGCACGCTTATCTTCTCCGGCCGTGCATAATTCACTGGCACGTCGGGTGCGAAATAAAAACTCGTGTGCGCCCATGCCGCTGCCCGTGGCCGGACTCCGGACGGGCCGGTCTACTGGTCTAAGGTCCGCGACGCGGCGATACACCCGCGTGCGCATCGACCGAACCCAAAGAGTCCGAGGATCGTCGAGAGTGCCACGCTTGTCACGCAACGACGCTGGCGTCTGCCGCTGAGTCCCCTATCGAATCACTCGCCGGATTCTGTCACGATCGCGACGGTACACTGTAACACCGGCACTACCATCGGTCGGTGGTGTACGAAGCTGTTTGAATTTTGCGATCGGGCAGCTTATCCGATTAACCGTGACACGCGTGCAATCTACTTTCGTGGGCTTTTTTAATGTCCCTCTCGGCCCCCTAGTCCTCCGCCCCCCTCTTGCGCCAACGACGAATCTCGCAACACACACGGTATTATCTTATACTCGCGCTCGAGGCGAACCCCAAAGGCTTGGGAAATTATCCTTCTCGGGATCCAAGAAAGTAGGCTGGTTTAGGCATTCGAGATTAAAATATGTATATATATATACGTAATGAATACGAAAATTGACCGGGATATTGTTATGAGGCTGATACCAGTGTGGGAGAGAAGATCTCAAGAGAGTCCATTCCGATTTTTCGGGGTACTCTGAAATGTCCATCAAAGGTCGGAGCGATTCCTTGCCATTCGCGTGCATTCGGTTCCAAAGACTTTCCGGAGGGAAGCCACTCATCCGATCGGTCCCGCTGATACTTCGGTGGTTCGGTTCGGGGCTGGGTGGATACCGAGTCTCGTTTCTCGGAAGCATCGTTCTCATCCGCGACGAGCGTTATCAATAAAAAGAATGGGACGAACGATCGATAAAGCCCGCGGCGGGTTCGCTCGGGCGTCACGAAATCCCGAGGCTCTCTCGCCGGTCCTCTTCAATAATATTCAAAAGGCTGAGTGGCGCGAGATCCTCCGACATTTCTCTCTCTCTCTCTCCGTAACGTCGCGTCTTCCCGGTCTCCTCTCAACGACACCATCGCCGGACTGTTGAAGCCGACGAACCGGCGCGTCCCAGAGCGGGCGGCAACCGCGACGGAGGAATAACGAGATGGACCGGTATGTAAGTTCGGCGTATCTTGGGGACAACATAGTGCACTTTAAGAGACACGGATAACCGGCGAAGCTGACCGTTATATTACCGGGGTTATAGATATTATTTGTGCCTTTTTCGACGATACCTTTCGGGGCTTTCTTCTTTCTCGTCTTTCCTCGTTTTTCTTTAGCCCCCTTCGTTTCTCTTCTTTTTCCTCCTCTCGTCCCGTCCTCCCTCGCTTCCTCTCCCACTCGGCTCAGTCACTCACGCACTCGTCCCCGCGGAGCCTGCAGCACTCACGGGGAGAAGGACGACCGGCGACGAGGCCGAGATTTCGATTTCTTTCTCTCCGCGTTTATCGAGACGAGAATGGTCCCGGTTTGGACGGGACATCCGTAACTAATGACCCTGATAGTCGGCGGAGGCTCTTTCTCCGCCGCTCCCCGCCCCCGTCCCGCACCGGGCCGAAGATCTTTTTCTTCTCCGTTTTACCGTCGCCACCTTCCTCCTCTCTCCCACTATCTTCGGGAGGCTGCACGGACCGTGGAGAGGCTGCCCCGATCGCAGCGCTCTCGCACGGGCGCGCGCTCGAGAGCGCTCCTCCTCAAGACTTACGAATCTTCAACGAACCTCGACTCCACTTAATTAATTTCCCGCTCCCGCTCCAATGCGAATCGAAAAGCTCGTTATCTCGAGCGAGTACCTCTCTCTCGCTCTCGCTCTCGCTCTCGTCTTTGGATTCTCATCTCCTCTCTCGATCTCTCGCTCTCTCTCTTCGTCTCTCTCCTCCTCGCTCGGGCCGCACACCTCGTCGAATCCCGCACTTGCCCGAGCGAAGATCCACTCCGAGTCCTCGCGGTCGCACGCGGTTGCACCCGTTCTCCGCCATTCCGCCACGGCTTTCGACTTCTTAGACCCCGAGGAACCCGCGATCGTACACCGGGATAACTTTGCGTATCCTTGAAGGAAATACTATCGGCGAGGCCCGGTCGCGTTGCTCGAGACGCTGCAGCGTCCACCGAGCCGAACTCGGATGTATCGGTTTGCGTTCCGGGTCTCGGTGGAAACCGAGGGGCCTCGAGAGTTAAGACGTTCAATCGGTTTACAGTCGAGACAAGAAACGTACGAAGTTGCCGTCCGCCACGGCGAACTTGGACCGCGAATCCCGACGGCGAACTGTGGGAACCTAACGTCATGAACAACAAGGCCGCAGCTAAGTGGAACGGTCGGATGTTAATTCGGGGTTTTGGTTTTGGAAGGTTTCGATTGTATTAAACGACGAATATTCGTCGTTTAATTTCTCGGATATCGTGAATTTGAAATTATCAAGCGTGAAGAACAATGTCGTAAGCAACAACGCCATTACTCGGTGGAACGTTCGGATGTTAATTCAAGGTTTTGTTTTCCGCAGGTTTGGTGATATTAAAAATTTCCGATACTTTCGGAAATGACGAAAATCCGAATGAAAAAAAATCAACCGTCTCCAAGATCTTGAAAACATTGATTTTACACAACAATAATCTCAAAAAGTTATCAATCAATTCAGCGCGATAATTGTGCATTAAAAAGACAACAATTTTGTCGAACAAGTTTGACGTCGTCTATCCTGAGCAGAGCTCAATGTAACGCAATAACAGGGTAAAAGAGGGGAACGGCCCACCCGGATTAGCACGCAGATCAATGATACATGGACCGGGCCATACCGACCATCTTTACCCCATACAAGTGTACGAATCGCTTCGAATCGTAACATATTTACTTTCTTTTGTTGCTGCGGAAGTGGGTCTACGAGAGGAGGTCGTGAATATTGAAGCCGGCGGTGTATCCCATATTCCACGTGTAATCGAGGAGTAATAATTGAGTAGCTACCGATGGCCCCCTAACCCCATCGATACGTCGGCATAATGCCTGTACGTACCGCGATCCGATGCACCGCTGTGCTCTCCCCGGTACGTATACGGCAATCGAATAAGCAACCGGGAGACTCCCGCTCTATCGCGGTCCTGTGTACCGCGCATCTCCCCTTCATCGTGAATAATTTCTTCGACGACTCATTCGTTCAAGCTGCTCGTTCGATTCTCAATGCGCATTTCCGCAAACCCCAAAGTAGTATTGTTTCTCGCGTGTGTGGCTGCAACGCCGGTTGCCAGAGTAAATAAGTTAAAACCACCGGCACGTGATGCTCTATCGTAATGCCGTTTACGTGAATTCACCGACCTAAGTTTCAATTTGCCTCGTTCGCAATCTACTATTCAATAATTGATGAAAGTCGATTACTTGGGTTTGCCGATTCAGCGCTGACACAAACGTCATTCCGGTCCGTTAAAAAAAAAAAATGTGACAATTTTTTTTCGCGACCCGATCGAAGAAAACTGTGACGGCTGGTCGGTGCTTTTCGACACGGAGGGAGATTAATTTGAAACCATCAACGGATCCCTGAAACGTGGATTCTTTGTAGCTACCGCAGTTATGCAGCTTAGCCCGTAGCGCGGGAGCGTCTGATGTACGACTGAACCGCAGCTAATACGTGCGGCCGAGATACATCGTTGGCTCCCGGTCTTTTCATGCAAGTGCAAAGTCCGACTTGCTGTTCTTCTGGATTCGCGGCGTCTACGCTCGCTATGCACCGGCAGCAGCGGTCAGCACCTAATTGGCATAGCTTTAGCTGCGGTCGCTTTTCTCGTTCTCTGTGCCGCACCTGTTCCCGTGCTACTGCTAATGCGAACGCGTGTGGTGCCCACGGAGAAGTTGCACCGCGCGATGAATCTGCGAGAGCCAGACCCGTTCACTTTCGTGGGACGGTAACGCGTGTCTGCGGAATCGCTGTAATTAATACGAGCTTTGACACAGGTTCGTGCCCAGAGGAGGCCATGAAATTCCGTGTGTTTCATAAACTACCCTGCAGCCTTCCGGTATCGTTTTGCGTTTTTTCAATTCTTGGGAGCGGAACCTTCGGAGACTCAACTCAGTTACGACCTGGGAGCAGAGCCTTTGGAGACTGAACGCAGTTAGAACCTGGGAGTGGAATATTCGAATACTGAACATGGAACCTGGGAGCAGAACCTTGCACAGTTAGCAACCTCGGAGTGTATGATCGGGGGGTTTAAAATAATCGGAGCCTGGGAGGGGTCCCTACCCATTTTCAATTCCCCCATGATCGTAAAACTGCCGAAGATGTTTTCGCACGAAATTTAGTGAGGATATGCAGTTGCGCCCACTACTATTCACAAGCGGGATAAAAACGTGTCGCTGGAAAGGGATTGGGTCAAATTTCGCAGCGTACGTAATCTGTGGTCAGGCGGGACCGAAGTGTGCATACCCACGCAGAAATATCCGTCGCAGTAAGTTACGTGTATATGACGGATATAGATAGATGCTCGCGGGGACAAAGAAAAGTCCGTGATGCATGGGGCCCGGTCGCTGTCGGGCAGACGACCGGTATCTCGATGACAAAATGCATCGCAGCGCGTTCGCGAAGCGATTCGTGAGCGCGCTGTAATCTTTGTCGGGCCACATACGTGAACGTGCTTTATCTTACGCGGTTCTCCCGCTGTCTAGGCCATGCAGTCTTGTCGTCGTGAGTAAGGAACTCAACTCTGGAGTGTGCCGGAATGAGAGATGACGAACGAAGTATTGCGAGTCTTGGCATCTATTTTTCCCGGTGATCTTGAAAAACCGGAAGTCATTAGAATCATCGGGTTCCATCACAAAGAAAATTGGATACTAAGATCTTATCCATCTTTACATTCCAAATACTTCGAAAACTGCTATTCTTACGTCGACAGTAGCAGTATTGCAAGTTTTAGCGTCTATTTTTCCCGGTGATCGTGAGAGACCGGAAGTCATTAGTTGAGCGGAAAAACCCTACGACGGAAGAGTGTCTCGGGGCATGAAC
Source organism: Amblyteles armatorius (assembly GCA_933228735.2). Classification (NCBI taxonomy): domain Eukaryota; kingdom Metazoa; phylum Arthropoda; class Insecta; order Hymenoptera; family Ichneumonidae; genus Amblyteles; species Amblyteles armatorius. Next base: position 21,259,517 of record OW121688.1, read on the forward strand.
CGTTAAAGTGCCGCAGGGATGGCCGGTAGAAAAAAAAATGATCAATTATTTTTCGCTTCCTCGGCAGTTTCTAGAAACTGGGAGCGGGGGGGGGGGGGGAGGGAGCAGCAAATAGAGATGGAATTATGGGACCGCCAGATCAAGAAGGACGAGAAACGGCGGTCTGGCGCTTGCGACACGTAAAGCTTCTAGCTACCTAGCTAGCGACGAACTATCTCGAAGTGTCGTTAGGAAGTCATCTATTATGCGATATAAAGGCGGGAGGGCAGCACAGCTCGAGCGGCCCAGGTTCGCCTAGCCCACGCTGCGCCACGGCTACGACTCCGAGCGTTCATGGAACTATAACTATACACCGGGCACGCCTCCACCGGCTCGGGCTTATTCCTCTGTACCTTCATCTCCTTCTCATCCCACCGTGGCTTTCCACATTTCGTTCCCCCTTTCCAGCCTCATCTCTACCTCATTCTCATATATAAACTATATATCCCACTCTATAGCTGTATAACTGTGTAATATACCTCTTATTATTCTGCCTCGCATCCTCCACTTCGGATGAGTTTAAGGACCTAATAACCGGGGCGAACAATAAGTGCGATTAGTCGGGGGTGAACCGGCGCACTCGCGTATCACCTGCTACTTCCTTTTGTGCTGCCAACGGTAATCGAACAAATTTTTTTAAATACATTGGTTCAGCAAATTTTCGTGTACGAGCGGATCTTTACGCGAATCATTGGGATGGGCAAAATGTAAGTTCTCAGCCTGTAACAAAAATTGCAGTCTGAGCGTCTACGAATGGGGTTCGAGCCGGGTCTTGCAAAGGGTCAATCGGTCGTCGTACAATCACGTGTTTGGCGCTATAGATCGCTATCGGCTTTCTAAGAATACAATATAAATTGCACTAAATTAGTAACGAAAATAATTAATATATTATTACTTATTATTAATTTCATGTGACAAAATAAAAATAAAAAATTAATGAAATTAAGTAAAATAAAATGTGGAATTATCCACACTTTATTTTGTTTTATTTCATAGAAATATTAATTTCTAATGTAATAAATCGAAGTTGTGATATCGGACTGGCTCGTCCCGTGGATAGCCCGTCGGACCCCCCGGGTGCCGCGGGACACCGGATGGCCGAGGTCACCCGGGCTCTCGTGAGCGGCCGAGTCCCAATATTTTGGCTCGCACGAAGACCCACCACTGCGAGGGTGCGAAGCCCCGAGCCACTGCGCCCGACTCGTGAGAAATACATCGATAATTAATATGCAACGGCGGCACAGTCGAGGTCGGTGCGGTCTAACCCTCACGAAGCCCAAGGTGCGCTTCCATACAGATACCGGTTTCATTGTATCCGCGAAATTGGCCAATTTTGATTAGCTCCGGACGAGCCAGGAACAGGAACACAGAGAGGAAAGTAATTGCCAAAGGACGGCATTCCGTGCACGAGCCGAATAAGTCGAACGACCAAAATACATAAAATTCCACAACAAAAATTTAACAAGCCCTGCACTGAGAGAAGGATCCAGTAAATACGACTATATCGCTCGAGAAATTCCTGACATCCGAAAATACCGGACGTACGAATATTTTTCTAATTCCCTAGAAACGGTCTTCGCGCCCGACGCGGCCTGCCTGTTTATAAGACCTTCGTTCCTCCACCGACGATCCTAAAAATAAATTCGAGAGACAACAACCCCGTCCCCCGATAGGGTTTTGCGCGAGGTACCAGCATCCAGCCTAACCGTAATAATACCCTCCGGATTGAAATCGATTCTCCGTTAATGCGAAATACAGAAAGGCGGTCCCCCCATTAAAGACTATTTTTATTACGCCGAAGAGTGAAGTGGGTGGAAAAAGGTATACGGCGGAAGGGAACCGGTAGGTGGAGGGAGGGGGGGGGGGGGAAGGGAATGAGGTTCTCGTAGCTTTTTACAGTGGCTTAACGAGCAGCGCAGACGATATAATGCTACCGGTCCCGGTTTGCTTTTCCAAGCGGTCGTCGTACGATAAAGGATCGTGTAATCCGTCGCGACGAGGCAGAGCTGCCTCCTCTCCCCGGCTTTCCACCCCCGTTCATCCACCGAGTCGGCCCGTCTGTATCCCGTGCCATCGGCGACATTTGTTGCAACCACGCAATCCGTTATCGCGAAATATCGATTTTGAATTAGCGAGATTGCACAGTGCACTGGGCAGCGCTGCTGTAGGGGCGGCGGAGGGGGGTGGGGGAGGAGGGGATGGGGTGGGGGGTGGTTTGGGGGATGGATGGAAAATATATGAATGGCGAGGAACGAAAGAAGGACCGAGAGGGAAATATAAAGGGAAATAAGGTACGAGGGAGGGAATTGCATATATAAAGGTGTCTAATCATTAGTTCGTGCGGAGGTGCGGCGCCAGATCAAATCGGCGTGCATGTGCCGGAGCTATAACGTCTTCCGCGTGTTTCCCGGCACACCTCTCACCAGCCCTCTCTTTTCCATGATCATAGGCCCCCGCGAGTACGTAATTGCTCGAGTAGCCGACCCCGCGGCTCGGGGTACACCGAGACCCGCCGCGTAATATCGATCCCGATTTTCTCAAACCATCTCACCCGTGCGGCAAAACGTCGGTACTCGTGTGCACGTTGCGTATGCAAATTTTGACTCCCGCGGTGCGCCGGCTCGCGAAGCTCTGATGGAAGTCGATTGAAGAAAAAAAAATAAAAATTCTCGAGATATCTCAAATATGGGGGAATGAGCGTGTAGTGTCCGTCATTGACGCCTGGGATTGGTGGAGCCATTTTTTTTTTCTCAACTGCGTTGTGAAAATGTAGTCGCGAAAATTCCTCGTAAATTTACTGTGGATAACGGTAAACAATCATCTGTCTAGATGTGAAATTAGCAGATACAAAATCTTTCGGAAAATTTACCGTCAGCATTTGTAAAATTTATGTCTTTAAATGTGACTGACGGTTGAAAAATTGTTATGTATTTTTCAACCGTTTTATTTTTCATCCAACTTTGTGTATTCAAGTAATGACCGACTTTGGTTGATTTCGGTTGACACGAGCGGGTGAGACTAATAAGGTTTAATCAGCAGTCAAGGTTGATGCCCGCAGGTCGACTTCCCCCAGGAAGCTGAATCTAGTTTCGCGAATTAAAATTCATCGGTTTCCAGTGTAAACAGAATAAACCCGCACCGGGAAGTAGAAACAACTGCACCGACGCGTCGTCGTAGGAATTTACCACCGGGAGTTTCTAATTGCCATCGTGAGTTACGACGTTGTTTCGCTTTGGCGACCACCGAATTACATTTTCCGGGTTGAGTTGGTAATCTAATTAGTGAGTAAATCGGTTAGTAATCATGAGGCAGAGCCGCGCTACGGCGCGGCGTGAGATACTCGTAAAATTTGACAAACAAATGTGATGTTTTGATTCTCGTCGAAAAAGCAATTACCATTTTTTGTCTTCACTAATTGGAAAACAATGTTGCTCGTTCCTTTCACTTGTTGTACCAAACGCAATTGTTTAACCGTACGACATCGGATATCGTTTGTCCGGATGGCTACACCTTCGTCCCGACTTTTCAAAGACGCGTTATCGTTGTCCAGCTACGGTTTTGTTCATCATCCGACCAAAGGTTTCTCCGCGAGGGAGCCAGAAATTGTACCGGCGCAATGTACCACGCGATTCTTGGCGAGCAATCCCGAACGATGAGGAAGCAATGCGTTAATTCATTTGCACAGCATTTTCTTTTCGACTCGGCGCGATTCTCGGTACACGAGATAAATTATAAGTCGACGCCTTATCTCTAAGCCCGGAAAGAAATAGCGCGAAAGATCGAGGCACCGATTCTCGGAACAATTTTGTTCCCCGAGCCTGAACAGCCTCGATTTGTCGGTAATGCACGGCGCGCAGCTGGAGTACGCGACGGAGGAAGGTGTTTCGGTCGACGATTGCCAGCGAGAGAACGACGCACTTTAGGGACGTCTCGCGCTTCACCGCGGGATGGCCATAATGGTCAACCGAGTGGAAACTTCACGGATGAACGAGGCCGTGAGCTTCGTCGCTGGTTGTTCCGAGCAAGCAACACAGCATCGGAAGCAACGGCACGTCTCGCCCTCCTTACCCTTACTTATCGGCTCTTCAATTTTTTCCTCCGGAGTTTATCCCGAATCAAGCAGTTTCACGGTAACACTTTTTCATAATTACGCTTCGTCCAATCTATCAATTTGTCTTTTCTCTTCACCTGATCGCCCTCGTCTCGTCACGCTCCGGAGGACAATGCGCTAGCCCGATCGAACCCTCGATGCACATCGTCCCAATAAGTACGGCGCAGTGGTTTTACCAAATTCTTTTCAAAATTGTACCTGCACTCGTCCTTAAATGGTACGTTGTCATTGTGGAAATTTGTCTGTAAATGGCAGATTGACATTATGGACCTTTGTCTGTAAATGGAACATTGACATTATGGACATTTGGGTGTAACTGGCACATTGACATTATGGACCTTTGTCTATAAGTGACTCATCGTCATTACAGACATTCGTCTATAACTGTCACATATAATTGCGGAAAATTGTTCGTAAATGATACATCGTCATTATGGACAATTATCTACAAATGACAAATTGTCAATTGTGGACGATTATCCAATTAAATCGCAGCGACGATCACGGACGAATCGCTCATTATCTAATACGTGTAAAAAAATAAGCAACGTATTTTTTCTTGAAATTGCAAGTGGAAATATCAAATGTGAAACGTCATCTGTGTCATACGATAGGTGTGCCGTGAAAGCGGTTTATTACCCTATCTGTGCACAAGTATCTGCAAATTGCTGGACAAGCTCAGTTGCGCTGTAATGCGATGAGAACCGTTCGAGCATGCGCGCCCGTCGGAGAATCAATGATAAATAATAAATAATATAACAGAGGAGAGTGATATAACACCAAGCGTTGGCTATTTTTCAGGGAGATCGACGATTCGCGCAAAGTTCCTTTCATCGTCGGACTTTAATAAATTATCGAGAAATCGTTCCGAGAGCTCGCGGGGGCCGGTTGGGAAATCACATGGTTTCACTGTTGCGCCAGCCGTCGTCCAACTTTCGCAACCGAGAGATTTTGCATTTATTTCTCCGGCGCGATGTCCCACACCGCCGTCTGGCTATCTCTCTATATGCCTCCTGCTACTCGCCTCCCTCCGCATCCAGGAACGTTGTCTCGCACACCGCCGCCCGCCATTGTACTCTCCGGAGACGCGTAAAGCTTTCAATTAAATCGAAAAAATTCTCGCAGTTTCGCCGCTTGCATACAGGGGCACGGAGGCCGAATGCCGGGCTCGCAGCTAACATGACGCTGCAATTATAGTATCGGCCGCTCGCACGCCGGCCTTTCTCGACGTCGGCACTTCCCCAGAGCGACTCACGACCTTTATTCCTACACTACCGATACCGCTATTCAATATAACGCGTTATCGAGTGCGGCCGGAATGAAGCGGAGCTACTGAATTTTTTTTTTTTTGAAAAATCAGACATTGAGTGATTCTTCACCTAAATTGGGATTGGTATATGTAAACTGCGCGTTTACGAACATTAACGCAATATACGTAATCTCGAAAGTCAATGAGGAAAGGCTCGCTGTTACTGGTACTTTATTGATCATACATTTTTCATTCTCTCGGTGCTGCAGGCCATTCCGTCTCGTCCCACCTTTCCCCATTGTTGCCCGCCTCTAATATACGCAACGCACTTTACGCCGCTCGAGAAAGTAACTTTATAGCTGGATAATTGCATCAGCGCACAAATGCGTCAGCGGATAGTGGCACGGCATAGAGGCAATTACTTCTCCGCCGGTCACATCGACTATTCATGAATATACATATCTGATACATTGAAAGTAGAAATTCCACGTTCGATGAATAACGATCGATTTAAAGTTCATGACGTTAGAGTAGTCATTGTTGAGTAAAGAGTTACGACGCTAAGGGACAGATATCGAAGATGAAGAAAACAGTTGTTAAATGCGCAATTATTAATATTATGTGATTGATAAGCAATCGCGATCGAAAGCTCATTGTACGCAGGCCGCCCATCGGGCCAAATCGAACCGATATGCGTTTGCATAAGCAGCAGTCATACACTTTACTCTAATCATTAAGGGTGGCTTATGTCACGCCTGTTCGCATCTATCTGTACTTCTTTCGTGGGGGAAAACGTCACTTCCGGTTTGAAAAATCTCACTTTTAGACCTGAAGTGACATCACGCAGGAAAAAGTCACTTCGGATTTGAAAATTTCAATTTTTTACCGGAAGTGACGTCACAGAGGGAAAAGTCACTTCCGATCTGAAAATCTCAATTTTTTTTACCAGACGTGACGTTTTCCCCCACAACGTCAGTGCCGGTAAAAAAAAAAAAGATTTTTAGACCGAACGTGCCATTTTCCTCTGTGACGTCACTCACAGTAAAAAAAAGTTGACATTTTCATTTTTAGATGTTGGTATTTTACCGCAACTGACATCACAGAGGCGACCGTACATTCCCCAAAGTAAAATATACGCTGACCCGACGTCGTTTGAAATTCGTGAGTCGGTCCAGCTTGCCAGATGTTAAATTTGTCCCCGCTTAGTACGGATGAGAGTACGACCTCTTGAACATTAGGACGGGCGACGCTCTCCGTGTTGCGGGTCAAAGAAGAACTCAGACGACAGTTTCCTCCTTCGGATGATATTAAGCCGGTCCAGCACGCTAACCGTGCAAGAGGAATCTTCCTGCGCTGAAGGACCTGACATCGCGGTGCCGGACACGAGACATAATTTTATTCAAACCAACTCGTTAGCCCGGGCGCCAGCAAAGTTCTATATTTGTGACATTCGGACATTAGAGGTGGTCCCTAAAATTTGCATACGAGTTCGCCCGCCGCGACGGGAGCTTGACGTTTCTGTGCCTCGTTTCTGTGTCTACCGTGTACATACTATCAGCAATGCATATAGTAATAAGCTGTACAGTACAGGGCGCGCGAGGCCGCGGGCACCTTACTCGTATCCCCGTGTATACTAATGCGTATCTACGGATCCATTATGCATGCACATCCTTCTGACGAGTCAAAAATCTCGCTACGGTGTCCTCTCCCTGTTCTGGAGCCCGAGCAAGAAACCAAAGTGTCGTACGTCATTATAATACCGTATGGCATGTTATTAATATCATTACCATAATTACGAGAGCTTTTGTTTACTTTGCGAATTAGCGTACCAGCGAAACTTTGAATTCAAAGTAATCCGTATTTTGTATTCATGAAATAAAAAATAAATATATAAAAAAATTTACCCGCGTCAGACACAATGACAAAGCCCACGTTCCACGGCACTCCGTCGTATCAGAAGTCAAAAGTGAAGGCTTCGCGTTTTTCATTTTTTAATTTTTATTATGCCTCGTTCGAGAGATTCTGTGCATCTATGTGAGACTTCACATCTACGAACAATTATACCCGAAAGGTTGACGTGGCTTTCTCTCGGAGCATCGTAAAACACGATTATCATCGTGGCAGATAATGGAACGAACGGTAAAGTCGTGAGTGTCGGTGTGCGTGGGTATTATCGCTCGCTCGTGTGTGTCCTTTGGAATTCCACTCGTCCGCACACCGGAGTCGCTATCCTACGTCGCTTTTACCGAAGCTCCTGCCGATGATTCGAGGAGTGCTATGCGCCATTCGTTCCGGCTCGAACGGAGCGTAACGAACGACGAAACACCACGGGTTGAATCTTTCGAGCATCATGCGAGTCTTCGGCGGTGTCCTGAGAGTTACCCGAGAGAAAGTGAGATGAGGCGCTGTTCACGTATGCTCGATGCTTCGAGTTATGCAGATACATCGGGAGAAACGCAGAAAGGATTCCCGTGTGGATTAGAGAATCAAGTTTCTTGTCGTTGCGACTGTCGAACGCGTCGTAGCGACGATCATCTTCGGCAACTCGCTACAGCGGTTAACGATATGTGCGTCACAATCGCGCACACTGAGAGAAGGATATAATTTTAAAAAACTACCGGTCATCCAAGAAAAACGACGAAACTCATGATAGTAGGCAATTAGGGCGCTACCTTCGGCAGAAAGTCTCAGATTTTCCAAGAATTTTTACCATAATATCTACGAAAAGTTGGTGTAAATCCGGTACTTCCTGTTATAGTTGGCGCCCCAGTTTCCTACTACTATGTGCTATGGTAATATCTCTCATGCAATGAAGTAATATTTACTAGATCCTTCCTAAGTGTACAAGTTTGGAAATGATTGGACCATTTGAGATCCACCTTTGCCTCTCAGTAAAATATCTCCCGGTGAGTGAAACGCCCCCGGTTGAGTATCGTATATCGGGTTTACATAAGCGGAAGTCATACACTTTGCTCCAATCGTTTGGTCTGGCTTATGTTACATCGCTTCTCATTTTCTTTTTTCTTCAGAAATCGTCTTTACTTATTTCGAAGTGAAATTACTTTTTCATCTGGGGGAAATGTCACATCCGGTCAAAAACTCAAATTTTGAGAACTAATAAATATACGTATTATTATTATTATTCGAAATATAAAACAAATATTGAGACTATCAAACTAGAAGTGACGTTTCCGGAGCGTAAAGAACGTCGAAACACCACGGTTGGATCTTGGAGCATCAAGAGTCTTCGGCGTTGTTCTCAGAGTATCCGAGAGAAAGTGAGAAGAGGCGCTGCTCACGTATGCTTCCTGGTTCGAGTTATGCAGATACATCGGGAGAAACGCAGAAAGGATTAATGTGTGGATTGGACAATCAAATTTCCAGTCCACTTAGACTAGTCCAGACCAGTCTAAGTTCCTCCCAAGCATGCGAACCCACTCTGTGACGATCGATGATGCTTCCCGAAGATCACAGTGACTCAGCCACACGCCGGTGAGAGCCCTTCGAAATGAGGCCAACGTGCCTGACTCAGGCAGACATTCGATAGATCTCGAATCATTCGCGATAAATGGAATTGGCTTGGCACATGTTAAGATTGGTAAGAGGGAGTAACATCGTGACTGATAATGGGACAAATTTTATGGTTCGTGAGTGATCGATTGATATGATTCTCGAGTGAAGATTGTGATTGCTAATGGGACCAATTTTAGTTTGCGTATGTTAAATATCCGAGATCCTAGTGCAATCCCTCAAGAGTCCCGATCACCCTAACGAACGCCGTATGGCTGGTCCGATTTAAAGGGGTAAACGAGGCAACGGAGAAGCGGGTGCTTAAAATATAGAACGACAAATGCGGCTGATCGATGGTAGTTCTTGCGCACACAGTCGCACTTCTGTACACGCCGGGTTTCCCGGTCGGAAACAGTGCGGAAGTGGGTCGTCAGACCGGAGGGATGAGCCGGGCTTGAGGATTTTCCTTTCCACGGTGCGCAGGAACCGCGATTTAATTAATCTCCACCGGTCAAATCCGTTGCACAAACGAGCGTTTCTCACCGGTGCCCAGTCGAGCGCCGGTGCTCACGCACATAAACATACACACAGGCTGTCGAGACTGAAAGACTATCGGAGCCCGAATCCCGCGTGAATCATTCAAAGGTCGATCCAGCATATGGAACGACCGGCCAATGAATCCACCCGGATTGGTCGCTCTGGGGACAGGTTTGTATAGACACGTAAAGGTGAAAAACGTGTATTCTCGTCCATCCTGACCCAGTAAAAGCCTTGGAAGTAGGCTATCATGTTATTTCGGAATGTGTCAAAGGAGAATGTGCGGCAGCCGGATGACTTTCGACGTTTTGGATTAAAAATTCAAAATGTCTTTATTGATTCTGACCCAGTGAAAGTCTTGGAAATGTGCTAAAGTGTTACTTCGGAATTCGCCAAAGAAGAATACGGCAGTCGGATGACTTTTGACTTTTTAGATTCGGAACCCAAAACGTGAACCCGCAATGGTGACTCCGAAGACTTTGATGTCCGAGTTTCGTGAACGTTCACCCATCGTTATTGAAATTGCCGAATTGCTTATCTTAGGTATACTCATGTAGCTATTACCTAATTATTAAACTACTACCCAACTATTAAACTACCGCATTTAGCTAAACTATTGATTAAGATGATTGCTACTTTAAGATTGATTTCAATTGTTGATCTTAGCTTCGTTAATTACCCATTGATTGCTTTAGAAGCAATTAAAGTCAATCATGGATATCAATCAATTAGTCCGAGTCCTACCCAACAATTTTGGAGCGGTAAGTTGCTCAAGTGAGTAATCTCGACGAAACAACCTGCCGATGCACAATGACTAGCAACATCGGAGCCGAGTTCGAGGCACTCCAAGTTGCAAAGTTTCCGGCAAACACATCGGTTCCATCCGGCGCAATGAAAAATTCATGAAAGACCCCGGGGTGACGGCCAGCGTTCGCCGCCGAGGAAAATGTATCGATAAGTTGTAAACGACAATATTGGAAAAACACGTAAGGTTAGATTCGTCGGTGGAATACCGGTTACCTGTTACAGACGGAAACACGGGAATTCCAAACACCCGTTTTTCCGAGTGTCCCGTCGCAGTCCTCCCCTCATCGATTCCCGCAACCATAAATCCGCGTATCCCTCGCAGTCTTTCGTATTCAATAATCGCGGTTGCGCATACCCGCATCGATGCACGCATCGGGCCCGCGACCATGACGAGGCACAGGGTTAATTAATATTATTGCAATTACACAGTGTACCCGTGTACAAACACACCGGATAAAAGCTCGCATTGAAACGGTAGCCGGCTATGTTGCCGATCCCTCGAAACATAAGAAGCCCCGCGCGCGCGTCCCCACTATCCCATACCTTTCTACCATCCTCGCTGATTATTCTACCTCGGAACCTTCCTTTTATATTATTTTTCTCCTCTTCCTTCTTCCCCTCCGCCTCGCCACAACGGCTTTGTATTCCTCCTCTTTCTCTCTATCTCTCTGTGTCGGCGAAACGTGCGCACGGCAATGAACATCGGTACACACGGGGAGTCCTCAGCGTGGGTCTCAGCACGGAGCCCACGGCCTTTCTTCCTCCTTCCTCGGCCTCTCTGCCTCCGCCTCTCCGCGAACCGTTCCCATTTACTCTTCTTCAACCTCTCCCCGTCGAACCTGGCGCGCAGGAACTGCTTTATCGTCGTCTCATTAATCGAAACACAGAAATACATTTAGGATAAGACTGTAAAAACGAAATAAAGCCGGAGGGTATGTAGGCATCGGTGAGATAAAACATCATGGCTGAACGTGCCCTTGCTCCGTTCGCTTTGTTTGTGTGTGTGTGTGTGTGTGTGTGTTTGTGTCCCGGGAACACCACACATCCTCGCCCGCTGGAACCCCGGAACAATAAGTACTCGAACCGGAGCTGCTACCAACGACGCGTGTGTGTTTGCACAACGCGAATTACGGAGAACTCCGGAGACCCAGTTCTGTCGCTGAAAATTCGTAATTAACCCCGTTTTCGCTCGTATCCACTCCCACCTCCCGGCCCCGTTCGGTCCATCACCGCGTTTGGCCACGCCGGAACCAACTAGGAAAACTCGTTCGCTCGCTGTTCAGGAAAATTTACACGACACTAAACTATCGTGAAACCCATTAACGCGCTGCTGTGTGTGGATGAAATTGAAAATAAATTCTAAGCGTGTCTTCGGAACTCGGCGAAGCGTAGAGAGGGTCGAAAACATTCGGCGGAAAAATTGGGGAACTGATGGGGCGAAGTAAGGAATAAGCATTGATGAATTTTGCCTCGGGCTAATGGGAGGATGCGAATGTATGAAATGACCCAGTTACCGAAGAGAAACGGCGGTTCTACCAACCGCAGCGGTGACTTCGTTGAAACGAGGTTGTTAATTTGTTCGGCGAACCTTTCTTTCACTCTGGAATTGAACAAGTAATTGTGAAATTGGATTGTTTCGTGCGTTGCGGTTTGAATGCATGGAGCGGGAGGAGGAAAAGGTGATGTCCGCAGGTCCAGGTAAAACGCCTGACAATGTTCTCCAGTCAGTAGGGGTTGAAAAAGTGGTGCAGAGTAATTTGCACATGGGTTCCGCCATTTATTAGAATTTTTAGCATAGTATTCTCTATGCGAATGTTGCTCGATGAATTTTGGGTGCCGCGTAGAGGAAGCTATGCACAAAAGTGTTCCGCACTTGTGCGATGGCAAAAAGTGTGAAACACAAATGGATTTAAAGTGGAAAATCTGCGGCACGATTCGACGAATGTGTTTTCTTGAATGTCCAAGTTCTGATCGACCGTCGAGCAGGTTAGAATTTTTTTTAATAAACCAAACTCCTAAAGCTTCCATCAAGTGCGCAACACCTTCGCGCTCGGTTACAAGCCAAATGAAGTTATAAAGTACAAGACAAGGGATTTGGGGTCTCGAAAACTTCACCGTGAATAAATCGCCCTCGTTATTACAGTACACGAAGATGGGTGTTGATTGCAAGTGTAACACATAATCCCCCGTGCCGAACGCTCCTTCACGACCCCGGTCGATCCTTCCACCGTGTAAGTACACGCTGCCTCGTTTCCGGATCGCGGTATATAGTACACGGGAGTTTCGCGAAAGCGTGCGGATCAAGCTCATCCCGCAAGGTTCCGTAGAATGCGGTGGGTCTGGTGTAGGTGCCATCCACAAGCGCCGAAACCTTCACACCCTACCCAGGAAACTTGTGGCTCCACAACTTTGGTGAAACTTCGTACACGAAAGCCGGGAGAGAGTTTCGAAGATTGGCGCGTGCACGGCGATGATGCGCCGCACGTACCACACGGATAAATACAGGTATTGGCCCTCTGGCACAAACATCTGCATGGAATATCGTCAATATGGGCGTAAAATTAATTATTTCCCGCCGGTTACGGAAAACTTCCCAATAGGTATCTGATAATGCCATCCAATCTCGGAGCTTCGGAGTACCCGGCTAGGCCTCTTAGTAGCTGGGCCGATAAAACTGTGACGGCGTAATAAGGAATCTTTCGATAGCGGTGAAGTTTGAAAGGTTGCAAAGCCGCTACGGTTCTCCCAGTTCTCGCGCTTGGCTCGTGTGTCGTATAGCGAATAAAAAAGACGTTATGAGATCACGGAATCGTGTCCGGTCTTTTGATGCGTTGTATAGGTCTGTTGCTCATCTTTCCTCCATTCGATCAGTTAGGTGACCGATCTAATTTAGCCTGGATGCAGCTATGGGATTAGAGACAGCATCCCCAGCTAGGATCTTCCGTATCAGCGTTCACGGGCAAGCTCTGGCCGCGCTATCCATTCAGCTGTATCGATCAGATTTCCCGGCGGCGCGCATACACGCCGGATCGGGCTCATCGACAATGGCCGCGGAACCGAATACGAGTGAAAACAGAAACTAAGTACGGAGTCTGTGTGCTAACGGCCGCGGTGGCGAACTCACGGGAGCGTTGGCGTTCAGCGCATGGGACGTAAGAGACATACACGGGGTGCGCGCGCGCGCGCGCGCAAATGCCGCGAAACTAACTGGTATCTCCGATCGTTCGAGGCAGTTAACAACGGCAGTTAATGTCCAAGGGCCCGTGCTCTCGGGTACTTCGTAACCCAATGAACAGATACAATCGGAGCATAGATTAACTGCAATATAGACCTCGTGGGCCCCCTCCAGATTTCCACTGCGGGAGGAACTGCAGGCTTCGCTAACTATCGCTGTGTTTAGTTTGGCGCACTATTAGGCTTATATACCTGTTACTCGATCCTCGATCGTTCGCGATGCAATTCACGAAACAACCCGAAACATTCTCTCCCGATTGACCCAAATCGATCTCCCGTTTGCGAATGACCTCTTCCCGTATCGCGATTAGTGTGAGCACGCGCGCGGTCAGTGGCTAAATGCGTGCGCCGATAGTCACATTTATTTAGCCCGTCAGCGTGAGAGTCGATTTGGTCTTTCCAGTCGCGCTTCGGCGACTCCCAACCAGTCTCTATTGGCTATCAATAATTATCAGGGTATGCACCTGCCAGCCGGAAGTATGCACTGATGCATGCAACCGTGAATGATACATTAAACTTGCTTGGGAAAGGACGCAAAAAATTTTCGTCGAATTCGAGTATCGTATCTTCCGCATCTGTTGGCAATTTATCTCGACTGTTATCGGGAGTGTGTATGCGAAGTTATGACATCTGGTCGCGAGATTATTCAGGTGAGGTTGCTTCAATTAAGGACACGATATTCCGGTATTGGCGTCCCGAGGTGCCCGATTCGGTCAGGGATGATGCTTATCGGGAACTTTAATAATCAATGAGAGATGGATATCGGAAAAACTACCGAGTCATGCGGCAAATTTCGACCAGGCAACATGGTACACCGCTCGTCACTAATGCCCGATATTTCTTCATTTTCTATCCTGCTGGATATTTTCCTTGGATATCTTGGAATATTTTGAAACAATTTACGAAGATAGCTAGTCAAAAATAGCATCTTTTTGGTCGATGACATTTTTTTCGTACGACCGAGAGTTTCAGAGATATTATCATTTTTAGTATTGAGACCCTTATCTGCTAACTTGAAAATAGCCGATAGAAAAAGAGGGTCAGGGTTTTGGACCGTGGAATTGACGTGGAATGCCCCATACATTGTGTGGAATCCTTTTATACCGCGATCAACGATAACACAATTATCTCCAATTTTAGTAACCATACGTGAACCTCGAGATGTACAGTTCAATGGCTCTTCCGCGTAAGGTCATCATCGTGTATCCTGCAATCTTCATTGCCCCCGAGTGAAGAGGAAATATTCGGTAAGAGCTAAATAACATTGCGCTAAATAAAAACTAGCCGTGAAGTGTGCAGTTCCTCTGGACACAGCTAATGGGTCCATCCTGTCCGCTGGCAAGTCGAGCCAGAAGCAACAATCGGCAACTTGTCGATTTTCAATTTTCCCCTTGGCCGTTCTTTATTTGACATTTAAAGAATTCACAGCAAGATACGTCGCACGGATAATTCGTGTCTCCGGTAGCGACACATTTTCCCTAACATTTACAATCCGGTTGGTTCCTCTTTGGTATTTTGGATGTCTGACCAGTACGGTCGGTCATCGCCGTCGTGAATCGACCCGAGAATATTTTAGCCTTTAATATCCGCTCTTATCTGTCCAGCCAGTGGGTCCATTATCGAACGACAGCGGTGGCGGACAGGAGGACGAATGGGCATTCTCGGATAGCACCGCAGACGGCGCCTATTGGCATCCCGTCGAACGAGTTATTATTTCACGCTTCGAATACCTCAACTGCCTATCTTACTTCTTTTTTTTTGTTATTCGTCGCTAGCATCTCATCAGCGGCGTTCTTCTTTAGTTTCTTTTATTTTCTAGTGAATTCGCTTTGTTGTTTATTAATCCGGAGTGCCGTGTGAAGAAGTAAGATAGTTCACGAGTTTCATCTCTCGGACAGCGCGCGGAATATTTTGCACAGGGAGACCCGCTAGAGCCGTTGATAGGCGCAGAAAATAATTCGCTAAGTCGTACCGAAGCTAATTTCATTGAACAAACAAAAAAGGAAGGAAAATTATAATGATCCGGAGATGTGTACGTGATTGATTCTCAAAGTGGTCTCGCTGAACCGAAGTACCGTACGGTAAATCTCATAGATAACCCAGTGGAGAGAGAGGTAACGGTTGCACGTTGCTGTCTCATTACAATTTCCCACTCGGCGATGTAACCGTTACGTAACGAGGGTGTCGTGTAACAGTTACATTGCCGAGCGGGAAAGGGCAGCGTTACTTCCGTTTGAGTCGCCCTCACTTTGAAGTTTGGCTCCGAATGTTGTTTCACCAATTGCATCAAAAATCCAATGATGTAAAAAAACAAACAAAATACAGGAGGCCAAAGTTCTCATTCGGATGTGAAAAGTAGATCGGAAGTGTACCGATTTTTTCGATTTTACGTGATTCAGTGACTTTGTTGATCAACGCCTTCTCGCTCACGATTGCGAACCCCGTTTCGGGACTTTTTGTTGTTGCCGATTTTATTGATGATTGCACAGAGTTTCGATTCGGAACCCGGCAAATCAGTTTGCGACATAATTACAATGCGTCGCTCCGCGTAGCATTAAAGAAACATGAGACCAAAGTTCATTTGGATGTTCAGAATAGATTGGAAGTGTACCGATTTTTTGGCCTTTCTGCACCGAGCACCGCACAGTAAATTTCATAGATAACCCAGTGAACATCGGGGTAACAGTTGCGCGCTTCCATCTCATTACGATTTCCCAGTCGGCGATGTAACCGTTACATAACAAGGCTGTCACGTAACATTGCCGAGCGGGCAGCGTTACAGTAACTCGCCCTCACCGAGAACTTTGGCTGTGAATGTTGGTTTACGATTAGGTCCTCTGATTAAATATGTGGAAAATGTTAAATACGCTGTATATATGTGATCGTTTGTGCTTTTGGCATTGCCTCTGTTTTGATCTAATCTGCATCTGAAGTTAGTTATCAAGGAACCGTTTCCTAGAGCTTCATTATTGTCAACAAATATTAATAGTCGGGAAGAGCGGGGCAAAATGGGGCAGTAGGGCGAAACGCCATATTCCAATCGTTTTTGGATCGGACAATGCGGCAAAACGGGATAGACTATCCGGATGTATCAACAGGGCAAAATGGGGCATCCAAAAATGATTGGAAACTTGCGTTTTGCTCACTGTCCCGTTTTGCCCCCACTGTCCCATTTTGCCCCGCTCTACCCTAGTAATTGCGAACCTACATTCGGGACATTTCGTTGTTGCCGATTTTAAACTGCATTGGTTCTCTTCCGGAAATTGACAATTCGGGTGCACACTATTTTGATGCCGGACCCGATAAAACAGTTTGCGAAATAATTGCAACGGGTCGCTCCGCGCAGCATTAAAAAAACACGAGGCCAAAGTTCATTTGGATGATCAAAATAGATTGGAAGTATGGAGATTTGTTTTTAATCCACTTATCGAATCGAATCCAATAACGCGACTTGGTGACTTCGATGATCAACGGTTTCTCGCTGACGAGTGTCGGACCAGAAGCTGCGCATCGTTCCAAATGAGACAATCGTAAATCGGTACGGACTGGTTGCCTCTGAATTGTAAACGGAGCATACAAATCGCCCGGTTCATATCGGCGACCAAACAGTTTGCCAAATAGTTACAATGGTTCGCTCCGCGCAAGATTAAAAAAGCACGAGGCCAAAGTTCATTTGGATGTTCAAAATAGATTGGTAGTGTAGAGATTTGTTTTTAATGTACTTATCGGGTCGAATCCAATAATCCGATTCGGTGACTTCGATGATCAACGGTTTCTCGCTGACGAGTGCCGGACCAGAAGCTGCGCATCGTTCCAAATGAGACAATCGTAAATCGGTACGGACTGGGTTGCCTCTGAATTGTAACGGAGCATACAAGTCACCCGGTTTATATCGGCGTCATTGTAGTGACCCAAGGGAATAAAGGGGAACATAAGTAGGGATAGAAAGAAACGATGTCGTTGGAAAAAAGGCTGACAGCGGTCGGCACTAATGGCTTGATGTTTCAGGTAGCGCCGTTCGGAGGGTGGAACCGAGAAACGATGGAAGTCCATGAAATCATATATATATATATATATATATATATTTATATAGAGCAAGCCAGCGATATACTCGATCGAGACTTCCCTGCTGCACGTTGGAGGGGAATGTATCGTAGCGAAGCCAACGACCATTATCGCTCCCCGGAACGGAATTGCGTACGGAAAATATCTTTAATACTCATACCCGGTATGACGAACCGTCCACCCGAAAGACTTCCACCAAATTAGTCCACGGTGAATGTCCAAGCTGGGATGGAATTAGTTTGCAATCAGCGACGTTGTGTCATTCGAGTGTACATCGACGCTTTTTTCCACCTCATCCATTCCTTCTTCGTGACGAGTACAGCCGTTCTTCGGCGTTCGTCGACGCGATTCAATCTATCGCCGACTCATCGGAGACTGCAGCTCCGTATTTACAAACATACCGATTCAATTCAAAATCCGATGACGGATGAAGTCTCGCGACACAAACAGGGGTGCAAGATGACGAATCGGGTGGAAAAAAAAGGGGAGATGAGATGGTGGCGCCCAGCGGTGAGAAACCCAGAATTTGCCACCGGGGCGGCCGTCGTCAGCACGTTATTACTTGGAATGTTTTTGCATCCCACTGCCGGAAGATCGCCGAGAGATACCGCGAACACGGCTCGCTCGTCCCACAATCCTTGCACCGCCCGGTCTCCGTGCTGCCCGCTGCTGCTGCTGACCGTCGCAATCGACCACAGCTACACGGTAGGTAGCTACGCAGGTGGGGGCGAGTGAGAACGAGCGAGCGTTTATGCATATCTCGGTAGTCGATTATCGAGCGCACAATCGTACTCTCGGAACTATCGCCGACGTTCTCCCCCCCCCTCCCCCCCCCCCCCCCCTGCACCGCGATCCTCAACCCTAGCACATCGGTCTGAGAGGTTCCCCTTTCCTCGCATTCCCGCGGACCAAAGACGCGGCTCGCTGCGACTCACCGCGCGGCCTCCGCGAGACTTCCTTTTAGAAAGCGGGCACACATCCTCGTACTCCTGGAATACCAATCCGCCGCTGCTCCTGCCTAGCTTTATTTATCGGAGATAGACCGAGATCGTCGCCGATTAACGGTCAAATTACTGCACCGGGACTTTCGAGCATTAAATAAACGCGACGAGAACGAAGAGTTGGATCAGCGGCATTGATTAGGCGCATCAAATTGCTTCGATCTAATTCAGACATCCGCGATACTGAGGCTCGTTATTCAAAATCCGGATCTATGGACACGTTGGACTCGATTGGGGGTTTTTAGTTGCACTTGTTAGAACTTTCAACCTCCGGTAAGTACGCCGAAGTGCTGGATTAGTTTTATGGTAAGTTTGCAAACAATAACGGACTGGCACTTCCGATTTGAACATCTCAGTTTCCAACCGAAAGTTACGTCGTCTAGGGGCAACATCAATTTAGGTTGAAAAATTTCATTTTTTACCCGGAAGCGATATCATCTAGGAGAAACGTCACTTTTGGTTCGGAAATCTCAGTTTTTGACCGGAAGTTGCGTCATCTAAAGGAAATGTCACTTTCGATTTGGAAATCTCACTTTTTGATCAAAGGTAATGTCATCTGGGGGATACGTCATATGGTCATGTGGATATAAGTTTATCGTCACTAACTGGAGTTGCTAGCCATTTCTAAAAACTTTAGCACGCATTTAACCTTAACATTAGCAGGATATATCATTAAAAACATACAATAAAAAAAATTTGTTATTTGATTGTTCCCTCTATAACAATTATGTCTTCGTTGTATCTACTCAGTTTGTCCCAAAGTATTACTACCAGGGCATGACCAAATCTACCACTACCAAAATCCACTAATATATTTTTCTGAAAACTATGCAGTACACCATTCCGCCCGATGTCCGCATTTCACCCCCGTCTTTCCCACACCTCCGCCATCTCATCAAAGTTCCCAAGCTACCGCTATCACGGTAAAACGATGTTTCCCATTTCGAAAAAAAAAACACCACATGTCTAATGGCATGCTTCAAAGGGTGAACGGACTGAGCACGAAGATTAGTGACGAAACAAAAAAAAAACGGGTGAGGAAACTTGCTATCCGCTTTAAGATCTCGGAGCGATGAGAAACTCGGAGAGAAGTCAGAGTGACTCGGTGGCGTGTGTAATCATACAAATGCATTTATCGTAAATACTCTGTTCGGAGAGGGCGTTGGGGGCGAAGTGTTCCGGAAATAATGGCGGGTTCGCCTCCGCCGGCAATGGACTAAGGGCGACAGTGGTAGTTGCCGCTGGTGCTCTCGGTAAGATTTCCGATCGGGTCGCGCGAGCTCGCCAACGGCCGAGACGACGACGATGGAGGAAATCCGTCCCGCTGTTGCTGCTGCTGCTGGCTAGCTTTGTCGCACGTGGGTAGTCACGCCACTCGATAACATCGTTTCACCGACACTCACACCTGCACCGCACATGTGCACAACCTAATGGACAAACCCTCGCAAACGTTCGCAGCGCTCGCAACGACACGCTACATCGCGTATTCAATAAATTTCTACGATTTACCCTCTTCTCGCTTCCTCATCTCCTTATCCTCATTTTTTTTAAATTTTATTATATTTTCCCTTCGCTGCGATATAAGATACACCCGGTCGTTCGTGCGCTTTCCTTTGTCGACGGCACTGCGTCGTTCATAATAATATAATACCTTAATTTTTATTTCTCGCACGTGTGGATTTTTATGCAACCCGATAGGCATTTTTATTTTCTCATCGGACACGCGATACGCGTGTGTGGAGAAGGTATCGTAATATAAACAAAAAATCGGTGGTCGGATTGCGGATTTAGAAACATGTTTCGTGTACTCTGGAATAAAAAAACTATTCGCCCACTAAATAACTTTTTTTTGTTGATAAATTTAATCTTATAGAAAAAACTTAAGAATAAAAATAAATACTAGGGGAGAGCGGGGAAAAATGGCACACCGGCGCAAAACGGGATAATGACATAAAACGCAATTCTCCAATAACTTTTGGATGGTGGCGATGGTGGTACGTGGGGCAAAATGGGTTCGAAAATCCGGATGTATCGTTGGGACAAAATGGAGCATCCAAAAATTATTGGAAAATTGAGTTCTGCCCTCACCGTCCCGTTTTGCCCAACCGTGCCATTTTGTCCCGTTCTCCCCTACACAGTACACTCATCGAATTTACTTTTGCGACGCGTCTTTTTCATATTTCCCATCAAACAGTGAGTATATATTTTCGTCGGTCGTATCGCGGGCATTCCGTGGCCGTGAGGACTTAATTCGCAATTTGAATCGACTGCGGAGTCCGGGTCAGTGCAGCGAGCAATCGTAAAGTCGTATCACCTGGGAGCAGGGCGGACGGGCGCGCATCCGCCGCGACGTTCCGTCCTTCGTTATTTCTCTTGTCGGCTCTCCCTCTCGCTATCTCGGGGCGGAGAAGCGGCGAGAGAGCTCTTCGCATCAAGCGACGGGTTTAAATAAAATTTATCTCGCCCGCAGCAGCCTCTCCATGGAATTCCGACGCATTCCGGCAGATAGAGAAGCCCCGAGTTATACCGCGGCCCCAGCGGCAACCCCGGCTCGCGCAACCCCCGTGTGCTCAGACGAGGAGCGGAGGCTGCAGCCGGCCCGGTAGGAAAGAGGGCGATCGCGGACGCTCGCGGGTGCCCTCGAGCTTTCAAACGGAATGTCGCAATGCGCTCGAACCGCACATTTTTTTTCCTCCCTCAGACCGTTCTTCTCCTTGCCCGGTCTTTATATTACCTTTTTTTTTTTTTATTTTTTTATATATACATTATTTCGGTCCGTATGTGCGAGAGTCGCGCGGGTGGAGCTGTTCGCGAGCTTTTTATCTATTTGCTTCGCTACTGAATGGTACACTGCAGCGGGCAAACAGGAGTGGAATATCCAGATAAAGAAGCGCGTCACGGACCGGTTCAGCGTGCTTCGCTGAATCATTTTTTTTTTCACCCCTTTTCACATTAAACTAGAAGCGGGGATTAAACATTGCGTATTCTTGATTTGAAAAAAGTTTTTAGAAACGCGGATCGTTTGTCAATGGAGCTATTTACGGAACGGAGAATGTGCGACCCTATTCTTTACAATGGACGGACACGGTTCTCAGAATTAGTCGCGCGTTTATTTTGGACAACGGGGATTTTCGACGATTTTTTTTTACTTCGTTTTATCTTCGATTTTATTTAGAGATTAAACATTGCCATATTCTTCATTTGAAAATGTAAAAAAGAGGCAATTGTTTGTCAATGGGAGTCGCGTACGGAGCAAACCATATGTGACCCGATTCGTTACAATGAGGAAGCAGCGAGACTAAACATTGACATATTCTTCATTTAAAAAAGTAAAAACAAAAAAAAAAAACAATTGCTTATCAATGGAAGCCATGTACGGATCAATCAATGTGTGACCCGATTCGTTACAACGGCCGACACGTTTTTCACAATTGTCCGCCCGTCATTTCAGGACACCGGCTGCGCGTACAGCGCGTGGGGATTTTCCGGGAATTTTTATTCCATTTTCATTCGCTCTCCATTATCGCTACGAAATCCTTTCGCAGCCCAACTCGTCGAAGGCTTCATTTCAATCGGAGTAAACATACGCCCCTAGTGAAATGTCAATTCCATCTCGCGGGCCTAATACCGAGATCAAAGTACGGTAAAGAAACCCTCCGAATCCCGCCGATTTTACCGTCCGAAAAGATCCCCGCGAAGTACGCCCTTCGCCCTTGCAGCTACAAGCGCGAGGGACAAAAAAAAAAATTGAAACGAAATACAAGAGAAAAAAAGCTGCCTCCACCGCGACAAACGCAGTGCCTCCTCCCAGCGAAAAGAGTTACAGTAACGGACGCCGGTGAGCCGTGGTGGGCGATTCCGCTCGAGGATTCTCTTCTCGGCGCGAGGAGTGTATGCGTTTTGGGAATAGAAGGGTAGGCGCGCAGACGCCCGCGTAAATATCCTTCGTCGGGCTGGTTCCCGTGGCGGGCTGCCTCGGGGCTGGGCGGCCGTTTAACGCAGTAAATTTCGCGCGAAAAGACCGAAGGTCCCTTCCCCAAGTGGCTGTGGCTCTTCCGGGGTACGAGTCCCGCGAGGCTTTTCTTTTTCCTCCTCTCCTCGACGCCCCCGGGCTCGGTACGTACACGCCAGCCGAATCCCCCACACACGACCTCACCACCGGTCCTCACCCCGGCTTTTTCTCCCCTTTGTTTCTCCTAGCTTTTCCCTCATTCCTCCCTCTTCCGCCTTCCTTTCTTTCCCTCCTTCTTTCCGTCTTTCGCCCGGTCTCCCAGTACAAGCCTCGTTCTCGTGCCTTGTCTCCGGTTCCTGTTTCACCCTCGCCCCTCGAATCTTGGCCCGCAGACGGAAACGGCAGTTCGCGAGCTCCGCAGTTCTTTCCTCCATCTCCTTAGCTCCCGTCGTCCCTCCAGACCGGAGGTAGCGATAGCCGCACCGCTCGCGGTCCTCGCCCACACCATCCGCCAACGGCAACTACCCCGTGCTTTATTCCCCAACGTTGCCTCCATACCTTTCCTTCGGATTCCTCTTTTTTTTCCACCCTTTCTTTTCCCGACTCCCTCCATCTGCGAATGCCCCACCGGTACCGGGCTCTTTTCTCTCTTTTTGCACCGTTACTTTCCGCCAGTCCGCTAAACCCGCACGTGAATAATTACACCGCTTCACCGGCGGCCGGAGCGGCTCTAAATTTCCGACCCCCCTCGTTTCAAACTCCCTCGCTGCGCTCGACGCGCGATGCACTGTAACCCACTTACGCGCCCCGCGCACCGACGGATGGCGCTACCGTACACAGCCGAACTGATACACGCACTCCGCTACCGCCTATATTCGTTTCTGCTACTTTCACCCGTCGGAAAGTTTTGCCTGCTTTCCTGGAGATATTACACGGCTGTGGAGCACACCGCTGCGATTAATGCACCGCTATTCGCTATGCGCGGGACCCACACGAGCTCACCGGATTAACGTGTATCGTGTGTACATGCTAAGAGGTGGGTGTGCACGATGGGCCGGTAGGCGGCGCTGATAGAGTGCATGTACACTGCACAGAAAAAAACGTCCACGATTATTTTGTTGTTAATTTTACAAAAAATATTCGGAAAATTGACAGACATTTTTGTAAAGTGGACGAGATTTTTTTGTAAAATGGACAAGATTTTTTGGTCAAATGGAGAAAGAAAGAATTGTGGACATTTGTGAACGAGAAACGTTGGTACCTATTTTACTGTGTAGGGTGTTTTCAATCCAGCTGTGTAGAGATCCAATTTGAGATCGAAGTCTGTGCTTTAAAAAGGTGGGAGGAATATTTTTAAAAAATGCCTTTTTTGAAATACACTAATGCACACGGCAACACATGCCCAGTTGGAAGCTCTGTGTAAGTCACGCGTGTAGCGAATACCGTAATACGTGAGCGCCCGCGACTCCCGGCTACGTCATCCGGACCGGCATTCCCGACGAGGAGCTCGAATTTTCTCCGATTGTACTCGCCCGACGATTTCGAGGGGGAGAGCCGCTCGAAACCGTCGACCCTCGAGCCGTATTGCGAAACTCACTCGTTCACGCCGGGCGCGCACGGCAATTTTCATTTTCGACCGGACTTCGACCGGCCACCGGCGCATTTGTACGAGGGTAAAATGATGGTGCCCGCTACAGGAATTTCGAAACCTCGACTCACCGCACCATTGACGCAATATTGACGGATAAAATCCCGAGCGCGGCATGTTTTTGGCACGCAACGCCGCTACCAGCGTACAAACCGGTATCGCCGCTTTTTCGGAAGCCCTCGCTCACGCTAGGGCGATTAAAAAAATATATATATGTATATGTGCATCTAAAAAAAACGCTTTATTTTTTTTCCGAGCTTTGTACATCGAGATTATTGCAGGTATTCACTGAACCATCGCTTTCGCACAAAAGCCGGTGGGCGGGAGGGGGGAAGGGTGCCATTTTTTTTTACACTGCCTCATAGATTTTAAAATTTGAATTTGAAAAAAATGCAATTTTCGGAGATTTGTACGTCTCGGATATTGAGAAATTCTTCGGCGCGCATATCGCTCGTTCGGGACAAAAGCTTATTCGAGAGCCGAAGCTCGGGTGATTTCCTTTTCCACCGAGTTCCACGGTTATTGAAATTTTTGAAATCTCAATTTTTTTGTATTTTCAATAAAAGTTTCTTTTGCTTACATTGTAATTTTTTTCTTGTTCCTTTCCACGGTTTAAATTTCGGCACTTTTGCATTATTTTTATTCCATTTCTCATGGCGATCGGAAAATCCCTGCTTTTCGTCTGACACGCTGATGCAGACTTTCCGATTTTTTTCCTTTTTTTACTATTTATTTAACCGCAAAACTCACGATATAATTCAATGCGGAGAATTACCATTTCGTGCAGCTATGCAAGCGAATAGTCAAACGAGCATCAGCATCCTTCCGGCACGACAGGAATATTTATTGGAACACAGGTGGAATGTGAAGGAAAGCGCGTGGCAGCGTTTTTTCATGCCCCGTCGCATAGCCAACCCTCCTACGCTTTCCTCTTCCTCTTATTTTCGCTGCTTTGTCATCTTTGAAGCCTTCGACGAGCTTTCCTCGGATCGCTCCCGAGAGACATTTTTTTTTTTTTTTAATTCGCTTTAACCTCCGCGGAATGTTAGGTGCCGATCGATGAAGCACGTTTCAGCGAAGATAGTATGTTCGACTGTTATAAATTCGAGATGCAGATTGCATCCGCTGACGTCGCATCGACGATGAAAAAGCTACGTTTCACTAAATCCATAAACGACCGAAAAAAAAATTGGCCTACGACACGAATTCTTACTTCCACGTGATGCCATTTTTTTTTTTAAAAGGACCATGATACTTTCTAAAAAAAAAAATGGCACCACGTGAAAGTAAGGATTAGTGTTGTAGGTCAAATTATTTTACTGGTTAATTAAAAATATAAAAAATGAACAAATATTTTTAATAATAAAAAAACCTTAGTCGGTATGTGGGGTTTTTTTTTCACTGTAGGGCATTGCGCCTGCGCGTCTCTTATCATTAGTTACCGTCCTCGAGGATCTTCCTACACTCTGACAACAGACACGGTCCTCGCCCACCCATGAATCCGAAGTGGCTCTTTCGCTTACCTGAAAAATAAAAATATACGATACACGTTAGTTTCCGTTCGTTTTGACGGGCTCGCTGTAAAGATACACATGGGTATGTTATAACTCTCGTAGCATAAACAGATCTCATGCGCGCTCCGACTAAAAGGGGCTACGAGGGGTAGCCTAAATATTTGGCCAGATGTCATGCCGACTGTTGTTTTTGGTGGCTGCGGAAGCCATCGCTGCGACTCTCGGGACCAAAATCCTTCGAACGTTTAGCTTCACGGATCCACATGCGTACTGCCACGAGAGGCAACCGACACTTGAGAGCAGGTTCGTATCTCTGACGGAATACTGGAGTCATCCCCGTGACAGCTTCAGTGGTGCAGGACGGGAATGACGGATCGGTGAGCTCTTAACCCGATCGATCGACCCTTCGCAAGCAACACAAAGTTATTAAGGATACTAGTGCGATAAAACTTTTTCTGACGAGTGTGAGTTTGCAGTGTTGCAATCGATTACGAAAAAATTACGAAAGTTTTTCTCACGAGTATAGCACTAAATTTTACTTCACAAGGTGTGAAAATGGGAGTTTTCACACGTAAAGCCTGAGTAAAACTGCTACATTCGCACTGAGTGAAGCAAAAAGCCTTACTTGTTGGCTTAGTATCGTTAATAATTTGATTAGCCCTGCTTTACGAAAAGGACATGACGACAACATGGTAAAATGGTTTCTCGGACCGTTTGTAACCGTTTTTTTATACCCAATAAACTTTTCTCGTTTAACCTGTATTTATGGAATATTTAAATAAAGAATTACATATTTAATTCTGGTTATTCTGACCGACGCGGGAGCTCACTTTAATTTTTGCGAGGTGCTTGCTGGGGTTGCAGGTCCCAGTTATCGATATTATCTCTCGAAACTGTTCCCGCCGGCGAGTGACCCGAGAGGAATGATGGGTTAATGAATTTCGAATGGGATTTACACGCTCTTCGAAACTCACTACATAATTTAATAACTAGAAACAAAAACTGTTGATTGTTACAGTTTGTACAAAAGTATTTATAGCTGCGGATCGTTCTTCTCCGGGTCGAAGTTCACGAGTTGAAGTTAAGTCGAAGACTGACGACGAAGTGTTAATGCGCAAACTCTCGAACTTTTCACTTCCGGGAGGCGAAGAGGGTCTCAAGAGTTTGTGTTGGGCCGAAGGGCTGGTGTCCCCCGCAGGTAAGTACAAGGCGTCGAGACGCCCTCTACTTACCTGCGCCCTGTACTTATCAGTACTCTGTCGGTACTCGCAGAAAGAACCCTAACAGTCAATGCGTCGTAAAACATTTGGTCGCCAGACTCCACACATCGTTTTGCCCAATAATACAACGATTTAGTAATCAACTATCTGGACGCCCAAAGTTGCTTCGCGGACTTAACTTTCAAACATAGGAAGGGCGAGGTGGTAAAAAGTCAATTTGAGGCTAAGCAATTCTCGGATTACTATATTATTTGAGTATGGATATTTTCTGAATGTACAAGGCGTGTGTAATTGTAATATCGCACAATAATTAATCTGCAGTGCCGGCAATCACCCTCCTGGCAATCTCCCCAGGGGTAAGCATTCTCCCAAGCGGATTGAAAATAATCAGAACCTGGGATAGCTTTGCAGCTTTGCAACGACCGGGGAGACTTTGATTTATTTCAGGACACTTGGATGTCCCGTTGATGTTGATTTCACCTCATAAGTCGACGCGTCGTTGCTAGTTCCGGGAACCCGCATTTGTACGGAAAAAACGTACCAGGTGACACATATCCCATATCTGGTATTGATTTTACTATTACCGCGACGTTTTTACCCGGGATACGCATCAATATTGTACACATGATCGAAGTCATGGTGTCATGCCGTACCGCATGGAAATGCAGTTTCTCCATCGTTAATCGACTGTCGGGGATGGTGGGGTGCTTCGTCCGACGTGATAGATTCGACCGATGAATTGCAACGATTGCGATACCCATATCTGGACATGCAATCTAGAAACGTCGGCCGACTGCCGAGAAAACTCGCACGGAAGTTTCAGTCAAGTCCACGGAATTTAATTTTACC
This sequence comes from Amblyteles armatorius, assembly GCA_933228735.2. Taxonomy (NCBI): domain Eukaryota; kingdom Metazoa; phylum Arthropoda; class Insecta; order Hymenoptera; family Ichneumonidae; genus Amblyteles; species Amblyteles armatorius. The sequence continues at coordinate 21,287,253 of OW121688.1, forward strand.
TCTACAGTGTACGCGCAAAGCGGAAGGTATACATTCGCTATATATCTTTGCGTAAATTTCCCAGGTTTAACGTGCCGCGGGAATGCTGTTCCATCTACCACCAGCTCCCAAACCCCACTTTATGTCCGTTTGTTTCCATATAATTTCCACTGCCATATTATCCTTAGACTTATGATATAACAACGAGATTTTCGCCCCGCGATGAATGATATCTCAAAGTGGATGCTGACGCGTTTAATTGGTTCTGGCAAATTTGTGTTACCTCAAGGATGAGTTTTTACCTTGTTCTATCTATCCCATGACAGTTATCCGTTTTTTAAATTTGTTTGTATTTAACCTCGCATCAACTGCCATGATCATTAGCGATGGGACCTTCCATTTTTTTTTCCTTTAGTGGGAACCGCATCACTTCGGGAGTTACTCAATGTACGTGAATGTTGGCCGTACTTTTGGGTGTCTGTAAAAGTAGGTCTTCTGGGTTTGCTTCACGGTGGCACGTCACGTCGATCGCTGGCTGCAAACATTGGACGTCTACTGACATATGTATCGGATATCGGGCGATGAGATGCCAGGAGCTTCGACGTGTCTCAATATTTTTCCGCCGGTAAGGCTACGGCACTGGGATTCGAACCCAAGACCTTTGCATACTTTGTTTTCGAGACTAGTATTCTGTTCACGAGACCGAAGTGATTGGTGACACTTGTCTTGCATGGGAGAGTTCAAATGCACGCTCGGGAAATCGGGTTGATTTGATTTGAGGAAATTGACTTTTATTACTACCCTCGGAATTTCCTGCCGAAAGTTGAATGGACGCCGATCGGGACGATCGGTAGAATTAACGGGAGCCAATAACGTTTGCGGTTTGTGCCGATGGTGATTTTCCCCAAGGATCCTTATTTTTCTTTCGCATTCTACCCGATTTTTTACCACGATCCGATCGAGAAAAGCCTCGCAGACCCTGCAGGACGCGGGACGTTGAATGATTCGAAGACGCGAGACTGCGGGCTTGAGAAATTGTACACGACGAGGCGAAAGCGGAGTCTCGCCGGAGGAAAGTTGTTGGCTGAAAGGGAGGTCGGAAAGGACCATGGAAGGATCGAGTAAAACGGGATCCCGTGATATTAATGGACGCCCTCGCGCGCACGCTTTCGCGTTTTTTTGCCCAATGATAAATCACTTTGTACCCAGTTTATTGTATTTATATCATTTATACGGTCTTTCTTTCGTGAGTAATGCGATGTATAGTGTTTCACTGAAGGTTCGTATACACCCAAAAAATGTCGAGGACCGACTGTCGATGTTTCGTGAAAAAGTCGTAAAGGAAACTTTGTCGTGGGGTGAAAGTGGCGAAAATGAACCGGTCAATGTATCATTTTGCATGTTCTTTGGGCAGGGGAATGTTCACCAATTTTACGCTGTATCCAGAATGTTTATCAATTTGTATAGCCTTACGCATTTCTTTGGTAAAGTCTCCGGGCCATAGAAATTTTCAAGGGACTTTCATTAAGATGCAAAGACATGCGGGTATTATTTTCTATAACTATCAGAATTTTTTGTCTTTGCAGTCCGCTTTACGGTAACAGAAAACGTAATAGAAAAATGATTGATCTTGGGTTGCTGGCAAAGTTTCCTTGAAACCAGAAAAAAGTCAACTATTGCCCGCGCCAGTCTACAGATGAATGCGTCCTTTGACGCCACGAACGGAAAGGCAATTGAGTCGGATATATTCTCCAACCCTTTGCCAGAGAGTATCTCTCCCACTGCCTGATATTCGCAATGCACATAGCGTACTAATACATAAATGCACACAGAAAATTCGGCAGACACAGAGATAGCGGAGAATTTCAGAGTTTCGGTGGAGAACGATCGGAGTATTCGTGTTCGCCGAAACCGATAGAATAGGATCACAGAATCCTCGGAGCCACCGAGTCATTCGCGAAATAGGTTAATCGGATTCACCCGGGGCACACACTCCGGGTATCTTTGATGCCCGCGTTGGGTGTTCAAAAGAGGCGTATGACGGAGGCCTCCGCGCAGGGTGCGTCTACTGCATGAATAATTTCAGCCCACCGATATCGGCCCGCCAGTTCGAATTCCCCTCGATTTCTCACTATGTCTGTTTCTCTACCTCCCACAGGTTTCCTTCTTTTTCTCTCTGTTTCCACCAAACTCTCCGAGAATTCGATGATCCCAGAAAATTTACTGGCCGTTTCGGTGAATAGATACCGAACTGTGCGCCGTTTCCGCATCATTTCCGTCCTGTTGGTCACAGTTCTGTGGCCAAAACCAAAGTATGAGGTCTTTTCGAAGTAGCAGCTACGAATAACGAGTTACACAATCATTTCATACCGACCATTAGTTAACAAGTTCGATTGAAGTTCTGGACAGTGTCTGACGACAGGAAAAAAAAGGTACAGATCCACGTTTCGCAGTATTCACTTTAACGGTTTTGGGTAGGAGAGAATACGGCCGGGTCCATGTATGATTGATGTACGTGCTAATCGACCTGGTCTATATTTACCACAAATCGTCTAGACGGTACACGGAAAAACGAACCGTTCCCTGCAAAACACATTACGTCTGAACTGCCCAGGCTCCCGACGTATCAAGTGCCTGTATTGTCTGGCACAAGGCGTCCCGGTTGCGTGAAGTAGCCGGGCTACCTCCCATCTTCTGAAATAATACAGTATACGCGAGAAGGCGCCGATAGCTCTCGTACACGATGGTACTCAAGATTGCATTCTTCCCCGGTGAAACGAAGCTTCGCGAACGAAAGAGAGATAGAAAAGAGCGAGTAAAGATACTCAGGTGTTGCGTGACCCTAGTAGGAAACAAAAGAAAATGCGATTGTCCATTGCAGCGGCGACTACACTGAGGCGCGACGAAATAAAAAAAAAAAAAAAATCCAAAAAGAAACATGTATGGGAGCTTGTCTCGAGTTCCATCTTCTTTTTTATTCTTTTATTTTTTTAAAATACATTTTCTCGCCTCTTTATCAAAGCTTTTCGTGTGTCGATCTAACCCTTTTGCCACGATGGTTCGGGTCGATACATTGTTCTGCGAACCCCTCGGCGACATCCCGATAGACGCGTTTCTGCGTCACGCAATGATACAACCGCGCGGACTCCTCGACTCCGCCAATCGAGGGACCCTCGATCCTTTGCACTCCCTTATCATCGATCCTCTCTTACGAGACAATGTACCCGCATATCCTCGATGACGCACTAAGCCAGATAGAGCATGCCGTGCACTTACCCTACGTGTACGGTAAGTGCACGTTGAAGTGCATGCATGTATCCTGTTTAGCGAAAGCCACGCACTCTGTATGGTTACACTCCGAACTCCTCGAGATCCGCGCTATGTGTGTCAAGTTAGGATCCGAATTAACACGGAAGTAAATCCCCGGTGCGGAGTTCTGATTTATGATATTGTGAAAGTATGTGTGTTCCCGGTCTCGCTCGTTGAAGCACAATTGTGCGACTGGTTGGAATCAAATGCCCAGTAAATCCTCCCGACCTAGTTTGGTGCCTGTCGGGATCATCGCGAATACGCGGTCTGTTCTCTGGTACCGGGAAGTGGCTCTAAGTGGCTCCTCCTCAACCGACCTATTGCGAAAACCAATGTTGGGCTGCTAAAGAGGACTGCTGCGAGGCAAGCTAACACTGTATGGTGGGAACTAATCAGATTTTGCGACTGTTAACAGGTGAACTTTTGAAAGCTGCAGATGAATAGGATAAGCTTGCGCATGTTGCCCGAACCATCCGGATATATCAAAGAATTCCGGAAGCTCGTAGGCCTGCAATCGGCAGTGCAGTGTTCAGATCTTTGACGGAAATATGTATTCCCAGTCCGGTTCGATGAAGTACAAGTATGCTCCTCATTGGGATCAAATGATCCTGCGCAACGGATCTTGAAGGTAAATCCTCCCGACCTTGTCTGCTGTCAATTGGGAACATCGGGACTGGGCGGTCTGTCCGCTGGCACGGCAAACAGGCTATGTGAGTACTCCTTCTCAACCCTTCTATTGCAAAGGCCAATTTTGGAATGCCAAAGAGAATTGTGTTGTGAGGCAAGTTTACATTGATGGGAAGGATCTAATGAGACCCCGCGACTGTTACCAGGCGGACTATCGGAAGCTCTCACTGGATAGGGTAAGCTTGCGCATTTTGGCCGACCCACTTCGATACATCAAGGAAGTTCCGAAGCTCGTGGTCCTGGACCGGTGCGTGGAAATTAACGGATCTCTATCGCATCGGGTAGCGGTACACGCTGTCCTAGCATCAGATACGTGCCCACTATGCGCGATGCGAACGTAACCGTAGGATACTATTCCCCAACATGTCGACCGCCACGCACGCCGATGGCGTCCACGATGACCTGCTTGCCAACCGGAGCAATATGCTTCTCCCAATCCAGAGCATTACGCATGTCCTATGACGTCGTGCGACCAAACGGGGGACACGAAACGCTTCAACGTCATAACTACACAGCGTATGTCGATGTCTTGATATCCGGTCGCCATCCCGTTCGCCAAATTATCAACTCAATTTCATGGATGTAGCGGTAGATCGAATCTTGATGTAAATTTCTCCGAATCCCGGTGCCAGGTCCGCTATGAGCATAGCTGGCATAAGTGGCGAAGGTATGTCCACCAAATTATCTGGATTTCGATCGAGTATATCGGTCAATTCCCGCGGCGTTGTACGATTCTCCAGGCTTCGCGCTTAATGTGGGTCGGAGTGAGCGTCGTTCGGCTATTATAGACGGTAAGAGATAATCCCACCGATGGGCATCTGGGTCTCGCTGATAACGACTTATCGTGTGTAGAACGGTGAGATTATCGTTCGAAGCAAGAAAGACTTTTGACCTAATTGGCCTCAATAACGATCGTTACGAATCGCCGATGGGTCCAATATGTGTCTACCTGCAGGCTGTACGTCCGTACGGTACGCGGAATCTGACTCCGACTCCCGACCTCTGACTGGGCGCCTCAACATATTTCCGTAGAAGCATTGCCCGTCGCCCGATGGTCTATTAATATTGCTTTCAGGATATCGAGCTTATAACGAGCTTTCGTGCGGTCGACTGTTACTGAACGTCGACCGCGGCGGCCTGGGTTTGTGTAGGTGTTGGACATGTGTGCCGGACCGTAAGCGGAGAACGGCGAGGCTTTCTCATGGATCCCGATCGCCGGCGAGCCATCGGGCGAACCGCTCGGGCACGAGCGACGAAGGTCGGCCCGGGCTTAATTAAAAGAAAGTCGAGATTAATAAACCCCCTAACGATTCATATTGTCCTGGGGAGCGAATTAATTGGAGCAATTTGTCAAGGTGTTCGGAGCGGTCAGCCGCGTATCGGTAAATTCTCTACTGTAATGTGCCTCATCCAACCGCGCGCGCGCGCGCCCACGTACATACACACACACACACACACACACACACACTGCGCACGCTCGGTACGTCGGCTTCACGGGGAACTCTCGTTGCACCCTGCCGCACACCCTACCGATATGCTTCTCACCGTTATCTATATAGATCGCGTTCGATGATTGCAATTTCGAGGCTGTCGGCCGTCCATCGAGAAAATCTCACCGAGATCATCGGGCGATTAGCTTTTTAGCTTATCATCGATTATAGTTTCAACGTTTTACGGGCTTTCCTTGTTCGTAACGCAGACAGAATTTCACGGCAGAGGCGCCGTTATAAAAAAACCGTGCAGCTCCCATGCATGCCCGCTTCGCAGTCAAGATCGGCGGCGGGAGCTCGCCCTGTCACGCAGATACCTATCCGCGCGCATGTATATATGTGTCTTGTAGTATCAAATATATATGTATAGACCTAACTTGGAGCGTTTTGCGAGGAGATACGTGTACCCTGGGCGTGGGCGGCCTTTGATCCCCCGCGTATTTCCACTGTGAGACACACTACGGTATATAAACTCGTACATATATACTTAACTATAATAATAATACGTATAGTATACAGCGCATATGGCTCGCGAGTACAGTATATGCGCCAAAGAGAAATCACGGAGGCTTGACTACCCGCGCGATTTCACGCACACGTTATTATCAATTATAATCATAGCTTTATAATTGCGTGGATAATTATGGCATTTTAATTGGTGCGTATTTGAGGACATCGATTTGTAGATGTGTGTGTCAGATAAATTCTAAATATTAATTTCTTTCGGCAACGATATGTTTCATGCTGTCGGGTTGTTGCGGCTCGGACGCTTCGCGCACTCGCTATAGGACTGTGGAATTTAGAGAGCGAAAATTTACATGTCCGGAGATTTACCGGAAACGTGTCAATTCCGATCAAAAAATGAAATTTTCAATCCGGACGTGACGCACTACCGGTCCAAAAATTTGTTTTCTGGTTCGGAAGTAAGGTATTTCCGGTAAAACAAAAATGGTTTTCTGATCCGGAAGTGACGTATTTTCGGTCAAAAAAATTAGTTTTTCTTGCTGACTGCGATAGTGCACAGTGCTATTGTGCAACGCATTATCATGCATATTTTCCTCGTCCATTTTTGCCGTATGTCCCCCCATATGCTTGTTTCCCACGTGGTGTGTCGGCCGCAAGATTTTTTTGCGCCTCCGACCGACCATTAACTGGCGTTAATGTCGGAAACGTTAGTACACTGTACACATCAGCGTGCCACAGGCACAACGAGGTATTGTGCGAACCGCAGGGATTTCACAATCGTAATAATAAGCCCTTGATACAATTATCGCGTATTATTAATCTCGTGCACCGAGATTAATGGTATCTATCGGAGCTGTGCGGGCAATTTTAATCTTTTGACCATGGCACCGTGCGCTAATGGACGAGCGTTTTACGCCGGCGGAACGCGGGTCCATTTTGTCCGAGGGAACGAAGGTTGGAGCTCAAAAAGCCCGCGTACCACAGTCTGCCAGGGCTCTCGAGGGCACATAACGCGATATACATAGATATATGCGATAATATAGATATAGATATGTGTATATACATATACGTATGTATATATATGTACATACATATATGTACGTAGATATACGTATATACATGTATGTACGTAGATATATGTATATAGATATATGTATGTAGATAGGCGCGGTGGATGAAGTCCATCAATCCATGGGGTTGTGATTCTCGTCTAGCTTAGTGAATAGCCGTCTGATTACGAAGAGAGCCGAATGCCCGGGTAGCGAGTGCGTGAAATCGGCTTCCAGCAGTCACTCCGCTCGATTCGTTGGTACCGCAAGTGTATTATTAGGTAAAACGCAGGTATCCGTGCGCATGCCCGAGCCGCTTTGATTCGCCCACGTGTGATGCAGATTGCACTACTGCGCATGCGCTGTAGATCAAAGTGCGCGCACACATTTCACACTCGTTATCGCTGGACCGCGGCCTCTCAGATTTTACGCCGCGCGATCCACTGTGTGGTCTTCTCGGAACCTTGATGTAGCTCGCAAAAAATTTCTTTCGGAGATGCGCGAGATTAACGCCCGATCTATCACAGATCAATGGAGCTTTTCGCCAGCTTGAGCGCGCCTACACCCAGAAAAATAATTTACTCGCGCCCGAAAATAAACATTTATTTACATAAATGTTTTTATTGATTTAAATAAATATTCATTTTTTAAATCAAATAAAGCTTTATTTAAATTAATTAAATCTTTATTTAAATCAAGTAAATCTTTATTTACGCCAAACAAATGTTTATTTGCCTGTCGTCGGTCAAAGAAATTATTTTTTTCGGTTTCGCGTTTGCACTTAAGCCAGATCCAAAATCGAACCCGCCCGCACTTTGACAATTCCGTTGCCGATGAAAGTCACATCGGCGAAAATGTGTTCGGCACCGTAAAAAAGCTCCGGGGCTTTTACACGCCCCGTTTGATCGCAATCGTAGTGCACCAAAGAAATTTGTTCCCGTCGGTTTCGAGTCGAACCTTCGAGGAGGATTTTTGGGACAGGGTGCGAGGTCGAGTGAGCGAGAGTGAACGCTCGGTAGCGTGAGAGTGTTCCGAAGCGAAAAGCTCCGCTCGAGGGGACTCGACTGGAGAGGCCATGGGGTCCGCGCCTCGAGTGTCGAGGGACAACAGCGAAGCCTCTTCCGTCGGCCCCTTCCGTTCTCCGGTCTCGCCGTCAGTAACCTCAGGTATACCGGCAATCGAGCTTCGGCTTGTTCGTCCCAGACGGGCTGAATATATGGCCCTCGAATTTTTGTCCGAGTACTCCGAAATACTTACACAAATCGCGACTCGCTCGCCACACCGCTACCCGACACCGTCTAATCATACACCACACACAGGAACGCCGAACATTGCATTGACTATCTTTTCAAAATAACAATGACAATAATAACAATGACAATAATAACAATGACAATAATAACAATGACAATAATAACAATGACAATAATAACAATGACAATAATAATAATGAGAAGAGTGATAATAAGTTAATTTTCTAAACAAAATGTCATTGGTAGGATGATTTGGCATTGTCATAAACAGCTCCAACTCGCCTAAATAGCCGCATTCACCCGTAGGTACAAGCTATCCCATACAGCAGCGTGTTTCGGAAGCCGTAACCACTGCGGTACGAGGCAGTTTACGTCCAGGATCGTCGTGTACTACCGCAGCAGGAGCAGCAGCAGCACTGGCACGCCCGGCGTATCTGCGCTACCCGGTATTTCGCCCACGCAGTTCCTCCGCTCCGGTATGACAGAGCCAACTGAGCGTTCGGGCTCGCCGGCTCCGGACCCTACAACGGCGTGCCTCGCGGCGATCGAAAGGACGCGGTCGAGCATCTGGTATCCCGGGACCCCGCTCGAACGATTGTACTGTATACACCCGAAGAGCCCACACTAAACTTTCGATCCTCGCCTCGAATCGCCGGAGATTCAATTTTCTTTTTCGGAGCCACATCCATTCGGCAAAACATTCGTCAGAGTGGATTTCGCGGAACGCCATGGATAAAAAAAAGTATGTGCGAATATATATTTTTTATAGGTAAATGTGCATTTTAAGAAAAATTGGATGTAATTAATAAGTTATGCAACATGCGGGACGGACGTATGAAAAAATATATATATACATTTTACGAAAGACTGTATGTAATTAATAAGTCATGCGATATACGTGACGGAAATGTCAACAAAAAAAATGTATTCGCATGAGATAAAATGATCTTTCAAATATATTTTTCACACATAATTTTCATCCATGCGGGCAATTTAAAATTCATTTAATCGTCGTTGTATCAGTCCTTGCCGTCGAAGGAGTCAGTTTTTAATATCACTCGCTTTTCGATTGCGCGTCTCCGTTTTCCATCCTGCGACCCGCCGTCTTTGGTCTTTCGCCTCGCGTTATGAAATGAAAAATACAAAATTAATTATGAAAAATATCCCGTTTCAATTCTCTCTCTCTCTCTCTCTCTCTCTCTCCCTCGTTCAATCTATCCTTTTGTGACGTCACGGTCTCAAATTCATAACTCCACCCCCACAGACATAGACCGGCGGGCGATGCGCGAGTCGGTACTAGGTCGCCTTTCAAATGTGTTTCCATCCCTCTATCTGGACAGCGCCGAGATACACTTCGGATACGATATTACTTTCTTAGTACAGTATAATGCACTGTACTATATCTGTCGGTTCTCGCCTTCTCGTGCGCTCACGTTCCTGTGTCACGCCCTCTTATCCTCTTTTTTTTCCTCTTCCTCCTCTTCTTCTCCTTCCTCCACTTCTTCTTCTTCTTCTCCTTCTTCTTAATCTCCATTCGCGCTTCTATGTCGCTCTCTCGCATCCCCCAACGATCCTCGGTTCCGCAGTTAATCAAACCGGTAGATCTACCTACCGATTCTCCGTGCCGCTATCTGTGTCCGTGTCCGTCCGACCGGGCCCTCTCTTTGTGCGCGTGTATCCGTACACGTATTCGAGCGCGCGAGCACATCGTGATCTACGCATAACCATGATCCACGAGCGAGTGCCTTGTATTTACCGACAGCCGCGCGCGTCCCGGTCCGACTGAAAGTGAAGAAATGCTTCTTCCCGCCGAGCGAGAATCGAAGAAAAGAAGTGAGAAGCGAGACGGAGGAATAAAAAATAAAAATAAAAGGGCAAAACGAAGGGACGACTGGTGAGGACGGTGGCCTCAGCCGAGCACGGACGAGTCGCGTCTCGGCGATGCACCGCACTGCATGCTCGGGTTTCTCTCGATCCTCCGCTATCATAGACACCCCGGCTCTTCCATACTCGCAGATGTTGCACAAATGCGCTCACCGCCGTTAAGATAGTACTAGCGGACAGTCTGAGCCCACGTGAGTTCAGAGAGCATTGAGAGAGGAATTGCGAACACTTCTCGATGAGATCAAAATCTGAAAAAAAATCAACCAAATGGAAGGTACTGAAAAGATTTATTTTGCATAATAATAATTCCAAAATATTATTAACAAATTAACGAAAATAAAATTTTCCGACCAATCATCCGGCAACCTAACTTTTTTTTAATGAAAACGATTTGTTATTTTTTCTGAATACGAAAATTCTCAAAAAATTAATGCGTATTCAAAATGATTAACAAATTGTTTTTATACGAACAAAAAGTTAAGTTGCCGGGGGATTTGTTGAAATTTGTTTAAATTAATTTGTTAATACGATTTTGGAATAATCATTATGCAAAATGAATCTTTTCAGCACCTTTAATATGCTTGATTTTTTCCAATTTTTATAGGGAAGAGCCGGGCAAAACGGGGTTGAAAATCCGCATGTATCGTTGGGACAAAATGGGGCATCCAAAAATTATAGGAAAATCGAGTTTTGCCCTCACCATCCCGTTTTACCTCACTATCCCATTTTGCCCCGCTCTCCCCTACCATCGAGAAGTGTTTGCATTTACCTCCTATTTCTCTGAAACTTATGCGAAGTGAACACTATTAGCAAGGACCTTAATACTACTTCTCAACGATGGAAAGTTGACCCCCCCCCTCCTCCTCTTTCCTCCTCTTCCCCCTCCCCTCCATGGTTTCTATACCTTTCATATAGGTGTAGGTATAATCCATTCGCGCAAACTCTCGGCAGAGTTCGGAGCGGGAGGTTCGAAGAACAAGAAGCTCCAGGCGGCGAGTAAGGCGTCGCGCGCTCGTCTTCGCGGTTCGAGCCCAGAGAAAGAGAGCGAGAAAGCGAGATGGAGTCGGCGGTCCCGAGGTCGAGGGAAAATGTCAGCGGGGACTCGGAATCCGCGGCTGTAACTTTCTACGGCAAGGATATTATCAATGATCGGAGCGTAATGCTACCGGGACGTCACGCTTCGGAGATGATATTACCGATATTAGGCGCAATTACACCGTGTAGGAGTATTTAATATTGCTGGCCTTTCGCGGATGTGGAAAAGACGGCGCGGGACGAGTCTCACCGTGCTTATTGGGGTGATTTTTTTATGGGCCGTGATTTTTGGTGGTACAGCCGGTTTGGGACGATAGTTCAAAATGGAACAAGTCAGATTCTCCATAGACATTGTTAAAAAAAAAGAAACGAAGAAATGTTGAAAAACTTGAACTGGATTTTTTTTTTGCAATCGATGAAAAAGGCAAAACACAATCACCTTTCTCAAAATTTTAGCCCATTTCATGTACTCTTACATAAAAATCTCGATTAATTGAAAAAAAAAAACCGTTTTCTCTGTGAGGAAGCAAAAATCGAGAAACACTTTTTTTCAATCTCCCAATTATCTTTTATGCGTGTACGGATATTTTGTAAATAAAAAAAAATATATATTTTTTGAAATTATAAAATGATATTTCCAAATCCCACAGATTTCGAGCTTTATCCTCTTCGGATATACTCAATATTCGTCCGACAGTGAGACGTGGAATATCTTCGCGGGGTTAAAGCCGGTGCGCTACAGTGGAACTATCGTCTAGTTCGGTTTCATACCGAACAAGGGGGTTGTTCGGCGTATAGGTTTCGGTATAGTATGCATATCCTGTTATACAGAGCATTGGCTACAGCTATACATCTACGGTGCGTTGCCTGAGCGATCGATACGTCGGCTGGACGGGCTGCAGAGCCGAGAGACAGGAGCGTATCAGGAGGAGGAAAGATAAATCGAACAAACGCCCATCGACAGCTCGCTCGGTTGTCGGTGAAACGCACGTTCCCAATGTATTTCCTCGGCACGGATTACCGACGAATGACGTACCAGAGCCACCCGGATTTATTTGCTCTCTGATTTTTTTTTCCAATTTTTTTTTTTTTTTTTTTTTTTTGTCATTCAATACGAAATTGCACACACGTAAAGTTTGGCGCGTTGTTTGCTCCATTTACGAAACAATAATTAGTAGCGTGTCCTCGATTATACGACCTATAGAATCCTTGCATGTTACGGCACTCGGTTGATGCGCAGTGGTGTCGTTGCAAAGTTGAAGCTCCTGATGTGGCAAACACACACACACACACACACATGCACACACACAAAGGAAGTGGACGGGCTATTAATTACCTCTCGGGTAATTTGGTCGTACAGTACAAATTTTCGTCCATCTGTAATTAACGCGGTGCGATGTATGCAACGATAGATCCGATACTGCACCGGTAAAGTTTTGTGGAAGCCCGATGAGTATCGCGCATTCATGGACTGTACGGGGACGTTACACCCGTCAGCATTGTTTCGTTGATGCCTTCATATTACAGTGTGCCATCGAATATACATATCCGATGTTCCGGACAATGTTGGATGTTCATGATCGCTAATTACGAGCCGTAAGTGGACCACAATCGGGTAGTCCATTAATCGGTATAATCCATGAATACATACAACGGTTTTGACGGGCCTAAAAAAGGGGTTAAAATTCGATCCAATACTCACGAAATTTTTTTTTTTGCTTTTTATGCAGAATTAAGAACTAACGAAATATCAGAAAGGATCAAAGAATCAAAAGACTTCTCAAGCCTCAAGGCTTTTTTCTCGGTTCCGCATTGAAGTGGGAAGTAACAATCCATGCATGCCCTCTTATCGCGCTTCCGCTTTAAGATGGGTGGAACTGATACAGTAGAGATTGCACATTAACGCCAAATGCTGGGAAGCGGAAAACAACCTAGCTGTGGAAAACATCGGATCGACCAATGTACCTAGCTACGACAACAGTTGTGTGTCTAGCTGTTGTCCGGACGATAACCCACCGAGCTATGTGGATACCGCGAGACCATAGCCGAGAAATCACCTTTATTGTTCGTTTCCTTTATCGCGATCGAATTCGGGGCCACTCACGTTGGCCCATGATTGGCGAAAGGGAACGGAAACATAGAGGGGGGGGGGGGGGGAGACCCTCCTTGGGCACTTTCCAAAGGGAAAGAGTTTGTTTTCGCGGTTTCAGCGATTGGTCGGAGGCGCCGTGGGGCAAGAAGGCGAGAAGGAAAACCGGCGAGCATAGAGAAGACAGGCGGTGCAGAGAGGAAGAAGCCGAGTCGCCGAGCACGGAGCCAATCAAGCCGACACGGTGGATTCGAAAACGAAGCAATTTCTCTTCCAGCCACGTCGTTGCTACGTCGGGCTTTTCGCTCGCAAGGGCGATCGTACAGCTAGCCGCGAGCAGCTTTTCCTCGAGATAAAGACCCACCGCCTTGCGCCTTCGCTCTCGTCGCACAAGGGGGTGTGCGCGAAAAAAGAAGAAGAAAAAAAATGAAACTGCGGGGGCAAGAAGTCTCTTTCTCGTTTCCGACCGGATCCCGCTGCCTAGTTGCTTCCACCGTCGGCTCTGTATTCAGGGTTCGCCGTACTCGAGATGACATCGACGGACCAAATCTCGGATGCCCCGACTCTTAATCGTATCGATCTTCATTACCATTTCCAAGAGGCGCACCGAAGAATGAAGACATTTATATTCGTGCGAGGTGAACAGCGAAAAAGCTGCATCGTTGCTAAACAATGGAAAACTGCTGATTACCGGAGATTCTTTCCCCTCGCGGGCTTCGTGCCATCCTCCCGATGTTCTAGTTCTAGTTTAGCTAGCTTCTTCTTCTGTTTAATTTGACTTCAGGAAGTTGGCAACTTTACCGGTGAATCTGCTCCAGAAAACGTCGCCGAGCCGTGCCGGTCGGGATGGAATTCCCCACTTTAATCCGTATGGTTGGGGAAACCAAAATGATCTTCATCACTAAGGAGCGAGCTGTGCTGGCGCGGCCAACAGCTCTTCCATGTTCCAGAGAGTCGGTTGCGGACCAAACACACGATTGACTCTACCAGATCTCATCTGCACCAATCTTCATCGACATTTTCCGGAACTAGTTGAACGGACGATGACCTGTGCGCGATCGCTTGCGGGGCAGAAACAAAAACGCAATGTCCGTTGCAAAGCCGCGAGCTCGCTGGTGACAAGAAAAACCGAAGTGTTCCAGAGTTATCGCGGTGCAAGCTGCGTCGAAACGTCATCGCCTCCGTCTATCATCGACCAGTACTTTGTATCGATCATTACCGCTCTCAACAACGGAATCAAACAACACGGCCAAAGGAAACGAAAGACTGCCCGAGGAAGCTCCGCGGTGCCTTCGAGCGGTCAATGAATCGCTGAAAACCACCATCCGTTCTCCGATCTCGAGAGAAACAAAACCGCGACACACGTTGCTCGAGGACCGATGACCGTTCGATATCTATTAGTCCATCGGGAGAGGCTCGGGCGAGATTTCAATGCGCACGGATACAGTTACCACAGCGCGGAGTTAACGTACAGGCTCCGAAGTGGAAGGCGGCGCGCGATGCGGCTCGAGAGTTCATGGGAATCGGATGCAAATGCAAAAGGCCCATTGCCAGGAGCGTGCAGGGTACCGTCGCAAATGGGAACAGAGAACAGCTCCAAAGCCCGGGCTTGACCGTCAGCAGATATACACATGTCCGACGATTATCCGTTATTTCATATATGTATACCGACTCTACGGTGTTAGGTTATAGCTAGGCATAGCTGGTATACATATCGCGATATCCTTATATGCGCTTCGTGGATCTACCGCGACAGGGGGGGATAAGAGGGCAGGCTGTGCGCGCGCGATACGTGAGAGATCGAGCGATCCTCCGGGCGATCAACGATCTAGCCGCGCGCGAAAGAGTCCTGGGTCTCCGTCGGTTCGTCCTCCACCTCCTCGCCGTGCGAGTTCTGCGAGTCCTGGATTGCTCGCCGAGTATGTGAGCCCGCGCGAACGGTTGCCGGCATGTCGGTGAAACGGAGAAGGAAAGAGGAGAAGGGGCGCGCGGTGAGGAGGGAGGGGAGCGCGGGGCCCCTCGAGAAGGAACGGGGCCCGATGCACTCGGTTGCGAGGAATGCGGGGTGGCCATCTTGGCGAGTCTCTCCCCACCGACTTTCGTCAAGAAGAGGCTCATTCCGCCGAAGCCGAGGCTCTACCTCGCGCGCTCATACCTATCCGCCGCCGCTGCTGCGGGGGCCCGGTGCATTAACTGGGTATATCGCGTTCTCGTGCGACTTGACGCACTATCCGACACAGCTCAGCCAACCGGCACGCAACCCTTCGACGCTTTCACGTCATAATAATTATTAAAACATTAATCTCCGGATGAGCGCAGAGGGTCCGCATCGGGCTGCTAGAAGGACACTCGCCGTCTCTCCCGTGCTGCCGGGACTTCCTCATGAATAATAACGGTTGCGAGTCGCCTACCCGGTGAGTGCAACGTACGCGAGCCCCGGACCACTATCGAGCCGCATTATGTATATCGATCATGAATAATAGATAGTATAATGCATCTGGATGGTATGGTAACTCGGTGATTCGCCACTCTCGATCATCATTGCGCTAAGTTGTCTCTCGCCTCGGCGAGATGCTTGTTCGCCGAAACAGGTAGAAGGGAAATCATCGATAGGTAACTTGAAGGGTGTCTCGGTGGATGCGGCTGATGTTGGGAATGAACTTCTGGAAAACTGTGGCGGTGTTCCGGAGGGAACACGCTGCTTGCGGCTATGCGGTATGGGGTATCGTAGTTCGGCGGTTCGTCACGCGGAGCGGATGAGAACGGGTCTGGGCTGTTGATTTCCCAAGTGATCCACCGTCGAATGGATGGCTCACGAAGAAGGAGATCTTCGACCGCTTCGAGTCTGTCCGTCAGTCTCTCAACATGTGTTCGGAGACTTTGCATCGGGGCCCTATTTGGTCTCGCTAAATTTCTGCCACGCTAAGGGCAATCGTGATCGAAAAAGTTATCGCCACAACATCCGAACCGGTTGCTGAGGCAATCATGCGCGATACAAAAAAAAATAGCCCATCCAAATTCATCCGCCCGAGTAGAAATGTTCGAGCCCTGATAAGGTCCTGATAAGGCCTTATCAGAAACCTATCAGGGCCCGATGTAACGCTCGAAAATTTCTACTCGGGCGAATACCAAATAATGTTTTCGTTTTGAAAGTGTTCTTCGGTTCTCTCGCTCTCTCTCGTATTCGGATTGAATTTCTGTGCAGCGGATGTGTCATAAACAATAATTGATGCATCCGCTATCTGCAAATCGAGATTTTGCAAATTGCACAAACTCCGCGTATCCGTGAGAGCTCACGTCGAGAAGTTATACTCCGTTGAGCGTTGAATCAAAATTGATCGTGGCAGTGACTCACGTCGGGTTTATTTTCAAAACTGACTAATGCCCCTCGCATGTTTCCGCGGTACTTTGCCGGCTGTATGTTGTTCCTCAGCGGCTTTCACAGTGAAGATGATCGTAAGCGAATAAGCTTACCAAACGGTGAGGGAGGAAAAGAGACACATAGCCGGTGCGAGAGGGAGGCGGAGTGTGAGATACTCGACTCTCTACTCGACTCGCTACAAACGAGGAACTAATGCTCCCGGATTTGTAGCGGGAAGCGCCAAGTCTATTTTACTCTCATACAAGTTGTACCAAGGTGTGCTACTGCTCTTGCTCTTGCTGCTTCTGCTGCAGCCTGCTTTATACCGCACAACAGTGCCAGAGCTGTACCTGCTACTAAAGTCCGCAGTTAATGACTCTCATGAATACGTATACATACAATATAGCGTACACCGTGCCATGCATGCGCGCCACGATGTAACGTATCCTGTATGCACCGAAAGCTGCGTGAAGCCGCCACCGAAACCCTGCCTAATCTTACGAATCCTACGCTCCCTGTGCCCCGAGCCTTCCGGAAAGTGATTTAAGTCCTTTATGGAACAGAACGAGGGAAAGCTCGTTGCAAAGGCTTTGCCAAGCCGGACGGATAGTTGGCCCCCCCTTTTCTGGTAGGGCGACTGCACATCATAACGAATAATGAACATCGGTAGAGTGAAAAATTGGAAAAACATCGATCGATCCATCCGTGGAAGAAGCATGGACGCGTTCGTTGTATTGTAACGTGATGGGAGAAAGACTGCTGAAACAGGTAGTGGGTATTGCCACGAAGATTTCGTGGGATTACGAGGGCCTAATGAGAATGTGAATTATTTAATTTGCCGCGCGGGATGGACAGGGTGGTCGGTAATCAGGCTTGGGATTGAATGGCGAATATGGCACGTTCCATAGATCATTCATTTGC
Organism: Amblyteles armatorius; assembly: GCA_933228735.2. NCBI lineage: Eukaryota > Metazoa > Arthropoda > Insecta > Hymenoptera > Ichneumonidae > Amblyteles > Amblyteles armatorius. Next base: position 21,304,775 of record OW121688.1, read on the forward strand.
GAGCTGACCGGGATGGGCCATATTTACAAAATCAGTATTTTCCACCTTGATCGCAATGAAATCGGTGTGACGGTATGAAGTCCAAAAGCTTGCCGATCCGCAATGCAAATTTCGTAAATAGTGCAAAAATCAAAAGTTCTAAAAATTGATGTCTCGAATCTGGTCTTGCCAGATCAGCTTGCGAAACTGATCTTCGTTTGTGAGCGAAGTTATAAGCTTCGTTGGTCTGTCACCGAAACGCAGCAAGCAACTAAAAAAAAAAAAAAAAAAACAGAAAGAAAAAAGCAGCAGAAGAATAACGCCAGTCATAAAGGGGAAATTTATTTGTTATCGTGTACGCTGTCGGAGGAACTCGTGAATCGGCTTTTCGGACGAAACAGCGTGGGGTTTGTCTGTCACGGGGGGGGGGGGGGGGGGGGGGGGGTTGAGAATGGAAAACTTTCGAACAAGCTGCCGCAAGCCGCGAACAGTGTATACACACGTACGGTAAAGAGAACGCGGTGTGGCCAGTCTACACGCAGTTTGTGTGTGCGCGGAACCGAACGGTCGTTGGACTATCCACGGGAAGCCGATGAAGCCTGGCTGTTTCCCGACCAGTCGCTCGGGCGGCGGTGTCCTCCTATCGATATTCAGAAATTATAGCCTGGCCACTCGTCCGGGCGTGTAAACGCTGTATACACTCTGGGGCTCGGGAGAAACGAGCCATTTATTTGCGCGCTTGCCGCGAAATGCTTTTGTGGGAAAACTGGACGAGTGGCAAGTGCGAGGAAGGGGGGGGGGGGGGGGGGGGAGAGGGTTGGAGAGGCGGCTATGGTGTGACGCAAAGCCCAGAGGCAAGCTGAATCGACGTACCTTTACCGGCGGGGTAATCGATATTCCAACGGCTTATCGAAGGATTTAATTGTCTGGTAACGAGAGCGGTTGGCGTTCCGCGACCGGGTAATCACGCGAAACTCGGGGCCGTCGAAGCCTCTAAGGCCCTCGTACAGTATCCACTCGGCCACACGTTAACGAGTCCGAGAGCGGCTGGGGACAAAAAGAAGGGGACGGCGTGTCGTTTGCAGGCAAGGATTTATAGGGGGTTGTTTGGTGAAATGGAAAAGTAAAAAAAAAAAAAAAATCGGGAGTACTTATAGGAGAGTTGTATAGAGTGGTAATCGTTGGGGAACGTGGAATTGGTCTCGCGTTGTTATTTTCGTCGAATATCTTTCGATACCTTCGAACAGAGACTCAACGAGAAGGTCATGAAGAGGTTCCTACAGGGGACTTGTCAGACATGGTCAGGGCCCGATGTAACGCTCGAAAAATGCCGCCAGGCTAGCTGTGCATCCCACTTATTTGCATCGTTGGGATCAACAGCAATGGCGCACTGAGAGACGGATCTCGGGAAAAGTACCAAGTCATATGGTAAATGTCGATCAGGTAACAAGACATTTTCAAAACCAGAACTTGCACTACCAGTACATCAAATTTCATACAAATTATTTCATTACAGTTCAGAAGAACGTATATTCGAGCAAAAATTACGGGATATTCGGCTAATATCTGCGATAGCGAAAATTTCCATATTTTCCAGCAGAATGTGTCAAGTTCAATGCGAACCTTTGCCGGGAGATCGTTTCAGTTCCCACATACCTTACAGTTCTCTCACTTTTCACCAGATTCATGGTAATTTCTATCAGATTCTTCCAGAGCACCATCCAGGTAGCCAATTAACGAATTCACTCATCGCACGTTGTGAGACCCGACAAATCCTGCAAGTCGCTTACCGTTTCATCCTGCCAAGCATCTCGTCTTCGCCCATTCGCAATATTCCTCCGGACAATTAGCGATCCCGTAAATCGTCAAGCGTTTCACGGAATCTTCGCGGCAGTAAACGTTTCGTCCTCAACTTGCGGTGAGATCGGTCCATTTTACTCGACGTTGAGGAGCCGCATCCGTGTAAACGATGCGGCGTGGATGGACGGTTTGTGTGTAAGTCGGCGCTTTCCCCAGACAGCGGGGATTAGACGTTAACGTTGTAACGCGCCTGATTGAATATTCGGAGGGTGTTCCGGTAGTTTAGCCAGGGTGGAAGGGGGCGAGTTGGTCCCGCCGAGCGGAGCACGGCCTCCCCTGCAGCATCCCCCGCGCTTTGCCTGCGGGCTTCGCTGTGCTCGCTCGTTTTAAATGCCACAAGCCGAGAGACCTAGCTTTATGCCACGGAAGCGTCGGGGGGACCAAGGGGAGGGGGGGGGGGAGCCGAAGGGATGAAGCAGGATGAAAGCAGTCGCGGAAGCGACGGCGGCCCACCATCGCCTCCACCCCCTGTGCTCCATCGTACAACCCAACTACTGTGCGAGATTATCGTTTATTGGTGTACTCGGTGCACCCGGCTCTGGCTCTTCTCTTCTGTCTCGACCCACCCCTCCGCTTCCACAAACCCCCGGGAACGAGAGCCGCTCGTGTGTGTTCCCCGGGACTCCCTTTCCTAGTATAGTGGCACGTACATCGGTCGGTCTTCGTTGTATGTGTGCATCCCCCGAAAAGCGCTACGCGGAACGTAGAAGTCTGGCCGGGAATTTATCGTAGGAAAGAGCAAATAAAGAGCACGAGAAACTACGAAGTACTCGGACATCGCACGAATGGGTCGTGCATTGAATTAACAGAATTATTTATTAATTAGCAAGTCGGGAAGCTGTACTAGGAAAAGCACTGCGCGGAGCGTAGAAGTCTGGCCGGGAATTTATCGTAGGAAAGAGCAAATAAAGAGTACGAGGAATTACAAGGTACTCGTCGAACACACATCGGTGATGCATCGCTTCGCGACATTATTTCTTGATAAATAATTCGAGAAGTTCGCTTCCCGTACGTTACGATTGCGGATTGTGCGGACGAAAATTTACATACTTCCGTCCATCAGCCCGAATCTTTTCCTACGCACCGTACAAACAGAATCATTTAGAGAGGAACTGCTGAAAAGAGCATTAATCGACGCATGCCTTACTTCGCTGTACAGCTCAAATAAATAATACTCGTTCCTGCTCCGCAATCACCCTACACACACCGAACCCACCCCTCGCCCGACAACACACACGAAGCCTTCGCTTCGTGCCTCGACTTTTTTTTTTCTACCCTCTTTTTTTTCTATTAAACGCTGCATCCTGGGAGCGAGTTTCGATGAATCGCTCACTGACGCGTGCAAAGCAATCCCGCGCGTCAATAAGTGCGCGTGCAATGCAAACGTTATGGGCGTCGGAGAGATGAACCTCATGTATATATATGTACATAAATATATATATATACCGTGTGCAGAATGTGTATTACGGGTAGGGGAAACGTTCGATGCAGCATTATGTGCTGCTGTACGATGAGCGTGCGAGTCTACTATTCACCCAAGAGAAACCTCCTAACCGTTGGACCCGCTCACACGTTTTTCACTTTTATTTATTTTTTCTTCTCCACTTCTTCGTTGAATTGCGTTAGGAAAAATATGGAACATTTTCTATATACCTATAGCAAGTAGCCGGGGGGGGCAGAAAAATGAGGGAAGTGCATTCACCACCGCCTGTGGGACTCTATTTTTCTGGGCGGAGTTTTCTCCCTCCGCGACTCCGGAGTTTTTAGCCCATTGGGAGAGGCGAGCCGCAGCTCGCACCGGAAATGGGACGACGTCACGCGATGGGCGAAACTTTGGTGCACGCTCACGTCGCAAACCCTTTGCAGACACACCGCGATTCGATATACGCGGTGTAACAAGAATCATTACGACGATGGATCTTTATCGGGCGGGCTCGCTCGCGAGACGAACACTCCGACGGACTGCCGTTATTGCGCTGGGGTGGGTTATGGAAAAAAAAAAACAAAAATGTTCCGATGATTCGACGGAGTGTGAAAAATCTGCGGAACGGCGAGCCGTTCCGCTCCGCGAGATTGTTCTCGTGTGGCGGTCCAAAGTTATTATATTGTTCTTTTTTTTTTTTATTTACGAGGCGTTCGACGCCAAGTGGGCTGGCCCATTTTCTCGGGGTGCCAAAAGGGATTCGTGTATTTTTTTGGAAGCAGTCTCGAACGACGAGAATATCGATAAATTACGTGGCATTTTTTTTTTTTTTTGTCGCTCCGTTAACCCGGAAACACTGCCCAAAATTACTTGGCACAAATTATTAATTCGTAGAGCATCGAGGGAACGATGCAAACGTAAGATCGTACATTTTTTTATGTTCGAGCGCGCATGTTGTAGAGATTTTTTTGAAAGTCCTCCAAAAGCCACATTAGTCGGGTTCGTTGGAAATAAAATGTAATATTTATTAATATTTATCTGGGCTGCAGGCAGTGGGTTAGTGAGGGGCGATACGGAATACCGGCGGTAAAGCCAACAATTTTTTACACATTTTTCGCGGGATATAAAAAAGAAAGTCTTCTCTCAGATGGAAGAGACGGGTTCATTTTACCCCACTCATAGTTATCTCTTGTCCGATTCTCAATGTCCAATTTGCAGAGAAAATTGCACTTTGGCCCACTCGATGTGGAGCATCACATACTTTAATGGCAAATCGGTAAGAACACCTTCGGACGTCTCGACAAGGCAAAACAAAAGTGTCCGAGAAAAATCGAAATGAAGTGGGGGATAAAGGGACGAGGAGATCGATCGACCATAGTGAAATCGGTCAGGGCAGAACCGACTACCGTCATTGGATCCGTCTCACTCGTGGGTGGAGGAGTCCGGTACAGTGATTCGAGTCTCTTTCACGAGGGCTTTCGCAACGACGGCGACGTCGTCGAAGGTTGGTCACCCTCTCGAACCGGTTAAGGATTCGACGATTTATGTCCGAGTAGCGCGAAGAGATGCTGGTGGTTGCCACTTTCCTCGGAACTTCGTTTCGGGGCGAACGGGCCGTGCGAGGGAGCGACACAAAAGAAAAGGAGAACTAGCTCGCGGGGTTTGGCGAATGACCGGGGAAGTCGCAGAAGTATTCGCGGCAGGGAGGACTCGGCGGAGATAAAGTAAAACGTTCGGGAACACTCGCGGCGGAGCTCGCGGAGAGCACTCGATACTCGGGGGGCTGCGAACGAAACAATAAAACGAGGAAAAAGACAGAAAAGAAAGCGGCAACAACGAGAGGCGATAGGAAAAATTGAAAATCAAAGCATCGGAGTGCCGCATTGATTCCCGAATGGATTAGGAGGGAGGCAAAAGACCCGACGGTCGGAAGGCGCTATATTTTCACTTCCGAAATTTCCAGTCTCTCACCTTAGGACCACCTCCGATTCGCCGCCAGACTCCGGTCGTGTACGGTGTCACACGCGACGGCTGGCGCAGCTGCTGTCGGCTGCAAGATGTTCGAGAACCGATCGGTAAGACGTCGGAACGAAAATAACATTGTTCGGAGCCAAAACGTCCTGTCGTCCGGATGAACGAAATTTCGCTTTCAACTGTCGAACGGAGGAATACATTTTTTTTGGTTGATGAAACTTGTCTGAAATGCAGACGTTCCGCCGGGTAACTATTTTATATGGTAAAAAGTCAGTATTGTTGCTTTTGCTGTGTAATTTTTTGTCAGTGAAAGGGTATCGTGGATTCAACAACCTTCGCAACTGAGTTCACCCACCGAACCCTACGCGTTTCATCGCGCCGAGTCTGATCGTCCATGTCCTCCTCTGAAGCCGTTTGTACCGCTATCGCTGCATACCGGATGCTCATTTTTTTCGACGTCATATCCAGCTTTCTCGGTCTCGCTTCTGAAGCTAGTCGAACAATTTGGATAGAAGTGGAGTAGCGGAAGTGGAGTTTGTACACCGGTCGGAGAGGCTTCAAAGTTCTTCCGCTCAGGAGAGCATGACGAGCGCCGTGCCAAAGGACCTCTCGGAGTCTCTCGGTAGACGTCGAAGTGAGCAAGGTAAGATCGCTGAGGAACGGAAATGGGAGGATCCCAGAGACTTCGGAGGTTCCAGGGTAAGCAAAGGAGACGGTGGAACATTGGGTGTCGAGGGACCGAAAGAAGGACGATATATAGGTGAACGATAGCGAGACTCTAGCGAGGGGGTTTCCTCCTTGCATCTGGGAGAGTTTGGTAATGGCCTGTAGTAACCTCGGGACGTTCGGTCGGGTCCCCCGGATGGTGGCCTGCAACGCCGTCGTCTTTCCCTCGCGGTTCGACTTGTTCAGCGACAAGCAGCGAGCAACAGCAGGAGCGGCTGCACCGACAGCAACCGAGCAGAAGAGCGCGTCGAGTGAAGGAGGAGAGGAGAAAAGTTGCATCGGCATGGCGAAGCGCGCCTCGGCAAAAGGGAAAGAAGGAGGGAAGAAGAGCTTACTTACTTGGGGAACCGGTTCTACTCACCGCAGGCTCGCCGGCTGCTTCAAGACTGTTTCTCCTGCATCTTCGTCTTCCTCGTCGCTGACTCTCTTTCTATCTTGAAAGGGCCCCTGAGTAGCTCTCGTGGCGCATGCAGCCTCTATTCACGATCGCCGCCTCACGAAACGACACTCTTCGAGACACCGCCGCCGCGCGCGCCAGGTCGAGCAAAGATTTCAGCAGCTCCACCGTAGAACCTTCTGCCCGACAAGCCGCTCTTACAGGATTCCCTTCCTCGATCCTCTTCTCTCCCGTTCTCCAGCCCGAGATCCGTCTTTCTCCGTGACTTTTCGTTCGGAACACATGCCGGGACACACGGGACTGCGACTGCGACCTCGCGGACATCGGAAAACTAGGGTATTCAAGTATCGAGCCTAAAGGATGGGAATTCGTTCTGAGAGGAGCCGAACTTTGATCGCCAACTTCGTCGAGCCAAATGCTACAAGGTGCTCGATCCGATGATGTTGGCAGTATATTTACTGGGAGGTCTATTCGACGGAATAGTGGCGACTATTCGAGGGAACGTGATCGCGTCACTTTCTCAGAACAAGTTCCGCCCGAAGATGTCACATAAAAGTGAAAGATTCCATTTAATGTCTGGATAGATGAGTCCCCAACGACCGCGCGTATATCAGAAAACTAGGGCTATCGAAGTAATGAGTCAAAAGGAGGAAAATTCGGTCTAAGAAGAGACGAACTTTGATAGCCAACTTTGTCCGATGATGTTTGCAGTATATTTTTCAGGGACGGCGACGACTATCCAAGGGAACTTGATCGCGATACTTTCTCAGGACACTTTCTCAGGACACTTTCTCAGAAGAAGTTCCACCCGAAGATGTTGTCACATAAAAATGAAAGATTCCATTTAATGTCTGGAAGGATGAGTCCCCAAGCGCGCCGCGCGAGCGGGCGGGTCTGCAACAGCTACAGCCGAGGTGAGAATTAGTGTTGAAGGAAAGTGGGACGAGGTCATACATCACGCTCGAGCGGGGCGTCGCGCCAGAACAAAGTTTCGGACGATCGTCGGGCTGTTCAACGACGAAAAGTCGTTTCGTGTGTCCCGTGTCACGGGGTTCGCGAGTCGATCGATCAAACGCCGACAATTACTTGAGGCTTCGTTCGGCTACCTGGAGAGCCGATAGGAGCAAGCTTGGAAATACTGAGAACTGGCGGGAATTCTCCAGCCCGGTCTGTCGATACGACAGTCGGGAAGTATTCGGACACCATTTCTTCGCCCTTTTCTGACAAGATTTGTCGTCCGCACGACCAACAACAACGAAGTTCTGTTACGTCCTAACCAACACGTTAGTGTGCAGGGGAGTCAGCAACACAGTCGATCTCTCTTTTCGGGTCAACGCCGGGTAACGATTTACACCGGGGAACGGAGGTCGCGCCTTTTACACTTGATAGTGTTAGGATCGGGGTGATTGGCGCGAGCGAGTGATTCCGCGGAACAATTAACGGACACATAAAAAAGGTCAAGTTAGTCAACAAAATGAGCGCTCACAGGTCGCGAAACGAGTGTTTGGTCGATCGAAAGGAATACCTCGTTTATCAGACTAACAGCCGAATCGAATGTTCCATTACTTGCTACGACGACTAGTTCGTTCGATCAACAATACGTTACCATGTCTCGCACACATGTTCTTCAACTATTCTTCACGACAATACACGGTCAGACAAATGTTCTTTAACTATTCTTCGCGACAATACGGGGTTACAGTTCACATACGTAAAATCAGTGCACTTGGAGACTCTACAAAATAAGAGGAAACAACCCTCTGCAACAGAGTAAGCTGGTAGATGTGCAGACCGGAGCCCTTTCGGTTAATCCGGTTTAAAGATACCTGAGCTCCCTGTGATTAAATCATTCGGCTTATGTGTTACTGAAGTTCACATAGGCTGCCATCCTAAGCCCTTGCGTAGATAGATACGATCCACGTTGGGGTAATGAGAGTTCCCGCAATAGTACAGGGCACATTCAGCGATCGTCGCGTATAATGTTTGTGCCGCATCGGGGTAATAAACGTCGCCGAGAGGTTCGCGGCGCCTACCCGCCAATCCCCGGCTAATAAAGGGCCGGGGATTGGCGCCGTAATGAACGTCGCACGTTCGACCATTGGTGCATAATTTTGCGCGTCACGTTCGATGAAACTCCGCGCACAGCGACTCGTACCGACACGTATGAAAGAACAGGTTGGGTTATTCAATATTAAGAGTTACACGAGACGAAACGGTACACCGGCAATCGGCCCAATCAAATTTGAGTAAGAAAAACGACAGACACTTTCGCCACACGCTGTGGAAGACCCAGACCGGAATCTGAGAAATTGGACGGAAGTGTTGAAAACGACATACCGCGCAGCTTCGCGAACCACGAGAGTTAAACGTTTTGGCTGCTGGTTGATGTTAGGCGATGAACGTAACTTTTAATTGAAGGCGCTTCGCATTTGGAAAGCACTGTGGCACGGCAGAGTACTCGTCGCTATAATTGGGCCGCTGAAAACTCGAAAACGAGGCTGACTCTTCGTCAATGCCGCGGTGGCGCTTTTCCAGGTGGTCGCGGGTACGCAACCAGGATGGCATAAAGGCGATGCGTGCGCCCGATCCACGCGCATCGCGACTTCGCGGAGGCAACGCCGAGGAGGGGCACCTTAGGCGCGGAAACTCGAGCGTCTCGCTCGCACCCTTCACCTGCCAATTACTCTAATTTCTTTCTCGCGGAGTCGCGACTCTATCATTGCATGCGAGCAAGGCCGTGCATGCATGCGAGCGGTACCGTCGCAAATCTGAGGAAAAAAAGGCAGAGAAAAAAAAAAAAGAAACAACCCGGTGAATTAATAGCAAATTCTTGGCGTAGTCATGTTCGGATAATTATTGGTTGTAACGTTTTTTCCCTTTCCTTCCGCGTCGGGCAGGCATAGGTTGATCCATTATGTACCCTCACGCTTCGGCCCGCCGTCGAGACGAAGAGTCGCACACGGCGAAGGTGGGAGAGATTGATGGCGCGAAGTTCAACTTGGCGAGCCTGCAAGTGGTCACGTATTCGCGACTGTGGGTCAGCTAACCCTGCTTGGGGAAACACCCGCATCGGATGGGAAGCCAGAAATCCCAGCCGCCGGAAAATCTAGGCCAGAGGTAGGTAGTCTAGGTAGTCGCAGAACGACCGTGAACTGTTTTGACGTTGATGATTTTTTACTCTCAACTGCCTGCTGCACAGTGAACGAAGTTTGTTCTTTTTACAATAACTCAACTTACACAAGCGCGTTATCTACTCGGGTCCTGCAATATTCCTCCGGGATTCGGAGACGCAGTTTCGAACTTTTTTAGCGTACCAATATTCCCCAACTTGGAGCTATTAAATTTTTCATGAATTCCTTCCAATCTCCGGAGGGCGACAAAAGTCGCTATTAAACTGCATATTGCAGGAAGTATGAAAAGTGAGGGGTAGGATTTTTCATGACAAAAAAAAAAAAAAATCGTAACGCTTACCGATGTAACATTCACGGAGCGTGGAATGCGTTTATCCAGATTGAGGTGAGTTTTATGTTTGACCAATACGATTATCGCGCTACATGTGTGCGTCTAGCTATCCGTGAAACTGGACGAAGAGTTTAAGACGATGATAAATTCACTCCTTACTCAGTGGACATCGGGTGTGTGCACGTGGTTCGTGACTCGATACCAAGTCGGAGTCATGCAACAGACGACAGGAAAGTAAGTCTCGAATTACGAATGCGAAATGGAGCCGTAAGACGGTCGAGTGCGGGGCCGTGCAGATAGATAGCGCGGGACCAAACCGTGGAAGACCTATCGTGAGCGTATATAGTGTACGCTCCTCGTAACATACGACCGTATAATGCCCGACCGTTCTGCGTTAGCGAGGCATTATAAATCGCGGATTTCTGCGTAGGTGAAGGGCTCCGACTCGGCGACCGCGGACCTACCGGTCGGACCGTCGAATCACCCATTCGATGTCCCCGTAGCCAAGGGGACATTATTCATTTGGGCATACGCGCACTACTATCGGGATCTTCGGTAACCGCTTCCTCTGCGTTAGGCGCGAAGACACAACACATTTTATACCAGGTTGAAAAACAAAAAAAATTGAAAATTGAAATTTTCATATCGCTTCCTCGTAATATCCTTTTATTTGCAAAGCTTCTTTTATGGGAAGACTTTTTCTGTATTTTTGGCTACCTCGTAGAGGAAGCTTCGCGAATAAAGGGATATTATGATGAAGCGGCATGAACATTTTAATTCCCGACTTTTTACAACGGCTGTCCGATGCAGGTTCAGCGCGGAAGAATACACCAATGTTGCGCTCGGTTTTCGGTCGAAACTCATTTCGGAATTTTTTTACATAGAATTACATGGAATAATTTTTATAGAAAATGTATGGAATTACTTTTTTTTTTAAACCATGGAATTATTTTTATAAAAAAATGCATGAAATATGTTTTTGTAACATTCGATTTTTACAAAAAAGAATGAATAGCTTTTTAAATCCGGACATTATTTCTCAATGTGATTTTCGACGTTTTGAAACGTTTTCAACACTCCGACACAAAAAACTCGAAATATTTTTTCCACCAAAACGAAGCATTGTTCGAGGAAGAAAAAACATCTCAGGATAAATCGACGAGAATTATTGAAGAGAGTCGAAGGAATCGACGACAAGGAAACTCGAACGGTCGGACACTGTTTTACCCTCCGAGCGAGAAGGATTGATGAAGGGCGGAAACTGTCGTGAATCGGGGATAAACGGGAGGAACGTGCCTCGGGATCGTTGACCCATTCGTTCGTACTCATCCCGAGAAAGAACTAAATGTTTCCGTCCTTTACCGTCCTCCTCGCACTTTTCCATCTTCAACCGGCTTCTAATTTTAATTGCGTAATTTATATTTTCAACCCTTCGCCGGGAGATGGTTTATAATTAATTATGGGAAAGTTGCCGAATACGGGGAAGAGAATTCCGGGTTTCCTCGTCCGGCCGGTGGAGCGAAGTGGAATGAGGGATAGGGTTTCTCGTCGGAGGAGGGGTAAGGGGAGTGCGGGAAACGAAGGTGAGTAGGGTGCTCTCGGGAGCTAGTGGATTCTGGCGAAGAATGAGCTTGTAGAATGAAGGCTACCATCCTTCCCCATTCTCTTCCTAATTCCGAGCCAACCGGCTTCGAAGCTGCAAGTGTTGGATGCACGCTCTATCCGCCCGGTATATTACCTTCCAGCTATATCAGCCCAACATCCTATCAAACAATAGCTACAATAGCTACTTGCCAGACCGAGCTTCACTCGTGCACAGGCTCGAAACTTTGTATGCTTTTTTTTTTGTTATTCCTCTACCAGGCACTTGCCAGGAAGATTGCCACTTTAGAAGAGTGAGTATAAATCCTTGAGAAGAGTATCTTTACGTTCTTAGATCCCAAACAATGAAAACTGTCTGGTAACATCGAAAGAAAAAAAAAAAAAAAAAACTACAGATTTTAGCATCTTACGCGTATATTTGTGCGAGTAGTGAGTTTCTGTGAGTACCGGCGTGAGTGGCCAATCGACGTGAACTTTATTAATATGTAAATTGTTCCGGAAATAGTCCATAAACGCGATGATTTCCGACACGTCTGGCTCGTCGGTATGCGATGACAAAAGTGGCGGACGCCTATGTGCCGGCTCTGCTGTGCTACCCGGACGAGTCAGGATGTCCTTTGTCCCGTAAGTTAATTAAGACAACAAAGTGTACGGTACTCCGGGGTCTGGGAGTAACACTCGACGAGAGGCGAGGGTGAGCGCGCGTGAAGGAGAGCCAAGGAGTAAGAGAGAAAGATTAAATGAGACGGATGAAAAGACGGGCGAGGGATAAAAAGAGCTAGACCGAGTGAAAGGAAGGAGAGGCTATCGAAGGAGCGAGACTTGAGTGCCGGGCGTCGCGCGGCCCAGTGGCGTCGACTGAAATTCGATGACCGGAACACGACTCTCTAACGACAGAGACCAAATTGCACGAGGACACTCGACAATCGTAAAAATTATATTATTACCGAAAACTGTGATCGAATTATTGGATGACGATGCATTCTGCAAAATCGACGCGAAACTCTTTAATTCCCCTGAGGATTAACTTTTTAATGTTAAAGAGTAGCAGGTTGTTGTGGCTCGGGTACTTCGTGACCTTGCTATGGATTATGAAATTTGGAAATCGAAAATTTAGATTTCTTGAGATTTACCGGAAATACGTAACGGTTTGAAAATTCCATTTTACGACCGGAAGTGACGTACTTCCCTCTCGGGGTGGGACAAACATACAAACAAATCCTCATCTTTCTAAAACTTATTATAGTTTCACATAATATTACATATTAATATAATATTAAAGTCAATGGTAATTGTTTTCGAATCGATCCAATAAATCGCTTGTCACCGATCTTGAAAACCTTCGTAAATGAAAAAAAAGTCAAGAAGCTCAATCGATAACTGCAACAAAAATAAAACTAAAATAAAAAATAAAAAAAATGTATTTAAAACTGTAATGAAAAAGTCCCATTGAGAAGTGAGAGCGTGCCGGAAAAGCGTGAGTGAAAAGCGTTGAAGTCACAGCGGCGTAGCATAATCGTACGTAATAATGTCCCCGTAATGACGTTCTAACGCGAAGAATAAAAAGCGCCACCAGTTGTTGAATAAGTAGAATAATTAATATAGAACTCTGCATATTCCTTGCTTTCCCCTTTTCGACAATTATTTCAGCAACGCCCAACCGCGCTCAATGCATTCTGAGCGCGTGAGAGAAATCCTTCATTGTCGCTCCCGCGACTAAGGAACTTCAACAAAATTTCTTCGCAAACAAATAAACCCATGAATCGCCGCCACAAAAGATATGAATTGTATCAAACTCTTCCGACTCACAAAACGGCGATCCGGATCCGAGAAAAAAAAATGGTTTTGACATGTCGCAGTGGCTTCGAGCAGCGGAGGATAAAAGCAAAAAAAAAAAAAAAAAAAGAGAGAGTGAGAGAGAATATCGTATTTCTCAAGACTACACACGCGCACCGGACATCCAAAAAATTCTCGGCGTACCTATCAGATAAATCAAGTTGTCGTATAAAAGTCCTTACGGAAAAGTTACAGTGGGTTATGCGGCGATGAGCTACGAGAGAATAACCTCGAGAGGATACCGTCGGAGGGGGAGATATCGTGGCCTCGTGCGTGGCGCAAGAGCGATGCGTACTATAAAACTTATCCGTTGTCGGGCGGGCGCATAATTCGGAGATACTGCCAGTACCCGCCGGGTAATCCCCGTTTCACGGTCGACCAGTGTAGAGCAGAGGACAGCCGGGCCGCGTTCGGGAAATATTTATAATATGCGTCTTAAGCCGGCGGACGGGTCCGAAAAAGATTATTAAGCGGGTCTGGCGGCGCGGGTTCGCGGAGGGGGGTGAGGGGGGAGGGGGGAAGAGAGAGGTGTGGGCAGCACCGATAAGGGTCTTAGGTCTCGCGAGCGGCGGATAGGGGGATGAATATTGGCCGCGGCAGAAAGGGGTTGAGGGTGATCGAGGACAAGAGCCGGTGGCGATTGTGCGGGCGAGGGCGGACCGGGAAAGACCTGATGCTGGCCAGGGCTGGCCCGGTGGCCCGAGCCACCGACCGTTCGGACTGTTTACGATGACCCCTTGTAGGGCTATTTCACTACATCGTATAGCTTACATTACGCCACGGTGAAGAACCTCGAGCTCTGACGCGCGAAAGGAATAAACAGGAGTGCGACTATTTCGTCGATTATATATTTCATTCTATTATCCTTGTATGGCACTTTCTCTTATACATATACATATACATATATATACATATACATGTGTTTGTATATATGAAAATTTACTTATCCTTGACCGTGACTGCCGCTGGTGGAAGTCAGGGGCCCGGCTGAGTACACTCCACCCTAACAATTTCTGGATTACAACCCCGTCGTCATTGCCGTCACGTACGCTCGCGCCTATTCAATTCGATTTATGCGAGCGAGGATCGCGCGAACATAATCCATTCGAACAATGGGGAGGATCGGCGAGACGCTGACACAGGAAAATTATTAGGTACTAACCGAGCGGGTAATAACTATCAACCAAGGTGCTTCGATATTGGCTGGTAAATTGATTTTTTTTTCCTCCCGACAGTCGACTGGTTTACGTGCCCGACGGCGAGACCCGGTCGACCTGAGTCGCTATCTGTGCGCGTCTGATGCGCGATCGTGTCATCTTACTCAACCACACTCGGAGGAATTATTCATTTGACGAGTGGCTTTCAAATAAATTATATGAATTATTTATTTGGAGTATAAATATGGAACTTTCTCGGTGACTCGCTGCTCGATATGTTTAGGCGACGCGGCGCGAGTTTATAGTTCACAGTTTGGAGTATAGAGTTTAGGTTTATGTAAGGTCGATAAGCAGTCGAACGATCGAGAGACGGCGGTTTCCTGGTGCGATAAAACTTTTTCTGACGATTTTTACGCACGCGAAGCGGTGCGTAAAACTGCAATTCTCGCATCGGGCGAAGTAAGTTGCTATTGGTCGCTCGTTTCTAAGACGCGCAATGGTTCACAATCATCGCAATCCGGGCACGAGTTTGAGATCAAATTTAAGCACCAAATCGAGTTCAAACTCCGGTTCGATTTTAAGTTCGAACTCAAGAGCTATCTTAAGTTCAAACTAACGTCTTAAAATCCAACCCTAATTGCGACGATGTGTCGTAGAGTATATTCAGGACTTATATCGTCGTGTGCGTCTGAAATTTGTGTCTGACTTTTGTATTTGGAGATCGGCTATTGCACGGGCTTTTAATAGTTTCCAGGTGTGCTTGCGCGAAGTCTGAGCGTAGGTGGTTGACACGCTCTTGTACCTGATTAGTCTCGAGGACTAAATTATGTATTTAATTAAAACGAATGTGTTTGGGGAATTAATTTCCCTGGGTGTGATTGATACATTAATTATAGAAATTGCTATTCATTTTATCGCTATATGGAACGTATAATTTTTTTTCATGCGGATTAATCCGTTCGCCCGAAGTGGGCCTGGCGCCTTTGCCAGTTTGATCCCGTGATTACAATGAACTAATTGCGGGTCCGCTTTCGTCTCCTTGTCGGAGAACACAGTTGCACTAACATCTGATTTTTTTTCCCTCGTGTCTTTTTCGTTCCCGCCGTTCTAATCGTCGGAATGCACAGAATCGTCATTATTAAGGATGACAAGAGATCTCTTGTCCCGATAACCGGGAACCACTTCGTTCGGTATGCTAATTAATAGCCAGAGTTAGCTGCGGGTGCTGCTTAAAGAATTTTTTGGATACCTTGGCTCCGCTCCTATAGACGCCGTTCGTTAGTCCTCGCAGACATTGCCAGTAGTGAAGAAATCGATCGTTCATGTGCAGGTGGAGTTTAACTATTGATGAGCTAGTCAACTTAGGGGGAACGTTGCCCCTTCGTTATTAGTTATTTTTTTCGGTAAAATGGAAATAAAGGCTCATCGACCACAAAAGATTGCGCAAAGCACCGCAAGCGCCGCTATGCGCGACCGCGCATGCGCATAGTCCTTTATTTTCTTTGCAACGTCAGATAAAGCGAACATAAGTGTTGATTCTTTTTTTTTACTCTTTCCCTGATTCTCAAGCAACAGAGCATGTAATAATAGTGAAACACAAAATGGCTTTACTTTTTTTTTTTTTTTTTTTTAGATCAAACCACTTTCAATATCCGTCGAATGTAAAGCGTAACTTGGGTAAAACTCCTGTAGATCTTAGCCGATCGGGTCTCTTACGTCCGTTATCGGCTCAATAGTTCCTCAAAGCCCGGTGAAACCGTTCGAGATCACATCGCGGCAAAACTTCCAATTGATCTTTCAACCCCAGAGAATTTATATGAAGGTCCGGACGATCGGGCCAAAGTTGGCCGCAACCAGGGCGGTTCCCATACCCCGTCGCTGTTACTTAATCACTTTTCCGATTTATCGACCATTTTACGTTGGACCGAGACGGGCCGGGGGTGAGTGGTGGAGAGGGGGGTGGGGAGGAAGGTGAGCCGCCCCTTCGCAAACTCCTCCATTACCGAGATTATATTAGACGTGCCGGCGGCACGAAGCTCGGTGACGAAGTGGATTCAGGAATATTTACTACTCGATCGCGGCTAGCGGAATCAATTCTGACGAGAAAGAGTTATCGTCCCACGCTGTCAAGAGCGCGCCGTTAAATTGCGTTCTCGCTGATGATTGTTGCGTCACTCGAACACGTCCCTTACAAACATTTCTACGGTTCGCAAGACAAATTTCGAACTTCGAATTGATTTGTCGGAATTGTTATTCATTAAATATAATCGATCAGTGAATGTCGCGGATATGCAAACCAGTCATTATTATTCTATTATGTTTTTTTTTATTCTTGGGAAGAACCGAATTTTTTGTCTCGAGATGTCAAGATTGTTGAGTTAATCGAACACGTCCCTATAAACATTTTTACGGTTCGCAAGACAAGTTTCGAATTTTGATTTAATCCTTGAGAATTATTATTTATTAAATTTAATGAATTTTTTGTGCGAAACCTGTTATATTAAATTTCGGGTACAATTGCGACGAAAAATGTATGTTCAGTGTTTTAGAAACATTGGGAATGCGTTGTTTTAAATGTTTCACTGTAATTTCAATGAAAAAGTATATTAATTATATATCATCATAATTCTACCTTAAATTTAATGCAACAGTTTTTGCACAAAAACTTCCAGTCCGCTACACTAAGTTTACATTTTTTTTTTTTTTTTACTCCGCACAAAATTCCCCGAACATACAAACCAGTCATTATTTTCTAGTTCTATTCGTTCTAATTTTTTTGTTTTGTTTTTAATTCTTACAAAGAACCGCATTTTTTATTCTCGCTCCAATTTCTCGGGATCGTGGCTAAGTCGAGGGCGCGACAACTACAACGAGGTAACCGGTCGAGTGCGACTGGGCCGTCTTAACAAGCCGCCACCCCTTAATCTTCATGCACTAATCATGACCTAAAACATTTAACCGGCGAGCGAGTGAAGTACGTTCATTCCCCTAGCTCGCCACTTGCGAATGGTACTCGCTGCCGCTCTTGCTCTTGGGTTTCACATTCAAGAGCGCTCACTCTCCTTCTTGGCCCCGCAGAAACCTCCCTTTCTCGCACACCCCTGAGCCCCCCCCCCCATTCTCTCGTTATCCAGCGCGCACGGCGAAATTTTACGTCAGGGAGTAATTTCCCCGTGCGCCAATATTTCACGCGCGTGCTTGGACCAAGATTGGCTCGGATCCGCCGCACTCACTCGCTCACTCTCTTTTTCCCCTCTCCATTCTCTAGCACTCTTTCGTGCACACTTTTTCTTTTTTTTCTTCTCCCCCCCCCCCCCAGCCCCTCCCGTGGCTCTTACCGCCTCACTCTCGTAGTTACGTCACACCGAGCTTCGTCATTTTTCATCCCCGTCGCGATAAACGCGACGTACGCTTCGCATGTCGCCCGCCAGCAGGGCGAACCTTCGGACCTTTGGTGCGCGTCGGGTTCGCAGATTATCGCCGGAACGAAGAGATGCTCGAAGTACAATTACGAGGTGGAATTTTTTTTTTATTTTTCCGATGTGATCGTGCTTCCGTGGATTGGAGAAAAAAAAATTCTGGTAAATTAAAAATAATTTACATTTAAACAATTAACATTTTTTTTAAATGTACATTTAAAAAACACTACAGTAGAAAATATCGATTTCATACGGAGCGACTGGAAAGCGAATGATTGAATACCGATAAAAAAAAAGGTCGACCGAAATAAAAACGAAATAAGAACATTCACCCAACGATCGCCCGTCCTCGCTTACAGATAATTTCTCCGATATCTCTTAACAAAAATCCATAAGTAGAACATAAAATAATAGCGAAAACCGGTGCGTCTTGGGGTATCTCGCTTGAAATTTAACCGCCGCGCAAGATCGGAGGCGCAATTTGTGAACTCGTAATGCCATTAGAGCTAAGCGAAGTTGGTCGGCGGCCGCGACAGCAGGAACGCGAGTAGAGAGAGCGAGGAGAACGGCGGAGAGTAGAAATAACGTCCGATCGTGATAATCACAGGTATCAGATCGAGGCAGGATGAGTGGCGATCCGGGCGGGACGTTCGCCTCCACGGTTCTTGATCGACGCCGGAGGCGTCGTGGATATTCGTGGCGGGGCATCAGCCAGGCTCGGAAACTCTCGCGGCGTTTGCCGGCCCGAGAGAGAGAGAGGTGAGTCCGCGCGTTGCGGTGGAGGGATGTCGGCTTTAAACCGATGGAAAACTTTCTTCTCCGCTGCCGCTGCGCTGAATATATCCCGCGGAAACGCCGGATTAATTCTCCGTCGTTCGGAAAACTTTACCGACGACTCTTCTACGTCCGGGGCTCTCCGGAGTCCTCGGAGCGCGTTGCAACGTTTAAAGTATTATGCGCGGGGCGTGCCCGATTCAGACTAGTGGCAGATTTTCCTCCCGGACTTATTCTTCCGTCAGTCGCACCGACCCGCTTTGCGAGCTGAACGAAATCTTAGCTTCGGTTTAAAATTGAGGAAAGTTCATTCTCGGCAGGTCCGACCATCTCGGGGTCTCAAGATGAACGGGGATGAAGCGTTTATCCTGTTGATGTACCTAGTGGGAATGACGCAGAGGACCGATGCTGGGCCGGCGTCGGGCTAGCACTGGCCGACATTGGGCGAACAGTGGGTCCGCGCTGGCCGACGTTGTGCCGGTACTGGAGCCTGTATTCGCTTCTACTAGGGAATGTATCCTTGAATCATAAAGAGTCGCAAGAACGAGACTGAGACTCGTAAGGTAAACGCGGTACTGTGTTTGTGGATGATCGATGCAACGGTGAGGGGCACAGATAGGCATCGAGACTCGGGCACCTGCCCGGCAGTCGATACCGATCAGGATGGCATCACGTACGACCTCGGCGGGTGCATGACGGCGTCCGACTTTGAATCGCTGACGCGTCGGTCGGCAATTACATCATCGTTAGAGGCGAACGCAGTAGGGGCTACGGAGGCCTGGAAGGATGTGCCGGAGATCCTTGACGAACGGTGGATCTATTATGGGAATCTACATGGGTAATCTACCTATCGAGAGTAGTGTAGATGGTATAGGATCCGATGATTGTGCACATCTAGATTGTGCTCAGTGATACAGATCTACTGAGGTCTAGATTATACGTAGAATTCTTTCTATATAGCTGTAAGTCCGTAATCTATGTAGAATACGTAGACTAGATTGAACAATTTTCCCAGAATTTCCCGTCAACGATCTGTTGCCAAATGAGCACGTTGGAGCCGGGACTGGCAAAATCTGGGGACATTCAATGTAGATTTAGTGATTTACCAGTTTAGCGATTTTGCACTAAACATATTTAGCGTGTTATAAAAAGAACGTAGGATAATAAGATTTCCCTACCATAATAGGTATCGTTTATAGGGCCAATTGCCACAGGGCGTACCGGGATGCAATATACGTGAAACGTATCTCATCAGAATTCGATAAAAAGCGGAGAAAGTGGAGGCTCGAGGTTCGTTGGAAAATGGAGATCGAGGTACAAGCCTTCACAGAGACAGGGAGAAAGGAATAGGAGGTAGAACGGAAGATGAAGGGTTCGTTACTGGTCTCAGCCGGACCGGCGGTAACGCAGGGCAAAACGCATTTACCCTCCTCAAGTGAATTCCCAAGGACGCGATCACTCGACGGGGCTCTCCGTTCGGACAGAGACACACGACCGCGGAGCCCTCCATCGCGCTGCCTCCTCTCGCATCTCTCGCAAAAACGCTCGATCCACTTAAGATCGAAAAGATTGGACGGGCGGAAAAGAAGCGCACCCGGCTCTCACCGCGGGCGCCATTTACAATTTTCCGGAGACTATTTTCTCAGCGGCCCCTGAGTGAGACTCAAATTAAAAAGTATAAATCAGGTACAGAGGTCACCCGGAGTCGCCGCTGGAGAGGGAACGGCAAAAGAAACGAGCAAGCAAAAAAAAAAAAAAAAAATCGGGCTCGTCCGGAGGGGATAAATTAGTGGCTGGTCGGGTTTGCGAGGGACCGAGTCTCACGGCAAACGACTAAAATCCTCGGTGATACGAATACTACCGAGTGATATATATTCTGTCGTGTAAAGTGAAAGTAAAAAAAATTAAAACGGTGCAGAAAAATAATAATTCTAAAGAAAATTTCTCGAAGAAAAGACGTCCCGTTTCCATTAAAGAATTGAAACTCGCACGGAGTTTCAATTCTTGTGATCTGCAATTTCATCCGACAAATCGGTTTAATGTTTTACTTCTGAACATCGGGGTCTGGCGAGGCCCCGACCAGGCCTTGTCGGGGCATCGTGTAACGCCCTAAAATTTGTTCCCGGTGCCATTGCGGAAGCCAGTGTTTCTACGCAAAGCACCTACCAATCTTTTCCCTCTCATACAAAACCAACAACACCAAAAAGCTCGTACAATCCCGTAAAACTTTGTCTTCCGGCGCCGATTGTCGTTTTCTTCCTCTCGTTTCCCTCTCTCCCTCGAATATCTCTTCCCGGCGATATTCTTAAACTCTCACGCGACTTTGGGCGGTAAGTTCGAACCGTACGACCGTCGAAGTTGCGTAGTATCGGTACGTGCGGGGCGTTGTGTACGCCGGGTCTGCCGCATCACGTTCCGTCCGGCGATAGCGTCCTTCTTCGCGTGTGCACCGGAAGTGCGCCGGTGTGCTCGTTTGGCGCGGAGACCTCCTCCGGCTCCCCCGTCCGACCGGCTGTATCGGATAACAACGAGTAACAGAGCTCTCCGGGCCGAGAACGAGGAACACACGAAGCCCCGGAACGAAAAGGTAAGAGAACCGGAAGCGAATCGGCAAACTTTGCCGGATAAGGACTCGAGGCGAAGTGGCCAAACTTGACCGCACTTTTTCCAGGATATCCAACGGGGTGTACATCAGGACGCGAGTGCATGTGCATCCCCGCTCCCGGGAACCACCCGATCCAACGACCCCTCGCGTTTGTTTTTCGATTCGCTCCGAATGTCCCGGAGTTATGGTATGTCGTTTCTTCTCGTTCCGGCTGGGCGTGCCGGCGAGAGTGCCGCGCGGATCCGGCAAAAGTTTCTTCGTTACCGAGGGCTGCTGCGGATGGTTTTCCGAGCGAGGGATTCGTGTGCATGTGTGTGCGTGCGCGCGCGCGCGCTTGTGTGCTCAAGGGTGTGTGGGCAAGAATCGTCTCTCGGGCGAATTAAAGGCACGAGTAGCGAGAGCTACTTCGCCATCGGCGCCGATGTGTGTGTACCGGTGTGTCGCTGTAACGCGGGTGCAACTTCTTGAGGTATGGCGCTATGTCCACGTGTGGCCCTGCGGCCATGCTCGAGAGGCAAACCGAACTCCGTGCGGGTGTGCGTGTGTGTGTGTGCACCTGTGTGCAGGCTCGAGCACTCCCAGCGGCCAATAATTACGACGGCTTAAAGAACTCGAGTGCGCCGAAGCACACTTCGACCCGAGGAGCAATGTCAGTTGGCAATTAGTACGTAAGTTAATCTTGTAAGGATCCTCGGGAAAACTTTGTCGCGAAGGGAGTTTCTGTATTAGACGGGCTTTAAATTTTTTTTTTATTCTTGCGGAAAATGTCACGTGATAGAGGGTATCATATCTTGGGTCGCTCTGGAGTCTCTGAGAATATTGCAAAATTTTAATATTTTACGGTAAAAAAAGCAAAGACAAAAAAAGATTATTTAATTAGCGCCGAAAATGAGAGAATCATCGATGAACCTCGAGTTCGTGATATTCTCCAAAAATATTGGTGCACGAAGCGAATAAAAAAAAAACTACGCAATTTTTTCCCGATAAAAAAAAAACTACGCAATTTTTTTACCGGGTTCTTCAATGCCCATTGCCGAAATAGTTTTTTCCTCACTTACGCCAGAGAAACACTCCCACAAAAAAAGAAGAAAAAAAAGTAATAAAAATTTCTATGAATTTTTACCGCTTCGAAAACTGTTATGTTGTGTCCGAGAATTATTTCCCGCGGTCGATTGTGAGCGCTGAACGAAAATACCTGTCTCCCGACCGTCCTTGACGTGTGCGCGGTGCACAATAAATATACCGTATCGAAAGTTATATATCTATAGTTGTGATGAAGTAACGAAGAATGTCGAGGCGTCTACGAGCCTTCCCTCCCTCTCGTCGGCCGCCCCGCCTCGTGGACAAAGTTCTAACGACCCGAGCGAAGAGGATATATAATCCAAGCTTTCCACTTACTCGCATTCCGAGGTTCCCGGTCCTCCTCATCTCCCTCGCCGTCGAGCGGTCATAGTGGTAATGGTTATAGCTGTACAGAGTGCCGTATAGGCTGGTGCGAATGTGTATAGCGGTATGAGATATAGACAGGGACATCAGCGAGAGCGCGAGTGCAGTCGCGAGATGACCGGGTAATCGATAGTTGATCGGCGTAACGCGTCGAGAGGGGGGGGGGGGGGGGGTGGTTTGGGAGGGGGAAAATCGCGCGCGGGTTCGGAGTGCCGGTTAGCAACGACGCGGATCGTGGAGGATCGATTACGCGCGGCTTATAGTAGAGTCTATGTGCGTTTATGTGTGCCCACAGAACACCGGCCTTAGTGGCGCACGGACATGAGATGCCACGTTAATGCTGCGCGCGTAGTCATACTTCGTGATGATAATGATAAAGAAAAAAAAATAGATAAAAAAAAATGGAGAAAAAAATGAGGAAAAATAAAAGCTGTTCGGGGCAGTTTGAATGGATGTTGCTACACGCGATCCTGTCAAGGATTACCGTAGGATATCTGCGGTACACGTTCATTACTAAACTTTTCAACGAGCCTCGGCTATACCACGGAGATCAAGAGAACTCCGTCCCAAATAGTTTTAATGAAAAGTTCTTTTTTTTTTTTTCTTTTCGCGTCACTGTAAAACAGGAATTCTCCAAACTCCTGTGAGAATCTGTTAGTATCCGTGAGCTCTCATACGAGTGCCTGTGAGTATCGATGAGGTATCGGGTGAGCATCGCAGTGTGTCCAATGGACAAGAGTCTCATTCCCACGTAGATTTTCGCTGATATTCAGTGATTTTCTAATAGACTTGAATCTCCCATACATCCGCTGTCAGAAAGGACCACGGCCACACCACCCGCGCATTGCTCCACATCGCCCGGATAAACGATATTCGATACAGGTTGACAAATAACGATCAAGCAACCAATATTACGCCCTGGATAGGATGGTAAAACTCACGTCGCAGCCGGGCGATACCCTCATATTAAAAAAATAATAATAATAATAATTTACAAAAAATAGAAACTACGCTACCGCGAGTTTGATTGCCGTGAAAAAAAAGAACCACAGAGGGTTACCGTGTACCGACGAAATAGCCCGGCCATCAGTTACGAGTGCATGCATCGGCGGGCCTCGGGAGATAAATTGCCATCTAACCGTGATCCAGTCAGCCAAGATATTATAATAACCTAATAAAAGTGATTAATATAGCCCCCGGGCGATATATTACCGGGGGATAGGCGGGTGCACGTCCGGACGGGCCGCTCGTCTATCCGCGGACGAAGACGAGGTACACCGGCATAAGTAGCAGCGGGCCGCTGACGGTGCCGGCAACGACGCCGCGATTCCCGGCTGGGCGTCTATCTTACTCTCTTACCGTGACGTAACGGCGTTGCCGAGCATGCACCCTCGTTTTCCTCAGGATTTGACGAATGGGACGTGGCTCCGGGGAGTACGCGAGAGCCCGGACCCGTCCGGATCACCGGCCGGTGTCGCGGTCTCGCACACGAGCGAGGATCTCAGCGGGACGGGAGGTCGGAGGCCCGGCTTGCAACTCGATAGTCCAGGTCGTCGCATCGTCGGAAAACCGATAGCTCCGGTGAAAGACGGAAAGAAAGAAGAACCCGAGAGAAAGGCTCCTCGGTACCGCCACGGTATTGTAAGCTCGGAGCGACCGCTCCGTCTCTCGCTCCCGTGGACATCAATCGGCTCGATTAAAAGCAATCTGGTCCACGCTTCACTAAAAAAATGTTCGGGGATGCGCGCCAAGTCGAACCTCCCTTACCGACCGAGCATCGACCCGAAAAGTCCCAATCTTTTCCGCCCCGCTGCTTCTTTCTCCCGGAGATCCTTTTTTTTTTTTTGTATCTCGCCTTTTACCAACCCTCAACGCGAACTTTTCCCGAGACTTCCGGAAGTCCACTTCTCGAGAGATAAGAATACGTGTAATATAAGTTAACCGTATGTGTAGTTCCGTGCGACGGAGGTTCCGTGCGAGGAGAGACTATCTCGCGATGGTCTCCGTCCGACACGTTCGCGCGAGAGCAAATTGAGTTTCCGACGCATCAGGCTTGTTCGGAAACCCCGGAGAGAGCCGTGTAGGAAATTCGTAATGTCCCGAAGTTGGAAATCCGATTTTTCCTACAAGTTCCGGGTGTATCGTGCGCGTTTGTGTTTACTCGCACGTGCGTGTAAGTGTGCGTATGTGCGCGTGCACAGGTTGAACGTCCGCGCAATCGGGAGAGCCACTCGGCGAGCGCGTCGGAATATTTCACTTTGCTGATTGACTCGACCGTTTGATCTCGATGGGGTGGCTCGTTCCTCGCCGATACCTTTTTCCTTTTTTTTCCCCCCTCGACGATTCTACCGGTTGACTTTTTTTGCCGGTCATTCCACGCTCTTCCGGCGAGCAGAAGAAGAATCGCCGGCCATCAACGGCCCCGCGGAGGAGGAAGCTACGGTATTCCGTCCGTCAGCCATTTCGGGGCGAAGCTATCCCCGATTTCTCTACGTGTGCAAAATGGCCGGGCGTGAGACATATTAGGGGCAAGGCACGAGTGGTCCCGGCATCTTCTCGTCCCGGAGTTTCCGGAGATCCGCGTTGATTGGCCCCTTCTCCAGACTCACCCCTCGCTCGTCCCGAACTTGTGCGCGGCATAAAGTCCGGCACAACACCCGAACCGTATCTGTACACGGATGGGGATACGCGGCTCCGGCGCCGAATACAACCGCCTTTAAATTATAGCCGGGCTAGCCGGGCTTCTCTGTCGTTGCTCCGTCTGACGGCTCGACACGTACAAAACGCTCCAATTTCAGCTGGCACCTGCGTTTCCTACTGGACCGGTGTAACACCGTTGCCGCGTCACCCCCGCGTTTCCCGTACCATATAATACCGTATCCATTCTGTTCGTCTATCCGTTTCAAAAGAATTTCTTCATTCGCGCGTTCCACGATGTACACTCTATCGTCGGGAGGCGGAAAGCCGTTTGAGCTCGAAGCTCCCGGTACAATGATATCGTCTAACGTACATACCCAATCGCCCCGGACAATGAAACACGGATTGAACGCGATGGCTCGCTCCTCTGTTATCGAACATGTGCTCTACGTACCTGGAACAAAGAAAATAATATTTCCGTAAGTCTTTTGATTAATCGAATGTACATGACACACAATAGTATATACATTATATCCTTATGGTAGGGCGTTGAAAAATCTATTGTTGCGTATCGAAATGCTGCATGATAGATGCTCGTACGAGTATCTGTATAACAATAAAGTTCATGTCGACTGCACACCCGCACACTCGTACTCACAGATGCTCACAAACACTCTTAAATAATTAAACTTACGGATATTCATAAATACTCACGGATACTCGTAAATACTCACGGATACTCATAAATAATCACGGATCCTAATAAATAATCGCGGATACTCATGAATACTCGGGTGGACTCGTAAATAAATGCAGATGCTCATAGATACTCCCAATTTAGAATATCGCCACGGATTATAGAAGGAAATATCCAGTGCGTCTATGGCCTCGAGCATCCACTCTCGAACTCGAAACATGGTCGCAATTATAACAACGACTTTTCCATATATTGAATATTATAATGCACGTTTAACGAGATACTTATCGGTGCATAAAGGGTGACCCGCGTCGGATCGCCTTCGCTGGGAGTAAATTGCGAGTAAAAGTACGGTGGATATCGATTTCGGTGTCGGTATAGCTCAATCTATTATTCTCTGTGCTGCATAAAACACGAGGTCTCTGGGTCTGCACGCGCGTGGGAGACGCGCTGCCTCGTACAGCATATCTATCTAATGCGTTACAGCTGGAGTACGGACAAGAGAAAGAAAAAGGGAGAGACGAGGAGAAAGGGGAAGAAAAGTCCCGCGAAGCTGGAGCTCTGCGCGGACAGGTGGGTTTCATGTATGCACGTCGCGAGACAATAACCCGACGAGATATAGGCTCGTCGTTAATTAGCGATCGGGTGGGCGCGCGGGTGGTCGTGCTCCGTGAGTGTTTGTGTGTGTGTGTGTGTGTGTGTTCGTGTGCGTTAACGTCCGGCCGAGATGACGCGGCCTGTCTGAGCACTCGTCCGCCTCACGGACGCGAACACACACGCACATGCACACGGACAGATGTGTATATAGACGTTCGGTCAGCGGGATAAAAGAGCGAGTCAATAAGCCTGTCCCTTTTAAAACGATGATTGCAGCAATAGGCGGTTACCTACGTCGCATTCCTGCCACTCGGCTCTATATCTCTATCTCTCGTATCTTTTCCACTCCGGGCCGCTCTCGTTTAATCTCCCGTGTCATTTCTTTTTCTCATGATTTTTTATTTTTTATTGTTATTCTTATCGATCCATCTTGCGCTTGATAACTCCGATGGTAGAAGCGAATGCCTCGTCGTTAACTGCGCTGCAATGGATCATTACAATAAAAGAATAAATAAAGAAAATGGATAAAAAGGAATTAATGAATGAGGATAATTTGTGGCTCGATCAGCGCTCCGAGATCAAGATCGCAAACTCATTTGGATCGAGGATCGATAGGCCCGCGTCGTTATGGATGGGAATATCGGTGACGTTCGGCGATGAAGCGATGAAAGTGTTATCGAAGTGCTGTACAGAACGTTGGAAGGGGTTAGCAGCGGCGGGGAGGGCATCTCGTGGCTCGATGACTCGTAACGCGCGCTGCTCCGCGCGATAACGACGAACGCGATCGTCAATGTAGCACGACGACGCGGAACCATCGCGCCGCGTCGTCGGCAAAGGGTTGAGCGAGGGCGCGGGCTCAGTTCGGTCAATTGAATCATTTCATCGAGCCAACGAGTCGTGTCCGCGCCGTACCACATTTTATACGACACGGTCGCGGCACCCGATGATCCCCGACACAGTTAATAACGTCGACCACGACTCAATATAAGTTACTCGCGGATATATTGAAATGATACTTTACGAGTAATACAATAAAGACCGTTCTCTTGTTTCAGTTTTGTGACGTAAAATTTTTAATTTATAAATGATATTTTGTTATTTGTAAATATGTCACTTCCAGACGGCATACTGTAAATACGTAACTTCTGGTTTGAAATTCTCATTTTCCTACCGGAATGTGATGTCATAAAGAAAAATTCATCACTTCCGATTTGAAACTTTAATTTTTTCGACCGGAAATGACGTCGTTTAAGTAATGTATCGCTTCCGGTTTGAAAATCAGAATTCTGTCGACAGGAAGTACAACGGTTAAATTACCGGTCACATTTTCCGCTCACATGGCAGATGGACCGAAGTGTCAGAGACTCATAACATTCGTATTTAGAAATCGGGTGTTAAAAAAAAGTCCCAGTCGACCATTGTTTTTTTTTCCGTTGATACACAAAATCATCGTCGAGTCACGAAGAAAGAACCGAAGCGTTTGTGTCGATGCCCTGTCGAGTCCCAGTAAATTACCAATGACTGTGCATAGTAAGCGTAATGACTGCACCTCATTTCCGATCGTGGGAGCGACGCATCGGTCTCCCGGTAGAGGCGCACACTCGGTCATTCCGATCCATTACATCGGCGTTGTGGAGTATGTATCTCGCCTCTGCCGCGATACGTTTATATCGTAATTTCTCTTGCATAACGTATCGCGCGAAATTGCATATCCATATGTCAACCATACTTATAGAAAGTGGACGACGAACATAGCCGCGTCGGTAACGCCTACTCGAATGAAGTGGGGTATCGCGCGAAGCAACATCTGGCCTCGTCCAGTTAGAGGGAAAGAGAGAAGAAAAAAAGAGTGAGAGCGAAAAAAAAAGTGAGAGAGGACGAATGAGATGTACGAGATGCGGGGTGGTTGGCGAGATTGAGGTTGTGGAGAACGACCGGATACTATAACTTATGAATATACGCTTATTCCCGGTAGAATCGATCCCCCGAAGCTTCATTGTGTCGGGAGAAGAGGGGAGTCCCCGTGAATGGGGGGGGGGGGGGAGAGCTTTTTGTAGCTCTCCGGCTCTCCTTCGTCGTTGATGGCCTGTTCGTTTTGTCCTAAGCGCAGCGAGCCCGACTCTTCTCCTCCTTCCATTCACCCCGGCGGACGTCAACGGGCAAGAGAGGCAAGAGAGCCGAGCGAGCGAGCTCGAATTTGCTCCGAATTTTCCAAGAAATTCCCTCTCCGGCACTCGTTGCACCCGGCGAACGGACGAGGGACTTGCCCTGCGCTCGGTATGCGGAGAGCTCTCTTCTTGTTCTGTCCCGGTCGGGATCTCTCTCACAGGGGTGTTGTTTAAATAGCGTCTATTCATAGCCGCGCGACCAAATGAATGGACCAGAGAGAAGCCCGGTCACTCTAGTCGCCAGACGCGACTTAAACCGCGGTCTGGCGCATTCGCGTTGCGGCGAATTCTCCGCAAACCTTTGCCCATCAACGAAGCTGCGATATCCCGACCCCACCGCCCGTCCGGCCGCGGAATCGTCCACCGACGGCCACGATATAAATAACAACCCGGCCACCTGTCCCTTTAATCCTTCTTCCTGAACTCCCGTTTCGTGTCGAGCGGACTGCATATTTTTGGCGTCTTCGCGCTTAGGTGCGCATATTCGCGGGACAGTTTTCCGGCTGACTACGCACGGGAATAAAGAATAATCGCCTCGGAAGAGTATTAGATATAGACCGAGGAAAAATATTAATGAGTCGAATGTCGATGCTCGCGGACTGACGAAGAAAAATACTGGTCTTCCTATTCTTACAATTTCATACGGAATTGTAATATCATATTTTTCAACATCATATGAAATCGTAACAATTGAAAGTAGAATTGAAATTACAAAAAAAAATTCGGACGAGAAATGTCACAGAATGTTAATGTTAACAACTGAACGACGACATATACATGCGAGAACCGAATCGTGGCGAAACTCAGGACGCCGGCTGGAGCGCGCTGCGTTAGTCACTGGGACAATAACGTCCGCTCGATCTCGCTGAGATTACGATATAAAATATAGACGGGCTTTATGAAGAAAAAAAAAATTCTTCGAACTCGATTATTCCTGTGAGTTTACATTTGATATTGGTCATCCGTCACCTCTAACGCGGTGCGTCACTGATAAATTCAGCGCAATCGGTAGATAAAAAAAATAAAAAAAAATTCTACATCCCCTTTTTACCGTGCAAACAGGCGAGCCTCGAGCGATAAATTTTTACGTCGAATACCACGTACGTTTACGAAAACTACACAAATATTCTGTTAAGTAAGCGAGAAATTATCGATAAAAGAGGAAATCTGGTTGCATGCAACCCCCACCTATGTGAAATCGAAATCGGGTCGAAAAGTCGTTTACGCACGTCGAAAATTTCCTTTCGTAAGTGAACTCGATTATTCCCGCGAGTTTACATTTGATATTGGTCATCCGTCACCTCAAGCACGTCGCGTCACTGATAAATCCAGCGCAATCGGGAGGTAAGAAGAAGAAAAAAATTCTACACTGATTTTTTACCGTGGAAACAGGCGAGCCTCGGGCGATCAATTTTTAACTCGAATATCGCGCAGGTTTACGAAAAAAAAAAAAAAAATTCTGTCAGATTGGCGAGAAATCATCGATAAAAGAGGAAATCTCGGTGCAAGCAATCCACACCATCTACGGTTGACAAAAATGAAAATGGGAGTGAAAATTCGTTTACGCACGTCGATAATTTCTTTCCGTAAGTGAAGGAAACGAGAATGCATTTGCTCGCATATACGTATATATATGAATGTACATAGCGTATATAGCATGGGAGAGAACGGAGAACGAGAGGCGAGATAGCGGGTCGTTGGTTTGGACGCGAGATCGACCTACGGGGCCCCTGCGAGACCGAAGCCCTTACTCTCTATCCCTCTCCTCAGCTCCGCGAGCGAATTTGTAATGCAAATCTTTAGGTCGAGCGGTTCCGAGCGCGGATGGCAGAAGGAGCCGCGCGATACGCCGATGACGGATGGTCGTGTGCAGAACTCGGCAGAGAAGCGATGTCGCCCGGTGAAATCCTGTCGCCTGTACACACACGCGCACGTACCGTATCTACGTGTGGGCACACTTAGGTGTATGTATGCACGTACGGTTTCGAACCCTGTACCCATGACGGATGAAGCAGTTCCGAAAGCCGAAATGCTCATTTCAGGTTTTCGGTGTTTTTACCCAATGTCAAAATTCCGTATATAAGGTTAATTTCTAAGGATTTTTTTTATTTGTTTTTTCCCGTATACGGTGTTCGGGTATTTTACATGTATGTCTATGTAGGCACGTATGATTTCGAATCCTGTACCCATGACGTATGAAGCAGTAACGAAAGGCGAAATTGTCTTGTCAATTTTCCGATGTTTTTACCAAAAATCAAAATTCTGAGCATGACGTTAATTGACAAGGAAAAAAATAATTATCTTTTTTTTAATTTATTTTTTTTGTTATCGAGAAACTAGTAATATTTCTCCCTGTATACCCTCGGATTTTTATGACTACAGAAATGTCTAGCCATGACATATACCGATACGGCCGGTCTCAGGCTCGATTCCCGCTGTCGGGGCTTCGTGGCGTTTCCCCGAGAATGTTAACATGGCCTATAGCTATGTACATCTGGGACTCACGCTTTATAATTACCAAGCGTGAGTGACCGATACATATATCTGGGGCATCGATCCGTCCATATTTTTATTATCGACGAAACTATGGAAACTGCGCGAACCGTACATCTCCCGATGTTTAGGTCCGAAAGCGAACCCGTTAACCACCAGGACCACCGCACCGGTTAATCATTGTATTTGATAAAAGTTTCAAAACCAATATCAAATTGAAAGAAAACCGCACCGAATCGTCGGCGGAGTTATTTAACACCGGCTCCGATAATTTTTAATAATTAGCTACCATCGATTTTCAACATATCAATAATACCGTTTATGAAATGATATTTTTTTACGTATAAAATATTCCCAATTGGCAACAAAATGGTTATAATTCCCTACAATAGCATCAAAAAAAAATTTCACAAAATGAATTTAATTGTACATTTTTATTCCATTTTACGTCACAATCTGCAACAAAATGTTTATAATGTAATTAAAAAATATTTAACCGAATGAATTTAATAATAAATTTTGTTTCATTGCAACGCACAGTAGTCACGATTGTCGACTCAAACTGATTCGGCTATCAAAAAGCCTCCAACAGGACGGACCTCAGAATCCAAAAATACGAGAAGTAAAATAAATGGACACGAAAGAAAGTCCGCTCACTTCCGTTTCTCTGCTGACCACAAATCCCCTTTCGTTGCGTCTCCTGCCGCGTGCCTGTCTCCTAACGCTGTTACGTCTTTATGATCTAGTTAGCATGTGCAGCTTCAGCGTGGTCGTCATGGGCGTTCTCTGCGCGGACTCGTCCGCGATAATATTGCGAGTCGCCGCCCGCGGTGTTGGTCGCATTTTGCATTTGGCGAGCGACGGCAACTCGGACTATTGGATTTCCTTCCGTCGCCGTTGGTGTTGATGCGCGTTTGGATATCCTTTCGGACTTTGACGCCGAGGACGGCAACGAGTCGGGCATTGTCAGGCTCGAGAGCCGTCCGCCGGAGGGTGCCCTAACTCTAATTAAATAACGTGAGAGATACGCTCTCGCGAAACGGTCCGGTGCGATGCGGGAGGCTGTTCGTACCGAGAGCCATTGCGGACCCGCTCCGATTAATTTCGCAGCGCCACGACTATTTATGCCCGGACGAGACTGTCTCCCGCTATGCCGAA
This sequence comes from Amblyteles armatorius, assembly GCA_933228735.2. NCBI lineage: Eukaryota > Metazoa > Arthropoda > Insecta > Hymenoptera > Ichneumonidae > Amblyteles > Amblyteles armatorius. The sequence goes on from OW121688.1 coordinate 21,337,185, forward strand.
GGACAAGAACCGTTTCCGTATGAGACTGCGGCGATCCCCGCTCAGCCCCGTTCCTCCTCGTCCCTCGGGATATGAATTGCTCTCCCAACTCCACCGTGACGTTTCATCATCGACGATGATAGCCCCGCGTCCCATGGACATTCCATTATTCATCCCTGTCTCATACCCGACACGGTCAGTCCGGCGAGAGCGCGCGGTCGAGTCATCGGTAAGGGCGTTAATCAAAATCGTTGCCATCGGCGCGAAGGCGAGAATTTCGAGAGCCATTTTTTTTTTAGCTTCCATTAATTCGGCGTTTAGTTTGTGGGTTTTAGAGATTTTTTCGGATATCGGGGTATCGAAGTTTTCTCAGTGACAGTGGCGCGGCCGGTCGAAAGGAAAGTCTCATGCACAGCCGACATGACACACGCTTGAGATGAGACTTCCAATTCGATCGTACATGCGACCATCCGTGAGAAAAGTTGATTACGGGTTTCCCTACCGACCGCGCTATGTCGCAAGATACGGGAAGTTAGCCCCTCATATTTAGAAATTCCAAATTGTAAAGGATGTTTTGAATCGTTCTAGGATTGTTCTACAATGTTCGAAAAGGATAAGTTTCTAAGATAAAATCCTTAGCGGTAAGGAAAAACAAAAAAACACTTTTTGACGCGAGGCTCTCACTTTTGAGAACAAAAACATGCTGTCTGCTGTTCTAGTTGTTCCAAACATTCAAGAGCTCAAGACAAATTCACGGGTTTTAACATAGTGGTTGTTTATAAATCTCTTGAGAACAGAATTCGGCGTCGTATCGATAGCGCAATCAAAATATGTCTCGTGACGGAATTAGAATCCAAAATCCGTGAGTTCCCGATCTGGAAGAGCGTTTGGGAGCATTACGTGGGTCTTCTTGTTTTTCCGGAAGTGTGAAAAGCGGAGTCACGTGAACGGTAGTGCCATGTCGTCGTTGCAGCGCTCGCGTTTCTTTCGCCGCCGCGGTACATAGGGTAGTCTTTCAAAGGGAGCACATCGTAGTGAGCGCGGTCGTGCACCGATTGTGTCGAGCCCAAAGCACGCTAAGCTGGCTTTGAAAGCGCGGCATGGCCGGCGCGTAAGGGAGAAACTGGAAGGCGCAAAGCAGCCAGCCAGGGTGTGAGTGAGATTTCCTTCGCTCCTGTTGTTTTTTTACTCCTCTATTTTTTTTTTTTTTTTTTTTTTTGTTCCTTCCTCAGTCGCGTCGTTTGTCTTTCTCTTTGATACAGGAATCAGTGAGGCAAAGGGGCTTTCGTGCTCCGTGTAAACGACGCCGACGAGGATGCAGAGCGGGCTTCGCTGTGTAAGTGTTACGCCCCATGCACGCTGCCGGGCCACGAGCTGTACCGCGCTTCCGCCTTGTTCTCGGTCACGGCTTATCGAACAGCGAAGCGTACCGGGCTTGGACGATAGCGCACATAGATACGCTCGCCGAGACCCGAGCCTCTACTAATAATATGACCCTTGCATAGAACGGATTATCCACGAAATGCCTTCTCATCCAAACCGGTGGACCAAACCGATCGCGCTCCTCGACGCGGTACGACTGAGTCACAAACTAAGTCACAACAGGCCCGCGTTTGGCCAACAAAAGTAAGAAGCGCAACACCGGTTGCTCGAGTCTCGCCAATAAAATGACATGTCGTTCGGAGACAGGAAAGAAGAAGGAAAAAAATTAACAATAATTCAAGACTGTGTAACAGAAATTACTGACACTCGTGGCGACGATACGTCTCATGCCAAGTGCGGATCCCTCGAAGCGCGAGGTGGTTAATCGGGTGAATTATTTAAGAGAAAATTTTTTGTTAACCCAGTAACGATGTTCAGTTCGTAGGAATGACAAATTCACGGGTCTTAATATAGTGTTTGTTTATAAATTATTCGAACGGCTCGCTAAGGTCCGTCGTTCGAGAGGTTACTGTTATTGGATCGTCAATTATGGTCGACGTTGGATTCTCCTTTTCTCTTGAATTAGGTAGCAGCGCGTCGCAGCATTTAGCGACACCTCGTAATTATCGGGTCGGTCCAGAAACGGAAAAAGGCGACGAATTATAAACTGCTCCGTCGACGCTCGCCAACGAAATAGCGGTCCGTTAAAACAAGCTTTAAAGTAGAATGCCAATTGATAAGGACGATCGGCTGTAAATAGTGAAACAGCAAGTAGTCGACGATCGCGTAGGGCAAAATTGATGAATAGGGCTTACGTCGATTAGCACGCGAGCCAATGATTTGTGGGTCGAGTCACATTCACCACTTTTGTCCGTAATCGTACCGAACCGTTTAATGTCTGCCGCTTATTTTGCCGCGCATGAGCCCTTGCCATCATTGACAGGTGTATCCATGACCGCGTGCAGTCACGATACAGTCGGGCTATTCTGCATGAGTAACGAGGTCTGGAATTTCCGCACGCTTTGTCGGAATTCGGGTATCGAATATTTTATATTTCTGTCTTTTCCATTAACCGGAAGCGATCAAAATGTCGTACACAGTGAAAAAAATATTGTACTTTTTTACAAATTTATATTTACAAGAAAAAGTACAAACTAAAATTGTTAATAAAGAACAGAGTCCGACATTTTCAATGGATGATCGTGCGTACGTGATGGCGACCCGAAATGGATCTGCAAACGGAGCGCTGAAGCTTTTCAAGGGAAGGCCTAATTTATGCTGGTTGCCTTGATCTGCTGTGACTCGGTTTCGTCGACACGAGCTGTCTGCCGGTTCTGCTACAGACGTATTGGCTATTTATCGGTGGATGCATGATTCCGAGCGGGGTCGAGCGGGTACGTCACATTCGCTCGTATCTGTGCAGAAACCTCATACCGGCGCATGGATGTTGGTCAGGAACGAGACTCCGAACGGATATGTCCCCGATCGAAACTGTCACGCTTCGACGGACCAGTTGTAATCGCATAGAGTCGAGATTGGCCGAGGTGATTACCCGCTCGAGATCGGCGATATGCCTAAACACACGCCGCCATACGTGTGCGCCGCGCATGCCCGGGGCACACGTATGGTTGCGGCATCAAAAGTGAAGATATCGCGTTTTAACTACTTCCGTCGGTTAAGCTCGATTCAATAACGTCTAGTTCCCGGTGCGGCACCTATCAATCTACGATATCCGACTCGATAATCCCCCCCGATAACCGGTCAGTGTACGTTTCTGAAAATTGTCGCTCGCCCGATACCGGGAAAATTCAAGTGATTCAGCAGGTCAGTGGATAGATTGAACATCGGTTAAATTCTTCTCTTGGGCAAACAATGTAACACTTGAAAGAACACTGTACTCTTGCACTTGTATGTGTATATATCTACTTATAAGCCCATCACCTTGTTCTCAAATCTCAGACTGCTTTGTGGGTTTGTCACTTTGGTCTCCACCACCGTGGAATACGATTCCCCCCAAAGACCCGAGCGCGCATGCATCGCTGTAAAAGTTTCCATTCTCAATAGACAGTCCAATGAGATAACCACCGCTTGGTATTCACAAAGACCAGTTCGAGCAGCCTTCGTTCGATCAAAAGTTTCGATAAAGCATGCCCGACCCGAATACATTCGCTTTTATTTTTTAATCCCAAACAAAACCGCAATAATCCTATCTCATACACGCGGCCCGGCTCAGCCAGGGCCGGTAATTGATACAACAACGACTGTCGAGATAGCGAGGGAGTGGCAATGGGGGAAGAAAGTTGTACTCGCGTCGAGAGAATCACGGAAGGAAGGAACTTACGAGTCCCCGAGGACGTGTGTTCTGTGTGCGAGGGAGGGTTGGTCGAGGGGGTTTTCGACGCGCAACCCGGGGTTCACGGTTCGCCCGCGCCACGGCCTGAGCCGGCTACACCGGAGTACTTTACGGCTCTTGTTAGACAACAATAATAGTACATGCGCCAAACGCCGTGGCCAACCGAGCATAATAATGGTCGGTGAGCATTCGGGGGCGACTTCCTATCGGAACTTTAATTAATACTACTCTCCGCCACCTCCGGTGTACCACTCAATTACTGTATCTCGTTTCGTCGGTCAGTCGCTCGGGCAGTAAAGGCTCCGGTTGGAGGGGGGGGGGGGGGGGGGGGGGGCGAATTTCGGTAAACCCGACGGAGGCTCGTTTCATCGTTACGGCAATCAAGCTCGTCGCCAATAAAAAATCATCGCCGATTCGCGATAACGCGCTATCGCCGCCCTGGGAATTCGGAGACACGGACCGAACGCACCCAGAAAAAAGTTTGTTCCAATCAAAGAAGATTTATTAAGGACGAAGAGAAATGTTTGCTTGCTTCATAGACTAATAGAGCGTTCATTAATTTCTAATATACTCGTTTGTTTGATAGTATTATTCTTATTTTACAGTACAAATCTTTGAATAAATTTTTCCTTACTTGAATCTAACAAGGATTTTGTTGAGGCAAGGAAACGTTTATTGTATCTTAATGAACGTGATACGAAGATCGAAATTTATTTGATTTTATTACATTTTTATTTATTTCCCGGAACATTCAGAGGTGGAAGGAATTCGCGAAAGATCGAAATTCTTCGAAGGGAAAATTAACGATTCCGCGTTCGTTCGCCTCCGAAAAATGCGGCATTCTCGGTATCGCGGGGGCAACTTTTTTCCGCGACCCTCCCCGGCCTCGGACTCGGTCAGTCGAGTCGCGGCGGAAAAAGCGAGCCGGCTCGACGCGAAACCGGGCGCGGATCGGCACGAGGCTCGATTTATCGCCGCGAGCATACCGATCGGCGGAAGCCCCGATCCAGTTGAATAATGTCGACATCGAGGAATTCGCCTAATGCGGGAGGCCCGCGAGAGTCCTTGGATCGTGGAAAAACTCGGATATAGCCGTTCGGATCGGTTTTTCCTTGGAAACGATTGTTACCAGCCCGGAGGAGAGAAAATTGAGACATCTTCGAAAGCCCAGCGAGACAGCGAGTCCCCCTCTGTGTTTGCTTTTCAGTCGGGACACACACATAGGTCGTGCGGCTGTGTAGTTTTACTACTGTGCTATGTTGTGTTATACGCGGAACAGGCGTAACAGGCACGTCCCGGGCTGGTACTCACGAAATATAAAGAACGAAAATTATTGGGGTGTGCGAGAGCCCGACGCGGGGTTAGGCGGGGTGTGGAGGGGGGATGGGGGGGGGGGGGGGGGGGGGGGGATGATGAACCGGTGATAGTATAGGTATAGGCGGAGTGCAGAGAGTAAAGGGAACGGAAACGAGTCAGGCGAACGGGTGGATGAAGAGGGCCGCACCTTTGGAGTAGAAGCAGTAGCAGCAGCGAAGTCTGAACCGTGAAGCAGCGTGGCCCAACTCCATTGTCCGAGGGTCATAAATTTCTTAACCGTTGGAAAATGCATTTTTCCGCCGGTGCACCGGGCGTTGCAGGTAGATATAGATGTGCCTACCCTCTGGGCGGCGGCCCGCTCGTCCCTTCGCGTTAAACCCTCCGGATCAGGGCCGGTTCGCAGACTCGCTTCTCTTTTTTTTCTTTTCTTCCGCTTTCTGTCTTTATTCACTCTGGGCCGACGAGCCGATCCCAGCTTTTCCGGCCTTTTCTTCTCACCTTCGGATTTCAGGGAGCTCATCAAAGATTCAGGGGGAAGGTGCTTAAGGGCGCGACTAGGGCAATGTGGACGGGACTCTGTTTTGTATGAGGTCGATAAATTCTCTTTTTTTTTTTTATATGAGAACAGCACGAAAAATTTTTCTTCGGTAACTGTGTCAACGAATTTGTTTGGAGTTCCAGCGCTCATTTGCCTAGTGTGAAGCGCTCGAACCTCCTTGAGGTGGTACTAATGATCAACATGAACTCAAAATATTCCGAACAAGTTTTTCACTTTGTAGAATCACTTCGGGGGAAAAATGTATTCAAAATGTTAACTCTGTCTATGTGGCACTCATAAGTGATAGGGTCCCTTTAAGAGATGCAAGCCCTATTAGTGACAATCCTTGGGACAGCTCGTGAAAAATTTATTTAGTAGATTTTCATAGATCGAAAACAAAAAATCATTGCTCGAAGCTCAATCTACTAAGGTGAAGGACCCGGTTTCTGACACTGACCCAGTTTGTACCTCTAGCGTAGTCAGCTCCCCCCACCATTTTATATGCGGCCACTGGGTAGCGCGTGTTCGGGGGGTCACAAACTGCGACCTTGGTCCTCCTTGTTTATCCCTATGATTTTACACCCTTAAAGTGAGAGAGCTGCGTAGAAGTGTCATAAACTGGGTCCTTTACCTTATATGACTCTATGACTATGACTCTATGACTCTATGAATATATCGTATGAGATATGAAAATTAGGCAAGAGACAACGAAAGATCTATTTTTAATTTCCTTCGCAAGGGAACTCCTTTCCTAATTTTACCGCTAACTCGTTCGACAAACCTAACGAAACATATATATTTGTCAACAGATCGGACAATTTTTCCGGAATAATTACACTGTAGACAGAAAAATACGTGCCGCGCCTCGAGATAAGAGGGGTCCCAGTTGAGACCGCAATCAGTTGCGCGTCGAACGTCCATCCATTGCAAACAACAATTTGGCAAGGCATGAAGCTGTCGAGCACGATATGTGCCATCCACAGCTATATCTATCGCGATAGCTCTTCGTCCCAAACGGCATTCCCGTTACCGTCACCGAACGACCGACTGCGATCCAACGATTTTTTCCCGCATCGACGCCCTAGCTCCGAAATTTCCGGCGCGAAGTTTATTTGTAAAAAAAAAAAAAAAAAAGAAACGAGTTTGAAGGACCGGAGATCGTGAAAAGCTGGACGTTAAGCAGACGCGGAGCGATGTCGTACGAGGAGAAGGAAGGAAATAAGGAGAGGAAGAAAATCGTTGAGGGTCCGCGTATGAAACTCACCGGGAACGATTGGCTCCCTCTCGAGGATAGAGAGGGGGGAGAGGGGGGAATAAAATAGTGGTGTGTAGCTTACGCCCACGCCGGGTCACGTAACGTGTAATCGTAAACTTACAAGATTTCCAGTCACGTTCGGCGAAGCTAGTTCGCTCTACTACGTCTGTAGCTCGCTACACTACGTATAGCTGTCCTCGGCTCTATCCGTGTCTGCGGGAAAGATACCACCGGGGAGAACGAGACGAACGCAAGAAGTCATGAGACGGGATGGACGCTGAGGGGAGAAGAGACGAAAACTAAGAGGGCATAGATATCCTTACAAAGTGGATGAAATAAAAATAAAAAATAAATCATAAAAAAATGAAAATGACCATAGGAAAAAGCGAGATACGCGAGCGGAAGCTGTTGATGGAGGTGTAGATAGATTCTATAGATATAATAACGGCGTTATGTACGGATACGCATGTGTGCGTGTGTGTGTGTGTGTGTGTGTATGGTGGAGATAATGTAAGTGGGCAGAGATCGCGGATATGCGGTCGGTGAGGAAGGTTATGGAAGAAAGCCGCTGAGAAGCGGTGAGGCTATATTGGAGCAAGAAGAGGAACGTTCACTCCGGCCGAACGTGATCGATAGAGTAATGGTTAATAGCGTACGAAATATTATAGATGGGAAGATCGATTACAATTACATTATTTCCGCAATGCATAACGCCGATATACGCCTCCCGACTTCGCTTTCACCTCGAATTCTACGCCCCGAGGGACGTAGGAGAAATTTTTCTTCCACGGAGAAACCGGACAACATTTTCGATAAGGAATTATTCGTAGAAACGTGGCAATTTTGTTGTAGAACATAGAAGTGCTATTACAGAAAGTAAATAGAAAAGATAAATGTGTTTGGCTAATCGACTTTTATAGATACATGGGGCAAAACGGGGTAGCACAAAATTTTTAGACAAATTCAACGAAACACTCGCGGAAAGGGAAAAAATTGCGGCAATTTTCCAACAATTTTCGAACCGCTTTTGAAAATCCGGATTTATCGTTGGGACAAAATGCGGCATCCAAGAATGACTGGAAAGTTGAGTTTTGCCCCACCGTCCCATTTCGCCCCGTCTTCCCTACCACCAAATTCCAGGCGAATCGAACCAATCCGAATTATCGCCGTGACGTCTGACATTAAAAAAAAAAAGTTGACGACCGACAACGAAATTATATTTAATTGCGTTACCGTAATATTAAAATGAACCATGAGAACGAGATGCAAACAAAATCCAATCGACCCCTTCACGTTTCTACGCCAACCCTCCGCCGTCTCACAATGCATGGTATTTATTAAATAATTCACGGAGCTTCCGTGCACGTAGCTGCACACGTACGGAATACCGTAATACTGGTATCGACGGGGTCAGAGGCGACTTTCTCTGTCTGTTTTCAATTCCAATCGTGTGTGAAAATATACACTGTTGCCGACAGAGTGGCTAGCCGCGAGGAAGTACGTGCGGAGGATTACACAGGGCTTGCGGGCCACGCCGGTGCATCGCGTCGCTTCGAGCATCAATTTTCACGGTTCGGACACTCGATGCGGCGTCGGGGTGAGCGAGGAGACCTGGAACAGAAGCGATGTCCAACCGTTGGACAGGAGCGTTGAAGCGAGTGCGACAAAGAAAAGGAAGTGGACGACGAAGAGGAAGGCGGTCACTTCCGGCGCTTCGCGCTGCAGCGGGGATTCGCCCTTCGCCTCATTTCCCTGCACGAGCAACGCTCTGTGTACTAGGGATACAAGCCGGTACGCTGCTAACGTACGTAACAACGTGCATAGGCGAGAGGGACATTAATTACACTTTCGGAGACGCCGGCACCGCTGTCGTTCGCGGTACTCGAAGTTCTCGGGCCCTTAACAACTCGGAGGGATGAATAAATGTCTCGGAGCCACCCTCCCTCATACCCTGTCACACCCCCTCGCGGCTACTGGGCTGTCCTTTCGGGACGTCAGACTGCCACCCAAATGGCAATCGTAAATTGGAACACCTGCGACGGTTGAATATAGATGTAATTTTTTTTTTTATTTCGTAGATCTGTGGATTCAAAATTATCCGATCAGGGGAGAGGGAGGCGAAATGGGATAACGAGGCAAAATAGAATTTTCTCGTAATTTATGGATGGTGGTGGTGAATGGGGTTTAAAATCCAGATGTATCAGTGGGAGAAAATGGGGAGAGGTAATAAAATGAAGAAAAAAAATTTGGTACTTCGATCGATAACACAGTTTAAATAAAATAAACACAAAATTGTGCAATTAACAAGAAAATTATAACGGACGTTTGCTAAATTTACAGAGATTTCGAATTGATTATACATTGTAATGAGAAAGGTATAACGCGGTAGCTGTCAAATTTAAGGATGAATATGAGTGAGATTAGCGTTCGTGGTATTCTCGAACAGACGTCGCGAAAATCCTGCGACGGCGGAAGAGACCGTGCGCAGTATATCTGCTATATATGTAGATGCACGCATATACTAAATGCGCATGCAGAAGGGGGGTGCGTCTGCACGACTGACTTCACGGAAGTGACAGACTTCACGCTCAGGCAATTTGGTATGTGCGATTCAATTAAATCAGAGATGATGTCGAGATGATATGAAGTATGTATGCATATGTACATCTATATGTGTGTGTGTGTACGTGTATGGGTATGCGTATGTGTATGTGCATATGTATGTGCATGAGTATGTGTATCTGTATGTGCATATGTATGTATGGATACCTATTTTCGATCCGCCCAGTGAATTAAGTGAACGATAAGGACGGATTACGCACTATGTTTCTACCCTCGCTGAGTTACAAGCTCTGTTATTTGTTGTGCGCAATGCATTAACGGCGACGAAATGCAGACTTGCCAAACTAATGAAGATACATGCGCGAACGGTTTGCATCCTACAACCTGCATCTCCAATTGGTCGATAATAAAGACTGCGATGCTATTTTTAAATTTCTAAATTAATCGAAGGCTTCAACTTGCACCCGGAAAAAAAAATTTGCTTGGCGGGTGCCCCGGAAACAAATATATATGCAATAAAAATAAATATTTATTTAATTCAAGTAATTAATGATTTGCTGGTCACTCTTCGAATAAATTACTTTTCTAGGAGTGGGAGCCATGAAAAAAGGATTAAACAAATGAAAAAAAGTTTCTCCCCCTCGGCCGGTGTAGAATTTTGCCTGCGAAGCTAATGAGACGTAATGAGAAGAAAAATATATTATTTTTCGCAGGAATACGGATATAAAGTATACAGGACAGCGCGGCTGTTTCGTTACGGTACCTCATTAGGCAAATGGTACTTTTCCATTCAACCCTTCGAAATTTCCGACGCCACGTATGTTTTAAATACGTTTAAAAAAAAAAAACAGTCTTGTCGGTTGTACTATTTGCGATGTTTAAAAGTGTATCGAGTCAAAGGGTGAAAAAGAGTTCAGCGACTCGCGCTTCAACGCCACAAGGCCTTTTGAAGTTTCAACATGATGCCCTTGTACATCCCAGCGCTGCAGCGCGAAGTAATTTTTTTACCCATTCTTTTTTTTTTCTTTTACCTCATTATACGCGCCCGGTGCTGGCAGTCGCCGGAAATTGCAGCACTTTGTGAAGCTTTATTTTACTCCACCGGTTACGGAATATCAAAGACTGGAAGCCCGGCTGTCGGCGGTCAGACGCCGTTGGAGAGGTTTTCTAACTATTGAATATCGATTTAAATGGAAATCTGAGCCCAGTTATATTAATGAGACCGGGAACATCCCACTCGAACGCGAAGAACAAAATTGCATCCGAAACAGCGCTGAATGGGACGATATGATTTTTATTTCGACACGGTGCAATGAAATTTTTAGTGTTGCTCGAATCTCTTCGCATTCGTCTTTTTCTCGGTAAGGTGAACGGCCCGACTGACTGAGCGTGCCAAAATATTAAATTCATAAAAACTAGCTAAAAAAAATTGCAAAATTTTTTTTGAAAAAATGCATTGGTTTAGAATCGAACTTAGAAAAAAAAGTCCTAAAGATTTTTTTTTTTGTTCAGTATTGAAACCGTGGCAGCGGGCCAAAATATTAAATTTATAAAAACTAGCTAAAAAATTAATTAAAAAAAAAAATTCGACAAAATGCGTTGGTAGAGAATCAAAAAAGCACAAAAAAAGTCCTTACAGATTTTTCTCCCAAGGCGATAATTTAGGCGCTACAAGTTGCCAAAGTTAATTTTTGAAGATGCAGAAATATTCATGGTCATAAAACGTCCAACAAATTTTTTTTATATGTCGCACATCAGTAGGATTTTTTGTCGTAGATAATATGATTAAAGGACAGTAATTGGGCCACGGTCACCAATTGGAACACGGTCAGTAATTGGGTCTTTCACCTTACCGAACTCCGACTTTGGACACGCGAATGCATTACGTGCATCGCGCCAGTTCCGTCCATAGAACTAGTGGACTTTCTCTCGTTGCTGCGAAACCAGTGGCAATATATTTTTTTTTTATCTCGAGTACGCCAGAGCAATCAATCCCGTTCAATCGACGGTCCGGGATAGAGAGTTGGAAATCAAGAGGCGCACCGATGAGAAAAGAGGAGCGACAAAGATTAAATCCGACGCCTCGGACCGTCGCTCGAATCCGTGAGTGAAATTACTTCGTGTGTGCTCAGGGTTGCGTGTTCCGTGTACCGCGGCCTACTTTCTCGATGGCCCCGGAGTAAATAGCAGAACGCTGTCAGAAAATTCCGTCTAAAGTGTGCAAAACACCCTGGAAAGTGGAAACTTTCGTATTTTTTCTCAATATTCTTTTTTTTTTAATTCACAGAGAGTCTTTCCGGAAGGATCTTTTGTAATTTTAACTGGGTTCTTTGAACGGAAAGCTTCGTGAACCAAGGAAAATTGCGAGGAAGCAATGTGCATATTTTTAGGATTTTTTTTTTCTTTTTACTTTTACAAAAATCAATTATTTGAGGAACGAAAGGTTAATTCAATGGTACATTTTTCAAAGTCTCGTTGACTTTGCTCCAACATTTAATCCTTTAATATCCGACCCTCTTCACTTGATTTTTAATGAAAGTTCAGGCCACGTATTATTTAATTCATTGAGTTTTACCTCGAAAGAAGCTCGCTTCGGAGGAATCGGATTTTTTTATTTTTTATTCAATAGATTTAAAAACTCATACGGAGTCCACACCGAGCGTCAGGTTCTCGTCGTTTCTCGACGTCAAATTTAACATTAACCCACCGTTACCAGGTTTCATCTCGATGGTCAGAGACTTGTTCGCGTCAAAAGTGACGTCGGTTTTTAAAGGGATCAAAATAATTGAATTCTTTATCTGTTATCGCTAAAAACAACACCGAACGATCCAAGCTTACCGACATTCATACACCATCCATTTTTTTTTTTTTTTTATAGAAAGATATCGAAGCTCCTCTACGACGAAGCAAATTATGAAAAAAATATTAATAGCTCTTGTTTGAAGACTGGCCTCACTCTTGACACGAGTAAGTGTCCGATCATCGAGATAAAACCTCGGTTTTTAAACAGATATAAAAATGTAATACTTTATCAATTCTCGCTAAAATCAGCACCGAACGATCCGAGCTTATTAATATTCATCCGCCATCCATGTTTTTTTTTTTTTTTTTTTTTTTTTTTTTTTTTTTTAATGGAAAGGAACCAAAGTTTCTTCTACGACGAAGCGAATGATGAAATTTTTTTTTTTTATAGATGCCTCTCATTCACTCTTCCGTCCATTTGGTAAATCGTTGCTCGAGCAACAGTGGGAAGCAGTTTTTGATAGAGAGGCATCACTATTTCCTGTCTCTTCGTTTGCATCTCATACGCTCGACGCCTTTCTTTCCTTCGAGCACGAACACGTACGACGTACGTACTCGTCCCAGGTCCCCGTCGTCCCACCCGCCGACTTAAGCGCGGTACCCCGCCATCGTGCCCAATTATGTAAATTTAGGATTACATAATTAAACAGTCACCAGCAGCAGCAGGAGCAGCAAGCAGCAGCTATGTTGTTGCCGTGCGGGTCTCCTGGCGAATAGTAGAGGCACTAGCGCAAAGTTTCGAGCATGGTTGACGAAGACTTCAAATCGGAAGTTTCTAGCTGGGAACACTGTTCCGGATGAAGTACCTCCACGGCTACGTAACTTAGATAGGATACATATACATAAACTATACATCAAGGGAGGCAACGAAAAGGAGGGCATTGAAGAAGACTTAGCCGCTATGCGCCACGGTTCCTGCCGGCGGCCAAAGATGCAAGTACCTCTTACTGTTCAAGATATCGATGTAGTTCCATGGACGATAGCGATCAGGAATGACGAACTGGAGGCGGAGAATTCACCGTTGCCGATATTGTGAGTCTTTGCACACGATTCGATTGAGGAGGTTGGAGCGCTTCAAACTAATGAGTGCTGCGTTTTAAAAGTCGTTTATACAAACTTTTAGGTATCTATCGATTATATTCGATGGTTTTCTGTATTACAGCGGATGTCGTTAATCTAGAAAAATCTTAATTGCAATGTCTATCTTGAGCACGTGGAGTCGACCTTTAGTCTCGCCGCGAGTGCGGAAACTGTCAATCCCTGGTTCGTGAAACTGTATCGCTGGTCCATTCGAGATTAGTTTCGCCACAGTCGAGGACAGTTGCGTGTCAATTGATTATGTTTCCGCAGACACGAACAATGCAACTGCTTCGACAACGAAGGAACAAGTTGGCGAAGCAGACACACAGTTCGCGATAAAGACACTCGGCGTCGTCTTTAGTGCGCCGAGCCATTGCCACGCGACGACTCGATGACAATGAGGCGAGCCAAGCATATTGTCCCGATGAGGTGGGATTTGGTTTGAGACCCTGACGCGTGCAAGACCGCAGTCTCGACGGTTTTCTTGTACCTCAATCCCTCCGTCACACGTTCAACTTAACGCAAACTCGCGCCGCCTTGCCGTGCAACTCTCAAAGTTCAACACTCAACTCCTGTACACTTCGCGGGAGCTGCCGTGCCTCGCCGACACGTGCGACATTGACACCCTCCGTCACGGGCCCGCGATCCCATCCCTGCTCACCTTGTCGTATCCTCGCGGTTGCAAAAAACAGTATTAAAAAAAAACGTAAAAAAAGAAAAAGGTACACGCTGTGTTGGCAGATAGTTTGAGGATAAGGTTGGAAGGTAACGAAGCATGAAATCAGCAAGCCGTTGCCAAGGGTTTCTATCAAAGCGGACGAGATTCGATAAAGCGTTGGAGGGATTGTTAACCGCTCGGGAAATGAACTGTTTTTTAATTCGGAAATCTTGAGGAATCAAGTCAAAATTGTTATGGAGACGATTTCTGCATTTTTTTTTGTGTGACATAAATATCAGGATTTGAGAAAGCTCCACGTAGTTTTTGTATGAATATCTTTGTATTTACAATCTTCAATCAAGAACTCTGAATACACGACGATATATCTCGCTTTTTCTCAGCCGTTTATGGTTTCAAGTCGGTACTCATTGCCGGTTTTTCTTGCCGTTTTTAAGTCAGAAATTCTGAGAAATAAGCAATACCGGCAAATAAAAATTGTTATAGAGACAATTCTTTATTTTTTGTATACCATGTATATCAGCAATTCAGAAAGTTCCACGTAGTTGTTGTATGAGTAACTTTTCATTCTTAATTTTCAATTAACTATTCTGAATCAACGACGATATAGCTCGTTTTTCTCCAGCTGTTTATGGTTTCAAGTCGGTATCATTGCCGGTTTTCTTTACCGCCGGCGCTATCTCACACAGCCTTAAACCCGTGTAACAAGATGCGACGAGCAGCCATAACAACACCCACCACTCCATACCACCCTTATTACCCTATCATCCCAAATACGAGCGGATCGAGCCCGCTCCAGCCTCCGGATTTATTCAAGGGGGCTTACTCAACAAATCCCTGTGTTACTCTTTTGAACCGTCGATGGACGTGCAAGAGAATGAGGAACGAGAGTCGGGAATATAGAATAGGTAAACAACGAAGACGTTGGGTTATCGGGTGGAGGTTCGTCCGCCAGTTTCGCGAACTTTTCATTCTTCGTTCGGCGCGGTGTGTGAATTTATGAAGACCCTTCACAGTCTTCCATCCTTCGCCGGAGGAGTTCTCGTTTGCTTTCACCTACACGAATATAAAATACGAGGGTACAACTCCGCAACGGAGTCAATCTCACGATGCCTCCTCTACATCCTCTCCAACACGCATATCGATGGTGCAACGACGTAACGGTGCCTAAGCCCGGCTTATACACACTTCATACGCCCTTTTTACTTCGGATACCGTCGATATACGTACATTTGACGTGGGTATACATGGAATCGTGAAAATATTCTGTGTGCCGAAAAGCTCAGACGAAAGGGTACCTATAATATCAGCGTCTGTGTGGTTACCACATTCGTAGAAGACCTATATAGTATATACGAACGGAGTGGTACAGAAATCGTCGGAAAATGGAAAGCGAGTGGCTAGATGGGGCCCCCGCTTGAACACACCGTGGGCCAGACGGTTAATATTCAATGTTTGAGCAATGCCGGAGCGAGAGTATTTGTGTAAACCTGGAGGGACGTACGGAGAGGATGAAGCCTTCCAGCGGGAACGAAACGTAGCAGACCGAAAGCGCGGTGAGGAGTGGCAGGGGTGTAAGACACCGTGGAGCGGTTCGAGGGAGATTCGGTTCTAAGAGTAGAATGCGAAATGGGCAGCGAAATCTTTGGTTTCTCTCGCGAAGGCGAATCCGTCAGGGCGCAAGGGCCTGCTCAAGTGGAGTTTCAATCTCTGGACGGAGACCCGCTCGACGATCTCTTCGGCCGCTAGACGAGCCCTCCGCGTCACTTTGTCCACACAAATACAGACGGAAGTAATATCGGGAAGACTCTCTCGTCCGAAGAGCCGGCTTTCCGGAGTGGCCCCGGCGTTAATCGAAGAGAGATTTAAGATCTGGCGCATAGGGTGAATGTGGCGAATATGGCGCTGGTCGGTATATCGGTGATTTAGGTGCTGA